>CM065298.1:30839521-32039521 GCA_032871835.1 Dipteronia dyeriana
CTTGCTGGATCCCTGCCAGGTGTGCAGGCTGGTATTCTATGTTTGCTGCAGGATCTTGTGACGTCTTGCCAACATGGAAATCGTCTGATGATTTTTGGTCATTCCCTAACTGCTTCTACTTCCTGCCATTACTTTTAACAAGTTCGGAGGTTCAACCCTTTCTTTTAGCGCCAATTGTTGACGTCGATTTCTGGATTATGTCAGAAAAGCCAACAAGGATTGGATTTCGGCTATTGATTCAAAGAGAAAGAGATTCAAATAGAGTAACGAAGACAAGTTTTACGTGGTAAAACTTCGATGACCGGAGAAACGTCCACAGGTGGTTGAAGGATCAACCAAGCCAAAATCCACTATGAAAATATGATGTTTACAAGCTCTCGATCTCTCTTTTTTCTCTCTGTATTTGCTATGATTGCTGTATGCTATATTGCCTATCTATTTTGGAGCCAGATTATGGGTCTATTTATATGCTTATAGAACCCTAATCTGCTTTGTACAAGTAATACAAGATCTTTGTATTTAATTGTGATTCGGTTACTTGCTTGAGGTTGATTTGTCTTATTTCCTGTTTCGGAGTCTCTTATGGAAATCGAGTGGGATTCTAGTAGTGCTGTTCAATTTGGACTTGTTTCCTTATAAGAATGTAGTATTCGTAAAGTAATCAAGTTATTTCCTGATTGGGGACTCTTCTAACTTAATGTTCCATTTTATTTGGGATTCCTTCCTGATGGATATCTTCGCGTATTTAATGACTTAATCTGTGTGAAATAAGCACCAAGTTCTTACTCGAGTCGTATTTATTCTCGAGTAAGAGTAATACCTGATGGTCCCGAGTAGCGCCGTTTGAGCCCGAGTGGAAGCGTTGTTTAACCAGTCCCGAGTGTTGTTAACTGATCCCGAGTAGGTTTCATTCAATATATGCTTACTCGGGCTTTCTTCTCTTTAATGATGCCTCGTAGGATATTTCCTGAATGCCCATTTGGGCGTCCACCTGGCTATTTTCTCCTTCCTGTCGATGACGTGTATGCTTGGTAAAATTCACATACGACAATATATATATTCCAGAATAATTTATTTCCAACTATAACTAAAAACATTCATGCAATAATATATATACATTATAATTATATATATTATTTATTATATTATACATTATTTTATATTATATTATATCTATATATATATTAATATTATATTATAATATTTATATAGGATATTGATATAATATATATAATTATATTTTTACTATAATAATAATTATATATATAGTAATTATTTATTTATAATTTAAGAGTTTAGTTTTGATTAATTCATTTTTTATATGTTTTTTTGAATTAATTTTTGATGTGTTACTTTTGTTTAATTTAAAATTTATGATACAAAAATTATATTGGTTAATTATGTAATCAATTTGTTTATAGTTGTAATAATATTAAATAAAATGTCAAAATTGATATTTCAATTTTTGATAGTTTTTTGTTAACCTACCAGACACGTTTTTTTTTTTTCATTTTCAAAATGCAGCTTTTAATATATGCTACCAGACGCGTTTTCAGAATTCAAAACTGAAACCAAAAACACTGTTTTCATTTTCATTTTTATTTTTATTTAAAAATAATAATTGAAAAACGCTTACAGGACGGGCCTTAACTCTTCCATGTGGCAGTTATATTTCAACTCAGTGTACGATTTAGTTGCTTTATCCATTATAGCTGCGACATCCTTTCTGTGAAACCGCTTCTTGACATTTTTATAAAAGTGTCAGCAGCATATCGTATGGGTTGCATCGGGGAAAAATTTAGAAATATCAGCTTCAATGCTTGCATGTCGATCGGAAATGAAAACCAGATCATCAATATGGCCTAGGGCACCCTTCAAACAATCCAAAAATCACTCCCATGAAAGGTTGTTTTCTGAGCCACCGTACCCAAAAGCAATTGGATACACTTGTTCGTTCTCATCTTGTGCAGTTGCAAACTTGCAACAAACATTGTACACCCGAATCGTCCCTTTAAATGGATATCATCTAATGCAATAATTGGACGCATACACCTCCGGAATCCTCTGATTGAGGCACTCAACGACATAAAAAATAGAGAAATTTACCATCTTCGCCGCATTGTAAGTTAGTTGTTGTGTTGGGATTTTGTTGTTCTAACACGTAACCAAATGATGACAGTAGTTTGAAGGTTTCCTCATGCGTTCCATAGGCTAGTGACAACGCATATTGTAGGGCTTGATGTGCCTTACTGTATAAAATTCTGATGTCATACATTGTTTTCATGTCGGAGATTATATCCTTTGGACGCATTAGTCGACTATCTTGTTGTTGAAGTCTAAGTGCAACCACTTCTACAATTATGATTGCACTAGCTTATCGGAAACGACGGTGAATCTCCTCCAAAGGACATGTGTGTTCATTCACAAAACTTCTTACTTGGAAGTATGTCCCTTTATCTCTCTTCACCGCTCTTAATTTCCATATACAGTTGTCCATCAAACAAACTAAATGTAACGTTGTCTTATTCGACCTTTTCACCTACCACTCGAAGTTCTGACGCATTGCAAAATGCCCAACTAGTCTCTTCAAATCCTTTTTGATAGGAAAAAATTGCTCTTTATATATCATACTTGTAGGTTCTTCTTCAACCGAGTTCTTGCTTCCACTCATACCAAACGAGTATGATTCTGCTCCTGGAATAACCCACGTTGTGACATTATCATAATCAAATAGAGTTAAATTAGGTCGGACCTCAGAAGTCTCAACTATATCTGTTGCACTACAACTAAATCTTTGTACACGTCTTGCATGTCTTTCCGGTTCGACGGCCTCTTCCTCTTCCTGATTGTTAGCTATATTATCAACCGGATGTAATTTTCCTCATCATCCATCTGTTGTGTCGGCCCAACATTCGATTCACTGTTCTGCTCATTGTTCATGTCATTGTAGAAGTCATTATAATGGTGATTGAACTGCCCATCATTCATCTCAATTTAACATCCAAACACATCGTCGAATTGAGGTCCGACTAATTCGATGTGGTCGGCTACTTCCGGTGGGACACAACACAGGTTTTCCCTACTGTCAATCTCACTTCTTTCTGTGAACAACTGGTTGCTTCCGCCTGAAGATCGAAATTGTTGAGTGTTATCACGAGGAGCGATTTCTTCACCAATGACACCTCTTGTTGCCCTCTCAATTAGACTGACACATACTTGAGGGATCACCCTATCTTCCTCTAGTATAAACTGAACATCATCATCGTTTCTGATAAACGTACGACATGTAGTCCCACGAACCATTGATATAGACTGTAGATCTGCACTGTATTTGTCCACATCATATTTCACAATGGTTTGCACGATCGACACCAATTCTTGGTAACTCATACTCTTTAACACATACATTCTTTGGTTATCAGAACAAAAAAAAATCTCTGACTTCCATCGGCTAATTGCTCTCATCGACTGTTGTAAGAGATGACTATTCTCACCCGATTCATTCTCCTATCAAAATCATCATCACAAACCATTATTAACAATATCTAAATTCAAATTAAAATAACAAAGAAAAAGCCTCGAATTGTAGAAAAAAAACCTACCAATTTCATTTCAAACACATCGGCCAAAACTAACTTAAAGCTCGAACCAATACAACAACATCTCGAAAAACCATAATAACAGCTCGACACAATACAAAAATTTCTCGGAAATGTTTAATAAAAGCTCGGTCCAACTCAACAATTTTTTCGGAAAAACAAAATAAAAGTTCGAGCCAATACAACAAAATCTCGGAAAACCATTATAACAGCTCGACATAAATATAACAATTTCTCGGAAATTCTTAATAAAAGCTCGACCAAATACAATAATTTCTCGAAAAACTAAAATAAAAGCTCGAGTCAATACAATAAAATCTTAGAAAACCATAATAAAAGCTCGACCCAATACAACAATTTCTCGAAAAACTAAATAAAAGCTCGAGTCAATACAATAAAATCTCGAAAAACCATAATAAAAGCTCGACACAATACAACAATTTCTCGAAAAATAAAAATAAAAGCTCGACCCAATACAATAAAATCTCGAAAAACCATAATAAAAGCTCGACACAATACAACAATTTCTCGGAAAACAAATATAAAAGCTCAACACAATACACTAAAATCTCAAAAAACCATAATAAAAGCTCGGTGCAATACAACAATTTCTCAGAAATCAAAAATAAAAGCTCGTCTCAATACAATAAAATTTCGAAAAACCATAATAAAAGCTCGACACAATACAACAATTTCTCGGAAAACAAATATAAAAGCTCGACACAATACAATAAAATCTCAGAAAACCTTAATAAAAGCTCGATGCAATACAACAATTTCTCGAAAATGCTTAATAAAAGCTCGACCCAATACAACAAACTCTCGGACAAAGATAAAAACAACCTGGTGCACTTTCTGGAGACTATATGTTCATGCATTTGTTGAATACATCTTAAAAAATGCATGAAAATAAATTAGGGGGATCACAAAAATCCGTTACCTGCATATTCGAAAAATGTTTCTGACAAGCACTTTAGATCGATTTCCGGACTATTTTTTTGGAGAGAGAGTTAACTTCTCTTTTTCAAACCGAATATCAAAGCACACATATAACTTTTAAGGATAAAGTGGGTAGTTCACCATAATAGGTTCCTTTTAAACATAAGTTATTAAACTAGTGACGTTATCACAACACAAGAAAAAAAAATGTGACAATCCTCACCATTTTCACTAAAATTTATCTACAAAATCTACTAAGAAAAGGGTCAACTGCACAAATATGTCCTAATAAATGGTGAAATTACATTTGGGAACACAAAAAAAAAAAACAATTTAGGGTTAGATTAGTGTTACGGTTAGGGTTAGAGTTATTTAAGAAATTGAGGATTTTTTTTGTTAAGTTTATTTTTGGTAATAGATTAATTGTACAAGTTTAATTGTGGGAATAATTGTGAATGTGATAATTATGACTTATTAAATAGGTGAAAAATCAATTTTTTAGAACTTTTTCTATCATATATATAGTGGAAATGGTAAGATATGTCACATTTTTTTTGTTGCAATGATGTTACCCTTTTGATAACTTAAGTTTAAAAACATATTATGGTGAACTACCCAAATTGCTCTTAAATAATCAATTTTTTATTCTCATTGTGCTTCCATCTACACTTTGAAAATGATAACTCTTCTCTCTCTCCAAAATAGTTGTCTGAAAATCGATATACAACTTCTCTCTCTCTAAAAAATTAATATCTCTCCAGATTCTGTACAAGAAGATAACATATATTTGTGATCTTCGTTTATATTTTTTCATATATTTCTGTGTGGTTTAACAATGTATCAATTCGTTATGATTTGTTGTCTCAGTCTTTGTATAAACATATATAAACATTTAGTCTCCAAATTCTGTCCGAGACTTTATTGAAATACTCCGAGCTTTTCTGATTAGTGTCCGAGCTTTTTTGATATGATTACGAGCTTTTTTTTATACTCCTCCTAGGTTTTTTTATTTGTCTTCGAGCTTTTTTGTTAAGTTAATGTCTGGGATATTTTTTAAAAGTGTTCTAGCATTTATTAAATGTCTCCGAGCTTTTTTGATATGATCCAAAAAAAAATCTAACCCTTGGTAAAAAAGCTCGAATCCAGTAAAAAAAAAAGCTTGGGCACTTGCCAAAAAAACTTGAACCCAGTAAAAAAAGCTCGGACACTTAGTAAAAAAGCTCAAACCCAGTAAATAAAACTCGGACAATTGGTATAAAAACTCAAACCCAGTAAAAAAAAGTTCGGGCACTTGGCAAAAAAGCTCGAACCCAGTAAAAAAAAAGCTCGAGCACTTGGTAAAAAAACTCGAACCTAGTAAAAAAAACTCGGACATTTAGCAAAAAAACTCAAACCCAGTAAAAAAAAGCTCGGACACTTGACAAAAAAAGTCGAACCCAGTAAAAAAAAGCCCGGGCACTTGATAAAAAAGCTCGAACACATTAATAAAAACTCGGACACTTAGTAAAAAAACTCGGACACTTGACAAAAACTCTTGAGCTTTTTTGGTAAGGGTTCGAGCTTTTTTTTAATGAATTCGAATTTTTTTATCAAATGCCCGAGTTTTTTTTTACTGGGTTCGAACCTTTTTATCAATGCTCCGAGCTTTTTAATAAAGACTTTAAGCCTTTTAAGTATCGACCAAAAATAAAAGCTCCAGGGGCGCTGCCCCCGTCCTCCTCCCAAAAGTGGCATTATTTTTTGAACACTATATATATATATATATATATATATAAAAGATATAAATTGAAAAAATAAATAAATTTATTCATTTTAATATAAATTATAAGAGCTAATAAGATTTATATTGAAAAAAACAAACAACTCCTAGTATATTTATATATTTTGAAATTACAAATTTACGTATTGAAGTTAATTCCTTCAGTATTTATTATCATATATTGTATCCAACAACACATTTTGAAATGATGTAAATTGAATGTTGAGTGTTAGTTTAGTTAGTGATCTCCTTCATCAAATACAATTAGTTGAGTAGGCCATCTAGAGGTGAAGTCGGTCTCACGACTCTCACCCACACATGTAGGAAGCATATTAGATTTAATGTTCCAAAAAGAAATTGAATAATATATATATATATATATACGAATAAAATTGGAGTTTTAAAAATTATACTGATTTGTGGTTCACGTACGACTTTATATGGTTGCAAATATAACCGCTCTATCATCATTCAAGAGATTGTAGAACCGGTTCAATTAATAGTTTAAAAATTAAATGAAATTTTTTATTGGTGATTTTTTAATACAGCCACTGTTTTAATAACTTATGTTTAAAATACATATATTTTGGTGAACGGACAAAAATACTCTCAATAGTTGTTCCACATCAGATTTCTCTTCATTAGTTTACAGTGATAGAGTTGTGAAGTAAAGAAAGAGTCTCGTTGAAACTCATGTAATCACTCGAACGGCGACGAAGTAGCGCTATGCTGATGCAGTCGGGGTTCGATCTTTTTTTTTCTTCAATTTTAAACCCAAATTGGGTTTCGGTTTTGAATTTTCCATTAAAGTTGTTAACGATTGAGATTTTCGAGTGGGAAAGATGATGAACAATACTACAAAATATTTTCAATTTAAAACTCAAAATGTTCGGATTACATTTACAAAGGCTCGGGTTATATGTCAAATGACTCGATTCAGTAATTAAAAGGCTCGGAGATACATAAATGACAAACTTAATGTTTATACAAAAGGCTCGGAAACACTTACAATAGGCTCGAAAACACTTACAAAAGGTTCGAAAACACTTACAAAAGGTTCGAACACACTTACAAAAGGCTCGTAAACACTTACAAAAGGCTCATACACTTATGTAAAAAGCTCGGACACTACTTTAAAATGTTTGGACACTTCTTTAAAAGGCTCGGACACAACTTCACAAAAGGCTCGGACAGTGCTTAGAAAGACTCAGAGATTCAAATTCACACAACCAGCTTAATGTTTATAAAAGACTAGGGAACAAATGAAAAAGATAGGATAAAGTGTTACAAAACTCAGAAACGGAGGTATAGACAAAAAGTATTTAAGAGATATTGTTAGAGAGAGTTACTGAGTTGGGACTACTGAGTTGAGTATTGGAAGTGTGGAGATGTTAGCTAAAATAAAAATACAAGTAGAATAACAAACCGATTATTTAAGAACAATTTTGATAGTTTACCATAACATGTATATTTTTAATGTAACTTATTAAAGTACTCACTTTGGTGCAAAATAAGTTTTAAAATGTTGATATTTTTGACCATTTCCACTGAGTTTCAACCCATCTAAATTTTGTGGTTGATTTGGACTTTGAATGGATTAGCTTTGAAACCCAACCCATGGCTATACCTAGTTACAGATGATGGGCCTGACCCATAAGAGAGTGTACCAACTCATTTCATCAATGTCTCCAAAATCCAAATAGATACATATCTTTTTCAATATGATACATATCTTTTTATTGTATCAATTCAACATCTAACCAAATCGATTTGAGTTTTTTTTTTTTTTGGGTGAAATCTGGCTGTGATTTAACCAAAAATATACCGGTAATTAAAGAGATGAATCGATATGATAGCAGCTTGGAATACAATTCTCACTGCGAGAGGAGAGGAGGAGGGGTCTCATTACACTTTGTGATTTAATGATAAAACATTGAACTTCACCTCTATCACATAAGTAGAGATATTCATTTTCCTCCGGATCCCCGGATCCCCAAATCCCTACATCCCCATTCTCATTTAGGGAATTTTTTTTGTGGAAAAATAGGAAATAAGGTGGGGATGGGGATGATCTTCATCTCCAAATTAAAATAGGGTTGGAGATGGGGATGTGGTATCTCTATTTTCTCATTCTCCCCATAAATATATTGAAATTTCCTTATTTTCCCCAAATATATATATATATTAGAAAAAATATTTGAAACACTTTATGATTTTATTCTGTATTTCAGTATTTGTAATGCACTAAGTCACTAATGGATTTTATTTTGTATTTGTAATGGAATTTGTTTTATTTTTGTTTGTTTAATTTGTAATTTTTAGTGAAACGGGGGGAATGAGGGAACGGGGAAACGGGGAAAAATGAAAAAAAAAACATAAAAAAATAAAAAACTGGGATTAAGGATGGATATACCTCCCTCTAAAACACCATCCTCATTTCTCCCAAATTGAGAAATGAAGAGGGATGAGGGAAGGGTCTGGGATGTGGTGATAGGAATGAGAGGACTTATATCCATATTCATTCCCTAAATCTACATATCTACACATAAATGAATTCGAAGTGTCCAACCAATACCACTTTCTTATTTGAAATCTACCTTGTGAGTTTTACTTAGAAACATGTATTTGTAATAAATTAAAGGATGATATGATCATTCTAACTAGTAATTATAGTATGTGGCAGAGTGTAGGGAGACTTATTTCTATATAATAAGAGTTGTATTCTGAAATATATTTGTAGAGGTTAATCTCGGTAGGTCCTGATATATCTTTATCTCTTGATTCAATTGGTATTAGGTTAAAAAAAATCATATTTGAAGCCAAAACTATATATATATATATATATATATACTTTTTAGTAAATTATTAATTTATTGTTATCTGTTTACACTTCACTAATCCATCTGTGTTTACCAATTATGGATATTCACCAAGGAAATTGGTGAACCATGCACAAGGACTTGTCTAAGGAGCTCTTTTTTCTGTTCTAGAATTGGCTTTCAATTGTCGATACAAGGAACTTGACCACCTTTAAATCATTCCAGTATTATAAAACTTGAGTTTCTAAACAGTTTTGATATAATAAAGCTTCTTTTTTTCTTTTTTCTTTTTGAAAATTGCTTCTTATTCTGTCTTTTTTTTTTTTAATTAAGCCTCCCAAAACACAGCTAAGCTGTACTCAGTAGTCAGTTCTCGTCTCTTTGAAACAACTAATGATAATAAAAAAGAAATTAGTTCAGGCCGGAGAGAGAAGAAAAGGATATGATATATAATTGAAGATAATAATTATACAAAATTATATATTAAAAAAAAAACACAAAGTCAAGTGAGAAATTCATAAAGACATTTTAGTGTTTGTGAAGGTGGAATGGGCCATTGAATAAGAAAACTATGACTCCATGAGTGCCCAAATTCATTGCTTAATTAACGGCACTTTAGATGCCAATGGGTCTTCATCAACACACTCACACTCTTTAAATCAACATTTTTTATTACATTCATCGCTTGCTATGACTTATGAGACTAAATTAGTTATATATACGTTATCTATCTATCTAGCTATCTAAATCATATATATAGTTTAAACTTTTTAACATCGATAGGATTCGAGCTGGTTAATTTTAAATCATTTATCCAAACCGTGAGCTACGTCCCTGAAGGTTCAATATTTATTTATTACCGGTACATTTTAAGTTGGGTAAGACCTATATTTACTATGAATAATGTTAAATATCTCACCATTTCTATCCTAACACATGTGACAATTGAGGTGTCACTTGGTGAGTAAACACTCATTAATTGATACTTATCTCTCTTGTCTACGTATTCACTCACTAATTAATGTTTTATCTACTCACCAAGTGACAATTTAGCTGCCACGTGTGTTGGGATAGAAATAATGGGATTGTAGGTGAATCCATTTTTGTCCAAACAAGTTGAGATAAATTTACCCCTCCCTGCATACGTGGCATCCATACGAGAGGGGGTAATGATCACCTCCTGGGGTGAGTCACTCATTGTAGGTGGGTTATGTGGTGAGTAAAAATAAACTCATCCGAGGTAGGATGTATAGTATTACTAATTTATTATTATTATTATTTTATCTTCTTAACTATTTCTCTATATATAAAAACAAAAAAGTTGTACAAATTGTTCCGCGCTTTAGTTACATTTCTTCAAAATATGAGTTTTTTCCCATTAACTGTATTTGATTTTTTGGATGCCTACTGTTTCAAAAATTACGTAAATACACAAAAATATGGAGGAGATGAAAATTATCAGAGTGATGGATTCCGTATTTTTTTTCTCCTTGACCATCCTCCTTCACCTTCAGGACCAGGATATGGCAAGACTAATCATTATGGGTTGACTCGGAATATGAATTTACTATAGGTAAAAGATCTCCCTATATTTTTACAATTCAATGAGTAAAAAATCGAGACTTAAACCCTTATCACGTAATTGATATGAGAAATGTATAATAATTTAATAAAATAATGTGATAAGATATTTACGGCATATATTTTATTCAAATAATGTCTTGTAATATGTTTAGCTAATTATATTTACTTTCATTTACCACGTAATATGATTTAAATAAAATTTACTGTATGCATCTTGATCCCCTATAAGAGTCTCTCAACAAAGCATATACAGTATATACTTTTTCTAACATCTTAATCAATTTTATTGGTTATGCTTACACTTGTATCCATTTATGCATGTCACATTACCTAACTTTATGCCTAAAATTGACTTCACATTGTGGTCGTTAATATTTTAATGTTATTATTGCAAATTTATAACAGATATAGCAAATTAGCAAATCTGCAAATTCAAAGTTCTTTCTAATCTAGTAATATGTGTTGAAAATAATGTTTTTTTTTTTCGTCTGTTAATGTCCTCTGCATGGTGACTAAGCTTTAAACCTTAATTTTTATTTTTATTTTTTATGTTTACAGAAGCTATAAACATAACTTTAAGGAACAGTATTAAAACAATAAAATATAAAAATAATAATAATAATCAAAGATGGAGAATTGTAAATAAGACCCAGACTTTTTGTTGAAATACCAAATTAAATCTCGTCAGATCCCGACAGACCCCTGATTCGGCTTTTAAAAAAAGAATAATTAAAATTATATAGCTGGAGGAGGCAAGTAAAATTCATCAAAATAAAGAGGTAACTGAGGAGAAAGAGAAGAGCAACATGTGCGAGGCAATGTGTATGGTGGTAGCAGCATCAACATCAAGCATTCAAGCATGTAAAAAACACGTACGTTGTAACGTTGGGACTAACACAAGAAGCAGCTTTGGATTCGCAAGCCTGTCCTACCCATGTGCCTCTCTGCTTTAAATTGCATCTGTCATGACCCAATGACCCATAGGCCATAACAAACAAAAAACTAAAGTTTTCTTTCTTCTTCCTCTCAACTCTCAAGAAGAAAAAGTTACATTACACCCCAACTCACTCCCAACCTTAATAATTGCTTTCTAGAATCAAGACCAATAAAAACAGAAAGATAAAAAAAGATAAAAAAGACTTGTAGACAACCAACGCCTTAAAGCATTCCAGTGGATTGTCTTTCCCTTTGGATTTTATTTCTTTGTATTGTATTACATTAACTTCCTACTGATTCAATGGTGGGGTTAAGAGTTTATCAGAATTTATTAAGAATAAACGATACATGATATATATCTAATATCGAGAATAATTTTTTTACATATATTTATAAAATATACGTAGTGATATTCAAAACCCTGACCCTAAACCGCCCGTGTAGAAAAGGAGGTGCGTGCTCTGTCACCTATACTAATACTATATTAAGAGGACGGTGCTATTTACATATAACTTTTGAGGTGGAATAATCCAAAAATTAGCGGATTAAATTGAGGGAGTGGCAGTGCACAGCCGCACAGGTGATAAATCATGGGATTCCTAGGCCTTATATTAATTTGGTAGACTTTAATCATATTAAGGGGCTTAATAGTGTTTGACAATGATTAGAGACAATTAAGTTTCTCCAAAGTCACCAACCCATTGCACCCCACCCACTCCTTTTCATTTTTTTTTTTCTTTTTAATTAATTCTTCAACTTCAAACAATCCCTACAACTCAATTATCATATTTTTTTAATCAATTAATTCTCCTTCAAAAAAAAAATATCAATTAATTTAAACCATCATTTCAACGAGATACCTTATCCCCCGCCCCCACAAGCTCCATTAATCCCAACAACAAACCTTTTTTTAGTTAAAATCCAACAACAAACTTTTTTATTACTATAAAATTGTATTATCGCTTTAAATTATTTTGCGTTCTAGAATTCACGCCTCGTTAGTCGTTATGAATTATCACTTTAGATTATTTGTTTTTTTAAAAAAAAAAAATTATTTATATTTATATATTTATCATTTTATTAGTAAATAATAAAACTAAAATTCTATTTTACTTTTTAAAAAATAAAATAAAATTCTATACAGTACAATATTTATAACAAAACAAAAGTTCCTTTACACTAATTTTGTTTTGTTGAAGTATTATAAGAATAATTACAATATGACTGTTAGGATCTATCGAGATCAAACAATGCATATACAATCTGGATATCTACTCTGATAGTAGAAGATAACTATTTTGACAATCCGGAAAGAAAACTCTCCACATATTCTTATATATATATATATATATATATGTATATATATATATACGGGGAGATTCGAGTCTCTCACCACTTATGTGGAAGGGGTGTACAATACTGGTGATGTGTTTTTTTTTTACACTACTTAAAGTTTTAAATAATAAGTGAAAAACTAAAATATATATATATATTGTTAAAACTTAAAAGCCAATACAGAAATTATCCCCAAACATATATGCTATAAAACTCAATCATAAAATCAACTAAAAAGTTAAAAGTATTTATTGACTTGTTATGGCTTTTTAAGTATGACTTAAATAATACACTTAAACTTTTGTGGATTTAAAATGTTTCAATTTTTTTTTATAGATATTATAATTAGTTTGGGATTTAGAGATGGCACACTACTCAAACTGACAATATTATCTTGTGGTTTCATTTATATATATATATATATATAAAAGGACACTGAACCTTTTTCTTTTACATGTATTATATAAAATAAGTTGGTCTAAAGTCATTAAAAACATAATGTTCTAGTTGGTTACTACTTAAGAGTTAAGGGTGATCATGATTATTACTTGTTTTACAAATTTACAGAAACACCACCAGCTATCATTTTTATGTATATTTTTTGTTCATGGCCTTTTTTGTGAATGGTGGAGCCTCTCAATAATATAATAATTAAGCTCCAACTCCCCCTTTCAACCTTTTTATGAGCCTTTGTTACATCATATTCTTTTCAATACAACAATCCTAAATATTGTTATAAAATAACGTGTAGTGTTAACTTATATTCTTATCATACATGTTAAAATTATAAAAGTTTCTTTGATTAAAAACTCAGTCATTCTATTTATTGCAACAATACAATATATGATGTAGTTTGATTTTCCTTGTAAAGTAATTTTTATGTGCTTTATCTTATACCTTTAAGGCATATAGACATATGAAATTTCTTGAAAACGTTTTTTCAATAAAATTATTCTCATTTACACGTCTTATAAAAGCAACCTCAAATCTAGCAACTCAAGTTAATTATCAACCACTTAGTCTAACCAAACGACATTAATTACCATTAATAATTTGATTGGAAGACCGGTAAGGTTGCGTTGGATTGGATTAATAAAATGTTATAATAAAGTCTAAATATGAAAAACCGATCAATATAATTTAAAGATAAATGACATTGATTCAATTTAACAGCAAAGGGTCTAAATATAAATAGTAGTGGATACTATAATTCACTTAAATACGTGACAATCGTGTACGTATATACATAATAGAAAAATAGTTGATAGGTATATTAAAGTTGAAAAAGTTGGGTAAACTAAAAATTGAGACAGAGACAGCTATGTTCCAAATCTCCATGCATGATGCTCTTCTCTGCAATGGGCCCATTGGCCCATCTAAAATATTAATATTTATTGAATACTTTACTATTCTTTGGTTCGGTTACCCTAAAAATTGAAATTGTACTCAATTTTTTCATGCCCAAAAAGTCTGCTCTACTCTACTCCACTATTTACTCACTGACAATCAATACCCAGGTTCGAGTCGCAGTTCCGCAGATATGTTTATACCATTTTTTGTTTTGAAATTTTTAGTTTAAATTAATTTTATTTTATCTTAAAATAACTCCAAAAAAACAAACAAAAAAAGGGAGCAAAAACTCTGGAGTCCTTGGTCCTGGGTCCGGCTGCCTAGTGCCTACTCTTTGTTTGGACTTTGCTGCATGATACTAATAAATAGATTGACATTATCACATTACCAACTCTCAATGTCATTTTCGTAATTACTTACATAATAAGGGGTTTATTTTACAGCCAAACATCCCGCAGGCAGCACCAAAACCCGTTCCCACTCGCATCCCCTCCACGCCCCTGTTCATATATCTGAAGTCTGAAGTCTGAAGTCTGAAAAACCATACATTCATGATTCACGGTTAACCTCAATAATCAACAATATATATATTTTTTATTTGTGTTGTTCTTAAAACTATATATATTTTTTTAAATATTAATGAATTTAAAAAGTTTACTAGTATAAAGTTCCATTTTATTGAATTTGAAATATATTAAAGTTTTGACTGATGGGTTTTCAAATGAAATTCTTATAATACATTAGTCAATTAGATTTAAAAAATACAATGCATCTAATTTTATTTAATAAGATTCATACTAGCTAGGTCATAAGTGAGTATTTAGATTTGAAATCATAATGATAAATGAGTTAAGTTTTTTTTTAAAAGAAAATTATTATTATTATTATTATTATTATTCACTTATATTTAATTTAAGGGATGACTGTGTTCATAGGTATAACCGGCCTAGTTGTGATAACATCTCTCAGACTTTATTGAATAGTCAAGTCATAAAATAAAATAGAAAATGTAAACTAATATAGACCCACCCTTGGAGTATACTATAAAATCAAAGACATTAATGGAAATTGTCTTTTAATGTCGTTTAATGATTTGGTATATCGAAAACCAAAAACAAAATAATTTTTATTTCAAGAGTAAATAACACCAAACATCCTTAAAAAAAACATCTATCAAGTTTATCCTTTTACATCTAGAAAACAACTTTATTAAAAACAGACACTCACCTCCCCTGCCATTAGTCCAAATTAATCAAATTTAACCGTTGACTGAGTTTGACTATCATAAATACCAAATTGCCCTTCAAATTTATAATTACAATTATTATTAATTTTAAAAAAAAATTATCAAATCTTCTTTTAAGCTATTTAAAAAAAATTGAAAATGAAAAAAAAAAGTTGGATCTTTGTCGAAGGAGATCCTTCAATATTACAGATCTTTTGATATTAGAAATCTCCTTAAATAGAGATGATGGTCTCCTTTGATGGAGAGATCACCGCTATCGAATGAGATCCTTTGATCTCCATTGATGAAGATGACTCTATCTCGCTTAAGTCCATCTTGAGCGATAATGATGTTTGGATACTAATCAATGTAGATCTGGGCGTGGAGATCCAATACCTTTTTTATTGCGTTTTTCTTTTCAATTAATTTCCACCATCCATTTTACGATGGATGATAAAGATCCATTTTAATAATGGGTTTTTCTTTCGGTATTCTAATTTTTCAATTAATCTCCATTTAAAAAAAAAATTGGTTCATTTTTTAAATATATTTTTATTAACAATCTTTTTTGGCAGGGGTCAAAAGAAGAATTTTTCATTGGACTGGTTCCTGATTGTATATAGATTGATACCATCCCGCTTCCCCCGTATCGAGAAACACTGATGCCATGATCTAGAGAGTGTCGATACCATATCATGTCATTTCCCTAGTATCGAAGAGTACTGGTACCACGACACCGGTTACTCAGTACCATGACACCAGTTACCCGATACCTTAGTACCGCGGTACCTATTCTGGACCGATCCATCAAGCACCTTCCAATCCCCCCCAGAATAGGAAACAACGACAAAAAGGCTCCAACCAAAATAAGAGAAATTTGACCTCTCCAGCCATTCACAACGTTATTGATGGAGATAGTCAACCCTATTAATAGAGATAATCAACTCCATTAATGAAGATAATCAACTCTTTAATTGTCATTCACAACACTATTAATGAGAAATCAATCAACACTTTAATTGTTATTCACAACGCCATTAATGAGAAATCAATCAACTCTTTAACGGTTATTCATAATGTCATTAATAAGAAATCAATCAACCATTCACAACATCATTAATGAGAGATCAAACAACTCTTTAATTACCATTCACAACGTCATTAATGAGAAAATAGTCAACTCCATCAATGTCAAATCAACATTTCTATGATTGAAATTTGATCAACTAAATTGATGGAATGAGCAACAAGAATTAGAACCTATAAATACGACAAATCTCTCTCCAAGAAAGGGGGCAAGATCAAACCCATAAATCGACTACTATTGTAAGCTCTACGGCGCACCTATAATGTACTACTTTGATATGTGTGTAAGCTCCCTATAGCACTTATTGTGATATATATCAAAAGAAGGGTCTCTCTCTTTCCGCTAGATACTGCTTAAGGGTTTTTCAGCATATGATCATTTGTGATGTTTTTCCCCCTAGGTCAGTTCAATTCAACCAAAAGAATTGTCATTCTCCAATTTATCTCTTTTATTATGCATGTATGTGAGCTAGGTATCGACCTCACTGGTACTGTCTCTCAAATCCTTCCTTATTGCATGCTATTTGGGTCGACGACACCTAGAGAGGAGACCGGGTATCAGGATCGGGTACCAGACCGGGGTACCAGGATCGAGAACCGATGACCGAAACCGAGGACCAGGACCAACCCCTTACACCAGCAAGGGAACCTCAAGTGCCATATCTTTTCCTTATGCTCGAAGCCCCGACGGGCGGGGAGATTTTTTCTCCTACCTAATGCATCTTACTGCTTACTCCTTACTCGTATAAAACCTCGAAACTTAGAGGTACCAACCCAGCTACTTAGAGGTACCAACCCCGCTGCAATCTCCCAGGTTACAGTTTGAGGGTGTTGATCAAAATTTTCCACCCGATATAATTTTTGGGTTAACAGTTTTTTTAAGAAAATATTTGAAATGATGAAAATACACTTAATTTTCAACATCAAACTCGGTCAACGTTTAAGTTTGATCAACTTTGACTAATAGTAGAGAACGTGAGTTTTAGTTTTTAATAAAGTTGTTTTTACGTATAAAAGGGTAAAGTGCAAACATCATGGAAGTTTGATGTTATTTACTCTTGTTTCAAATATATGATCAACAAATATTATTAATAGTTAATATCACATACACTCTTAGTTCAAGCGGTGTGCACTCTCCCAACCACTATATGGTTGGGTTCAAGTACCACAATTTACATTTACTAGCATGTGTTTGGGTTATTACCCACACATAGCCGACTCAACATTATTTGAGGTCTAGGCAAACATGTAAAATTATACATTATTGTATATGATTTTAAATTACTATTTTTTGATTAAAAATGTCGTATTTATAATTTAATATTGCATACTTTATGAAAAAAAATATAAGCATTGTAATTGAAGTCTTTGTTTCAATTGTTAAAAATTCCTTCTAAAATGTTGAATTCTCAAAATTAATTTAAACAATCAATATAAAAAACCATACTTCGAGATATTTTCTAAGTAAAATAATATTTTGTTGTGAGTATTTATTATAATTGCAATGTGATGTGATCCATATTAAATTCTTTTTACAAAAGGATTGTTTTTTCTCACTCTAAATTATAATTGGATTTTTTTTTTGGTTATTCCAACAATGATGTTTAAAATGTATAAAAAATTAGTTGGAAAAATAAAATAATAAATACTATCAATTAGTTGGACAGAAAGAATATATTAAATACTAATAATATATAATATATATATTTTTAATAATTTTTAAGATACTTAGGTCTCGTTTGATATTATATTTTCAATATTTTCAATATTTTCAATGTACCGACTTAAATTGAATTATGTTGGATTGCATTGTATTGCATTATACCATATTATTTCTATGCAATTACGTTTGATGATATTTATAATTATACTGTATTAAGTTATATAATATTTGAACGTGATTTTTATTCCTCAATATTTTATTGATTAGTAAAATTGATGTATTTTTAGAATAAAAAACATGCTATAATATATATATATATATATATTGTATTATATTTTTAAAAATACTAATTAATACATTTATTATATAAATTATCATTCATGTAACAACTAACTATCAATAATAATTGACAATTATTTTTAATGTTTTATTTAACGTATATAATTTTAGATTTATAATATTAGAATAATATTTTATTTTCATTTTTGTTTAATTAAATTTACATAATATCTATTTATTATTACATATATAATTATATTTAAAATTATTGTTATTATTAAACTTTATTATTATTATTATTATTATTATTATTAAATGTATAATTATTGTATATTATATACTAATATCATTAATATAATAATAATTATTTTAAAAATTATTATTATTACTATTATAATCATTATTAGAATTATTAATTTTATTATTATTATTATTATTATTATTATTTGTATATATTTATTATTATTTCTCTCCCATTTGTATTAGCTAATACAACATCCATTATATTAGAGCAATTAAAATCTATTAATTAATCAGTACAATCTATATTATTCTATTACATTTTAAATTCTTAGTATAGTACAGTACAATCTACCAAGTATGAATAGTATTAAATATTTTTTATATATAAAAAATGAGGTTTGAATAGAACGAGTTTGACAAGTGAGGCTTTAGAGCATCTTCAATAGACCGGAAAAGAGGATGTTTTGACTATATTTAGGAAGCCTCGATCGAAAAGTGCTCCAACATACTCCCAATCTCCTTCCTAAATATTTTTCCGGTCAAAGGCTCCCTATCTCCCTCCTTATAGTTTTTTCACTCTCTGTATTATTCCATCTGTCAACTTTTTGTAATTTTTTTTTTTAATCCACTAATTGTCATCACAGTTCAACTCTATTTTTATTACACCAATATCTCCTGTGTACATCACCATAGTCTCTTGTTATACAGTTGGTTCAACTCAAGTTTGACAACCTTGTTGTAACACCAACGACTATCTTTTTTTTTTTAACCCAATTCTATTATTATTTGTTGCGTACAAAAACTATTGAACAATGTTAATTTTTATTAAACTTTCAACTATAAATTTTTCATCTATCCAATTCTTCTTTGCCAATTTATCATGGTATTATTATGTTTTGTAGCCTATTTTCTTTTTATGTTAATTTTATTGTGTACTTTTAATAATTATTTTTTGATAAATTATTAATTATTTTATACCATTGTAATTTAATAATTATATTTTAATAAAATAATAATAATTCATTTTTAATTTAAAATATATTAAAAAATTAATAATGATCCATTCTTAGGGAGTCTTGTTGGAGATGCTCTTAGCTCTTAAGCAATTGACTTGCCTATGTATTGAATAGACCCTACACAGTACACACATACATCGATTGATATCAGTACATTCTCCATCTACTCTAAAAAAATTATCTACAAAAATCTACTAATAAAAGGGTAAATTGCACTAATGTATCCTAATAAATGGTGAAATTACACTTACAAGATAAAAATGCATTTATTATAATAACTACCTCTCTAAACTGGATACTAACACTTGGGAGTGAACCCTATTCCCATAAATGGAGAGTAAACTCTTCACATATATCTATAAAATACGAATGTTGGTATTCAGAGGATGTGCACTACGGTCTCTGATAATAGTTCAATTATTTATATATAAATATGAATATAAATATAAAGAGATATAAGAAACTTACCCAATCCAAAAGGCAGTGGACTGGACTGGACCGGATCGTCCCAACTCACACATCGTTGGTTGGACAATTTGGTGAAGTGGGGTCCAGCGCGTGAAGAGAGTAAAGGAGTAGGCATCATTGGGTTTTTACCATAATGGCCTCTCAGACCAAACGCTTTAAAAACAGAGAGAGAGAGAGAGAGAGAGAGAGAGAGATACGATACGATACAGGACAATGATGTTGTAAAATTCATTGAGAGTTGAGACAACCAAGTCAGGAACAAAAGCCTTTCCTTCTCTCTCCGTCTTTCTTTTTCTTTTTCTTTTGCTTTTCTAAAAGCCAAAGCCAAACCAGAACTACTCTCTCTTTAGATTCTTCTCCTTGTTTTCTTTCAACATGTACCTGTTTTAGCTTATTAACATTTCCGTTTCTCATTCTCTCAGCTCTCCAGTCTCCAGGTTCTCTCATTCAATACTAACGTGTAAGTGTTGAATTTCATCACACATTTTTTCCTTCTTTTTAGCTACTTGTTTCATCAATGTAATGTATACTTTTATAGTATCGTTTTTGTTTCTTTTTCTTTTTATAACAATTTTAATAACAATTTTAATGTTACGTGTTGTTTTCTTTTGATTTCTGTTTTTTTTTTTGGCTTGTGATTTTGAGCACCGAGTTCTTCTTCACTTCACTTCACTTATTCTTGCTTTTGATTTTACTGCAATAGATAGATTATAATTATAGTGGCATTTACTTTTATGACTTTGTTAAATGGGTTTGTGTAGATTGAGATATATATATATATTTTCCATAAATTGAAAAAAAATAATCAGTAATGTGGGTTGGAAAGTTGGGATTTTAGTTCATATAGTAGTTGTTATTGACTTCTATATGGATATTAATTTTCATTTTTTTTTGTTATTTCCAATTAAAATTGTTGCTAGTTCATATAATTATTTTTCTTGGATTATTAATGGGAGGGATTTTTTTTTCTTGTTGTGAGGATCATGTACTAGAATTTAAATTTATTTTAAATGGTCATAAATTACCTCGAGACTTTTCATGGTTAAATTGGGAAGAAAATCTGCAGATTAATGGACATCCTGATAAAGAAACTTGTCATGTGGCGCGGGATTCTGAAATTTAGTCATAATTAGGTGTTTGATAGCTGACTAAAATCTGTGAAATGAAATCACATACTTATTTTTGGTTGTAATCCTTTACATTGACACTGACTCCATTTTTGTTTTCAATACATGTGTGATGTGATAGTGCTCCATAATCTAATGGTACATCTGACCTTCTTGTTTGTTGTCCTCTACCTGGTCTGTCTTCAATCTCAGTTTCTATTGGCATCTTTCTCATTCATGTTAACATGAACTTTTTCTTGTTATTATATTTGAAGCCTTTATGCTGCAAAATGGTCTGAAATTTGTTGCAAATGTGAATGTGTAATTTTCTCATTTAAGTTTTATTTCGAAAAAGTTTCTTGTAGCTTAAACCATCTTGGAGACTATCAGGATCAGGATGTGAATTTTCAATGCATCTTTAGATTTTACTTTCTTGATTCTTTAAGACCTTTTGTTTATTATTACTTTTTCTGGAGGTCTTATGTCTAAGGTTGTTGTTTGTGTTTACTTCTGATGAATAGAGATTCTGATCGGAAACAATGACAAAGATAAGTCCTGAAACTGAAATTGAAGAAAATATAAGCATGGAATCAGTTCCACTGGTTTCTGCCGATGTGAGCTTTGCTTCTAATTGCTTCCCAAAATATAAATTAGGACCCAATAATCAGATTTTGGAAGAGCCAAAGGAGGACAGCAGCGGTTTATCTTTAAAGGAGGTTGTTGAACAGGAGACTGCCCAGTTGTCTGAGCAGCACAAGCGTCTGTCAGTTCGTGACCTTGCTAGTAAATTTGACAAGAACTTGGCTGCTGCTGCTAAATTGGCTGATGAGGTCTGATCATTAGGCAATTTTGTTTTCTGAGTTTCTTTTTTGTTTCATTTGCTCATCGAACCTACACATATAAATATTCCTTCTTGCATTCAACGCGCTCTTGTCCCAATCACTTAAAGTCTGTTAAACTACATTTCTTTTGGCATATGATAAATATGTGCATAGCCTTTGCTGAACTTAAAAAATAGCATTTCTGTATAGATCTTCCCTTGTTACTTTATTTTTCCCTTTAATTTTCTTTTCACTCTTATCTGAAGGACTCTCAACTTCCAATCAGAATTGATAATTAAATTAATGGTACTCATTTACTTGGATTCAGGCAAAGATTCGAGAGGTGGCTTCTTTGGAGGGACATGTTCTTTTGAAAAAGCTTAGAGATGCTTTAGAAGCTTTGAGAGGCCGCATGGCAGGGCGAATCAAGGAAGATGTAGAGAAAGCAATCTCTATGGTTAGTTGGTATTCATTTATTACTTGATATGAGTTCATTAAGTTGCGCTTTTTGAACCTTGATATGAGCCAGGCCTCTTAGAAATCATTTTTCGGAACAGTTGACAGTTTGCCATTCAAAATATCTAATATACTTGTCATTATTGTCACTATACAAACTGCAGTCAGAAAATGCAGGTTTGTATGTTTGTTACATGAATGTAGTTCTTCAATATAATCAGAATGTGATTTGTGTTTAAGAGACTGTTAATCACTACAGCTTATTGTGCTTTCATTACAATTGTGGACATGCTTGATATTGACATTTTAATTAGTAGATCGAATTCCCTTTCTTACTGGGATGAATGAATTGCATAACCTTTGTAAATCTTGAGTATTAAATGAAGAACAAAAAATAGCTTGGGTGGTTTTGGCATTTGTATAGATTCACAAATGATCTGTCTTCTAATTCTGAGCATTCTATTTATTTTTCTATTTTTTGTTAAGTTTAACTATTCCCCATGTTCATCTGCTTTATTTTTCCTTGATGATGACTGTTTCTGTTTATAATATTTTCCTGCAGGTGGAGGCTCTAGCGGTTAAATTGACCCAAAATGAAGGAGAACTGATTCAAGAGAAGTTTGAAGTGAAAAAACTAGCAAACTTTCTTAAACAGGTCATTTTAGATTCGGGAACATACTCTTGCACACAAATCAATTTTTTTCCCCTTTTATCTGCCAGATTTATCGTAAGTCAACTTTATATTGCTAGACTAAGAAGGATTGTTATGACAGTTTAGTGTTTTAGATATGCTAAAGTTCTATAACCAAACTGTAGTGTTCTTGTATGTTGACTGTGTTAGATCTGGCACTTAAACAAGCTTAATGCTTTGGGACAATGCATTTGATTATAGTCTAAACCAGCCCTCGAATCTGTTTAGGCAGTCCTGATAATTTCGTGTTTTAGTTTCAACATTTTGTCCAAAATAATAGGCTAATGAGAGCTAATAATGTAGTACATGATAACCAGAGTTTGTGGCTAATCAACTGTATTTAGCTTAGATTCATGAGATTTGTTCATTTAGCAATGCTAAATGAATGATACTATCATACAATTTACTTATGCATGTTTCTTTGAATGTTATGAAAAGATGAATTATGGTCGTTTGATGTTTTCATGAACACATAAAACATGATAATGGTCCATGTAGCATGATGCTACAAAGGCATCTTTTGCGGTATCACAAATCATGATACATACAGTTCTTTCTTCTTGAAAGTTCGTGCCTATGGTATTTCTGTTTTTCTTTTCTTTCAATATTTTTTTTTTGCTAATTGGGTTGATCCTGTTTGTCTATTATAATTGGAAGTTTTCTTAAATTGGTCCTTACCATTAGTAAGCAAAGTATAATGTTCTGCTCTATTAGCTTTCTTGATTATCCATTTTTATTCAATTAAATGATTGAGGTCTGTATTCAATGGTACTTGTTTATTGAACCGAGCGATCTTTTGTCTACAGGCTTCTGAAGATGCTAAAAAGTTGGTTAACCAAGAAAAATCTTTTGCTTGTGCTGAAATTGAAAGTGCTAGGGCAGTGGTGCAAAGATTTGGAGAGGCCCTTGATGAGGAAGAAAAATGTTCACCAAAGTCTAAAACACAGGTTCCAACAAATTTTTTCCACCTTATTTATTTTTGTATAAATCTACTAAATCGAGGCCATATATAGAGATTTGTTATATTTGTATCATTCATCATGTTATTTTGCATTATCCAAGTTATTGTATTGCTAAGAAGGACTAGGCTATACCGAGTTACAAACAATTCGTGGAGGTTAGATGTATACCCTACCGACCGAGTGCAGCAGTCTGTAGCAAAATTATTAATGGCCATTTCATATATTCTCAAGTGCTCTCTAATTAATGCCATTATAATGAATGTTTCTCAATTATTTAAATATCAGAGTTGCTGTGCTGAACCTAGTCTTCAATAAAAAAATAGAACGTGGTAACTGTAGGTATCTCCGTTATTAATTCATTAACTTTTTTAGAGTTATTTTATGTTGAAATCAGGACCTGAAAATTCTTTTATTCCTAATGAGAAGTTTTTAATCTCCTATAGATCAAACTCAGGTTCTCAATCGTGGTAGTCAAATTCTCTTTTGTGAATTTCTGTATGCAATGCATCATATTAGTAATTTAGTATAGCATTTCACTTGCAAGTTATGCTATCGTCAAGACTTCAATATTTACAAAATATATGGAATTTATTAATACTCATTACTTTCTACCCGATTTTCCTTACTACAGGACGTGGACGGATTTGTAGAGGAGGTTCAAGAGGCCAGAAGAATTAAACGATTGCATCAACCAAGCAAGGTGCACTAATAATACCGTTTCCTTAATTTTGTTATTGCACATAACGATTAAGGAACATAAACACTTGACATCACTATGAGAATGACATGCCTTCATTCATATTGTTAAGAGAGGTGTAACACCAATAATTTTCAATTAATATGACTTCCCCACCTTTATGTTTTGTCTTGAATAATTTCATTGGTTCATGAGAATGATGTTTTCCTTGAAAATTATTTTGAACTTTATTTGAAACATCATGATTCTAGAAGTGGGTCCTGCATAGAATGTAGCTATTATTGATTCTGTTTATATCTGGCAGTTGTTGATGAAAATCAGTTATATTTCGCATGCTAAATTACATACGTGTTTGATTATGCCATTTGGTGTTCCATATTTAGTTGTAAAAATAACTATCTGTTTTTATTGATACAAATGAATTATGTTTGCAGGTTGTGGACATGGAACATGAACTTCGTGCGCTAAGAAGTCAGATTAGAGAGAAAGCTATATTGTCGGTTAAGATTCAAAAAGAGGTCTGTTCACATTGTTTGTAACTTTTAAACTTCCATAAATATCATTTATTAAGTTTTAATGAATTTAACTAAACAACTTTTATTTGGCTATATCATTAGATTGTACAATCAACTAAGTTCAACAGAGATGAGAGAACTGAAAATAAAGTTGATTTTATAGGATGAAAATAACCGAGAATAGTTGTGCTGAGTCCTGTTGGATCAAATGAGTACAGATCCATCCAACTATCAGATTTTCTTAGCTTAAAACTATGTTACATGGAATAATTTATTGCTCATAACATTATGATGCTGGATCAAATAAGAGGGAGAAGACAAGCCACTATGTCTTTATTCGTTCTTAATTATTGATATGAAAAATCGGTGATTAGTTAAGTATTAATAATATCCCAAATGCATCCATCTGAGATGGAGTTAACTTCTTGAATTGTTCAATAGAGATTTGCGGTTTTAGGAAACTTAATAATATACGGGGTTGTAACATTCACGAAATTCTGCCAAGCTAATTACCAATTAAGCTTTGCCACCAATTCAATATCCATTGTGGCACTTGGTACTTAGTTCGAAGATCTCTTGCCTTCTCATTATGATTGATATTTTTTGTAGTGTCATTTATAATCTTTTCCTGACATTTTTTTTATCCTATGAATTAATAATGATTGTTTTTATTAAAAAAACTGTAGATGTGTTATCAATTTTCTCACTATCACTTTTATAATTCTTTCCAGCTGGCAATGAGCAAGAGAGCTGAGGAGAACAAGTCTTGCATGTATGCCTTTGATGGTTCTGAAACCCTTGGTTCATGTCTTAAACTCCGGCCTTGCTCAGATGCTGCTCCACTGCTTTCAAAATGTTCGATTCAGTGGTATCGTGTATCACCTGATGGAAGCCAAAAGGAACTTATCTCAGGTTTTTATTATAACAAGAACTTTTCACTTGTAATTGACTTAAGTACCATGTTCAAGTTAGATCTCATGGTTAATTAACTTCAGAGAATATAACGGTTAGCTTATTGTTTTCTTGATTGTGTTTTTTTTTTTCATTGTTTTCAAATATATATCTATATATGCTCACCTCTACCATGCCATCCAATCTTAGCCGAAGTATTTGATCATTTTTCTAATTAATCTGTTTTCCACTTTGTCAGGTGCTAATAAATCAGCATATGCTCCAGAACCCTTTGACGTTGGACGAGTTTTACGGGCTGAAATTACCTCAATTGGCCAAAAAGTGGCATTGTCCTCTTCTGGTCCCATTGATCCTGGTTGGTTTTGAATTTTAGTTTTTATCTTCCTCTTACTGTCTTTTCTAGATTAGATGACCTGAATTAAGTTCCTACTTTTTTTAGGCATGTTTCATTTTTATTGCTGTTTAGAGAAGTGGTAAAGAAAGTCTAATTCGGCTCTCTATTATAGCTGCAGGATTGGGAGGCTATGTGGAGACTCTTTTGCGAAAATCTAGTAGTGAATTCAATGTAAGTTGCTTTAGTACTTTCTACTTACATCTAACTGTTATCTATGCTATAGGAAGAAATATTCATCTACTGGAAACAAAAAGTTAATTTAAGAAAAAATAAATAAAACAGGAGTGATTATTTTGAGCATTAATCAAGTTTTGAATTATATTGTTTTATAGGTGGTTATTTCCCAGATGAATGGCCAAGATTATTCATCGAATTCTGTTCATGCTTTTAATGTGGGAAAAATGAGGATAAAGCTCTGTAGAGGATGGATCACAAAGTCAAGAGAAATTTATCACCCATCAATGCTGGTACTTTTTCTGGCTGGATTATAGATTATATGTTCGATGAAGTCTGCAGGATAATGCAATTGAAAAATCATGCTATATTATTATAGGAACATTTTGATTCAACACTGCTGCGGTGACAAATACATTTTGATTCCTTTTATTCTTTTTAGTTTTTCCTTAATTTATCACATATTGTCCTTCCCCTAGGCGTGAGACATCCATTAAAACTTTATGTAGTTATTTTCGTTGAATAAAATTGTATATAAGACAGCTCTGCAGACGGGCATTTCTTACGTTTACACTTTCTTGACATGTAGCTATGTGGAGTTAGAGGTGATGGTAATGCTGCAGCTAAATCATTGTTCTGGCAAGCAAGGAAGGGGCTCTCTTTTGTACTAACTTTCGAATCAGAAAGAGGAAGGAATGCGGCCATTATGATTGCCCGGAAACATGCTCTTGATTGCAATGTGAGTGCCTTTTGTACTTTTTGCATTTCACCAGCATTTCACCAACTACCTGCATCTGATATAATTAGCTTTGTTTCTACTTGCATTCTTGTTAAACTGTATGAGTAGTATTTCTTCTTGACAATTGATTTTTATTCCTTGTAAACATAAAGTTGATATATAGAACTTTTGATCAACAGGTTGTACTTGCTGGACCAGATGATCGAGTGTAGGAGTAAATCATGACTAACCGAGCTTTTTTCGGAATCGACAATGTGTATGTGTGTGAGAAATAGGTGTGTTTGCCACGATACAGAAGTATGTGTAATTGGTGCTTCTACTAATTAGATTGTGTTGTTTTAGGCAGTGTTTTTGTTTTGCCTAAGCATCTGTTGTAATGAGTTTCCTGCATTTAATTAATTGGTTCATTTTTGCAGACTTATTGGCATATGGTATACCATATTAAATTTGGCATGACAACATAATATGCCTAGGGTTCACAATTCGGGTTGTGTCTGACCAAATGTGAACCCAATTATATTTTGGTCGATTTGAAGATGCATGATCGGCCTGTCAATCTGGTTTATTAAATGAGTAACGTGAAATGTGTTAATATAGCAAAGTTTGATCTATGTTGTTTCTTTGTTAAAAAAATGTTGTTTCTTTGTTAAAATGAAAATCCTGATCCAAATAATTTGCAGATCAGGTTGCTATAGTGTTAATATAACTAAACAGCATTAATGAAAAGTTTATCATCATCTATTCTTTTTCCAATTTTTACCCTCAAAATCTATTACAGAACATTTACGATGTTTCTTTTAGATGATAAAATGTCACGTATTCGCGCAATCCGTTGGAAAAAAAAAAAGTTGGATGAATTGGATTGGGTTTTAAGGTCGTTGATAATATTAACCTACTCATAAAAAGCTGCTAATTTGTTAATATAAAAAATAAATCTTGGATTAATATTTTGTAATTATATTATTAATTTTGTTAATAATTCACAATATTATGATTCGAATTGTTTTTTTTTTTCTTTTCAAGAAATAAAAACGGGCTGGGGTTTAAGCAAACGCACACTAGTGTGCTGCATGCGGGTCTTGTCTGATTTGTTTTGTAGTTTTATCATCATCCGTGGCACACGTGACATGACTGAGCTAACTAGTTTTGGGTTCTTTTTATATTTAAATATCTTCAACCATTGTCCTACTTGTAAGTTTGTCTTTCTAATTCTCTGTTGCACTGATGAGCCACAAAAATCAAGGCAGGAGTTTGCAGGGTTGTGAGAAATCAAGGCAGGAAAGTCGTTGAAGGGAAATTGAGTATGAGAGAATGAGAGAAATTGATCCAAGATCTTTGTTGATGATAATAATTAATAAGTTTAACTGGTGTGGAGGCCTTCAAATCTCTGTGAAGCAACCAAAGCCAACATCAATTACTTTCTTTATTAAAATCAACAGAAAGGAAGTGACTTTCCGATTGTTAACAATAAGATCTCACTCTTAACAGATGAAAAAAATTGACTACATGAGAACTTGGTCCTGGACATCAATAGAAGAACAAATCTCAATTAGACTGATGAGAATAT
This sequence comes from Dipteronia dyeriana, assembly GCA_032871835.1. Taxonomy (NCBI): domain Eukaryota; kingdom Viridiplantae; phylum Streptophyta; class Magnoliopsida; order Sapindales; family Sapindaceae; genus Dipteronia; species Dipteronia dyeriana. Next base: position 30,868,857 of record CM065298.1, read on the forward strand.
GGTCACCAATTAAGCTAGCTAGCTAAGCACTTCTGTCTTCACCGGACAAGAGACTTTTAGCCGGCGGAAGAAGCGCCACAGACCCTCTCTCAGGTTTTGAGTACTTTCTGTGCACAACCTTCAGCTTACTTTCTTCAATTTTTGAATGGAAGTACACCAGCAATTTAGCGCAATTCCTGCATATATCATCACAAAACAAGCAAACATAAATAAATATAAATCACAATCAATCAAACACACCCCCCCCCCACCAACCAAAATTTAATTATTAACTTACACGAGCTGTGCTTCAGAGAATCCTGTATGAAGCTTCAATGTCTCGGTCCAAAGAGGGGTTTTGTTGAGTGTACAACGAGCAGCATAGACTGCTGAGGCAGCAACCATTGATGGACAGAACATTATAGTGTCATAATTCATCATACCCAATTCAGCTAGATAATAAACCAAGCTCTCTAATTCCTTGTCAGGAATCGATGCCTTGATAAATCGAACCAGAAACACGTAATGCGTAGGCACTGTCAATATCCATTCCAGTTTCCCCAATATAGTTTTCTCCATAGTCAGTATCTGTTCATGACTGTAGACTCTATCTGCAATGCCGACCAAGTCATTGACTTCTGGAGCCCAAATTTCTTCATACTTAGAGGCCATAAGCATAGCACTCATACCCACCAACTGCAATTCTCTTCTGGGCACAATCTTCACAGCAAGAAACCGATCAATTATGTTGATGGTCAGATAAAAAGTCTCTGGTGATAGTTCAAACTTAAGATGAACATCAACCAACCAATCCACCAAAATTGCTCTCATTTTCTCATTAATCTCAGTCTGGGAATGCATATAGTTGTGTGGCCTGCTCTCATTCTCAACTAACTTGTAGAACTTGTAGATGTCGTCTACATATTCGGCCCCAGACAAATCATTGTTCGCATCAGCAGCATCAATATCAATAATCTTCTCCTTTGGTTTGTTAACCAGAACACCACAAGCAGCCTGTAATGGAATCAATGAAATTAGACTATGTTTGCAATCATCAAGGCAAATCATCAAACAGAAAAGGCGAAACACAAAAAAAAAACCCAGAAACAGAAAACAAAAAAAGATCCAAACTTTAACAAACAAAACAACCAATAGCTTAAAAAAATTGAAAAAGTGAAAAATCAGAAACAAAGAAAAAGACTTTACTTTGCTTCTAGCAGTGAGTACAGAAGTGAGTGTGGGTTGTGGCTTCTTCTTGGATGCAATTAGTGCTACTTCCTTGTTCTTTTTGTTGTCTGGCAGCACATTGTTCTTGACTTGTTCAGTAGTATCAGGGCTTATCTCGATCACTTCCTTAGGCTTTGTTGGTTTCACAATCACTTTTTTCGGTACAGCTTTGTTGGCTCTTCTAGCCGCCGGAGGAATTCCATCGAGGAGTACAGGTGCCTTGTCCACATTAATACAGTCTTGCTTCTGCAAGATACCCCCGAGAAATCAGAAATCAGAAAAATCAGATGACAATTTTATTGAAATCAGATGATGAATCTTGAATTGAATTTGAACCTTTTTGTTCTCAGCAGCGGCTGCAGCCTGAGCATTGGCCAGTAACTGTGCACAGAAACTCCTTGTGATGGGTCGACTGATCTGGGGGTGAGCCGCCACCGGAGCCGGCGCCGGCGCCTTCGACGCCTTGCCCTCAACTCCTCCAACGGTGACAAGATTTCCGATATCCCCAAGTGCTCGCCTATTCCTCCCATCTCCTACCTTCTTCTGCTGCTTAACTCCTCCTATCACCACTCCATCTCCTATAACAACAACACAATCATATTCCATCATATATATTAAAAACAGAGATTCATAAAAAAAAAAAAATACCCATGTCAAGAAAACAAAAGATTCAATCGTTTTTATCAGTAATATCATCAGATCGATTAAATCTGACAGATTGGTATCATCATCGTCATCAAAACCAACAAGAAAGAAAACCAACCACGCAAATACAGAACCAACAAACAAGATAGAAGAACACCACACAATACCTCTGGCTTGTTGTGGAATCATGGGTCTTGTCGCCATTTCTTCTTCTTCTTCTTCTTCTTCTCTCTCTGGTCTCCGGTTCCCTCTCCTCCTGTGTCCCTCTCACAAGTCACAAACAAACAGGAATGCAAGAATGAGAGAAAAAGGTCTGCTTTTGTATGCCAATAAGGAGTCGACCTGACGCTTCACTTCCAACGGTCGAATTCCCTTTGATTATAGACCGTCAGATCTCTTTTTAATCCAACGCTTAAGTCGTGCTCTGGAAAATTTTATAGCCGTTGAGATTTGAGAACAACTAATAAGTTACCGTTTGTGGTTAAAATAATAAGGAACAGCGCGCACTGTGACCAATAATTTCATGGAGTTCCATGCTACGTATTTCACATAGCGACACGTGGAGAATCTCAAGATTTACTCCCTAATATTACGATTGCTTCCTAATTTAAGATTTGTTACCCTTTTATTTTATTTTCGAAAGGTAGAATTTGATTCCTTTTTTATTTATTTTAAAAATTATTATTATTTTTTTAAAATTTTACAATAATTTAAGATTTTTGGAGAGGTGGACTCGAAGTATAGAGTTTATATATTAGTATTTTTTTTCCCAAATAAGTACAAGGAGAATAATCATGATCATCAAGTCATCTACACAATCTCAATGTAAAAATATAACTAGATCATGATTAAAATCATTTTGATCATTCTATTCTCTCAAATTGAAGACATGTATGAGTCATATAGTTACTCTTCGAGCATGTTTATAAATTGGAAATTCAATTGGAAATAAACTTACTTGACTTTCAATTAAAATAAATAATGTTGAAAACTGAAATGCCGTATGATTTAAGAATACATTTAGGAATATTCTTTAGAAAGTTCAGTATTACTCATTTAGCAAATAGAAATAAATCAATCATTGTTGTAGTAAGTGAGAACGATGCTCATTGTATCAAATCACAATATGGATAAATAAATAATGGGGATTATGAAATAATTCAGAAATAAACGAAGGAAAATCCTAATAACAATAGTATGTTATAAACTCCATTGAACTTGAGAGATTTTGTACCCTCTCCCAAAGGACTATACTCATGGAGTCATGGCATGAATAATGGAAAGTTTGTAGTCAATTTCAAATCAAACTTGATAAGAAGATTTTGTTTGTCAAGAGGTATCCCACACGTATATTATGAGATTGTGATTTCAAGTCCTCTACTCTCTCAAATTCTTAATTTATATAATGCTTAAAAAAAATCAATTAGGCCAAATTAACCTTTTAGTCTAAAACAAATGTTTTATTTATAAGTCCAACCCCATCAACACTCGGATCGGGTTATGTTAGATAAGACATTAGTGATATACAAAATACAATGAGCCCAATTAAATCAATTATCCCACTCATATGCACAATACAATAGGTTTCATATTAGAGTGATGATATTTACCCCTTTAAAAATTGTAAATATAACCCTTCTATAAACACTGGGGATGGCAATAAAATCCAAACATGTGGGACCCGCCTGAATCCTACCCGTTTGGAGCGGGTTTGGGGGCTAAATTACAACCCGTGAACCCGTATAGTAAAAACCTAGTGGGATTGAGTGTGAGTTTATATTGAGAAAATAAATCCACGGGTGACCAGTAAACCTGTGAACCCGTTTAAATAAAAATTATATAATATTTATTATTTAAAATATAATAATAGAAAATAAAATATAAACATTTCACTCATTTTAAGATGTAATTCTCAACTCTCATAATATATATATATAATGGTAGAACATTGCACTCTTGTTTTTCTAATGTGAGAATGTGTTTTGTCTCTTATGACTCTTGTCTCAACTAATAAATACACTTAAAATAAGTTGAAATTTTCAATATATTAAATGTTTTTAGTCTTTAAAATTACAATTTCTATATATTTAAATAATATAAAAATATTTTTCAAAAAAAAAAAAATTGACGGGTTCGTGGGTTCACGGGTTTAACCCGTGGACCCACTTGTTTTCATGGGTTCGTGGGTGAGTTAGGTTTCCTTCAAACCCGCGGGTGAAACCTGAACCCGAACCTGTTTATTTTCGTAGGTTCGTGGACGAGTTGAAGTGACATAAAATGTTGTAGGTTTGGGTTTGGATTTTGCCAAACCCGTCCAAACCCTACCAATTGCCATTCCTAATAAACACACCTTATCAAATATTTTAAAAAGTGAAATGATATTGACAATCCATTAATTATCTATTTACACTCCATTTTTTTTATTTGACAATTTTAACGTGGATTAAAATTACTAAACAAGACAAGAAAATTCTAAAGACACTCCAAACCTTTTTTTTTAGTAACAAGTTTATTTTTTCAACTTGTGTTTTTTTCTTCCTGTTTTACAACCCTAAAATATATTCTTCTTCTTTTCAAAATATTTCTCTCTCTCTCTCTCACACACACACACACCCTCAAATATCTTTTTCTTCTTTTCAAAATCTCTCTCTCTCTCTCTCTCTCTCACACACACACACACACACACACTATAAAAAAATATAAATTTATTTTTTCTCAATAGATTTTTTTAAAATCTATTTAAAATCTATTTAAAATTATTTTTTTAAACAAATTCTTAAAATAAAACACACACAAACATCACTATAAAAAATGTAAATCTATTCTTTCTCAATAGTTTTTTTTAAATATATTTAAAATTCATTTTTTTTAAAATTAGTAAAATAAAAAATATATTTTAAATTATTTTTTTATTCAGTAGATATTTTTTTTACTCAACTTAAAATTCAAAAGAGAAAAACAAATATTGTTTTACTATTTTCACTAACCGATCTCCAAAACAATTTTCTTATTGTTTTGATCTCTTCACTTTTGTTTAGTTTTAATATTTGTTTTTGTTATAAGTATATTTTACTGAATGTACATGTAACTGACAGGTAGGACGATCCCTTAGAAGATTGTTAGCTGGGCATTCGAGTTGGCATCTAGAAAATACCCTTCAAGATATCACAAAGAAATAAGAACCCGAGTAAGTCTGAACGCCGGTATTCGACACGTTTTGCCATACTCGGGACATAGTACTTAGCACATTACGTTATACTCGGGACAATACTGGAAACCCGAATAAAGAAATCCAACACATGATTCACACGGGTGAACCAAGAATCATGTTCCAATACGTAAGACATCCATATCAAAAAGAATTTCTAGAAGAATAAAACACCAAACAAAAAGCAAATTTCAAATCAAGCAACAACTCTACTTCTTCGAGAAAACTGAACATCTACAAGGAAATAAGTTCTAAACGGACTATAACACCAGAGTCCCATTCGATCTCCACACGATCTCCGAAATAGGAAAGAAGATAAAAGACGACCTTAACAAGCAATCAACCTTGATTAAAATACAATTCCTTTTACTTGTACAACAATGATTAGGGTTCTATGCATGTATAAATTGACCCCCGATCCCACAATTAGAAGATATAGAACGTGTATACAGAAAAAATCACTACAAGAGAGAGACAAAAGAGATCGAGTGGTGTAATTCTTCATTAAAATAGTGGATTTGGCTTGGTTGTGCATTCAGCCACCCGTGGACGTTTCTTCTATCATCGGAGTTTTACCATGTAAACTCGTGTCATTATCATTCATGTTACATTCTCTTTCTCTTTCTCTTACTCTTTTTGACAGGTCATAACGAAATCCAACATTGTTGACTTTCTCACCCATCGAGAAATCAACGACAACAATTGGCGTTAGAAAAAAGGGGCTGAACCTCCGATCTGATTAAGTAATGGCTGGTAGCGGAAGCAAAGACAGCTTCAGGGATATCCAGATATCTTCAGATTATACACATACAGATGTGGTCACTCAGGATCCCACAACAACCGCCAGAAATCAACCGATCTCCCTGGGTGGTATCCAGCAAATCCCTTCTACCAGCGAGGATATAACACGTCGTTTTCATGATGCACTGCAACAATTATCGACAGATGCATTGTGAGAAGGAATATATCTTTTGGCTGCAGGAGAGGCCCATCCACCAAACCCTCCACCTATAAGGCTCTATTTGGTTATAGTTGGGCGGAAACCAGATGTACCGGTAGCCATTGGAAACTCAGATCAAATCAATCAGGCTGGGGTATAACACATAACCTAGACAAGGATCGTGAAATGCCTGAAGAAGAACTGCCACGCCAAAGACGGATTCACGATCAGACGGATAGGCACCATAAGTATGATCGGTGTAGATATCGATCATCGTCATCAGAAGATATCCATCGTCACCATCACAAACGTCGTCATGAAACCATACGTCTGGAAGGATTAACCCATGAGACTCGGGAATAGAATGAAGAGGAGCTAGAAACAGGTATGACGATCACCCGACAGTTTAACCATCACGGAGAACTGGTAGGGGTTAGAGACGACATGATTCAGAGCTTGATCCGAGAAGTCGAAAATAACAGACGTCAAATGGATATGAAAAGTCCTCATTTGTTGATTGGCTTATTTCGTGAACAACCAAATTGTTGGGGTTCATGTAAGGGTAGCTTAGGCTCTCAAGACCTCAAGAGGAGAAGCACCAAAGGTAAAATTCTTGTGCTTACTTACTTTGAAGAGATAGTTGCACACACTCACATATTCATGCATACTCTTGATCTTATATGTTGAGTGTTTTCTTGTGTGTATTTTAGTTTAAATGACTCTTGTTGACCTATTTGCATATTGCTATGAAAGTTGTATGTCATGCTAGGCATTAAAATAGGATGCAAATTCATCTCTCTTGAACTTATTGCTTTTGTGCTTTTGAGTGTTGAAAAAATAGGTATTGCGCTAGTGGTGCGCTACGCGACCAGCCCAACTTTCACAGTGGACCGCCTCTAGTCATGCGCCATTGAGCTGAGCTGCGCTGCTGCACCCGCGCTTAGTTGAAAAAAGTGGGTATGCGCTGGTGGTGCGCTACTCGTCTAGCGCAGCCTCACCAGCGTAAACTTCCCAGAGAATCTGCGCTTGTGTTGCACTACTGGGATGCGCCACTCGACCAACACCTGTTTTAAAAATAGGCTGAGCGCTGGTGGTGCGCTGCTCGACCAACACACGTCACCAGCGCACGCAGAGGAAGCTGTAATGTTTTTTTCAAAATGACATCACTTTGATTGATCTTATATATATATATATATATATATATATATATATATATATATATATATATATAACTCAATGCCTTAAGGTCGTGGATGAGTTCAGAATATCACATTTCTTCCTTAGAACACATTTCAAAGGAAAAACACTTCTAAGAACTCATTTTTAATCACTCAAAGCATTCCCATAAGCATTAAATCTTCATATTGTATCATCTAAGTTCATTTAGAGTGCATAAATGGATAGGGTTGCTTCATCATATCTTGTTTGGTAAGTTCTTCACTATCTTCTTACAAGTTAAGTGTTTTCCTTACTAAACCATCTCTTTAATTAATTGTATTCTCTTAGAATATTTTTAGATACAAATTAGAAATTGTTGTGATGACATGATTGAGTGTTGTATTGTGATAGCTTCATAGGATTGATTGATCTATGTTTAGCTAGGCTATTTGAACATGTCATTTAGCACTTGATATCTAGGATTGCATTAATTGTCATCTCATTATCCTAGATAAGCATATAGGGTTTCCTAGCCTTGTTTGTTCATTGAATATCATCATATATTCATTTAGGACACTTTATCTCTTCATTAAGAAGTAAGACTTGTATTGCTTCCGGGAGTAGGTAGCTTAAAGCACAAGCATGATGAACTAGGTTCACTTATACCGGGGTTAGGTAGTGGTAAAGGATTAAACCGGGATTAGGTTGTAATTCCTTTATCATTAGTGGATTTGAGGTTCTAGTGTGGCGCACTCATCAGCCCGTGGTTTTTCCCATTTGGAGGGTTTCCACGTATATCTCAAGTTTTTTTACTATTTCCGCATTTATTACACTTGTGGTATCTTTGTAACTAGATAGGGGTATTTTTGTCAACTTGACTCTTAAATAAAATTGGGTAAAAGTTAATTAAAATCTATTCACCCCCCTCTAGATTAATATTACACACCATATTATTTGTTTCAATTGGTATCAGAGCAGGTTCCTAGACATACATAGGTGATCCTTGCTCATTTTGGTGTGTGTTGCATTTTGTTTGTTTGTATTGACCATTCATACACTTGCATTCGTATCATTCATTCATAAACACAATGAGTGGAAATGGTGGCAATGAGGGAGCTTCCAGCACTAGACCTCCACTCCTCACCGGGTTGAATTATGCCTCTTGGAAAGGTAAGATGGAGTCGTACATATGCCAAATTCATGACAGGGTATGGATAGCGGTTGAAGATGGCTACACTCCACCCATGATGACTCCTGCAGATGGAGGAGATGATGTACTCAAACCAAAGGCTCAGTGGAATGCACAAGAGTTTGAGGCTTCAAAGTGGAATAGGAAGGCAATGCATGCCATCCTTTGTGCAATGGATGATAACCAATACAAGTTGGTTCAAAACACTAGGATAGCTAAGGAATCATGGGACATCCTAGAAGTTGCACATGAGGGAACCGACTTGGTTAAGGGATCGAAGCTTCAAGTTCTCCAAACGTAATTCAAATTGCTCAAGATGGATGAGAACGAGTGCTTCAATGATTTTGAAATAAGGTTGATGGACATTGTGAACCAAAGTCATCAACTTGGTGATCCTTATTCGGATAGAAAGATCAAGCAGAAGATTATGAGATCTCTACCTGATAGGTTTGAGTCTAAGGTGACGGCTTTGGAAGAAAATAGTGGTTACAAGGACATGAAGCCAAGTGAAGTGATTGTGAGGCTTCTAGCATATGAATCTAGGAAATGTCCTTACCCCACACCATCAAAGAAGTAAAAAGATATTGCTTTGAAAGGCTCCAAAGTTGAGAAGGAGGAAGGTGATGACTCAGATGAAGAGATGGCCTTGCTAATGAGGAAGTTCAAGAAATTCTACAAGTCTGAGAAGAAAGGCTTTGGATCTAAGGGTCAAGACTTGAAGAAAAAGACTCCCTTCAAGAAGTTTGAGCCTAGGCAAGAGAAGACCGAGAAGAAAGGAGTCCAATGCTATGAATATGGTGGAATAGGTCACTTTGCCCCGGAATGTGCAAATCACAAGAACAAGAAGAAGGGAAAAGTGATGGCTGCCACATGGAGTGAAAGAGATGACTCTAATGAAGGAGATGAGTCTTCGGATGATGAAGAACTCATGGCTAACTTCATAGCATTTACATCCTCTCTTAGGAGCAAATATGCTAGTGAAGAAGAGAATGATAGTCAAGATGGAGACTACTCAAGTGATGATGGATCTTCATCACAGACCACAAATAGAAGTATGGATAGGATGGATCTCAAAGACTACATGGCCAAGTTTGAGAGCTCAAGATTAAAGAACAAGAATGAGATCAAGAGATTAAAAGAAGAAAAATCTAGATCTCTCAACTCAAGTTGACCAACTAAATGAAGAGTTGGAAAGATCTAAGAGGAGTGAAGAAGGGAAGAAAGAGATTGAAGATGCTAGAGAGTTGTTGGCCAAGATGAACTCTAGCACCAAGAAACTTGACCACATGCTAGATATTGGAAAGAGGCCAAGTGACAAGAAAGGGCTTGGGTTTGAAGATGACAAGATGTCTTTCACTCAAAGCAAGACCATTTTTGTAAGAAGCATGAACTTCAATGGGTCCTCTCCTCATCAAACTCCTAGGAAGAAGCTTGATCTAGGAGAGTGTTCAAAAAGTGCTCAAGTGAAGGTGGCACCAAGAAGCCCACCTCAAGTTCATCCTATAAGGGCTCCTCAAGTTAACCTCCCTCAGCCAAAAGCTCACAAAGGGAAAGAACCTATCATGCAAGATCAACCAAGGAAGCAATCAAGTCTTGCTCAACAACAAAGAAGGAAAGCTCATCAACAATAAGCAAGACAACCACAAAGACATGGGAAGACTCCAATGCATCCTCAAGGATATGGTATAATTCCTAACTTCTTACCTACATGTCATTTTTATGGTATTGATGGTCACATTAGACCAAATTGCTTTAGATATATCAAATTGTATAGGATTGAAAGCATGATAGAAAAGAAAAAGGCTAGAGCCATGAAGCATGATCCTAGGACATCTAGAGCCATGATGCATGATCCTAAGAAACCTAGAGCCATGATGCATGTCACTAGGAAGAGTGGAACACCTTTACATGATCCTAGGACATTTAGAGCCTATGTATCATTAACCACTAGAAAGAAAAATGCTGCACCTAGGTGGATTAGAAAGGATGAACACATTTGCCATGTTGCACAAATTGCCTTGAAAGCTCATTCATGTGATTTTTGGTATTTGGATAGTGGGTGCTTTAGGCACATGACTGAAAATAAGAGTTTCTTTGAGACTCTTGTGATGGAGGAGGGAGGAAATATCACCTTTAGTGATGGATCCAAAAAGAAGGTCAAAGGAAAGGGAACCATTTCCATTCCCGGATTACCTTTTTTGTCCAATGCTTTGTATGTTGATGGCCTAAAATCCAATTTGATAAGCATTTCAAATCTTAGTGATGATGGACTCTCCGTCTTGTTTAGGAAAAATGTTTGTTCTATCCTATTGCCTAATGGACAAACCTTGTTAAAAGGTATGAGGTCTAGTGACAATTGCTATTGTCTTGAAGCTAGAAGTGTGTCTTGTAATGTGTCCAAGGATGAACAAATGGAGTTGTGGCATGAAAGACTTGGTCACATGAACTTTAGGGATCTAAAAATCTTAGATAAGTTCAATGTTGTGCGAGGCCTTCCCAAGCTTGGGAAAAAGGTTAATGGTGTTTGTGGACCTTGCCAACAAGGGAAGCAAACCAAAAGTATGCACAAAAAGGGCAAGTATATAACCACCAAAGAACCTCTAGAGCTTCTCCACATGGATCTTATGGGTCCTATGCAAACCGAGAGTTTAGGTGGAAAGAGATACATTTTTGTGTGTGTAGATGACTTCTCTAGGTACACATGGACCTATTTCCTTAGAGAAAAATCTGAAACTTTTGATAAGTTTAAAATGCTTTGCTCTAAAATTTAAAATGAAATGAACTCTAAGATTAAAAGCATTAAGAGAATTAGGAGTGACCATGGGAAGGAATTTGAGAATGCTCATTTTGAAAACTTTTGCAATAGTCTAGGCATTTCTCATGAGTTTTCGGCTTCTAGGACACCTCAACAAAATGGAGTTGTTGAGAGGAAAAATAGGGTTATTCAAGAAATGGCTCGTGTGATGTTGCTTAGCAACAATGTCCCTAGGAATCTTTGGGCCGAGGCCGTCAGTACGGCTTGCTACATAGGAAATAGAGTCTTCCTTAGGCCCCACACTAGGCAAACCTCCTATGAGTTATGGAAAGGTAGAAAGCCAAATGTTAGCTACTTCCACACTTTTGGAAGCAAATGCTACATTTTGAATGACCGTGATCAACTTGACAAATTTGATGCTAAGAGTGATGAGGGTATCTTCATTGGCTATGCCTTGAATAGTAGAGCCTATAGAGTTTTTAATCTAAGAACTAATACCGTAATGGAATCATCTAATGTTGTCATTGATGATACTAGGCTCAAAACTAATGATCATGAGGAGGAGGTAGATTTAGTTGATGACTTCCCTTTGGAGAAAGTAGTTGATATCTCTAATGTTGAAAAAGCTAATCTTCATGATGACATAGCACAACTTAATGATAGGATTCCTCACTTGGACTCAAAAGAACCTGCTCCATGGGTTAGGAAACTTCATGACAAAGATAACATTATTGGTGAAGTTAGTGAGGGTGTTAGGACTAGGCGTCAAATGGCTAATCTTATTAGCTACACTTGCTACACCTCTCAAGTAGAACCCAAGAAAATTGATGAAGCCTTAAAAGATGAATTTTGGGTTCTTGCCATGCAAGAAGAGCTTAACCAATTTGAAAGGAATGAGGTTTGGACTCTAGTTCCTAGGCCAAAGAACACCAATGTGATAGGTACCAAGTGGGTATATAGGAACAAATCCGATGAGGATGGCAACATTGTACGAAACAAGGCTAGGCTTGTAGCACAAGGATACTCTCAAATTGAGGGTATTGACTTTGAGGAGACATTTGCTCCCGTTGCTAGGATTGAGTCCATTAGGCTTCTTTTATCCATTTCTTGTTTGCACAAGTTCAAATTATATCAAATGGATGTTAAGAGTGCCTTCCTCAATGGTTTCTTGGAGGAGGAAGTATTTGTTGAGCAACCCAAAGGGTTTGTAGATCCTCATCACCCTAATCATGTCTATCATCTCAAAAAAGCTTTATATGGGTTGAAACAAACACCAAGGGCTTGGTATGAGCTTCTCACCCAATATCTCATAGACAATGGCTACACTAGGGGTGGTGTTGACAAGACTCTATTCATTAAGAAAAACAAAGATGAGCTCTTTATAGCTCAAATCTATGTTGATGATATAGTCTTTGGCTCCACCAATGACACAAAAGTCCAACAATTTGTTGATATTATGTCTCATGAATTTGAGATGATTCTTGTTGGTGAGTTGAGTTACTTTCTAGGTTTACAAATTAAGCAAATGGATGATGGGATTTTCATATCTTAATCTAAATATGCCAAAAACCTAGTGAAGAAATTTGGCATTGAAAGTGCCAAACATTGTGATACACCCATGAGTACCACTTTGAAGCTAAGCAAGGATGCTAGTAGTAAAAGGGTAGACCAAACTTTATATCGTGGCATGATTGGTAGCTTGCTCTATTTGACCGTAAATAGGCCCGATATCTCCTTTAGTGTGGGTGTGTGTACTAGGTACCGAGCGGATCCTAAGGAGTCTCATCTCTCTTCTTTTAAGAGAATCATTCGATATGTGAATGGGATGTCCAACTATGGGATTTGGTACTCTTTTGACACTAATGCTAGTCTTGTAGGCTTTAGTGATGCAGATTGGTCAGGAAATTGTGATGATAGAAAAAGTACATCGAGCGGTTGCTTTTTCCTTGGGAACAACCTTGTCTCTTGGTTTTGCAAGAAGCAAAATTTGATTTCCTTGTCCACGGCTGATGCCGAATACATTGCTGCTGGGAGTGGATGTACACAACTTCTTTGGATGAAGCAAATGCTAGTTGATTATGGATTCAATCAAGGTACTCTTACTCTCTTTTGTGATAACATGAGTGCAATTAATATTTCAAAGAATCCGGTTCAGCATTCTAGGACTAAGCATATTGACATCCGTCATCATTTCATTAGAGAACTAGTTGAGAGCAAATGCATTGTACTTGAGCATGTAGGTACAAATGATCAAATAGCGGATCTATTTACTAAACCCTTAGATGCTACTCGATTCAAGACTCTTAGTAGATTTATTGGGATTTGTTTAATGGAGTGATGTGTTGTGGTCTTTGACCCCATATGGGGAACTCAAGCAAAGAGAGCTATTGTATACTGTATTGTACTTATGGTATATTGTATTTTTTTTAAATAAGTGTGAACTTTGCTTTGATTACAATCCATGTCATATTTATGTTCAAACATGCATTTTTGGACTAGGAGATATACATTGGAAGTACATGTTTGAATGACCTATAATTATCTCCATGACATGATGATTCTTAAACGACATGCTAATGAAAAATGATAAAGCATGATTTGTTGATTGCAATTGTTAAATGCAACCCATTGTGTGAAAATGCTAGTGAGACTAAAATGTTTAATCAATGTCTCTCTTTCTTTATTAGTTGAACATGGCTATTATCATACGGGTATTTTCCCAGAAAAATCAAATAGGGTGCAAAGTTGCTCATGCCATGTTTAGTTTTTAAAGTTGGATATAGTGCTTTTCAAACTTGATATTTATAAGAACTCTATATCCTTGCTTCTCTCATGACAAATGGTGAAATTGGTTTGAATTATATTGGAATCCTTTGTCATTTGCTTTGCCAAATACCATTGTTTTTGGACTTGAATGCAACATGTCTTGTATGCAAATCATTTTTTATTCACACATTTTTTTCAAATAAATATCCTTGTATCTCTCCTATTAATAGAGTTGCATAAATGTGGCTTATATAATTATGCAACAATCTTGTATGCTCTTTTCTTTCTTTGCCTTGAGTGACCCGGTTGGGGACTTCTCCTTTGCCTATATCATGATAAAAAGGGGGAGTAGCATTGACCTAACATTGTGATGTTAGGGGAGTAGAATGTGTTGGCTTTGAGGGGGAGCGTTGCATGGAGCATTACAGTGTACTTATTTGAGGGGGATATTACATGTAGGGGGAGTAACCTGTTGAGGGGGAGCATTGCATGAGCATTTCATGATATCATACTCATATTTCTAAATGCAAATTCTTATGTTTTATATTCACTTGATCATCTCACATGCACTTGGTTTGGAAAGAGTATATGTGCTTGCCTTATATGTAGGGTTGATAGTTCTACAAGAGATTGAAGACTTGAAGTTTTTTTTTTAAGTTTCTCTTTGTAATGTAGAATATCTTCCCGGTGTTTTTCTATTTTGTTTTGTGAGGATCAATGTGAGTGGTGGTTTTGTCAAGAAATAGCCAAAGGGGGAGATTGAAAAGTCCTCATTTGTTGATTGACTTATTTCATGAACAACCACATTGTTGGGGTTCATGTAAGGGTAGCTTAGGCTCTCAAGACCTCAAGAGGAGAAGCACCAAAGCTAAAATTCTTGTGCTTACTTACTTTGAAGAGATAGTTGCACACACTCACATATTCATGCATAACTCTTGATCTTATATGTTGAGTGTTTTCTTGTGTGCATTTTAGTTTAAATGACTCTTGTTGACCTATTTGCATCTTGCAATGAAATTTGTATGTCATGCTAGGCATTAAAATAGGATGCAAATTCATCACTCTTGAACTTATTGCTTTTGTGCTTTTAAGTGTTGAAAAAATAGGTCTTGCGCTACTCGACCAGCGCTACACGACCAGTGGACCGCCGCTAGTCATGCGCCACTGAGTTGCGCTGCTGCACCCGCACTTAGTTGAAAAAAGTGGGCATTCGCTGGTGGTGCGCTACTCGCCTAGCGCAGCCTCACCAACGTAAACTTCCTAGAGAATCTGTGCTTGTGTTGCGCTACTGGGATGCGCCAATCGACCAGCGCCTGTTTTAAAAATAGGCTGAGCGCTGGTGGTGCGCTGCTCGACCAGTGCACGTCACCAGTGCACGTAGAGTAAGCTAGAACATTTTTTTCAAAACGACCTCACTTTGATTTGATCTTATATATTTTTAACTCAATGCCTTAAAGTCGTGGATGAGTTCAGAATATCACATTTCTTCCTTAGAACACATTTCAAAGGAAAAACACTTCTAAGAACTCATTTTTAATCACTCAAAGCATTCTCATGAGCATTAAATCTTCATCTTGTATCATCTAAGTTCATTTAGAGTGCATAAATGGATAGGGCTACTTCATCACATCTTGTTTGGTAAGTTCTTCACTATCTTCTTACAAGTTAATTGTTTTCCTTACTAAACCATCTCTTTAATTAATTGTATTCTCTTAGAATATTTTTAGATACAAATTAAATATTGTTGTGATGACATGATTGAGTGTTGTATTGTGATAGCTTCATAGGATTGATTGATCTATGTTTAGCTAGGCTATTTGAATATGTCATTTAGCACTTGATATCTAGGATTGCATTAATTGTCATCTCATTATCCTAGATAAGCATATAGGGTTTCCTAGCCTTGTTTGTTCATTAAATATCATCATATATTCATTTAGGACACTTTATCTCTTCATTGAGAAGTAAGACTTGTGTTGTTTCCGAGAGTAGGTAGCTTAAAGCACAAGCATGATGAACTAGGTTCACTTATACCGGGATTAGGTAGTGGTGAAGGATTAAACCGGGATTAGGTTATAATTCCTTTATCATTAGTGGATTCGAGGTTCTAGTGTGGCGCACTCATTAGCCCATGGTTTTTCTCATTTGGAGGGTTTCACGTATGTCTCAAGTGTTTTTACTATTTCCGTATTTATTACACTTGTGGTATCTTTGTAACTAGATAGGGGTATTTTTGTCAACTTGACTCTTAAATAAAATTGGGTAAAAGTTAATTAAAATCTATTCACCCCCCTCTAGATTAATATTACACACCATATTATTTGTTCAGGATGCACTGATTAGGCAGTACGGATACAATGAATTGTCTGACGATGATTCTGACAGCCCTTTTACGAGGGACATCCAGCGAACCCCATTCCCAGAAAGGTTCAAGATGCCACACGTGGAACACTTCAAAAAGGATAAAGATCCTAAAGAACATGTCAGACGATATAAAAGCGCTATGGCTCAGTATGCCCACAACGACCTTTTGTTGTGTCTTAATTTTCCACGAACTCTGGGAGACACAGGCTCAAGATGGTTCAGAAGATTTCCCCTGACAAGTATTGGGAGTTTCTGCTAATTGAGTAGAAGATTTTCAAGACAATTCCTAGGCAATATGCACAGGAAAAAGTCAGTCGCTTACATTTCTCAGCTGAAGCAAGGGAAAGACTAGTCACTGAAGAAGTACCTAAGGAGATTTGGCCAAACGGTCTCAGAAATCGGTAGTGCAAATGACGAAGCAATAATCGCTGCATTCATAAACAACCTGTAGAATGGACGACTGCCTTTTGACCTAAGAAGGGCTCGTCTAACCAGATATGCAGATATGATGGATATAGCTGGAGGATATGCATTAGCTGAGGAAGAGGAATTAGCAACAGAAGGTTGCTACATGTAGGGGTGGGCAAAAAACTGACCAATCGAACCGAACCGGTGGACTGAACCAGTCAAATCAATTTTTTTTCGGTTTTAGTTGGCTAAGCGGTTTATTTCGGTTTTTTTATCAAAAAATTGACCTGTTCGGGTTTTTCCCGGTTTGGTCCTCAAAAACTGGTAAACCGAACCGGTGGTGAGTATATATATTTTTTCATCAGACCCCTACTCATCAACGTTCAACAACATCTCTAACTTCTAACTTGACCTAACTCCGCCGCATCTCTCTCTCCCTTTTCGACCTCGCTGTCTTGGCTTCCTCAACGCCACCGGCCCACCTCCATCAACGATGACATCAATTAACGTCTAGCCTCTCTCAGTCTCAGGTACACCACGACATCTCTTATCTCTATTTTCTTTATTTTTTTTTTTAATTTGTCTTCTCATTCTCACTTTCTTAGAACACGACAGCTCTCTCTCGAACTTGACCTCGCAGTTCGGGCCTCCTTAACGCCACCGCCGACCGCTATCAATGCCATCAACGAGTTGTCTCAGCTGGAATCTCATTCTCACGTAAAATTTCTAGATCCATTTTTTTTCTGTTTAATTCTAGCCTAATTAATTATAAATTTTGTTTGGGGCTTTTGTTTTCCAATTAAATTTCGATGTTTTTCTCTGTTTAAAATCATCATCCATGCTACTAATGAAGAGAAACCACACACACTGCACTGCTATTTTTGATAAGACAATTTATATGAAGTATAGGATTTTACTCGTTATGGGATAAGGATACAATGAGAAGTTCTAGTTTTGTTTATAAAAAATGGTCAAGGTTGCCAACGGAGGATACAAAGATAACAGAGAAACATTCGTGTGTAAACATCCTAGATGTGTTGTGTCTATGTGTGCCAAAACCGAAAAAATCGAACCGAACCGAACCGGTTCAGTTCAATCGGTTTTTGATCGGTTGACAATTGTATATCGGATCTAATCGGATCATTTTTTTTAAAAACCGAATAAAAAGTGAACCGATCCAATCAACGCCCACCCCTAGCTACATGTATGGAGGGAGACCCGAATAAAAAGATGTCGAGTCAAAGGTACCAACCATAAAGGAAAACAAAAATGGAATAGCAAAGAAAGAAGCAAGGACGGGGGAAGTGGGTGTAATGCTGACCAACCTGCGGAAAAGTTTGAGGAAAATACACGAACTACACCCCACTCCGGAAAAAACAGGAATAAATCCTGGCAATACTAGAAGAAAATAAGTTGGTAAAGGAGCCACGTCGGCAATCTCAATTTGCTCGGCGAGACACGATGAAATATTGCTAGTTCCATAAGGAAACAGGTCATGAAACTTCCAAATATTACTAGCTCAGAGACTATATAGAGACCCTCATCCGGGAAGGACATCTGTAAGATATAATCCTAAAGAAAGATGAGAAGTCAGAAATTAAGAAAGAGACCAAGACAGATCATAACTTTGGTCAGAACAAAAGGACCAGTCCCGAGGCAAATGAAGTGATACAGAAAATCTTCGGAGGACCATCAACTGGGAGAAGTAACCGGGAGCGGACTCAGAAAATCTGAGAAATGGTGGAGACAAGGTAGAATTTTGATGTTAACTCCGTTGATCCAGACCCGAAAAGAATAAAGGAAGGGTGAGATCCAATAGTATTCATGGAGACTGATTCACATGGGGTCGACGTCTGACCAAATGATGCCCTCGTCATAAGTGCCCGAATTGACAATAGAGAAGTTAGGAGAATTTTAGTAGACAATGACAGTTCGACAGACATTCTCAATATGGTTATTTATGATTAGCTTAGGTTGGATCGAAAAGATTTGCAACATTTCCCTACTTCACTTAGAGGATTCGGCGGGGTCGAGGTCAGGTCTCTCGGGACAGCGAAGCTGCTCGTAAAAATCGGAGTAGCTCATTGTTAGAAAACAGTGTTACTCGACTTTGTGGTGGTAGACTTGGACAATTGGCCTTATAATGCGCTATTAGGTTGACCATTCCTGAACAAAACTAAAGCAGTAATGGCTACCTACGCTCTAATGATCAAATTTCCAACAAAATGAGGGGTAGGAGTAGTCAAAGTGTCATAGGAGATGGCCAGAAGAGCTAATCTTTTGGTTTACAAAGACAGGGACAATAGTGAGCTAATCTTTTCGCTTGAGCAAGTATCAAGCGGGAATCACTGTTGTTCGAGTTCGATCCAAGGGAAGAACCGGGGGTATCTAAAAGTGAACCCATAGACGAGGTAGTCTTAAAGGAAGATGAACCAGATAAGAATATCAAGATTGGGGTCAATTTGGAAGGAAATGTTAAGAAGGACCTTATTAATTTGCTTAGAGAATACAAAGATGTGTTCGCTTGGAGTCATGAAGACATGGTAGGAATAGAGGCCCGAATAATATCACATAATCTAGCGGTGAATCCAAATGCAAAACCAGTAATACAAAAGAGAAGGTCATTTAACCTCGAAAGAAGTCGGGCAATTAAGCAGGAAGTGGAGAAGTTGCTCGTTGTAGGGTAGATCAGAGAAATCAGCTACCCTTAGTGAGTAGCAAATGTGGTCCTGTTCCAGAAGAAAAATGGCTAGTGGAGAATGTGCGTGGACTTCACAGACCTGAACAAGGCCTGCCCAAAGGACAGTTTTCCACTTCCGAGAATAAACCAACTGGTCGATGCTACATCAGGCCATGATTTACTTAGTTTCATGGACGCTTACTCAGGATACAACCAAATCCGAATGAATAAGGCTGACGAAGAAAAGACAGCATTCACGACCGATCAAGGCTTATACTGTTCTACAGTTATGCCTTTTGGGTTAAAAAATGCTAGAGCAACATACCAAAGATTGGTCAATAGGATTTTTGCTCGTCAAATAGGAAAAAACATGGAAGTTTACATATACGACATGTTAACCAAAAGTGTTTCGGCAGACGAACATACTTCGAACCAGCGGGAAACATTCGACGTCTTAAGAAGATATCAGATAAAGCTATATCTAAACAAGTGCCTATTTGGGGTTCTTTCGGAAAGGTTCCTTGGTTTCCAAGTTCACCAGAGGGGAATCGAAGTGAACCTTGAGAAGATCCAGGCCCTTCAAAAAATGACTTCGCCAAGAACGCTAAAAGAAGTGCAACGCTTAACAAGATGCTTAGCTTCATTGGGCAGATTTATTTCAAAGGCCACAGATAGATGTGCTCCCATTTTCAAAGTGATCAAAAAAGGGAAAATACTCGAATAGAATGAAGAGTGCGAGCAGGCATTCGTGAAAATCAAAGAGTACTTAGGGCAGACTCCCATCCTTTCAAAACCTAAAATGAGAGAAATACTCCAGTTTTACTTATCCATTACAGAATTAGCAGCAAGCTCGGTTCTAGTCCGGACAGAAGACGGAGTACAGAGGAAAGTGTACTACACCAACAAGGCTCTTCTTCCAGCTAAAATTTGGTATTCACAGGCAGAAAAAATGGCTCTAGCATTGGTTTCGGCAGCAATGAAGCTGATGCCATACTTTCAGGCTCATACAATCCAGGTTCTCACTGTTTGCCCACTTAAGCAAATCTTACAGAAGCCAGAAATTTTAGGAAGATTAACCAAATGGGCAATCGAGCTGAGTGAATTCGATATTCGGTACATCCTCAAGACATCACTCAAAGGCCAAGCAGTGACAGATTTTGTAGCAGAATTCACAGAGCCAAACCTAGAAGCAAAAAGGATGTTGGGTAAGAGTTTTTCGTGGTAGTTATATGTCAATAGTTCCTCTAACACTCATGGCAGCGGGGCAGGGATCATGGTATGCACCCTATATGGAGATGATGTTAAATGTGCTATGAGATTTGACTTCAAAGCAAAGTGGGTAGAAGCTGAAGCGTTGATACATATCACTGAAGCAAATACTACGAACTTTGTGAAGAAAAATTTACTTTACAGATTTGGAGTCCCGGGTACTATTATCACTGATAACGGCACCCAGTTCGATAATCAAAAAATTATACAGCTGTGTAACGAGTACCAAATTACAAATTATTATGCCACACATGCCCATCCTCAAACTAATGGGAAAACTGAAGCAGTAAACAAAATTATCAAGTAGACTCTCAAAGAAAAGTTAGATGCCAAGAAAGACAGTTAGGTTGAAAAACTTCCTGAAGTATTATGGGCATATCGTACGACAACAGGGACTTCTACAGGAGAGACTCCATTCTCTTTGGCGTTCGGAACTGAAGTCGTCATCCTGGTAGAAACGTAGTATATGTCGCCAAGAGTCAGACTATATGATGAAGACCAGAATATTGACATGCTGTTACAAAGCTTTGATGAATTGGAAGAGAAAATGAAGAAATCCCGAGTACAAAATACGGCATATCAGGAAAGAGTGCCCGACACTACAACTCCCATGTTTTGATCAGGAAATTCCAGCTAGGAGACCTGGTGCTCAGGAAAGTATCGCTGAACACAAATAACAAAGTTGTAGGCTCGTTGGCTGACAAATGGGAAGGCCCATACAAGATTGAAGGAATAGCTGGTCATGGAGCATGTTGGATTGCCTAACCAGATGGAAGGGTTTTACCCCGGCCATGCAATACCCAATATTTGAAGATTTTTTATCCTTGAAATTTGTTTCCTTTTTAGTCAGGACAATTTTGTTAGTTAGGATTTCTTTTTTTTTTAGCCTTGAGGTTTTATCATATTGTTAGTTTTGCAGTTATGAATAAAGGCCCAACATGTGATTTTAGAAATCTGAGCACATGATAATAAGAATATATGAAAAAAGACTGATAAGAACATGCGAAAAAGAAGCATATCATAAGCACATACAAAAAAGATAAAATGCTCGGGACCATTAATTTGGTAAAAGTCCCAAATGGGTGGAGAAGCTCGAAGGAGCATGCCAGTCGAGCAAGGTCAGTCGACCTTAGCCAGAAGGCAAACCCGATGCACCAGATTCTGGAAAATGGGTCGGGGCACCGTCGGGAAAAATCTAGGTTAGATGTGCGGCTGTGTTAGGTAATTTAAAAGCTTAACGATTCAGCAAACCCTTGTGCAGATAAAACTAGGAGACGTCCTCAGTGACTTGCATAAGGACTCGAGAGCCTCGATGTAACGTTCGGGTAATAACTGAGTATGAGGCATAAGTATAAATCTACTTGCCTGTTTCGAGATGACTCGGTTAATAATATTAGTCAGTTTAATAAGATATTTGGCACATGAAATCGAGTTTTATAAGATACTCGGCGTTTAAAAAGTAGCTCAGATTATTAGCCAGTTAAATAAGAAGACATCTAAATTCATAACAGCAGTCAGCAAAAAAAAAAAAGAGTTTTATTAATTAAAATAAATCTTTACAAATACGCCTAAGGTGGGGCTGGAAATTTGGAAACCTTCCCAATACTCGGGTTAGACACTATCTCATACTCACGGAGGAGACTCTCATTCGAAGGCCAGATGATTGTGTCGACCTAGTCATCTATCCTTTCGCTGTAATCCGTTCCAAGGACCGGTCCAACGTCAGGCTTCGACCAATCCACACCAACATCCTGACTAGCATAAAAGGTCGAAAGAGAATGCTCCAGCGGGACCTCCAAATGCATAGGATGAGGCTCTTTACCTTGGCTACCATAGTATGCTCTCCATTTTTTCATCTGAGTCCGAAGAGATTCTAAGAACCAGTCCACATGGTTTTTGATCAATAGCTCCCAGTTGACTCAAGCCTTGTCAGTCGTCCGATTTTTTACTTTGAAAAATTCACCAGCCGAGACTAACCCTCACTGAAATTTCCTTAGGAGTAGGGCATCATAGGTTGGGGACCTCTTAAAGCGATCAACCCATTGAACTTCAAGTTCCAACCTAGCCTCCTTCAAAAAGGATTCAAAGGTCAAGGCTCAAGGTATTTATTTTTTTGCTCGTAAGACGATCTGGCTTGCTCAGCCTCTTATTCTGCTTTGAGCATCGACTCCTAGGTAGCAGACAGTAAATCTTGGAAAGATACAACCTTCTCTTCTGCAACAGAAGCTCTCTTCACGGTCTTTATTTATTTAGCCAAGCAATGATCGGTAAAATCTTGGACATAGCTCACCTTCCTTTGATAGGCCGCCTCAATCCGTGCACTACTGTCATCGCTCTCTTTCAACTGAGCTTCAAGATGCCTTATCCAATCAGCTTGATGTTGGTGCGTCTGAACAAACTTAATAAACCCAGCAACCACCTGCAGGGAAGAGTGAGTTAAAAAATCTAAGACAATTTAAAGGGTCGGGATAGAAGACTTACTTAAGACGCACTATTGAAAATGTTTTCAAGATGATTAGTCGGGGAAACATTCCTAAAACGGCTCCAGTGGTCATCCCTAATAAAAGCCCGACCATATGACATCGTCCTCAATATATCTTGGGGGGTGGGACATATGGTATTACCCGAGGATTTTACTCCTGCATCCGTAACTTCAGTGGGGTAAAGAATCTTTATTCAGATTGCCCGAAGTGTCCACTCCTCCTAAAGGCGCCTCAGCCTGGACACTCGGGGAAACTCTAGCATCAGTGTCATCGTCACTTGATTCAACAAATGACACCACCCGATGAATATTTTGAGGACGAGCAGGAGAGTCAACTGCCTTCTTTTTCTCAGCACAAGTACGGTGGAAGCCGAGGTCAACCTTGGATCCTCCTGATCTTCAGTAATATCTTGAAATTATTCAAAAAGACCAGGATCAAGGTTAACTTGCTCATCTGAGGGTACCCCAACTCCTTCCTCATCCCTAACAGCAAACTGCTAGGCGGGAACTTCATCGATTAGGGAACTAGGCTCGTTAAGCACTGCGCCATTAGGATGACCTTCATGCCTACCTTCATCTTCAGACACCCTTTGAGCATTAGCAGCTCCAACAGGACCATTCGGATTGCTTGATTCCCCTACGGTCGACTGAATGACCTCTTTAGGAATATACTCAGGAATTTACTTAGCTTCATCAAAATCTTCATCTGACTCATCATCAGGCGGAGCAACCCCTTCCTTATTATAGCGAGAAGCTTCTTTACGACTCGCTTGAACAATCGATTTCACTTAGTGAGCCTGGACATCGCAGACGATGTCTACATCATAAACTGAATACAAACAAGTTTGAATATAACAAGATAAAAAAAAAATTACTTACGTCGCCTACGATAATCATAAATCTGAGTGAAGATGCAAAGTTCTATCATTTTCTTCTCAATAAAAAGATAGGACATGCTCCTCTTTTTCAAAGTACGCACAGCCGTCCGAGCAAGGTTGGTCAACTCGGCATTAGTATAAGTAAGTTTAGACTTGTTCCAATGGTCCGAAGAGCAAAAGAAACGGGGAACCCTTAACATTTCTCGATCTTTCCCACCTGAGAGCCCGATCTCAAGACCTAAGTTCCCTCTGGCAAAAAAACAGTTATTTTTCCAATGCTTGTTTGAGGTAGGAAAACCCCACACAAAGCCTTTCTTCTTGGTATACGAAGAAATGTCAACTCCATAGCTCACCTTAATCCCTTCAGGGGTCCAACTATCTGGCTGACTGGACATAAGAAAATAAGTTCCAGACCGACCGGACTGCTTTAGTGTATAAAAGTGTCTAATTTGGCAGAGGAAGGGCAGTGACAAGTTCATTCGACTCCACATATGCCATATACACATTAGAATTCTGTAGCTGTTTGGGGCAAGTTGGGTTGGAGCAATCCCCGTCTCAACCAAGAATTAAGCAATGAATGGCTGGAGGGGAAGAGTCACACCACAGCAGAGCATGGACCCGTAAATTGTTACCATGCCCGGGGGAGGGTTTCATGCAGTTCTATCTCCAGTAGGAACCAGTAAAACTGAATCATCTAGATCGAATTGGGCATGGTACTTTTCGATTTCATCTTCCCCGACCACATTCGGCTCAGTATCATATGTACTCGGGAAATTGAGTGAGAAGAGGATTCGAGATGCACTGTGTTCCTCTTCAACATCTTTCTCGTTAACTACTTGCCTCCCGATTTGAATACTGCTTGAACCATGCTTTTGAACCACAAGGTTACTTTGATGCTTTCCCATCCTAGATCGAAGAGAAACCCTGTGATCAGAAACGAGAGACTCAGAACTGGAAGAAGATTCAGAACTAGAACTTAAATGAACATAGGGATAAAGCCCAAAAACATCAACGTTTAAAAAATCAGGCTCATCATGAGAGATTTCCTCTAATAACCTACGAATACAAGAAACCAATTGAAAATCTTCATGCTCAAGCGTTTCGAAAGCTATAACAAAAAGGCGCTGTCGTGAAATGGGATTCATCGGAACTGACCTTTAAAGTAGATACGAAGAAAATAGGAAAAGCTTCGATGAAAAATCCTCCGTGCGTAAGAAAATCCTGGGCTATGTGCTTCTGTTTACAAAAAATGAACCAGAACAACTCATTTTCAGTTTAAATAGGCTATTCAAAAGTCGAAGACACGAAACCCTAGGGGGCAAAAAGCGGGAAAAATCAAAAAGAAGGATTTGATGATGTAGGCGGCGTATTAGGTGACCCATAAGTCGTTTCTCATAAATGCTACTAGAGAAATTGAGCGGTTGAAGGGCACGTGTCATGGAAAGAACTGACCAAGCCGTCAGAATTCCAAAACGTCGCAATCACTGAGATTTCGCGTGAAGGGACAAATTACATTTACATGATAACCATTAAGACACATCATTAATGCGAGGCACCATTTTAAGGATTATTATTCCAGTATTAATAAGGCATAAAATGTTAGAAGGTTGATTAAAATACTTTTGCTGAGAATAAAATCCTACTCGGTAAAGATATTTTAAGAGGGTATTGTTATATGTATATTTTACCGAATGTACACTTAACTGATAGGTAGGACGATCCCTTAGAAGATTGCCAGATAGGCATCCGAGTTGGCATCTAGAAAATACCATTCACAAAGGAATAAGAACCCGAGTAAGTCTAAACGCGGGTATTCGGCACGTTGTGTCCTACTCGAGATAGAGTACTTATCACATTACGTTATACTCAGGATAATACGGGAAACCCGAATAAAGAAATCCAACACACGATTCACACGGGTGAACCAAGAATCATGTTCCAATACGCAAGACATCCGTATCAAAAAGAAATTCTAGAAGAATAAAACATCAAACAGGAAGCAGATTCCAAATCAAGCAACAACTCTACTTCTTCGAGAAAAATGCACATTTACAAGGAAATAAGTCCTAAACGGACTATACCACCAGAGTCCCATTCAATCTCCACACGATCTCCGAAATAGGAAAGAAGATAAAAGACGACCTCAACAAGCAATCAACCTTGATTAAAATACAATTCCTTTTACTTGTACAACAAGGATTAGGGTTCTATGCATGTATAAATAGACTCCTGATCCCACTATTAGAAGATATAGAACGTGTATACGGAAAAAAAATCACTACAAGAGAGAGACAAAAGAGATCGAGTGCTGTAATTCTTCATTAAAATAGTGGATTTGGCTTGGTTGTGTATTCAGCCACCCGTGAACGTTTATTCGATCACCAGAGTTTTACCACGTAAACTCGTGTCATTATCATTCATGTTACATTTTATTTCTCTTTCTCTTTCTCTTTCTCTTTCTCTTTTTGACAGGTCATAACGAAATCTAACATTGTTGACTTTCCCACCCATCGAGAAATCGACTTCAACAATTTATTTTTTATTTGATTATTTTACATCACTTTTCCATTTCCCATTTCAAATTTCTTAAGAAAAGTATTCAAAACAAGTAATATAAAAATAAAATAGAGTGTCTTTAGAAATTTAATTTTTTGAAATAGAATGTCTTTAGAATAGGAGTGTCAAAAGATAAAAGATGCAATTTTAGATAAAAAAATGAAAGTGTTGTTTTAAAAAATGGTTTTCTATTTTCAAAATAAAAAACAACTTTAAAGTTGTTTATTTACACGTTTTTTAAAACTATTTTTAAAAACAGAAAACAATTTTTTAAAATGTATAACTAAAAAGTTAAAAACAACTTTTTATTGTTTTTCACTGTTTTCAAAAGTATCGTTTCAAAACAAATCATATTTTTTCCCATCAAACAATTACTTTATCCATTTTAAACACAACAACCAAACATTTATACATCGTATTCCATTTTAGAAAATTATTTTAAAAAAATACTACCAAGCACATTATGTTTTTAAAAACATCATTTTTAAAACATGATTTCCATTTTATAAAACAGTTTTAAAAAATACCATTTTGAAAACGATACCAAACTTGCCCGAAGTGTCCTTAATTTTTTTTAAAGGGATTTATCAAAGCAACCATATTTCATTTTTTTTTGTTAATTATATATATTAAATCAATATTTAAGTAGAATATTTAAATTAAGAAAAAAAATCATAAGAACAATACAATATTTTTAAAAGATTTTATAAATCAAATCAATATTTAAATAGAATATATAATTTTGAGATGAAATAAGGTATATAAATGATTTTAACTTTATTTTATACGAATAATAATGGTATTTGAAGAGATTCATTAAATGTTGAAATATATTATTCCATAATCACTTTCAAAAAGTAATCTCACCTCTTCTCAGAATCACGGTTAAAACTTATCAAATTATCAATTAATCACTTTTGAAAGTTTTACAAAACATCATTTTATGTTAAAATTTTAAAATAATTTTATTTAACTTTTTTAAAAAATAATATCAAACTGACCCTTAATAGTATTTAATAATGACCTCTTCTAAAACCTTAATTTCTTTAGTTTTTGAAATTAAATAGAAACCTCCCATATTTATATATTTTTATGGGTTATTATGATTTTAGTCCATTTAGTTTACGTTTATCTGGGTTTGATCCACTAGTTTTTAGAATTACTTAATTCAGTCCACTAGTTCTCTGACAATACATAATCAAGCCCTTTCTGTCCAATTCTGTTTATTTTTCGATGACTTTCATTAGGTCAAAGGGGCATTATAGGAAATTCGATTAATGCTTCTAGAAGCTTGTTTGGAATAAGGGTAAAAATGACATTTAATAATATAAAAATATAAAAATAGAAATTAAAAAAAAACTGAAATTAACAAATAAAAAAGAAATATTAAAAAAAGCTCTTATTGTTAAAAAAAAATATATATCTTATTCTCTATCTCATCTGATCCAAATCCATACAAAAAAAATCTTCCACCATCTTCTTTAACCCCTAATCCACCATATCAATCTTTTTCAATTGTAAATATATATCAATCTTCTACTATATAAAAAAAAAAACCCAATATACTATTATCTAAAACAAACCCACTTAATTTTAGAAAATCATTTTCAGCTAAAAAAAACCGTTCAAACCCAAAAAATCCATGAAGTGTTCTCCACCAAGAACCCAGACCAAGAACACAATAACACTAACACAAAACAAAAACCAAAAACCAAAAATCTCCACCGGACCAAAATATCCATCAATTCATGCTTCAAAATCTCCACTGGACCAAAATCTCCACTATCCTTGCTTCACCAGCCACCACTCAAAAATCACCACTAGCCACCATACAAAAATCACCCAAACACAGAGCCTCCACTTTCAAAATCCAGCCACCATCCCTAATCGAAAAACCTAAATCGAAATCAAACCTCCTAACACCCATAGATTCCAGAATCCTCCACCGTGTGAGGAGGAGATAGATCGACTCCTCCGTCCCTCGTGCAGATCGACCGGCTCATCTGTCCCACGCGTAAATCGATCGGCTTCTCCCTCTCATAGATCGATCTACTCCTCCGTGCAAGTAGCGAGAGAGATAGTTATGGTATGGATGCAGTGAGAGAGATGGTGGTTGTGTGTCACGAATTGAAGATGTTACAGAAAGGAAATTTGGGGCTGCTACAGTAGCCGTTGCTTCTATTTGAATTCCCTAAGTGAAACTCATCGTTTCACACTTAGAAATAGAAACATATGTCAGTACACATCGTTTCAGTTGTTGGAAGATTGGGTGTAGTTAATGATATGTGGAGGGGGGGGGGGGGGGGGCGAAGTAGAGTATCACTACCATTAGTAAGACTCTTTGGTAGAGAGCATTGTAGGGAATTATCTCCCAGTTTGTTAGTGAGCTCACTCACGCGTATATTTTGTGTTTTTGTTCTGGATTGAATACGGAAGTCATATTTCATGAATTATTTCTCTCAATCCTCTCTCTCTCTCCTCTAACAATTCTACTTTCTTCTTCTTAGACTATTTTTCCCTCTGTTTCACCCTGATTCTTTTTCTTTAACACAACAATTAACAATTTAAATTCACAATTACAAGTTCCACAACATTACAAATTTGGTATCAGAGCGTCGATCCAAGACATTTAAAATGGTAGAAGGGACCAGGCAACACCAATTGATTGAAGGAAGGCTTTCAGAAATGGATGCTAGGAATGAGAAGATTGAAGGGAGGATACAGAAGATAGAAGAAAAGTTTGATAGCTTAAGTCAGGACATAGCAAAACGATTCACCATAATGCAGGATCTAATGACGACAACGGTAGTCAGATCGGAACCTGGATAAGGGTTTGGGAAGGGAATTCTGGGAACGCCGCCTTCAAGCTCCAGCAAGGAGACCAGACAATAAGGTACACCAAACTCTGCCAGCAAGGTAATAACAGATGCTACTCTCAGACCTCATAAACTGACATTTCAAAAATTTGATGGAGATAAACCTAAGGCTTATATCAGGAAATGCGAGCGTTTCTTCTTGATTCACCCTGTTGCACCAGAACAAAAGGTCATTATAACATCAATACATTTTGAGAATAGAGCTGAAACTTGGTTCCAATCATACTATGCTTTAAAAGAAAACTTGGTTTGGGAAGAATTTACTCAAGAACTGCTAATTAGATTTCAAAATATTGACAAAGACGATGTAGTTGGAGAATTTAAAAAACTAAGGCAAACTTCAACAGTGATCGATTATCAGGATCGATTTGAAGAAATTAGGCCAATATTGGTGGCTAAGAATTTAGGGCTAAGTGAAGAGTTTTTTCTATCAAGTTTTGTGAGTGGCCTTAAGGATGAGATAAGGCATTCTGTCAGTATGTTTAAGCCAACCAATCTCCACCATGCCATTGAGTTAGCTCGACTCCAAGAGGCAGCCCTGGAGATCAAGAAGTTTAAACCCTGGCCCAACAAATACAATCAGACAGTGAACTCAAACTCTAACCAACCTAAGCTGCAACAGCTCAACACACAAGACTCAAACAGCCAACACACTCACCCACCCAAGCTACACCAGCTCAACACACAACCCATCCAAACACAACCTAATTAAAAAAGAACCGAGTCTTATACCATTAAAAGATTGACTCCAGCTGAAATGAAAGTTAGAAGGGAGAATGGACTATGTTACAACTGTGATGAAGTGTATTCGTATGGACACCAATGTGCCAAAAAGAATTTTTACATGTTGGTGGGTGTTGATGAAGAGGAAGAAACCGATGAGACAAACTTAGTGACAAAAATTGTGGAAGAAAGAGAAGAGCAAGAGGAGGTAACAATTTCCCACCATGCTCTCACAGGCAGCAAAGGGTTGCAGACCATAAGGTTAAGAGGAAAGGTCAAGAATAGAGAACTCATCATCCTAATTAACAGTGGCTCAATCCATAATTTCTTGGACCCTGAGACAACAAAGTTTACTAGGGTAGAAGTTGAAAATACCAATTTATTATGGGTCACGGTATGAGGAGGAGGGAAGATACGTAGCTAGGCTAAATGTCCAGCTTTCAAATGGACTATGCATGAAGTTGAATTCACAAATGAAATGAGAATTCTTACCTTAGGAGGTTGTGACGTTGTTCTTGTTATGTAATGGCTAGGTGAGATAGGTCTTATACTATTGGATGCAAAGAAGTTGAGTATGAAATTCAAATCGTTGTAAGGAATTAAAGAAGAGGGAAGACTGACAGTGTTAGTCAGAAAAAGGGTTACAGAACAGTTAAAAAGGGCACAAATGATGGCAGAACATATGGTACAACTCTATTCTTTAGAAGTGGGGAAAGACTTGGAGAGAATCCCAAAAGAGTTAGAAATTGTCCTAGACACATACTCAGACCTGTTTGATGAACCCAAAACCTTACCACCAAACCGAAGTAAAGACCACCACATACCATTTGTCCCTAACAGTAAACCAATAAATGTGAGAACCTATCGTCACCCATTTATACAAAAAAATGAAATAGAAAGAATCGTGAGGGAGATGCTAAAAAGTGGAGTGATTAGACCCAGTAATAGTCCATTTGCCTCACCTATTTTGTTAGTTAAGAAAAAGGATGGGTCCTGGAGATTTTGTTTAGACTATAGAGAGTTGAACAAAATCACCGTCAAGGACAAATTTCCCATTCCAGTGATAGATGAGCTACTGGATGAATTGAATAGGGCTAAAAATTTCACTAAATTAGACCTAAGAGCTGGGTACCACCAAATTAGGGTGGCAGAGGAGGATGTGTATAATACAATTTTCAGAACGCATCAAGGTCATTACGAGTTCAGGGTTATGCCCCGACTACCTTCCAGAGTCTCATGAATGAGATCTTCCAACCGTTCCTAAGAAAAATGATTTTAGTCTTTTTTGATGACATTTTACTTTACAACAAGAATATGGTAGAGCATAAGGAACACCTAGAGATAGCATTAGCAGTACTAAGAAAACATCAGCTCTATATCAAAAAGAGAAAATGCGAGTTCGGGAAGAGGGAGTTTGAGTATCTCGGACACCTAATATCAGCTAAGGGGGTGTCAGCAGACCCAAAGAAGATAGAAGGCATGATAAGTTGGCCAACACCTACTTCAGTTAAAGCACTCAGGAGATTCTTAAGGCTTACTGGTTATTATTGAAAATTTGTTAAAGGGTATGGATTGATCAGCCGACCACTAACAGATTTAATAAAGAAGAATTCTTACCATTGGTCTGAATCAGCTCATGAGGCTTTTGAAACTTTAAAAAGGGCCATGACTACTACACCTGTACTGGCGTTGCCTGATTTTAGTCAACCATTTGTGGTAGAAACAGACGTGTGCAATGCTGGAATAGGGGTTGTTCTGAAGCAAAATGGTAGGCCTCTAGCTTATATAAGTAAGGCACTTCCTCCTAGAAAGCTAGGGTTATCAACCTACGAAAAGGAACTCCTTGCAATAGTTTATACGATCCAGAAATGGAAAGCCTACCTGTGTGGCAATCGATTTACATTAAAATCGATCACCAGAGCTTGAAATTCTTCTTGGAGCAGAAGATGACAACACTGGTACAACAGAAATGGCTCTCTAAGTTGCTAGGGTTCGACTACGACATCACTTACAAGAAGGGAATTGAAAATGTAGTGGCCGATGGTCTATCAAGAGCAGTTCAACATGATGGGGAATATTTTATTGCCATCACTGCTGCTTAGCCTACTTGGGTACAAGAGATTATAGACAGCTATCAGCTAGACACTTTAGCATTGTCAGTCATTCCTGAATTGGTGGTCACCAACAATACCAATACTGACTTCATATTACAAAATGGGATTTTGAGGAGGCTAGGCCTAATTTATGTGGGAAGTCATGGAACCTTGAGAGAAAGACTCATTGAAGAAGCTCATTCATCAGCTGTAGGGGGACACTCAAGCATCAAGGGAGCTTTGAAAAGACTCCAACATTATTTTTATTGTCCTTCCATGAACAAAGAGATCACGACTAGGGTGACCAATTGCCCAGTGTGTCAGCAATGCAAAAATGAGCTCATAAAGTTGCCAGGGCTGTTATAGCCTCTTTCTATACCAACAACCCCCTGGAAAGATATCGTGATGGATTTTATAGAAGGACTTCCTATCTCAGCAGGCAAAGACACAATTCTAGTGGTCATTGATAGGTTAACCAAGTATGCACACTTCTTAGCTATTTCCCACCCCTTTACAGCAGCACAGGTAGCTAAAGTTTTCTTTGAAAACGTTTACAAGCTATATGGAATTCCTGCAACCATTATCAGTGACAGGGACAAAATTTTTACAAGTAACTTTTGGCAAAGCTTGTTCAAAATGATGGGAACTAAACTGTGCTTGAGCACAACCTACCATCCACAGACCGACGGTCAAAGTGAAAAAGTTAACCAATGTTTAAAGAGCTATTTAAAGTGCATGACAGGTATGAAACCAAAGAAATGGACAGATTGGCTATCCCAAGCTGAATAGTGGTACAATACAAATTTCCACTCTTCCCTCACTTTGACTCCCTTTGAAGCCTTGTATGGGTAAACCACCAATCTTCACTATCTCCACCCTAGAGACAGACTCGAAGGAAGCCAGAGACCTTGTTACAGAGAGAAGGAAGATACAATCCATACTCAAAGAATGATTGATGCAAGCACAATCACGTATGATTTTTTACGCAGATAAGAATAGGACAGAGAGAGAATTTTAGGTGGGAGATTGGGTGTACCTGTGTTTACAGCTATATAGACAAACATCAGTTTCAATTAGAAGAAACTTGAAATTAGCACCAAGATTTTATGGTCCGTACCCAGTTGAAGCTCGGATTGGAGTGGTGGCATATCGACTTCGTTTACCAGCATGTTCGCGGATCCATCCTGTTTTTCACGTTTCTCAACTAAAAAATAAGGTTGGCTCTGCAGTTGTTCCCAGCTCGTCGCTTCCAAACACAACTTCTGGTCTACCTCGTCACCATTCTCGCTCGCAAGATGATTAAAAGGAATAATCAAGTGGCGTTACAATTCCTAGTTCAGTGGTCGAATTCACTCCCGGAGGACACTACCTGGGAGGATGCCACGGTAATTGCATCACAGTTCCCTGAATTCGATCCTTGAGGACAAGGATTCATTGAAGAGAGAGGCATTGTCACGAATTGAAGATGCTAATGAAAGGAAATTTGGGGCTGCTACAGTAGCCGTTGCTTCTATTTGAATTCCCTAAGTGAAACTCATCGTTTCACACTTAGAAATAGAAACATATGTTAGTACGCATCATTTCAGTTGTTGGAAGATTGGGTGTAGTTAATGATATGGGGGGGAAGTAGAGTATCACTACCATTAGTTTGATATTTAGTAGGACTCTTTGGCTGAGAGCATTGTAGGGAATTATCTCCCAGTTTGTTAGTGAGCTCACTCACGCATATATTCTGTTTTTTTGTTCTGGATTGAATACGGAAGTCATATTTCAAAAATTCTTTCTCTCAATCCTCTCTCTCTCCTCTAAAAATTATACTTTCTTCTTCTTAGACTATTTTTCCCTCTGTTTCACCCTGATTCTTCTTCTTTAACACAACAATTAACAATTTAAATTCACAATTACAAGTTCCACAACATTCCAATTGGCCACAACATTACATTGTGTGAATACAGTATCGATCTGTTTTATGGTTTTTTTTAAATGGTTTTTGTTTTATGGTTTTGATGTTTTATGTTTTTAAATAGATTTTAAGTGATAATATTTTTTTATCTTTTTATTTTTTTATTTTAGTTTTGTAAATTATTTTGGTATATTTTATTAATTATTTTCTGGTGATGGTGATTGTGTGGGTTGATATGGTGGTGATGGGTTGGTTGGTGGTGATGGTGGATGGTAAGGGTGTTGGTGATTTGTGTGGCCGGTGATGATCAGAATCATCAGATGTTGGTGATGGCCTGATGGGTTGATTTGTATTTTACTTCTTAATATAGATGTTGTTGATCCATTTCTTATTTAAAAAAAAAAACTTTGTTATTCTATTTTTTAATTTAATATTATTATTATTTAATTTTCTATTAGTGAATTATAGTTTCTTTTAAGAAAAATTTAATATTTTTTTTTTAATTTCTGTTTTTTAAAGTTTAATTAAAATAAGATTATTATTATTACTTTTTAATTAGTTTTTTTTTATATTTTTTAATTTTAAATTTAATTTGTTTTATTTGTTTTATTTTTTATTTAATTAAATATAAAATTACCATACTGCCCTTATCAGAAACCTTGATTAAGGGTATTTAGGTCATTTTACCCTCTGACAATGTCAGTCCGTTCGTTTTAACGGAATTCCTAACAGAATGACTAAAATTAGTAATTTTAAAAATTAGTGTACTAAACCCAGATTAACGCTAACTAGAGGGACTAAAATCATAATATCCCATATTTTTATTGATAGGTGGATCAAATTGTAGCTAGGTAAAACTTAAAATTTATAATTTGTGGATCCAAACTTACACATATATGATATGTATTTAACCCGACCCGCATAAGAGTCCACCCCGGTCCATCTCATTAGGACTTACGAAGTTGATGCTATAAAAGCCAGAAGACCCTCCTGCAGCTGCTTTGTTTCCCGCAACAAGCACGTTCCGCTTCTCGCTTCGCTGCTCGACGGAAAGTACGCTGAGCGGGACGGTGCCGGATCCCCCGTTTACCTCGAATACCTTGAAGCCGAGGTATCTATTCTCTCTATCTCTCGTCTCGAATACCTCTTCACTGAGTTTCCGCATGTAATTCTACGTTTGAGATTTTGGATTCTAGGGTTTTCAATTTCATGAGCATTTGTACGTTTAGGTTTGATAATCTGAAATTGTGAAAAACTATGGCTTTTTAGCGATCTTCAGCTCCAGATCCTTATGAAATTGTGTCCACTTCTGTGGGAAATTAGGGTTTCTATAGATCTCTGTCTTTTTTTAAATGTAAAATTTTGGGTTTCTGAAAATTCTTTCTTCTCAGATTCTTGAATTGGCTGGTAACGCTGCGATTCAAGTTATTGGTTTCTTTGTTTAGGGAAAATTTTGTACCGTCGAAGTGGGAATATCTACCAAGCTTAGTAAATTCAACCATCTCACGCACCTGAAAATTGCATTTTTTGAAGCATATAACGATCATCATCAACCCAGAATGGTTTCCTTGAAAATTTGTTGGCTGCATAGGGTTTCCTTGATTTTTTTTTTTTTGTCATTTGTTTGTAAACGTTCTGTGTTGTGAAACTTCGTTTCAAGCCATGTGAGAGAATCTGAAAATAGATTATTAAGGGAAAAAAGGTGCTAAACTTTTCCCTCCCAATAGTTTTCCACACGATTTGGGAATTGTTGTTCCTCAACGATTTTGGAATTTAGTTTCCTTCTCACAATCCCTAAATTAGTTCATACTCGTAATTCTTTCCTGATTTGTTATTTCCTTACAATCGAAAGATTTTCTGCTTTCTCTAACTTGTATACATTTAGCTCTAAGAAACAATATTGTGGACTTTTTGGTTTTGTAATCCGTAAGGTATGTTATTTTAATCATATGTGATTCGATAAATTGTAGAGTAGAGGTATTTGATGTTTTGATTTCATTGGTTTTTGGTATTGTTTTAAATTTGGGTATTGTTTTGGTATTAGTATAGTTTATATCTATGTGTCCATGTTTTGAGTTTTGAATAGAGATTATTTTTCATGTTTTTCATTTCATTGATTCTTGAAACAATCAAGTGCCATGTTTTCAATTTGGGGATTTTATTGCTATTTACTAACTTGTATTTTCACAGACTTTTAATATGGCTCCTTTTAATTGACGACGTTCTACGGTTTCTGCCATGGACACTCGGATTACTTCTAGTGACCCGGGCTCTGTTGCTCCCGTAGTGTTGAAATTTTAATTTAGATTGTTTTTTTTTTTTTAATTTCTTACTGTTAAAATCATTATACGTTACTTTATTTTATTAATTATTTTAGCATTATTGTTTCTATTTGTAGGGCAAAAGATTGCAAAGAAAATAAAATGGGTGAGATCCACAATATATGCAAACGGGAAGCTCCATGTTGACTTCTCAACTGTCAAACCAATAGGTCCAATAGGTCCTAATGCAAAGAAGTTCACTAGTGAGGTATGCATTGTGTTTATGAGGCATGCATCTCTTAACGTGGGTAAATGGGATGACATACCCGAGGAGCAAATACAACAAGTGGTTGATCGTGTGTTGGTAAATTATCTTGCCCATAAATAATGTTTATATTACTTAGCATATTAAAAAGTGTAACTGATATCATTTTTTTTTTAAATTGTAGAGCAAATTTGATGTTGATATCTCTAGATCATATGTTCAAGATTGGATGTTATGGAAAATGAAGTTGGAACACAGGATCGCAAGAAGGGAGGCGCAAGATGCAAGAATGACGGAACTCATGTCCAAGTTTGCATCTTCTAATATTGGCTCGTTCGATATGGATTAGTTATTAGAGTACTTGATGTTTGTAAAAGACCAAACTAATAGATAGCAGATTGTATATTTTAGGAGGCATATCAGACATAACATAGAGCACTTTTCTCACTAACTGCGAAGCCACAGAATTAAAAAGACAATATATCCTTAAATGCATTTCTTTAACTGATAGTTATCTGCCAAAATGTTCAGGATTTTTGTTTCTCTTGCATTGAATGATTTCATCAAGAACCTATTTCAGGATTAATTGAGACATTAATAACACCTGTGAATGACTTGATTTTGGTGTTCATGAATATGTCTTAAAATTAAATTAAACAAGTTCATTATATATATATAGCTGACATTAACGTCACAATTCTTACTTGGAAATTGGAAAGTGTTTAATAATACTGTGACAGCTAGCTGGAGTCTGGTTTTCAATAAGAAAGATGTTATTGAGGAATTAAGGTTCCGTCTTGCAGCTGTTTTTCAATCCGTTTTCGTTTTTATTTTTTAAAAACGATTTCGAAAACGCGTTCGTTAACCGTTTTTCATTTTATTTTCGAAAAATAAAAAAAAATGAAAACAATACCAGTGTTAAAAGTGAAAGATTAGAAAATCATAAAATATTTGTTTTTCGTTTTTTCGTTTTTGTTTTTCATTTTGTTTTTCACTTTTTTTTTATATTAAAAAAAAATCTTAAACTATTAATTATACTGTTATGCGTTTGATATAACTAGGATAAAACGGAACAAGATTTTAAAATTACCAAAGTGTCCCTTTTATATATATATATTATAAACTATATATTATA
This sequence comes from Dipteronia dyeriana, assembly GCA_032871835.1. NCBI lineage: Eukaryota > Viridiplantae > Streptophyta > Magnoliopsida > Sapindales > Sapindaceae > Dipteronia > Dipteronia dyeriana. The sequence goes on from CM065298.1 coordinate 30,906,617, forward strand.
ATATATTATATAATTAGTAAATTAATATATAATATTGTAAAATAATAATATATATAATATTATTAATATAATAATATATATATGTATATTAATACTATAAATATTATGATATATATATATATATATATATAATATCAAATATTATATATTTACATAGGATATAATGTCATAAATTATGTATTATTATATATAAAAATGTAATATAAAAAATATAATAATATTTCATTATATTATTATGTATATATATATATATATTAATATAATATATACAATTATATTTTTATTATATAATATATATATATAATAATTATTTATTTATAATTTAAGAGTTTAGTTTTGATTAATTCATTTTTTTGATATTTTTTTTGAATTAATTTTTGATGTGTTGCTTTTGTTTAATTTAAAAATTATAATACAAAAATTATATTGGTTAATTATTTAATCAATTTGTTTATAGTTGTAATAATATTAAACAAAATACTAAAATTGATATTTCAATTTTTGATAGTTTTCGGTTAACCTACTAGACGCGTTTTTTCCGTTTTCATTTTCAAAATACAGCTTTCAGTATTTGCTACCAGACGCGTTTTCATAAATCGAAAATGAAACAAAAAATACTGTTTTCATTTTCATTTTTATTTTCGAAAAACAGTAACTGAAAAACGCTTACAGGATGGACCCTAAGATCGTGATTCCTATCGTTTTTAAAATTGTGTTTTTGAGAATGATTTTAAAAATGAAAATCATGTTTTATAAATGCATTGCGTTAACCAAAACAATAAAAGCTGTTTCGCATCATTTTTAAAAATAAGTCGAAAACTGAAAATGTAATTGGATGAGCTGTTTTCAAAAATAAATTGAAAGAAACAGCAACTATATATCCTTGGGTTAGAATAGAAACAATATATCAAAGCTAAATATATACAAATTAATATTTTGCCATTTTCATCACATTAAATTGGAAAATTCAGAAAACATCCTCCTACTAAATTAAAATTAAGATAAATACTTGCAACAATTTTAGTTTTTCTTTCAGGAAAGAATAAATGGATATATAATTTGATATAACCCATTTATATATACTATATACTAGATACCACCGTCATGTTCTAAGATTTGAAATCACCTAATAATTTTTTGAGTCGTTACAAATGTATTGATCAGTTAACTATAGCAAATAAATTACAATCGATTACTAACACACAAGAATAAGTTAGACCCTTGTGTCAGTTTTTCAAAGACAATTAATGGGCCAAAACCTAAAATAATGTCAACAGCGTGTGGGCCAGGGCACATGTATAATGTATTGTTGAGTTTTTAGCTTTCAAAATAACATTAATCCCAGGCTCCCAGCAAGAAGCAACCCATTAATTAAAACATATCATATATCATTATACGCTAATCTTTTTTTTTTTTCAACTTTTGACGTGGTTGCGACACATGACAGTCATAAATGTTATTAACCTTTTTATTTTATTTTTAAATATATAATATAATATCAGTAATGTTACACATCGCACCTAATATCTCATTTTTTTCATCGCACTTCATATGGCACTTGAAATGTCAAATGGTGAGTGGATACATGTGGTTGGTGAGATAATATATATCCAATCACAATTTGACACCTCACATGTCACATGTAGTGGGATGAAAAAAGTGGGATATTAGGTGGGATGTTTAACATTATTCATATAATAATAATCATATATCATATATATATATATATATATATATATTGGTTCTCTCACGAGTGATCCCTTATTTTAATTTCGGTAAGGACCACTATAAAATCACATCTATTTTTATGAATTTTTGATCTGTTTTTTTTTACGGATGATATGTTCAATAAAATCTACCTATGAATAAAATTTGAGAATTTTTCAAGTACTACAACTATTTTTCTATATTTCACCTTTTTTTCGATGTTTATATATTTAATAAAATCAGGATAAATAGTTATAGTGGTTGAAAAATTCTCAAATTTAATTCATAAATAGATTTTACTGAAAATATCATCTACAAAAAAATCCAGATCAAAATTTATAAAAATGGATATGATTTTTATGGTGGTCATTGACGAAATTAAAATAAGGGACCGTCATAAGAGAACCAATATATATATATATATATATATATATATATGGCAAAATGAAGGGAGCTTTTAATTTTAATGTATTCATTTCTTTTCTTTTTAAAATATAAATGTATTCATATATGATATAAAAAAGTATATATATAAGGCAAGCTGAATAGATAATTTGATTACAATTATGAAATAATATAACAATTATTTAAACTATTCCTATACCCTATTTTTTTTAAAGGTTCACAACATCCTCTTAAAAGGAAACACAAAACCTCATCATATTCTTCTTTTGAATCAGACTTTAAGTTTATTCAATTAAACCATACAATCATAACTAAAATCTCTCATATCTTCCTCCATTTCCTCTATAAAAACCACCTAAAATCTCACAATTTTTTTCAACTCATTCCACAAACTTTTAACACCCAAACGGGGTATTGGATGGTATTTGGAGGTGAGAGTAATTTCTACTCTTTTTTTTCTTTTAATATTTGGTTGAATAATTTTAATCTTTTTTTTTGTTACGATGATTGCCAAATGTCGGTTGCAAAAAGCTTTAACCATTCACATGTATCATATTTATCCTTTTCACTTTTCGCTTATTTTTATTTTTTTTGATGAAACACTTTAATAGTTAAAAATGTAATATTGGATTGCTTAGTTATTGTTGAGACGTATTTCGGTATCTTGATCCTATTTGTTTGGTTAACAAAACTTGAAATAAGAAATTTTAACTTTAGCGGACTTGGGTTTTCAATTAACTGTTATTCGCTATGCAACCTTCCGATAAGGCTAGCATCCCATTCATCACTACAAATGTTGAAAAATTAATGGACCAGATGAGATTTGTAAGGTGCTCAGTACTTACGGATGATGAATTCGATAGACAAACTACTACTATAGATAAATATTAGGGTTATAGTCTTTAGTTCTAAATCTAACAATATTGTAATGCCTCTGTAAAAAAAAATGTACCTATCCAGATTTTTTAAAGGAAATTTACACATTTTTTATAGTTTTTTTTTCCTCCTATTTTTAACCTTTTTGTTTTGTTTTCTTTTTGGTTTTTTAGAGTGTATTAAATATTCATTAAATACATTGATTATTTCTAAAACAAATTTGAATTTTAATTATTCTTATACAGTAAATGATAATTAATATATATTTTTCAAAACAAATTAATGTTAATTGTAAATACCAAATTAATGGTAATCCATTTGATATGGAATTACGGGTAAATTTTGAAAAATATATCAATAGTAATATATTAATATGATATAAAAAAAATTAAAATAATAATTTTTAATCAATTATTAATGGTAAGATTTAAAAAAAAAACATTAACTATTGTATTCAATTCAATTGATATTTTTCTTAAATATATGCAATTCACTTATATTTTCTTTTTATAAAAATAAATATCTTTTTTGTACTATAATAAATAAAAATAACTCCACTACTATATACATCTCGATAAAAATTTTCACTTTATTTATTTTTGTATTGAATCATATATGAGATGATATGTGAAAAAAATAAAATAAAAGCGAGTTTATTAAGAAAATGGAATGTCCTTAGAAAAAAAAGTGTGGAAAAATAAATTAATTTATCATTAGGCTTGATAATAACCTCCATGGAGTTTTTTTTATAAAAAAAAAACGAATACTACCACAAGTATTTCAAGAATAAACATTTTAATATATAAAAAAACATAATTATAAATTCTCTAAATACACCCCAATTTACTTGAAAATAATTTTTTAATATATAAATGGTAAAACTAAATATTTTTCAAAACAAATTAATATATATATATCATTGTAAAATAATCTAAATCCGATCCTCGATCTTAACAAAGCATGTGAATCGACAATTTGATTATAATTATGAATATTAATTGTTTAAAAATCAATTATGAGATCGGTTAATAGAATTTATTTATTATCGCATTAATTACGAGATATTTTCTTGATTACCTATTGATTTTATGATTTACGGATTGTCTGTTAATTGCCTTTTTTAGGACTCTTGATTACCTTTTTATTTGTATATCGTATAGATATAGAATTGGAAGGTTGTTTAATTTATTATATATGTAAATTGAAAATTATTTATTGTATTAATTAAAATTTGTCTGCTCTCTATCTCTTTAGTAAAAAATATATATTAAAAATTATTACAATTTTTTAAGACAAAAAATAAATTTGTATACTTTTTTAAATTAATTATTTTCTTAAGAATGTAAGTTACAATAAAATAAAGAATTAATTTACATTATCAATACAAAATAATGGTGTCCACGGTTCGGTTCCGGTTACGAACCGCCGGTTTCAGTTTCGTGGAAAGGTCGAACCGTAATCGTAACCGGAATGTGACGGTTTGGGGTGGTTTCAGTTACGGTTCGGTTTCGGTTTGTGAAACCGAACGGTTCGGTTCGGTTCGGTTCGGTTCGGTTCGGCTTCGTCCGGTTTTTTTTTTCATATATATTGCCACGTGTCAGCAATCGATTTGTTGTTGCATATATATTTATCGAAACCGGCGGTTTAACCGGCAGTTTTTGGACGGTTTTTTAGAAATCTTAACCTTAATCGAATCGTCGGGAACCGGTTTCCAACTAGTTTTGTAACCGACGGTTTCAGTTACGGTTTTGAGAGGGCGGTTTCGAACGGTTTAACCGAACCGTGGACACCTCTAATACAAAACCTTTAATATACGTAACTGATATTTTAAAATTGTTTAACTCCTTAGAAGTTTTCTATTTTCAAGAAAAATATATATGGAATTATGAAGCATTAGAGTTTTAAAGTCATAAATAAATAGATTTATTAGTACAACGGGTTACTTTGTTTTAAGCTTATTTAGCCTATAAAATATAATATTAGTCAACTTATTTAAATGATTTGAGCTAACTAATAATAGGTTAAATACTACAAATTAAAATGTTTCATTGCATTAAATTTAATACAAAACCCGTGCAATGGTCGAGTTGGAAAACTAGTTTGTTTTAATTAAGGATGTCGGTATTTATATCCTTTACAAATTATATGTACACTCATTTCTTAAGAACATTCCACTAATTTTTTTTAAAACTCTAGTTTGTTAATAAACCCCATTTAATAATAAAAATACCATTTTTATTGTATTGTATTTTTATAACTACACATCACTTACACCTATTTTATTATCTAGTCAAATATATTATTATTTTATTTCTTGTTTTTTTTTTTTTTTAAATCTAACTCTTAAATACAGAAATTATAACTAAATGAGTTTGGGTTTGAACTAATTTGATTTACAATGTTTTATACATAATTTTTCCTTAAAAAAAGTTACAGAAATTCGTTATATAAAATGAAGGGGAAAAGGAATAAAATAATCCATTTTCTTAAAGTTTATTAAACCATCCAGTAAAACAAAACAAAAAATAAAAAAGGGGCAATTGCCCAGAAAGCCTGCGACGCACATGCTAAGCAACCGATATATGTTTTTTTTGTTGTTGCTATATATGAGTTTTGCCAGTATAATATACAGGCACAAAAAATTCAGATGGATAATGGTGAGAAAAATCACTATAATTTTTTTTTTCTCTATATTTTTTTCTAATAGTGTAGGTTATTGCGGTGTGAATTGAGAAAATTTTTCAAGTTGGTAATTGTTTTTTGATCAGTTCTCCAATCCATGACGATTTTAAATTTCCAATTTATATTTGAAAGTAATATTTAGAAAATAAATTAGGGTTTGAGAAAACGGAAAGGCTTATGGGATATAGAAAACTGAATAATAATTTTTGGGTGTTATAAAATATTTAGTCCTTATAGTCATTTTAATCGAGGGTAATATTGAATTTATGAATATGTATTAATTTAGGATGTATATAGGGTTTTTAAGGGGTGTGGATATCGTTACTCTTTAATTAATGTGTTGATGTCATGACACTTAAGTAAGGAAACATGTTTGTTTTCTGATATATTGGCACTCTCTTGTCATCTTTTGACATGGTTTGAATTGATGCATGTAAATAGACAGAAATCTGAGTTATCTTCATTTTGAGCTTGTAAGTGACATATAACTGCAAAATATTAATATAAGTGATTTTTTGTTATTAATTTTCCTCAATCCATTTTTTTAGGGTGCAATCAAAATCAACCTGTTAATAGTAGGATTTCAGGGCATTGGAATGGTACTTGACTGTGTCATGTCTTGGTATCCGTAGGGACCGTATCTGCTTCAAGTTGTTTCAATAGCCCAACTGCATGTGGCTTTTCCTTATCGCTGTCAGGAGACTTTTACAATTTGCGTGACCTCTTGTTTCCTTTCTCAGCCAAATTTGAGTATTTTATTTTATTTTCCCAGCCAAAAATATGGTTCAATTTTTCAATTTAAAAATCTATAAAATTGTAATTAAAATTATGCTTTCTAAGAGCTAAAGCTATATATATATATATATATATATATTAATATTTTTTCTATTTTCATAATCTATATGTTTGCTGCCGGCTATTATAGTCTATATGGGTGTGTTTGATACGCGGGACAAAACTGGACAAGATGAGACAGTTTGTTCTTATCCCACGTTTGACGCGTCCTTAGCATGGGACATGACAGGACAATGTGGGATAAAAATCACAAAAACTTGTCTCACTCAAGACCCTAGGACAACTTGTCCCATGACATGGGACAAATGTCAAAATGATCAATTTACCCTTTAAATTTTCAAACAATTACAATCATGTCCAATAAATTATATATTATAATTACATATAATATATTATATATTATTACTAAATATAATATAATATATATGTATATAAATGATATATTAAACATTATTATATATATATATATATATATATATATATGTATTACGACACATAATATATATGATTTATATATATATATATATATTAATATATATTTATTAATAATAATATAAAATATTATAGAATTTATTATACATATTAATATTATATATATATAACATATATCTTTATTACATATATATTTTACATTAAATATTATTATATAATTAATATATATTATACATTATATAATATATATATAAATATTATATTTTCTATATATATATAAAATGTAATAATATGTTATTTAATATTATTAAATCACCATCTAAACTCAAATCCCACCTTACCAACCACTCACCATCTCATTTCCTCACCTAGATCAATCATCAAGACCATAACTTGAAGCAAAAGAAGTCTAGCACAACCAAGCAAGAGATGAGGAGTTCTTCAACTTAGTTTACTCTTTCCCTTTCTCTCTTTACAATTACTTGTATTCATTTATGGCTTGTACTTTTTTCATATATTGTATGACCATTTCTTATATTATGATCTAAATTCTACTTGGCTACGGCCAAGATGAAACCTTTACCGTGAATTATCAATAAAGACCACCACTTTATCCCTATTGCTTGTGTTCATGTATGTGTATTTCATGCTTTAAGTAATATTGAGTGTTTAGCTAGCACTTAGTGTTTATTTGGTTATTGTGTGATGTACCGAGAGGAGAAGCACACAACGTGCTCGATGAATGCATGGTAGAGGTCTAGTAAGGTAGAAATACTGAAGGCTAGTCTCTAGATCTCAATTAGTGAACCACTAAGCTTAATGAACTTGTGTTTATTTCGGATGACTATCGAGAGATAAGTTATTGGTGGATATAATTGTTGTTTCTATTACTCGAGAGAGAGCAGAGACTAATATAGGGTTGTCACGAGTCTACATTTATACTTGCATAATTTATCATTAATGGTGTCTATAAATTAGTAAGAATTGGTTAGGTGGATTCGCGATTTTAGCCTAATTTCCTGTAAGTAATATAATCCTTTGCTTGTGTGTGACTTTGCTTTGTTTGTTTGTTTATTTAGTTTCATTTATTGCATTAGAATTGTAATTTGCTTTAATTTAAATTAGAATAGAGTTATCATAATCATCTTGATTTCGATTGTCTAAATAGTAGTTGAATTGATAAATTTCGGTAATCAATACATAAATCCTTACGGAACGAACTTTCTTTATCATTGTGTTACATCACGGCCCCATACTATTGCGGCCGCCCATTTCAGTGTGATCAAATATATTTTATATTTTTTTTATACAAAGAAATATGGGGTTCGTCAAGCATTTCAGCTGGGGAAGTGTTGATATAAAAGAGATCCGGGGATCCGGGTTTTGATACTAAATGAAATATATTATATATATCATCATTATCATGGTGCTCTTTGTTTTTCAAGTGTTGCCATTCTATCAAAGAACAGATCTAGAGAACAGAAATCCAGCTGGAGAGCTTCGGAGATCCATATGAAATATATTATATTTTTATGATTGATAATAATATGTTACATAAGTTTTATATTTGATTGTTTTGATATGTTATTGATGCTGTCTCAACTTTTAAACTTAGGATGCCTTTGTGAGAATAGGATTTTGAAATTTAGTTCCTCATTAATTGCAGGAGCTGATAATTAATTCTAGATTCAATGGATATATTACCAGAGCATTTAGTTTGGTAGAATTTGGGGAGGATTAGGAAAACTGTGGATGGGAACTTTGCTTCGTTGGCTTGTAAACAATTTTACAAGTTCGATAATGAGCAGGGACATTCTAGAATTGAACAATTAGATATAGTAATCAATTTTTGCTTTCACATTAATATGCATTCAAATTGATATATATTTATTATTTATTTGTATGCCAGTATGTGTATAGATGGAGAATGTTTATATGGAGGATAAAGAATGAGCAGGAATGAAGGTAAGTCTTTAATCATTTCTATCTGCAGAATTTTTAACAACTGATTTTTTTTTTCTTTTGGTGATAAGGATCGATAAAGATCAAGTGTCACATTCATACATAATTTTTTGTGACCGTAGGAGGAGTGACAGTGGAATGCGTGATTTTATAATTTTGATTTGGAGTTTGAATTTATTATTTTAGTTGTAATTTTGGATTTGGAGCTTGGATTTGTTATTTTATTTGTAATTTTGATTTGAAGTTTGTATTTATATTTTTGATTGTATTATTGTGTACTTTATTTACTAACTGCCTTTTTTTTTAAAAAAAATATCTTTGAACTGTTATACTGTATTTATTATATATTTGGTTTATTTATTTTTTTGTGAATGGATTATAAATTAAATATTATTAGTTAGGTTTTATTTGAGTTTTTTGGGTTTTGGGCTATTAAAATTTATGAAACTTTGGCCCAAAACGAGTATCCAAAAGCACATTAAATTCAAAATCATATTAAAAAGACTTATCAAGCCCATTAGGCCAATTCAGCCTAAAACCGAAATGAACTGAACCGATCTAAATCAATTCGGTTCAATTCGGTTCAATTCGGTTCAATTCAAACCGGTTTCATTTTAACAAAATCAAAATATTTTCGGTTCAGTTCAGTTTTGTCCAAAATAGAACCTAACTGTGCCCATAAAAAAAAAATCATGTACAAAGTTAAACTAATAAAACTTCACTTTCGTTATTTTAAAACCCTAATGACATAGATTATTTCAAAATATCGTTGAATGTTTATTATTATTTTTTTATTTTCTTTCAGATATCGATCTCATGTTTCTTATGTTTAGAATTTATTGATTTTATTGTTTCACACGTTTGTTTTGTTTTTCTTTTTCAAATTTCAGATCCATGTTTGCTATTTTTTTTCTTAGGGGTCGTTTGTTTTTTTTTGTCCGAAAACTGAATAGTCCTGAATTTTTCTGAATGGAGACTGAAATCTGAACCTAAATGACATGTTTGTTTTTTTTTTCCTTACATCTGAATGTATTGTCAACACGTTTGTTTTTTAAAAGTAAAATTATCTGAATATAAGTAATTTTACATTTATACATATGTTAAACAATTATACATATAATATAGAATAAAAAAAATCCAAAAATAATAATTATATATGAACACATATGATCATGATCATGATCTTTGATTTCAAACAAACTTTATTTTTCTAAGAAAAGAAAATGTTTTTTTAAAAATAAAAATAAAAAGGACATCAGGAAAACTCGCACAAAACATTATAATATATATATATATATATATATATATATATATATATATATATATATCACAATAATATCATAATAAATTATCGATATTAAACACCATTATATACAATGATTATGGTTCTTTTTTATTTTTAAAACTATTTAAAATAAGTAATATATTAAAATAAAGATTTCTATACCATATGTAATTTTGATGAAATTGGAAATATGTTATATATGGGGGGATAGTATCGGAAGAAAATATTTTATATTGCATTTAATGTAATTCAGTGATTTGCAGTTAAGTTAAAAGTCAGAATTTTTTATATTTTAGTTTAAGTTGTTTTTTAGGATTTTTAAGTTGTTTGACTATTTAAAAAAACAAACAAAACAACTTAATAATTATGATTCAGACCCATTAAGTTTTAAGTGGAAAAAACAAACGAATCTTAGTTTATTTTCTTTCAGATTTTCCGGGCATTCTATAATTTGTATCAATTCTTTTGCAGATTTTATCTCCAAGGATTAATATCACATTCATAATCTACCACCAACAATCCAATTGATTACAAAAAAAAAAAAAATCGCATCTAATAAGGATGGTTTCACCATGAAACAAGAAGAAAAAGCAAGTCTTGCGAATAGACGTAAGAAACTTGTATATAAAGATTAGATATGACTTGCATTAAAAAAAATGATATAGGGTATATTAAGTTTGAAAAATATGTATACAAGTAATCTTAGAAATAAATATAAAAAAGTAATAAATCTATTTAATTATATAGTTCAGTAGTGGGATATCAATAACACCACTCAAAAGAAAAACATTGGATTTTGGAAGGTGAAACTCTCTTTTAGAAAACTATAGTTTATAAATAAACTCAATTTAATAACAAAAATATCCTTTTCTTTATTTACATATAATTGTATTTTTGTAACTATACGCCACCTGTACCTATTTAATTATTATTTAAAATTTTGTTATTTTGTTTCTTGAATTAAATATATAAATTATACTAATATGAGTAGGATTTTGAGGCTTGGACGTCCAATTTACCATACATAGCAATATTAATAGTTGAGTCAGAAGTCAAAACAGAGACGGGTCACCCATTTCAACCGCCTAAACGGTAAACATAACATGTCTTTTACTTTTCTTCTTCAAACTCGATGGGATGGCACGTAGAAATTCACTCACATAACTGAAGCCTCAATTCAATTGACTTTACCACATTTTCACATTTTCACATTTTCACATTTTCTCTTCTCTACTCTATAGTCTATACCCCCCCCCACCACCTATATTTCCTGACCATCTTATGTTATTACTATGTACTTTTAAATGTAGGAATAATTACATATGGCTGACGGGCGACGTGGATAATTCTCCTCAGGCTTTCACTTTGACCAAATGTGGCCTCTGTTTGTGAATTTGTTTATGGAAAATACACCTTCTGCTGTGTAAATCATGTTGTTTAATGACCTTCTCGAATCCACAAATATTATAAAGAGATTTGATTCTTATGGTCTTCTTTTTTCCCCCCTATTTGAATTTAACTATAAGAATTATAAAAAACACCTCGTTTTGTTCTATAACTATTAATTTTATCTTTTTGACACTCCAATTGAAAAAAATAAAATCAATTATTAACTTTCTAAAGTAAATTAATTACTACTTTAAAAACACTTCATTTTATTTTAAAATCATCTAAATTAATTTTGATGAAATTCATAATATATTCAATACAACTAAGAAATATGGATCAACATTTTTATCTTTATTATTCAATTTCCACATCATCACATGAACAATTGATTTACTCCAAGTTTTGATGAAACTCAAAAGTTCAAAAGAAGTTTAAAATTCAAGTACAAATTCTACGATAGAGACCAAAATCCAATGAACGAAACCAACATCTCCATCAACGGTCACCTTAGGCAATGAAAAACCTACCCTTTTATTTTCAATATCTGAGTCTAAACACAAGATAGAAAGTATTAAATGCTTCAAATATATTTTGTTAGGCAGAGCAATCCAAAATAAATGAGATAGACATCAAGAATTGAAGTCACACACTCACACATGACACGTACACATCTAACGTATACTTAGTAAAACATGGTTTTATAAAAAAAAGGCATTCTATTCTATAAAAGCAAAATTTTGACACAACATATAGGTCCTCCCATTTGTATATCATATGCAAAATTTCAAAACAAATATATTTCCAAATTCTAGAAACCCAAAAAAGTACCAAAAAAAAAAAAATAAACTAATTAAAAACTAATTTATTATTATTTGTTTTTTGATTGAAACCATCCTCCATCACTTCAGATTTTGATTTTAATTCATAACTTTTTTTTTTCTTAGCAAGGAGAAACTCCTTTACTTGAGCGAAAATAATAATAATAATAAAATTCTAACCCATTATCAAAGAAAATTTTGAGTGCATTTCGTTGCACCAACTTAACATGTTAATAGTGCACTTCACTGAAAAAAAAGCTCAAGTCGATGTATATTTTTATAACTTTTGTGTTATTAAAATTTAAAACTCATGTTAAACATAAAACATATTTACTGATCGAGAATGAATACCGTCGTAAAATCAGTAAAAAAAGAAAAGAAGGAAGTGTTATATCTATATAAAACACATATTAAACAAGTATTTCGGTGTACATAAATGCACACAAGCATGATTAGGTTCTCCAGTAATTTGTCTGTATCTCTCTCATCCATTTACCCTTGAATTTTCACTTGCAGTAGTCGGCTTTTGAATTAGAATAAAACACACATATATATATATATACCTTGAATTTTCACTTGCAGAAGTCGGCTTTTGAATTAGAATAAAACACACACATATACATATACTGAAATTACAATTTCAAGTCAAGTTTTTAAATTGATTTAGTCCAACCATAGATATTACCGTATAATTGCAGTATAATGTAATTGATGAATAAAAATATTTTAAACCAACAAATATAAAAGATAAATTAATTGCATTTCCTTGACATTTTTACTGGTCCAAACTCAATCCTTAGCGATACGAAATTTCTTGAAACATTCATTACCATACTACGTATAAAGCACCTACAATAGTCCAATACAAAAAAAAAATTAATATTAAAAATGAAATACAAAATTGCATATATATCAATTCAATTCTACTTCACCACCAAATTATATTTGAACATAACACCACATCATGTCCTTGTTAAAAAAGTCATGGAGACTTTTATTTTTTTCTTTAAAATGTTAAGCTAAAGTCTTTCTATTAATGTACGTACAATGATTTTAATTCAATTTGAACATAATATAAAATTCACAACAAAAAAATCCCTTATGGAAAAAAAATCCACATTAGAAATATTAAATTGATTTATAAAATAACAGTAAGTCAAAATTCCTAGTTAAAAAAGTAATGGACGAGACTTACTTTTAATTTTTTCTTTAAAATGTTAAGCTAAAGTCTTATTATTAATGTACTTACAATAATTTTAATTCAATTTAAAAATAATATAAAATTCACAACAAAAAATCCCTTTTGGAAAAAAAAATCCAGATTAGAAATATTAAATTGATTTATAATCTAAAATCCAAGTTCTTCATAGACATTTTATTTGTGTTTTATGATTTTATTGTAACTTTTATTTTCATTTCTCTCGGATTTCTGAAAATCCATATAAGCTTCTTGAGTCTAAAACATGTGAATGAGGCAAAGCATAAAGACCGTAACCGATTTAAGATTTTGGTTGAAATTAGAATCAAGAATGGAGTTAAAAGATTAAAATAACATCAACTTCTTTATCAAATAATAAAAATAAAAAATCAACTTCAATAGTCAATGGGACTACACCGAATGAGACTTTTAAATCAAATCGGTCTTAACAAGTAGTTTTTAAGATATTTGTTTTTTTTTTTTTAAAGTCATATAACATCTGAAATAGGTCAAATACAACTGAAATGCAAACTTCAGTTTTTTTTTTTAAATTCTCAAATACAAACCAAAAGTTGGCCTCCTTCTTCCTCAATGTACTACCAACAGTACCAAGAAAATGATTGATGTCTTCTCTTCGAGTTTTTATCTATAGATATATAACTATGAATATACTTATATATATTTATTCATCTCGAATTTTTTAATAATATAAACAAAAAATGATGATACTGATAAATATATTATAAATATATTTATAGTTATATGTATATAAGAGAAAAACTCCATAATCTTTTAGACACAAATATATAAAACAACTATTAGTTACAACTTACAAGGGTATAAATGTATTGTTACAAGGTCATTTGAAGGGGGTCATTATTAAGACTCCAGACTTTCATTTTCCGGGAAAAAAAATCAACCTTAATTGAGCAATTAGTCAAAATAATTATCATTTTAGAATTTCTTTGTTACAAATTTCTAGAAAACGAGTCCACCAATGAAATTAAGTCCTTTTACCAATAGTTACCATATCAATATATCATATGTATATGATCCGATATATTTCTTATATAGTCTATTTTCTATATATTATATTTCTGATAAGTTATAGTTCTCATATGGTTTATTTTGTTTATGGTAGATATAGTTCCTGATTTGATTCTCTTGTATAACTTATAAATAGGTCTCATATTGTACATATTAATTATTTTGAGTAATACAATTCATTATTAGTTGCTATGAGAAATACAATTTTATACTCGGTTTCTATCATGGTATAATAGCTATGGTGATTTTATTATTATATATTATTATTATTTTATCTCTTTATGTTGTATTCCTCATGTTGGTTTTTTGTTTTCCGCATGCGAGTGTCTGGTTTTCCGTGTGTGGACTCCTCATCGCACGTGTGTACCACACACATCTATCAATGCAATCAACATGTGTACATGACGTGCCTCATAGCCATTTCGTCGGCACTCTATCAAGCCGCTTCGTCGGCACCCTTGTCTCGGTTGTGGGTGTTGCTTCACATCCCTACCTTTGTTGTCTTCAGAGGCTTCCGATTTTTCCAATATCACCAGTCGCAATTAATCGACGTTCTTTGGAGGTCACACAATCATCACTTCCTTGATTTGTTTTTCGGTTTGTTATCGTCTCACTTGTGATTTTTGGTTTAGTATTATTGGTGATTTATTGGTTTTGGTATCACTGATGGTTTTTTGGTTTGACATCATCGGTGATTTTATACGACTGTTTCCGCATCTACATTATGGTAGTTCATCTCATCTTCACCAAATCTCATTCTCCTGGCCGTTTCCACATCTTGGTTTTCAACCTGAAGCTAGCTTCGACTTGGTTTTCAAACTCAAGCTTGCTTTTGTTTTCGCTATCTTGAGTTTGCGAGGGGATGTTACTATATCAAATATGATATGATTTGATATGGTCTATTATATATATATTTCCTATATAGTCTATTTCATATATGGCTATATGCTATAGTTCTTATATGATCTATTTCCGTTATGGTAGATTTTAGGTTGCACATATACTCTAAATTCGGATACGTCATGATACGTATCAGATACACCATTTGGCGTATCCGTTGACTTTTTATCAAGTTTGACTGGAGATACGTCAATAATACATCGTGGATACAGTGAGAATACGACGATGATACATTTGGAGTAAAAATTTAATTATGTTAGTTTAAAATTGGGTCAAATTACGGTTTTACAAAGTTGAAGGGTCAAAGTATAATTGTTTAAAATATTAGACTTAGTTTCTACTTTTTTAGAGTTCGTTTCTTATATCATAAATATATTTATCTAGAATATGTATTGATTGAATTATTGGGCTATGTTTTTTTTAATATAAAATATAAATTTATTTTATTTTAATTGGCGTATCCTGCCGTATCCGTATCCTAGTTTTTAGAGATTTACCATATCTACGTATCGTGCCGTATCCGTATCTCATATCTATATCCGCATCCGTGCAACATAAGGTAAATTTAGTTTCTGATTTGATTCTCTTATATAGATTATAAATATCATATTGTATATATTAATTATTATGAGTAATACAATTCATTCTCAATTATTATAAAAAATAAATATAATTTTATACTCGTTTTTATTACCAACATATTGAATTTATTTTTAAAAAATGACCGTGAGAAAAATATGAAAGCATCTAGAGCAATTTTTTTGAATTTCGTTTTAGACTCTTGTGGACGGCATATGCCCGCATATCTTATTAAGTTGACACGTGGATCCAACGGACAACAAACTAAAGTCAGCTTTGTTTTCTTCTATTCTCTTGGAAATTCTCTATTTGGGAGGAATTTAATTCTCTAGTTAGGTAAGTTTTGGAAAAAAATAAAAAAATCAGAATTTAATTTTAATTTTTTTTACTGGCCGACCTGAGCAGGCAATAATCCTATATATATATGTAACCGTTTAGGGGTTATTTCAGGTTTTTCTTCATCTGCATTATCGTTTTTCATTCAACACTAAGTTTTTTCTAGGTGAGAATGAAGTTTGGGAAAGAATTCGTCTGCCAAATGGTTTCTGAATGGCAAGAAGCATACATGGATTATGATCATCTAAAAACATTCTTGAAAGAAATCCAATGTATTAAGCAGAGAAACAAGCAAGCAGCAGCTGCTACCGAACCGGAGAGCCTAACCCGAGCATTAACACTCTATAGAGCTTACAGTGGGCTGATAATACAAAGGCACGAGCACAACAACCCCATGATGATGATGACTAGCAGTCCTTCCATGAAAGACATTGAGAGCTCCATTGTTGTGAATTCTGTCAACAGAAATGGCTCTCACAGTTATGAGACTACGTTTCTCATGGCTACTACAGAGAATGGAGGAGAATATGAGCAAGAGTTTTTCAATAGGCTTGATAATGAGCTCAACAAAGTTGACAGGTTTTATAGGTTCAAAGTACCAGAGGTGATGGAAGAAGCTGAAACTCTGAGTAAGCAAATGGATGCTTTGATTGCTTTTCGGATAAAAGCCTTGGCATTGCAAGAAGCCCTTTTCGATTCTATGTCTTCTGATGATGATGATGATGATCCATTAGATGTTCTTGACCATGTTGAGCTTCACAATACACTTGGAACTCCATATTCAGTCATTAGGAGTTTTGTCAATTCCACTGAGCAGCAGAAGCAGGTGACATTCAACAGGGACACTCTGAAGATAGTTGAAACAAAACTTAAGAGGGCTTTTATCCAATTTTATCACAAGATTGGCCTTCTTAAAAGTTATAGGTATTTTAATATTTCTTATGTTAAATTAATATTGCATGGTGAAATTATTCTTGAACTGTGTGTTTTATCCACGATCTTCTTTCTTGCAATTGAAAGTACAGCTTCCTGAATATATTAGCATTTTCGAAAATCATGAAGAAATACGATAAGATCGCTTCGAGAAGTGAATTGACATGTTATATGAACATGGTGGATAACACCTACATTGGAAGCTCTGATGAAGTAAGCATTTTGTTTTCAAAATATATATGCTTTCAAGGAAATAATTAAATTATGTTTTGAGATTGATCTGATATATCATTAATTGCAGTTAACAAAGCTTATGGAGAGGGTTGAAGTTGCATTCATCAAGCATTTCTCGAATTCGAATCGAAGAAAAGGCATGAACATCTTAAGACCAAAGGCCAAGAAAGAAGCACATATAATATCATTTTTCACTGGTGGGAATGAGATAATGTCTGTTCAATTTAGCTTCATTTTAACTTGTGACAAACTAAGTTTATCCACAAATTTTGCAGGTATCTTCTGTGGCTGCACGGTAGCACTCACACTAGCGCTTGTCTTAATCATACGTGCCCGCCATCTCTTGAATAAGGAAGGACATAATCAATACATGGAAACCATGTTTCCCCTTTACAGGTACAATAACTATTTGATTCATTAAGTCAACTGTGACCAATTTGCATTCTGCAGCATTTCATATTGCAGAAATTTTTGTACAGTTTTGTTGACTGGTGATGTATACAATATATGCAGCTTCTTTGCATTCATTTTTCTACACATTGTAATGTATGCTGGCAATATATATTACTGGAGGCGGTACCGAATCAATTATTCATTCATTTTTGGTTTCAAGCAAGGAACAGCGCTGGGTTACATGGACGTTTTGCTAGTCAGTTTTGGTGTTGCAGTACTAGCTCTATCCAGTGTGCTCATGAATCTTGACATGGAGATGGACCCTAAAACAAATGACTACAAAGCACTGACTGAGCTTCTTCCTCTAGGATTGGTTTTGGTAAAATTATTCAACTTAGACAACTTTCATTTTCCCTTGCAATACTTTGACAAAATATGCACTAAATAAAAAAGGAGTAAAAATTATCAAAAATAACCATATAAATAATATAAAATTTATTTTTAATAACATCCGAAGTTTTAAGTCTTACGAAATCTATTTTCATTCTATAACCATAAATTATAAAAATACCCCTATAACAATTTTTCTTCTATTTTGTGTAAACAAAATCTTACAAAAAAAATTGTGAAATGTTGAAGAAAATCATAAATTCTAGTAAAAATACGAAATGTTAACAGGAAAATTATTGAAACACACCTCAAAAAGTATATTTTAACATTTTTAATTTTTCCTTCGTCACTTTAGGGTTCCTTTTTCATGTTGCAGCAAAAGAACAATGCCATTGAGAAAGGATTCTCTCGGCGGTTCTGTTGCCATGCCGAGGCTAGGCACGCTTGGGAGCGATGTCCAAGCAAGGTAATGCTTGGGTAGTGCATTGCCAATGCCGCTTGGGGATGGCAACGCTGTCTCCGTCTAGCAGGGGATGGTTTTTATATAAGGATATTTTGGTTATTCTAAAAAAAAATGGTTATTAACCGTTGAACTTTTTTATATGGTTAAAAACGAAAGTTTAATTTTTATGGGGGCTATTTTTTATTTTCTCCCATAAAATGATGTCCATCTTTGTTTCCATCTTTGTTGCAGCTTGTGATTGTCATAGTGATCTGCCCCCTCAACATCCTATATCGCCGGAGTCGATTCTTTGTCCTTTATTGTTTGTTTCACTGCATCTGTGCTCCTCTTTACAAGGTACATTAGAATCATTTCAAAAGGAGCTGAACATAAATGAGGAATCTAATAATTATTCTTGTTTTCGGCATTGTAGGTTGCATTCCAGGATTTCTTCTTAGCTGATCAGTTAACCAGCCAGGTTATTACTTATTAGAGTAACCTAGCTATTATATTATAAGATGTGAATCATTTACAGGAATTACCTTGCTTTTATTTATTTATAATTATGATTATTAATGGCAGGTTCAAGCCTTTAGAAGCCTGGAGTTCTACATATGTTACTATGGTTGGGGAGACTATAAACTGAGACAAAACACTTGCAATACTAATGATGTCTACGATACTTTCTATATCATTGTTGCTGTCATTCCATATTGGTGGCGCTTCCTTCAGGTGCACATAGAATCTTATTCATATTAAATTACTAAAATGGAACTCATGATATGTTGGGTTGAGAAGTGAAATCTGAATTAGAACCGTTGCAGTTCCCCCAAAACAAAGTTTTAATTACCTTTTATATTTATAAGTTGTTTTATGTTTTATTAAGGAGTGACAGTTTTATCTAAGGTTTTTTTTAGGGATTTTATCATTTTAGTTCCTATATTTTTACGTTTTACGACTTTTTATGATTGTCTTTCTATTATTTACTGACTTGGTTTCAATGTTTTAAAAAATCCATCCATTTGGTCCTTCTATGAGTTGGACATTAGTCAGAGTTAATGGATCTAAAGGTTTTTTTTTTGTCTTTAAACAAAGAATATACCACGTGTCAACACCAACCAATAGAATATATATATAAAACGTAAAATAGAACAAATTACACTAAACTCCTTGAGGTTTGCTTTATGACTCCCAAAAATAACTTTATCATATATCGACACTTATACTCTCTTTCGTTAGTTAAATTGGATCAAACTTAACTGTTGACTAAATTTAACCATTAAAAAAATGTATTTTTGACCTTTCAGACAATTTGAAAAAAGAATTAAAAATTAAACAAAAAACGTAAAATATACAAATTAATTGAAAAAAGGTGGACTGTGGATCAATAAAAAAAAACAGAAAAAAAAGAAGAAAAACAAAGGAGGTGATTGAATCTAACAATGAAACACTTATTTGATTCTATAATCATATATTATAGAGATGTTTTGATAAATGTACGTATATTTTGAGTTAAAGTATATAAATCTAATGATCCACATTCAATGTACTGATAAAATTATATCAGTATGTACTAACCTAAATATATATATATATATAACAAATAATATATTTTTTAAAAACAAAAATGATCAGGAGATCAAAACTTGAAAAATAAATGAAGAAAACTATTTTTTTTTATAGGATTGGATCTCCACCACCAATCTAAAAAATGAACGGTTTCTCCACCAATCCATGCACACAAAAAACCCACAAGACAACAAGAAGTAGTTTGCGGATCCAACCCCAAATCTTGACAAAGCTTCTTTTTCGTTCTTCGAATCCGATAACCAAATCTGAGGGGAAGGTCAAATCTTTCACCGGAATGTATACCGGCGTCTTTTCCGGTGTGGTCCTACGTTTGATCGAACGACTACCAACTAAAAATTGTTTGCCGAATCAAAATTACCACTGGATTTTGAAAATAGCGACAAGGCATCAGCCAACAACAAGAAAATTTGCTTAACCAGGTTTGAATGTTTGATGGCCTTGTATCTGAAATTATATGGATGTTAAATTAGTTGAAGCACCAAAGAATTTTAAAGATTTCATCTTTGAAACAAAATACAAGTGAATTCTGAAAAAAAGTGTCATCTTTTTTTTTTTTTTTACTGTGTACTGCTTAATCTGTCCGGTGAGGCGGTGACTACATGAATTCTTCAAAAAGGTTGATATTTTTGCAAAATTCTTATACTAGTTTTTTTGGGTGTGCTATTGATGTTGTTAAAAGTCTAGAGAGAACGCAATTCGACTGGAGAAGAAGGAGAAGAAGGACAGAGCAATGTTGAGCCAAATAATCGAACAAGCCATTGAATGCTAGGCTTATTTAATCTGTTTGCGTGACTCAGTATATTAAATTTGTTTCTTTTCTTCATTGAATTGACTTCAAATGCATTAAAACAAAATGTGGCAGTTATATTTCAATGGGAATTGACTTGATTCGGAGTTTTGGGTACATTTCCTTTTGTTTTTAAGACATTTGGGATAAGGAATAATTTAAAATTTGAGTCTTTAAATGGATGTGAGAGAGAGAGAGAGATTAGATCGGGAGAGATGATAATTGTGATTTGGTGATGATGGTGCCATGGTGGATGAATGATGATGGTGGATCAAGAGAGATGAGATTGATGGAGATGATTTGGGTTTGGTGACGATGATGGTTTCGGCTTTGGGGTTGATTCTGGTTAGTTCATATGGTGGTGTTTGGGGCTGATGATTGATGTAGTATATATAAATATATTTTAAAGTTTTCTTGTAATTTTTTTTAAAAAAGTTTGATTTCAACCATCCATCTAAAAAATGAATGATGGAGATCCCATTTTTTGTTTTGCAATTTTCTTATTTTCTTTTTAAAACAATCAGATTGATTGTAATTTTTTATTTATTTCACTATTTATTTTATTTTCTTTATAAAAGTATAAATCTTTATTATTATTTAATCATTATTTTAATTTGATGATACGTGTCAAATTTTTATTGGATTATAAACTAAATTAAATTGTAAACTTTTATAAAGTTAGATGTTAAAATTGTATATTTAAACCTTTTAATTCAAGTGAAGCGTAAGAGAGTCACTTTATATTTTTTATAACCCTTAACTGTTACATGTGTAGTCAGAGCTATCAAATTGATAGATTTTAAAAAATAGAGGGACTACACCAATAAAAAAAAAAAAGATAATTAAAAGATCAAAATGATAAAATCCCATTTAAACTTATAAACATCGATTTTCCCGGTGTAAATGGAGACACCAATAAGATACTTTAAATTGAGAGAGAGCGGTGATTCACCAGGTAATGAAGCCACCGTATCATTCGGGGCTATGGCCTACAAGGCCACATTTTTTTTTTAAAGTTTATTTAAATTTTACATTTTTTTTTTGTTATTTACCTTTTTATGTCAAAATTCTATAAAATTTTAAATTGATCATCTAAACTTGATAAAGTTGGCTTCACTTCTAGTTTCGCTATTATAAACACCGATTTAATAATAAAAATAAAATACCGATACACTCTGTGGATTAGTAGATTTACACCTAACAATATAAAATCTCGTGTCTTTCTTTACTATTCTTTATTTGCTTTTGTGTTTGATTGTTTAATCGTCTTTGAGTTTACATGTTTGGTAACATAATAATATACTTGATCGCCATTGATATTTGATGATTTGCAGTGCATTCGACGTATGTATGAGGAGAAAGATAGGACGCAAGGATATAATGCGGTGAGATATTTCATGACAATCGTAGCAATAAGCACCAGAAGTGCATACAGTCTTTACACGGGAATAGGTTGGAAAATAATAGCAGGAATAACATCAGCAATTGCAGCAATTTATTGTATATATTGGGACCTTGTTGTCGACTGGGGGCTTCTTCAACGCCATTCGAAGAACCGATGGTTGAGAGATAAGCTCCTTGTGCCATGCAAAACCGTTTATTTCGCTGCCATGGTAAGTTGGATTATCCCAAAACATATACAAATCAGGATTTTGAAGGTTATATTATAAATAGCACCGATTAGATATGAGGAGAAAATCATCGATGAGACTGTCTCATTGCCACATTCAATAAGATTATATCAAATTATAGTTTAATAATATATATTTATATTATCGAGATAAATGGTGCTACTGGTGATAATGAGACTGTCTCATTGAAGATTTTTTCAGAGATGAGAATTCAGTAAACACCATATCTATAAAACGTATGGAATTCCTGCATGAATTTTAATATTATAAACTTAACATCCCAAAATGCAGGTGTTGAATGTGTTGCTAAGATTTGCTTGGCTGCAAACAGTGCTGCATTTAAAGTTGGATTTCGTCCACCAGGAAACTGTAATTACTATTTTTGCAAGCCTGGAGATTATTCGGCGTGGCATTTGGAATTTCTTCAGGTATACCTATCTTTAGTTATAACACTCATTTTGACTACACTTCTGGCTGTATTGTTTTGAAAATGCAATATTTTTATAAAATTTTAATATCTTTAGTTCAGAAATTCTAATATAGTAAAAATATTATTTCTGAGTGATTGCAAGTAAATTATTTTGAAAAACTCCAAAAAAAAAAAGGTATCATAATTTTCGTAAACTATTAATTTTTCACTATTGCATCAAATATTCTCATTAAAGTTATACGTGTGACCAAAACAGGTTGGAGAACGAGCATTTGAACAACGTTGGCAAGTATCGAGCATTCAAATCGGTACCATTACCATTCAAATATTATGAACATGAAGATGGAGATGAATAGAATGCTACAAAATTATTGCTCATCCAACTTATATAATTAATATGTGAGAATATTAAATGATGCATGAAAAGTTGTAGGCCAGAGTACTTCACGAATGTGTTTAGATATTGGGTTAATAGCACCTGTGTCCCCTAAACTTATAGCGCAGTTGCATAGTGTCTTCTGAAATTTTTTTCTTCGCATTAACTCCCCTGAACTTTTATAAATTTACAAAAACTGACGGATTACTAATTTCCATCCAAATTTTGTCACGTGGTCGTCACGTGCATCCAGACTTAGGGGTAAATTTATAATTTAATAATAAATATTTATAGAAATTAAAAAAAAAACATCAAGCATCAGACACAAAATGAATCTTCATCAGATCATCAAACATTCACTCTTCAAAAACTTTATCATATATTCTCTTGGTTCATCAGTTCATCAGCTCCTAATTCATCAAACTTCTTCATCCCAGGTACAAACTTCTTTTTCATCCTCAATCAAACATCATCTTCGATCAAAGTCCACACCAAACATCATCTTCAATCAAAAAACCTATAACCCTAAAATCAATACCCAATTGCAGAAACCAACACCCATCTCTAAATATCAACACCCACAAACAACCCCACCAGAAATCACCACCACCTCATACAAGAATTCACCAAAAAAAACATCCACCAGAAAAAGATTACGCAAACAAACCAATAAACTCAAAACACAAATCCAAGCTTCCAAATTTCACAACAAATCCAACCTTCCAGACTTCCTCGTCCGCGATGAAGAGGCCTCGATCCATTTGGATCTCATGGAAACCCGATGATGGGTCCTTTTTGTATGGGTCTCCTTCGTCGGCGATGGTGGGTCTCCTTCATCGGCGATGGTGTTCTAGGTTTGATTTGGTGCTTTTCATAGGTTCAGTTGGTTCGATTTGGTGGTTTTCTTATGTCTAGATGATTCGATTTGGTGGTGGGGTTTCGGTGGTTATGGGTTCAAATTGGAGATGGTTTTCGATTTGGTTAATGGATGATGGGTGTGTGGATTTGAGTTTTTGAAGAAGGTGATGATATGAAGAAGAGGGCTTGAGAAAGAGAAAGGGATCGATTGTGGGTTTGGAGTTTGAGTGGGGATTGAAGGTGGGGATTTGAGTGGTTGGATTTGGGTCTGGACGGTGGTGGGGGTTTGTGTGTTTTACAGATGAGTTTTAATTTATTCTTTATTAGGTGGAGATCCATCGTCCATCTCATGTGATTATGTAATTTTTTTTCTGTAATTCGTATTAAAAGTATGAAAAGACAGATATACCCTCAGTACGACCTCACGTGATAACCACGTGATAAAAAATTGGACAGAAGTTAGTAATCCGTTAGTTTTTATAAATTTATGGAAGTTCAGGGGGGTTAATACCAAGAAAAAAAATCCAGGGAGTACTATACAACTGCACTATAAATTTAGGGGGCACAGGTGCTATTAACCCTTATATATATTATCTTATCTTTTCTTTTGGGTAACCAAATAAAGGAGTTGACTGCCATAAGATTAATAAATAAATTTCTCATAAATAAATAAATAAATAAAATACCCATATCAAGAAAACAAAAGATTCAATCATTATTACTAGTAATATCATCGGATCGATTAAATATGATAGACATGTATTATCATTACGATCAAAACCGACAAGAAAGAAAACCAACCACGCAAATGTAGATCCATTATAACAAATATCACAGATAATAGCAACAGAAAAATGCTATCAAAAGTAAATAATATAATTCAGAGGTGAACCCAGAAAATATTTGTTGTTTGGGCTATTTTTTTTATATATATATATAATAGTTGGCTCATTAGCTATCGATAGTTAGATTTATCTAGTTTTGTTAGTCAATATATTATAATGTTTAATTAATAGATCACAAACTCTCATACTATATTAATTAAATTTGGTATGCACCATGGCTAAACTTTTGTGATTTTCCTCCGTAATACACAATGATATTAAAAAAGTTAGTGTAATATATTTGAGTCATTGATTAAAAATAAAAAAACAATTTATATTACTTTCATCAATTTTTTAATAAAAAGATAACAACAATTCAATAGTTGATTGTTCAAGAATATGAAATATATTGTAAAATTTATACATAAACAACTATTCAAACTTGTAAATGACTTAATTACGGAATGTTAGAAACTAAAATATTATATACATTTTCCCAGCTTACTTTGAACAACAAAATATTTATATTTTACTAAATTTAAATAAAAATATAATATTACCAAACTTCATGGACCTTTATATAATTAACCCATATATTACTAATTTTTTATTTTTATCTAGAGGGCTGCCCAGCTACGGCTCGGGGCAACCCTCTCAAAGGTTCGTCTCTGATAGCATCCAACTGCATGCCATGACAACCGGTGTGATTAAAAGTTTTATCTTTTCATAACCTTATTTGAATGTTATAAATTCAATTTTTTAATACTATAATTATTCTTTTATAGTATTAAATGATATTATATCATTAATAAAAAAAATGTTATTATTGTAGTTATTATAACCGAATTATTATTGACATGACAACAATATTAAAAGACTTGTTTCCTAAGTGGTATAAATATGAACTTGATAGACGATTAACTTAAAATTTGGTCTCCAATACTTCCCTTAAAACACATTTTATTTTAATGACGTGTCCAATTTTATTTCCTATTTTCTTTTTTATTTTATTTCCGTATCAAAAGTAGATCAAAAATTAATATCAATTTTAAATGTTTGCTGAGTCAACCTAAAAAAGGGTTGTGCAACATGCCGTCAGAAAGTGGACGGTCATGTTGACAATGTCTAATTTTTTTTTGTCACGTCTGCTTGAGGTTGAATAAACACGGCAGTGGACAATCATGTTGACAATGTCTAATATTTTTTTTTGTCACGTTAGCTTGAAGCTAGGGATGACAATTATACTCGGACCCGTAAGTACCGAACCGAACCCGAATAGCATGGGTCGAGTCTGGGTCCTCACATTTGGGTTGCGGGTCGGGTATGGGTCCAAAATAATAGACCTGATTTGGGTTCGGGACGGGTCTGGGTCTAATTCAAAAATCTGGACCCGGACCCATGGACCCGATTAGTACAAAACATCTTTGTTATTTCAATTCTCAACCTAATAGTCAATCATCTTTGTTATTTTGTTTAATTTCAATTCAAGTTAATTATTTATTTATTAAACAAGTTTTACCGGTTAAAAATTGAATAGGTAAAAATAAAAATAGAAAGGAAAAATGAAAAAAGTGAGTTTTATTAAAGATTTTACGGGTTCGCAGGTTCGTGGGTCCACGGGTCCAGACCCAGACCCATGAATTTTCGTAAGTCCTCGGGGCGGGTTTGGGTCTACTGAAGACCCACGGGTCCAGACTCGAACCCGAACCCGAACCCGAAAATTTTCATGGGTCTGGGTTCAAGTCTAATTTTTTTTATGGGTCTGAGTCTGGGTCTGGTAGGACCCGACCAAAACCCGACCAAAACCCGACCCATTGTCATCCCTACTTGAAGTTGAATATGCACGGTTGTACTGAAGAAAGATTTTTTAACAGGATGTCTATTAATCCCATGTGACATTTTTTACAATCCACGCTTGCATTGGAGATGCTCTTAAAAATGCTATTGTAATTGTTCCTAATATAAAAATTGTATATTTTTAATTTTTAGTTAATTATTAATTTAAAAAGTTTAATTGAGCACAAAAAGAAAGAAATAAAAATATAAACATTAAAGGAAAAAGATACAAACAATAAAGGAGAAAAATATAAATATTTATTAATGAATCAAAATAATTATATGATTTACAAAATATATCAAACTTACAAGGAAATTTTTATGTACAAAAAAATGAATTTAGTTTTATGAGAATTTTTTTTACAAGAACATGGTTTTTTTTAGCTAATTACAATAACATGATTCCTGATTACTCTACCGATCTTCATTTCTGCTTTGAATAAAACACATCAATCTTCATCTTCATAATCTGAAAGACATCAATAAAATAAAGTTATATTAATAAAAAAATGAATAAACATATATGAATTTACATAGCCTTTACAATTATGAAATAGAGATTGTAAAAATTGTAACTAAAATGATCTAGGATGGAAAAAATAATAAAATAATGAAACTAACAAATAATATAAAAAAAAGTCTCTTACCAAGAAATATAACTTCACAATGGAAGACATATAATGCTTTTACATGTATCAAATCTATAGTTAATCAAATAATTAACAAGAATTAAACCCGTGTTTTCAAAAAATGAATGAAAGAGAGAACAACTTACCAAAAAATAAAATATGAAGTTTGTAATGAAAATAGAAGATGAAGACATGTTTGATGCTTGAGAGCTTTCTGGTAAAAGTCGGGATTTTGAGACGGTGGTTTGATGGCATTAAAACAACTCTAATAATAGGTGAAGAGAATATAAAGTAAAAGTTAAGGTTTCAAATTTTGAACAAGGAATTTTTTTTCCCTCTTTATCTTTGAAAAAAAATAGAGGGATAAGAATTCATTTTCCCTCATTATCTTTAGAGGTATTTTTAACATGTATTAATATTATAGCATTCTTAAATGCTATATAATTACTTCTGTAAATTAAAAATCGTTTTTTAATTTTTTTTGATATTTGATATTTTATGTACGTTAAATTGTGTTTTTGTTAATAAAAACTTAAAACACAATATAATAATAATAATAATAATAATAATAATAATAATAATAATAATAATAGGTTGAAATTTTAAAAAATAAATTATAATAGCTTATATGATTTCATGACATATCATAGCATATTTAAAATGCTATTAAATTATTATTTTAAAAAATAATAATAAACATTTGAGCTATATAGTTTAATAACATCAGAAGTGCTATATTATTGAAATCAAAATGATATTTAAACTAAATTGTTATCTATTAACATTTTTTTATTACATTTTTTTATTAAATTTTATTATAATATGCAATAATATAGATACATTTGATAACATTTTTAAAAAGAATGCTATAAAAAATCATATTTGTTGTATTGAGAGCCAACAAGAAAGAGGAGAAGAACACCACAATACCTCTGACTTGTTATGGAATCATGGGTCATCGCCATTTCTGTTGGAAAGTTAAATCAACTTTGCATATTCCAAGATTCATGAACCATGAAAAGTTGAACCTTTTTTTTTTATGAATCTTAGAAGTTTAAGGGGGTGTATTGGATTGAGATTTTAATAGACAATTTTAGAAAGTAAAAGTCTGGTAGTATTGGATTGAGACTTTTTAATAAGTTAGAAAAGTCTGGTGGTATTCGATTAGGACTTTTAAGATTTTTTTTTAAAAGTCCATATTATCTTGTGGTATTGAATCCGGATTTTTAAGATTTTTTTAAAAAGTCCAAAATATCTAGTTGTATTGGATACAAACTTTTAAGATGCAATAAATTGTATAATGATATTTGATTGAAATCAAGATTTGTAGGATTTCATAACAATATGGATTGTCTAGACTTTTTAGTGATAACTATAAATACCTAGACTCCAAAATTGTCTTGCCACTTCCCATCAAACTTTCACGCTTGTTCAGTACTTTTCAAAAACTAGCAACAATGCTGTGAAGAAACCCTAACAACATACCAGGTTCAGGTAATGATTATATTGTATCTTGCAGTGTTTACAATAATTATTATATGTGAAAACCCAATTATTGTGAATAATGTATCAGATTATGAGTTACTTGTATGAGTGGCTTGTCATATTGTATCAAATTATCTTTTTTTATGCTTATGTTTTTTTTTTATTTGGTTCGTACCTATGTGCAAATATTGTATCATATCAATAATTATTATTTTTTTGTCTAAGACATCATTGATAATACTACAGGACGTTTTGGCCTTTGGCTTTCAATAAACAGTGATCAACGTTTTGGCCTTTGTCAAATAGGATATTTTATAGGTTCTTTTTTACTTATGGCAAATTTGGTGGTTAGCTCTTGTAATGGTTTTAAAAGAACAATGTACAGTTTTATTTCTTAATTATTGGTGGAGAAATAATAAAGTATTTTGGTAATAATTATTTATGAGTTCAGTTTTTTTCAACATTCAATTTTCAACAAGTTTGATTATAATTCATTGATTTCTTTTAATCCCGAGCACTAAAACTGGTAGTTGTTCCGAGTTCGTTAGTTCTAGTTGTTTGTTCAGTGATTCACACACACACATACATGAGATAAGAGTTGAATTTGAAGGCTTTCTTGGTTTGGTACATGCAGCTACAAGTCTTATTAGAGTCTTTGGTGGATTTTGACTGCGTTGAAAATTGCAGATGACCACTCAGTTATCTTTTATTCTGATCATGCACAAAAGTTCTATACATGTTAAAATATTTAAGAAACTATTTGTTAGTTTTGTATAATAGCAACAGATATGGGATAGTTTATCACTTTATCACATAAAAGCAGCCTTTAAGGAATAGAGCTAGTGTTGGATGTTTTGATAAAAAGATGTTCGAAATAATGATCAAAATCTTGCATAGTAAAATTTATATACCAGTGATTGGATGTGAGCGGGTTATTTCCTTGATACCTTATACATAGCTTCTATTATTAAATCATTATTGCATATGCAATGAATTATGATAGCTTTTGTCATATGCAACTGCTGTATGCTTCCAAATATTGTCGTGCCGTGTAAAGTTGTCGTCCATTTAACAAACATGTTTTTCTTTTCAATCGATGACATGAAATAACTTAAGGTTTATTCTAGTTTATTGTTGTTTCAGATTTTAAGGATTTCATATTAGGTACATGGATAGATATTCTGGTAAAATAGCAGTCGATTGGGATGGGGGGGGTGTTGTCTCTAAATAAGTAGGTTGTCTTTAGATTTTAATAAGTCAGGTTTAGGTGAAGCTGAATCTTTAATAATACCATCAAAAATATTGTAAAATAAAAAATGGAATTTCCTGTAAGACTTAAGGATTCGAATTTAACATATGCGATTGTTTGTTAATACGGGTTTTTCATTTCTTACATTTAGTAGTCTAAACCAAAGTTGTTTTGGATTTTATTTGTTGTAGTATTAGTTGAGATGGAAATGGGGGATTCACAAAATGGAAATGGCAAAGGAAAGGGGAAAGCTATACTTATCAACAGTGGACCATGGATGATAGCAACTTGTTGTTGGGGTTGTTGGTTGAAGCTATGAAAAATGGGTTGCGTGATATAAATGGATCTTTAAGCAAACTGAATGTAGAAAACTGAATACTTCCTCGTCTTAATGCAAAAACTAGGTTTCTAAAAACCTATAGTAATTACTTGAGTCGAATGAAATGGTTTAAGAATCAATATAACAAGATTAATGAGTTGATGAGTAACAACTTCGGTTTTGGCTGGGACCCAAGTGGAAAGAAAGTCACGATTAGTGATGAAGTATGAGAAGAATACTTGAATGTGAGTTTAGTTCATAATTTTCAATAATTTTTGGCACCACATAATTACTATAACATTTTATGTATAGCTAATATATTAATAATATGTGTGTTTTCTTTTCTAGTCTCACCCAACCCACAATAAACTTCGGACATAATGTACTGTTGATTATGATGACTTGCAACTAGTTGTTGGGGTTGGAACTGCTATTGAGATCGACTAAATGGCATTAGGTGCTGATGATACTGATGTAAATATATTAGAGAATGAATAAAATACAATTTATGGGATAGAAAAGTTTCCATTTGATCCTACCAACAATGCTTTCATAGCACCACAAAATAACATATTTGACGAGTCCTTCCAACCTCAATCACCCCTTCAACCATCTTCTGAATTTGAGACCCCTTTATACTCAATGTTTAACAAAGAAAAGACAGGCCAAAGGAAACGAAGCAGATCCGAGTATGAAGGTATTTCAAGCTCTAACGGGACCAACAATTACGCAAGAGTTCTAGATAATCTATCTGTAGACATTGATTCAATTTCTATCAACTTTGAAAGGATCTACAATCTGATGGAGAAAAGAGAGAGATACAGAGAGATTGAGAAATAGACTACAATATGGGATGTCATAAAAGAAAAAACCAGATTTGAATGATACTACTCGTTTTAGGGCTGCCGAGTTGCTTAACACTAAAACAAAGAAGGATATGTTTTTTAAGATGACACCAGAAGAAAGATCAATTTGGATACTCTTTAACCTGAAGTTGACAACATAATGTTTTCTGAAAGTTTGTTTTAGTTAATTTGAATTCTTAAGTTTGGGTTTCAATTTGAATATATGACTTTATTATTAAAAATTATTATGTAGAGAGAGATAGTTTCCTTTTGTTTCATTTATGATATAATAAAAATTTATTATTATTACTTTTCCTTTTGTAATACTTATACATATCCATGCTATGGTTGTTTTCTTTTTATGTTTATACTTTTTCAGCATACGATTATATTATACTAACAGGTATAAGTCCTTACTCAACTTTGACAAATATTTTTTACCTTATATTTTTTCTGATATGAATGTTATTTAGAATTTCTACAATTTAGTTGAACTAGATATTGGTTTGATACATTAATGGATTCCATTTTTCTTTTGCACAAGATGTATAGAGGTAATGATTTAGAGGATGAAGAAATGAAACATGATGAAATAAGTGAAGAAGAAGATATCAAAATAGATGAGGAATTTTATGAAGCCATCAAGATTTTGGTGATGGCAGTTCAAGCAGTAATACATGTGGCGAATGAGCTTAGTGTTATCGAGGTTGGTAGACAAATTGAACATTCACTAAAACCGCGACGAATCAACAATGTTTTTGGATATAAGTATATACATAGGGCATTGAATGATGACCCTACAATATTCTGAAAGGTATATATGATTTACCCTGATGTGTTCCACAAATTGTGCAACATCTTTAGAAAAAAAACACACTTGGAAGATACAAGGTTTATTTGTGTTGAAGAAATGCTTGGACAATTTCTACAAAAAAATGTTGGCCAAAATCATCGTTATTTTGTTATTCGTAATAATTTTCGCCAATCACAATTTGTGATAAGTGAAATTTTTCATAAAATGTTGAAGGCATTGAATACATTGTCAAAGGATATGATGGCTAAACCCGGATTGGTGATGCCTGCTAAAATAAGGAAAAATACAAAGTTTTTCCCTTATTTCAAGGTAAGTATTATACTATTTCATTATTTGTAAATTGTCATTTGTATTATTCTTGTATTTCTTGTATTTAAATCATTACCATTATCATGCTTTATGTTATTTTAGGATTACATTGGAGCTATTGATGGTACATATATTCCGGCACGGTGATGGGACATGATAATAGTAGCTTTCGTGATTGTCGTGGAAATATATCTCAAAATATATTAGCAGCATGTAACTTTAATTTAGAGTTCATGTACATCTTTATCAGGTGGGAGGGTTCAACTCATGATTCCAAACTGTTAAATGATGTTTTATCAAGGAGGAATGGACGTAAAGTGCCCCAAGGTAAATGCTAGTTTTTTTAAAATCTAAATCATAATTTAATTTTAAATATCCAATGTTTTATTGTGTGGTACTTTTGGGTAATAACTGTTGGTTGTGTATTTTTAATTAGGTAAATATTTCCTAGCATATTGTGGATTTGTTAATCGACGTCAATCTTAGCTCTATATCGAGGTGTGCGATATCATCTCCAAGATTTTACAGGTAATAGGAATGATCCTGAAAATGAAAAGGAATTATTCAATCTCCGCCATGCGTCGTTGAGAAATGTGATTGATAATATTTGGTATTTTTAAATCTTGGTTCACCATTTTTAAATCAACACCTCCATTTCTATTTAAAACCCAAATAGAGATAGTGTTAGCATGTGTAACACTCCACAACTTTCTTTGTAAAGAATGTCGATCTGATGAATTTCCTATTGAAGAAGAATATACATCATCATCATTACCGATTGTTGAAGAGGAACTTGAAGAACTAGTTTCACAAACCCAAGATGAAGCTAATGCATGGAGACTTAGCATAACTGACTATATATGGAGAGAGATATATTAGGCCATGGAAGGATTACTAGTTCTAACAATTTTTGTTTTCAATAATTAGATGGCTTGAGATATATTAAACAATATAATACCTATAGAATGGTTCTTGTACTTATTTTTTAGAATTTCGAATGTGTTGATGACTATTATTCTTATTATTGTGGTATTTGTTTATGTGCATTTTCATTGTGTGTTGATGCATATTATTTTTATGTAATTGTTTCTATTTTTTGAAGTTAGTTTTGGATCTTTGATTTAAAACATAACCGTTTCAATAAAAAATTAAAATAAAATAAGCATATTTTAGTTGCAATTTGCATCTCAATTAAAGAATATTGATGTCAAACTTGACATTCGTACGAGGGTTTAGTGTCACTAATAATATCACATATTAGGAGACTGATGTTGCCACAGCCAAGCAACTGCTTGCAAAATGAAAAACCTTATAATAAAAAATAATCTTAATATTGAGTTACAAATACTAATCTTCCAAGTTGTTTTGGCTGCTCATAAAGTCATGATAGCACTTTAGCTAGATAATTTTGTGCTTTATTGTTATAAGTCTACTGACAGACAAATATAAATGTAAATATATACACAACCCTAATAAATAACACAACACAAGAAACAAAAGAAAGGAAGCTAATAAGGGAGCTGAAAAATCAATGCCTAATTTATATGTTTGTGTACTTCTTGTAACATTACAGCTCGTCACTACATCATCTCCTTGTGTAACATTCAGGTATATTGCAGATGTTCTAGATAATGGCCACACAAGTAATAACATATATATTATTCCATCAGATTAGTTGAAATTGATTTTCAAACCCTATGAGTACTATGTAGTTTGACTATATAGGTCAAAGGGAAAGAAAAAATATACTATTATAGATAAATGGAATACATAGCTAAGGTCTCTGTATCAAACGGTTAGCAACCGAGTGGCTTGAGTAGATGATTGGGCTTGGCATTTTGTTTATTATTCGAGAACAAACTTCATTTTTTCCCGTCGGGAAGTCACAATATACACGCTACAGTTAGAAGTGTTTATCTGGTTTTATATATAAATGCTTGCATAATTTGAATTTGCAAATTGCAGTGTATATAGATGGTATTCATAATGCTGCAAGAATTTTGTTTAGGGAGTTGATGTGTCAACCCAAGCTGATTGGTTGTTTGATTATAGCAAATTGCAATTGGCTGAGTTTGGAGAACAATATATATATATATATATATATATATATATATATATATATATATATATATATATATATATAATATACATACACACTGAGCTTTCCTATTGATTCTGAGTTTGATATATTGTTTGAGTTTTTTCAACTTAGACTAATTACCTAGTTTGGGTTTCTCAACTCGGGTATGTGTTAATTAACAAATTTATAAGGTCTATAATTTAAAAAAAAATCCAAAAAGTCTTTAAATAAAGTCGAAATAATCCTAATAGTCTTTAAATAAAGTCTAGATAATCCTGATAGTCTTTAAATAAAGTATATATTCGTAATAGTATTTAAATAAAGTCAATAGGTTCTTTTAAAAAAAATCTCAGAATCCTAAAAGTCTAGTCCAAATAATCCTAATAATCTTTCAAATCCTACAAATCCATACAATCCTGCTACCCTAAAATTGTCTATTAAAATCTCAATCCAATACACGCCCCTTAAAGTTCCGTGTCAATGTATTCAGAAAGTTTAAAAGTCCTTTATTTTATTCCTAAGTGTCCTTTGATTATTTCAATGAGTCATTTATAATGCTATATATGTAGCAATTAATGTGTGTGAATGTAATCTTTTAAACCATGAAATTGAAAGACAGTAAAGTACGAACCTTCAAAATATTTTCTCCTCTGTTTTGTTCTTAGTTCTAGAACAATATATCAATTCAATTCAAAAAAATTGGTATCAAAGCTTTGTTGAAAGTTCTTGATGACAACTAAAGTTATAACAACTCTGTTCCCTCACACAGTCAACAGAAAAGATTTTGATTATTGGAGCAGCAAATTTGAAGTTTGGCTTAAAGTGTTTGATCGATAGAAAATTGTTGATGAAGGCTTTGATGAACCAGAAGATGAAACAAGTTTATCATAAGCACATAAGAGATCTTTGGAGGCAAATCGAAAGAAATATATTGATGCTTGTAATCAGATTAATCTTGCAATCGAGAACGCAATGTATGAAAAAATTTTGAAGGCGAAAAATGCAAAGGAGGCATGAAAAATTCTTAACAAAACTTACAAAGGTGATGACTAAGTAAAAACAGTTCAACTTCAAAGTCTTAGATCAAAATTTGAAAAGTTACAAATGAAGGAAAATGAAAGCATTAACGAGTTCTTTGCAAGAGTTACGTTGGTGGTTAATCAAATGGCCACTAATGGAGAAGCTCTCGATGATCAAAGAGTTGTGGAGAAGATTCTCCTTTATATGCCTCAATTTTTTTTTCTCTAGCTACTGTTCTTAAAGAACTCGACAAATTGTTCACATTGGAAGATTTATAAGGAACTTTAACGGCGTATGAAGCAAAAATTAACTTGTTGAATCTTTAACCTCATCAACCTGATCAAGCTCTAAAATCTGAAGTTCATTTTCGGGAGGCCCTGGTTCTTACAATAACCGTGGAAGGGTGTGAATTTTTTTTAGGACGAGGTGGAAATTCTTGAGGAAGAGGAATAAATATTTCTAGCAACAACTATAGCAACAACAACAAACATGAAAGCAATCAGAACTCGAGTAACAATAATAGTGGTAATAGCCATCATAGAGGTAATCGAAATTAGAATTTTAATTTCCAAAAAATAGGAAGAGGTCGTGGTTTTTAAAGAGGCAAAGGTTGTGGTTATTTTGAGTGCCAAAAAGTCACAAACCAGCACACATGATCTCAAGTTGTTGGCACAAGCAAGTAGAAGACAAGAAAATTAACGTAGTCCTCATTGATGAAAATAGCGAAGAAACTCTCTTGCTCACTTGCTATGGTGATGACATTGATGAAGCTTGGTATCTTGATAGTGGTGTTAGCAAACACATAACAGGTAATAAAAATTTGTTCTCAATTTATCTATGATGAATCATGGACAAGTAAAAATAGGTGATGTCATAGCTTATAAAATTGAAGGAATGGGTGAAGTGGTTTTTAGAGCAAAATTTGGAAAAATTGAAAAAAAGTCTGATGTTTATTATGTTTTTGGATTGAAAAATAATATACTAAGTGTTGGCCATCTTTTGAGAAAGGGTTTTAATGTACATTTTCATGATAATACTTGTATTTTATCAAAAAATGATCAATTGATTTCTAAGATTGGGGCTGCAACCAATAATCTCTTTCCTCTCAAGCTACAAACAACAAACTTGGCTAGTTTTGCCGGTGTAGATGACAGTATATCCAAACTATGGCATGAGAGGTTTGAACATTTGGATTATGGAAGCTTGAAGTTGATATCTATAAAAAATATGGTTGAAAGGCTATCGAGAATTAATTAAGTTAATGAAGTTTGTGAAGCTTGCTAACTCGGGGAGCAACATCGAGACATATTCCTTTCCTAATCTTTATAGATATCAAAAAAGTTGTTGGAGCTTGTAAATTCGAACTTGTGGGACCTATGCCTATTGCATCTCTTGGTGGGAGCATGTATTTTTATAACTCTTGTCGATGATTTTTCAGGAAAAAATTGGAATTACTTTCTCAAAGAAAAGTCTGAAGCTTTTGAGACTTTCAAAATTTTCAAATTTGAAGTGGAGAAATTTTTAGGTTTTTATATTAAAACTTTGAGAACTGATCGTGGTGGGGAATATGTTTCAAACAACACATAATTTTTTTAGAGAACATAGAATTCAGTTTGAACCAACAACTCGCTATACACATCAATAAAATGGTGTTAGTGAACAAAAAAATAGAACAATTATGGAGATGGTGAGATGTATGTCTAAAAAAAACGTGCCAAATGACTTTTAGGCAGAAGCTGTTTCTTGTGTAGGTTATTTGATTAACAGATCACCAACAAAATGCTTGAATAATTTCACTCCATATGAAGCTTGGTGTCGAAGAAAACCTAACATACAACACTTGAAAGTTTTTAGGAGTGTTGCTTATTCTCTAATTCTAGAATCTATGCGAAACAAATTTGATGACAAATCCAAGAAATGTATTTTCATTGGATATAATGAAAAAAGCAAAGCTTACAAGTTGTTCAATCCAAAGACAAAGAAGATTCTGATTAGTCGAGATGTTCAAGTTCATGAAGACTCATCATTTGGTGAAGAAAAAGGATCCTATCAAGTTACCAGATTTTGTTGATGAAGAAAATGAAGAAAGTGATGGTTCTTCATAAACATCAAGTGGAGATTTCTCTTTAAAAAGAAAGATGAAAAGCCTATAAGAAATTTACAACTCCAACAAACAAATGGAAACAAATGACACATTTTTATTTTCTTTCTTTACAGGTGAAGATCCAATAACATTTGATGATGCAAACAAAGAAGAAAAATGACAACATGCTTTGTTGAATGAAATTAAGGTTATTGAGAAAAATGATACACGAGAACTCACTCACTTGGTTTCACATAAAATTCCCATTAATGTTAAATGGGTCTAGAAGACAGAAATGAATCATGATTGCTCCATCAACAAGCATAAATCAAGGCTAGTTGTAAGGGGATACAAGCAAAAAAAAGGAAAGATTTTACTGAATTTTTTGCTCCAGATTCTATTTGGTTAATTATTTTTATTGCAGCTCAAAACAATGGAAATTGCTCCAAATAAATGTCAAATCGATCTTTTTGAATGGAGTTCTAAAGGAAGAAGTTTATGTTGAGCGACTGGCTGGATTTGTGAAAAATGGTAAAGAAAGTAAAGTCTATAAGTTGAAGAAGGCACTATCCGGGCTAAAGCAATCACCAAGAGCTTGGTATAGCCATATCAATTAATTTTTTGAGAAGAATAATTTTCAGAAATGTCCGTATGAACACACTGTCTTCACCAAAGTAAATCCACATGGAGGCTTCAACATCGTAAGTTTTTATGTTGATGATCTTATTTTTACCAGAAGTAATTTTGATTTGTTGAATGATTTTAAGGTTGCTATGATGAAAGAATTTGAGATGACTGATTTGGGAGAGTTACATCATTTTCTTGGTATTGAAGTTCATCAATCCAAGAATGATTTTTTTATTTCTCAAGAGAATTATGCAAAAGAAATTCTAAAAAAATTCAAGACGAAGAATGCAAATCCGGCTTCAACTCCGTGTATTACAAGATTGTAGTTGAGCAAAATTGGATATAGAAAGCTTGTTGACTCAACTTTATTTCAAAGTTTGGTTGGAAATCTTATGCATTTGACAACTACAAGGCCTGACACAATGTATATTGTAAGTTTGATTAGTAGATTTATGGAGAAACCGTTTTCAAATCACTAGGAGGCTGCAAAAAGAATTCTAAGTTATGTCAGAGGAACACTTGATCATGGTATTTTTTATCATGCCAATATTCTTATTAATTTGGTTAGGTATAGTGACAGTAATTTGGTAGAGAGTGTTGATGATCAAAAAAGTACTTCAGGTTATATCTTTAATATCGGAAGTGGTGCAATCTCATGGTGTTCAAAGAAATAACATATTGTGGCATTATCAATGACTGAGGTGATAAACTCGTTTTTCATGCTTTACATACCCGTCATTTTGTATAGTTTTGCTCTCGTTTTCTTTGTAAACTCCATCTTTTGATGTTCTTAATGCTTAAACAGGTCCTCTCTAGCCAATAGTTATCCTTGTGCGGAACCGGGAGCTTTCGAAAAGAAAAGGAGGGTTTGAACTCGGTATGGAACGAGAAGTGCAGTACGCGTACAGCACAAGAAGAAAGTGCGTACCGCACTTCGTACCGCAAAGAAGGGCAACAGATTTACTAGAAGTAAGTGCGGTACACAGTGTCGAAGTGAATCGCACTTCGTACCGTGTAAGAAGGCAGACGAAATTGTAGAAAGCTTCAAGTGTGGTACGCGTACCGCACTAGAAGGAAGTGTATACCGCACTTCGTACCGCGTAAGAAGGTAGCCTTACAAATCAAACTGATGTGCGGTACGATGTGTCTAAGTGAACCGCACATTGAACCGCACTTTATGGCAGATTGTGAATACTCTATTTCGCGAACAGAGTATGTGCCATATTGTGGGACCTTCTCTCTTATCTCTGATTAGGCATGGAAGGGGGATGTTCCTAGAGGCTGAGAGGATGTCTTTGGGACCCTCCTACACAAGTGGGGGGGGGGGGGGGGGGGGGGCGCTTCTTGTTCCCTATAAAGGAAAGAGATAGAGGAGAGAGAAAGGGGATCTGAAAATCATCAACACACCAGAACAGCTCTGCTCCTTCACGTTTTGGAGGTTCTCTCTTCATTTCTGGACCGAGTTCTTTAAGATTTGATCAGCTAGGGCAAGGTTTGGTTGATCCAAGGAAGATAGGAAAGCTCAAGCTACAAGAGATTGAATCTACAACTTAGTTTTATCTCTTCAACTCTTCTCTTCTCTTATGTCTTTATATTGATTTATGATTTGTATTGATGTTAGCTCATCTATGGCTTCTCTTTGTATAGTATGAGCTAATTATTCTTATGTTAAGAAAGATGATGCTTAACCCTTGATTCATTTGTGAATGACTCTTTGATTTCTCTATTTTTGTGCTATGGATGTTTTGAATGCTTAAGGCTTTTGCTTAATTGATCATTTTGTAATTGACCTATGGTTGGATGCTAAGTACTGATAGGAGATGCATTTTACAATGCTTAGATAAATGTTCACTATGCTTGACTAGAAAGTGTTAGAACCACTAGGCTAGCGTATAGGGTTCAATTTGTATTCCAAATACTTAACGGGTCTATATATATTGTCCGGATTGCTTAGGAAAGATTCCGGGTATATATAGATACTATCTCTGAATACATCGAGAGAGGTTAGAGATTATCTTAGGGAATACGAATCTATAGCATGTACACGCACGAATTAGGAGTCAAAGGAGTCAAGTGTGTTATTGGGAGGGTTGAAGCGGATTCGAGTTCTAACATGTTTTCCATACATTTCTATAAGTGTTGAGTTAGATAATTTAATTTGTGTTTGAGTTAATTTACTTTATTGCAATTCTTAGAAACTCATGTTTTAGATTGTTCAAATAGTTAGTAAGCCTTTGAATTCCAGTAAGCATAACCTTTATCACTGTGGGAACGATCCCTACATTGTCATTATATTATCATTTCGACCTCGTGCTATTGTGAGAGTTAACAAGTCTAGTTTGACACGATCAATTTTTGGCGCCGCTGCCCAGGGATTTAGTTGTATTTGATATTGGAAATATGTGGTTATAACTAATTTGAACGTTTTACTTTTAAATTTCTTATTGTGTCATTTCAGACAGGTTGCTCTTGTATGCACCAACGTACAAGGAGTAACAGTCCACAAGATTTGTAATTTGATCCAGATATTGAAGGAACGGTAAGGAGAAATCGTCGAAATCGATGAATAAATAGAGCAATGGCAAATCCTACTGATGTTCAAAATCCTCCCATAGTTGCGGATCAACCAGAACTGGTCAAGGACCAGTAGATATCGTGGGAGTTGACCAAAGGAGTCTCCACGAGATTATCAGTTCAAGGGTGGACCAGAATGATTCATCCATTAGAAGACCAGCAGCTGCAGCTAATAACTTTGAGATCAAGCTAGCTTTGATTCAAACGATCTCGAACACGATTCAGTTCTATGGCCATCCACATGAAGACCCGAACCAGCATCTCTAGAACTTCAATGAGATATGTGAGACCTTCCGCTACAATGGAGTTACATAAAACTTCATCAAGCTAAATTAGTTTTCGTTTTCTCTGAAGGACCGAGCAAAAGCATGGCTACAATCACTACCGTCGGATTCCATTGAATTATTCGAACCGTTGGCTCAGCAGTTTCTGAACAAGTATTTCCCTCTGGGAAAAGCTGTCCGCCTTCGGAATGATATAACTTCCTTTGCGGCATTCGATAAGGAGAATCTCTATGAATCATGGTAGAGATTCAAGGAGCTGATTAGGAAGTGTCCACACAATGGATTGGTAAAATGGAAGATTTTGCAATCCTTTTACAATGGAATCTCATAACCAACTAGGAATTTTGTGGATATAGCTTCAGGAGGATCGCTCCTGACCAAGACAACAGATGTGGCCTATGATTTCATAGAAGGAATGGCCAATAATAATAGCCATTGGGGAGACGAAAGACAATTGCTAAAAAAGGGTCCCGGCGTCCTCGAGGTTGACTAAATGACAAGTGTGAAGGCTCAGCTTGAAAGACTTACTAAACAAATGAATAGGATGAGTGCGGGGAGTAGTCATGCTATAGTTTCTTACTGTGAACTATGTTCAGGACCACATATGAGTTTCAAATGTCAGGATGGGAACCCCTTTGCTTCAGATTCGTCAGATCAAGTAGCTTTCGTTGGATATAATAGGAACTTCAGCAATCAACAAGCAACTCAGAATCCTCAGAACAATCCCTATTCAAACACGTATAACCCAGGATGGAGGAACCATCCAAATTTTTCATGGAAGGATACCCAACAACAACAACAACCACAATAGAATTTGATCCAGAGAAAACCTCCAGGTTTTGACAACCAACAACAACTTCAAGCTTACAACCGACAGAATCCTAGTTATCAGAACCAGAATCGAGCCTTTGAGGTAGAAAGGAAGCCAGCAATTGAAGATCTTCTCTCTAAGTACTTGGTGAAGATAGACAGCCTGATGGACACCCAAGATGCCACACTTAAGAAGCTAGATGCTAAGATGCTAAGATGGATTAGATATCGCAGCACAACCAAGCCTCCATTAAAAATTTAGAGATGCAAGTCGGTCAGTTAGCCAGGGGAGCCCAAGTGAGACAACAAGGGACCTTTCCCAGTGATACGATCACCAATTCGAAAGATCAATGTCAAACAATCACTCTAAGGAGTGGAAAGAATGTGGATTTGCCAAAGGACTTTGGGGTAAGAGAGGAGGTTATGATTAAAGACAGAGAGGAAATGGAGGTTGATAAGAACGAAGAGTTGAGAAATGAGGAAGTGATCTTAGAGAAAGATCAAGAAAGTGAGCCACCAACACCTCCACAAGTCAAAACATTTGTTCCACCTATTCCATATCCGTAAAGGCTGAGAAAGCATAAGGATGCCCAGAGCTTTGCAAAGTTCTTGGAAATGTTCAAGAAACTGCACATAAACATCCCGTTTGCCGAAGCTCTATCATGAATGCCGAGTTATGTGAAGTTCTTGAAAGAGCTTCTATCGAACAAAAGGAAGCTAGAAGAGTTCAAAACGGTGACATTGATGGAAGAATGTAGTGCTATACTACAGAACAAGCTTCCACCCAAATTGAATGATCCGGGAAAATTCACCATCCCTTGTACCATTGGTACATCGGAATTCAGTAAGGCTTTAATTGACTCGGGAGCTAGCATTAATCTAATGATGTTCTCGATTTTTCAAAAGTTAGGAGTCGGTGAAGTGACGCCGACCAATGTCACCTTGCAACTAGCGGATCGATCAATTAAGTATTCGAGAGGAGTGATGGAAGATGTTTTGGTCAAGGTAGATAAGTTATACTTCCTGGTTGACTTTGTGATTTTAGACATGGAGGAAGATGTAGAAGTACCTCTACTCTTAGGAAGGCCGTTCCTGAAGACTGCAAGAGCTATGATAGATCTAAGGGATGATAAGATGACATTAAGAGTCAGTGAAGAAAAGGTTGTTTTTGATATGGTTAAAATGGTGAAGAAGCCGGATCCAGTAGATGATTGTTTGAGAGTGGAGGGTATGGATACATGTGT
This sequence comes from Dipteronia dyeriana, assembly GCA_032871835.1. Taxonomy (NCBI): domain Eukaryota; kingdom Viridiplantae; phylum Streptophyta; class Magnoliopsida; order Sapindales; family Sapindaceae; genus Dipteronia; species Dipteronia dyeriana. Next base: position 30,950,124 of record CM065298.1, read on the forward strand.
AGATGAACTTATAAGAATGAAAGAATCGGATTCGCCTTTGCTAGCTTGCATTAGTAAAAGTGTAACAACTGAAGACAAGAATGAGGAAGTAGCGGAGTGTGCGGCGAGTTTAGATGTAATACCGGTGTGGCGAACCAAGAATAGATGGAGATTCGAAGACCTTGGCCAAAGCAAGCAAAGAAATCCTCCATCTATAGAAAGGCCTCCACTACTTGAGCTAAAAAAATTACCTTCTCACTTAAGGTATGCCTTCCTAGAAGAACCAACAAGTTTATCGGTGATTTTGTCATCTCTGTTGAACAAAGTGGAAGAAGGAAAGTTGTAAAGAGTTCTTAGAGAGCATAAGAAGGCTATAGTGTGGTATATTTCAGACATTAAGGAAATTAGCCCATCTTTGTATATGCACAAGATCTTGATGGAAGAGCAGTTCAAGCCATCAGTGGAGCACCAAAGGAGATTGAACCCAAACATAAATGAGGTAGTAAAGGCAGAGATTTTATTACTTCTAGATGTAGAAATCATATATCCGATTTCGGATAGTCCGTGGGTGAGCCCGGTTCAGGTAGTGCCAAAGAATGGTGGGATCACCGTAGTACAAAATGCTAACAATGAATTGATTCCCACCTGAAAGATTTCAGGATGGAGAGTGTGTATATACTACCGAATGCTAAATAGTGCTATAAGGAAAGATCATTTCTCGCTGCCTTTTATTGATCAGATGCTAGAAAGATTGACGGGACACGAATACTACTGCTTCCTTGATGGTTATTCAGGATATAACCAAATCCCTATAGATCCCGAAAACCAGGAAATGCCACCTTCATATGTCCTTATTGGACATTTGCCTACAGAAGAATGTCGTTCGGGTTATGTAATGCTTCGGCTACGTTTCAGAGGTGTATGGCGGTAATATTCTCCGACATGGTAGAGAAGTTTATAGAAGTCTTTATGAATAACTTCTCGGTTTTTAGGACATCTTTTGCCAACTGTTTAAAGAACTTAAAATTTGTGTTGGAGAGATATGTGATGCCAATGATTTTACGGTGGGAGTAGCTTTGGGGCAATGGAAATAGAATAGGCTTCATGTGATCTACTATGCAAGCCATACCTTGAATGATGCACAGGTTAACTATGCAACAACGGAAAAGAAGCTTTTGGCTATCGTGTTTGCATTCGAAAAATTTAGATCATACTTGGTAGGTTCAAAGGTCATCGTGTACACAGATCATGCAGCTATCAAGTATTTATTGAACAAGAAAGACGTGAAGCCTCGATTGATAAGATGGGTTTTGCTCCTACAAGAGTTTGACTTGGAAATCAAGGACAAGAAAGAAACAGAGAACCTTGTAGCAGACCACCTATCCATGTTAGAAAAAGATAAGAAGGAAGAGGTAGTGATTCCAATCAATGAGCAGTTTCCAGATGAGCAACTCTTTGCTCTGAAAGATCTTATGGTTCCATGGTTTGCCGACTATGTGAACTCTCTAGCTAGTGATATTATGCCAATTGACATGAACTACAATAAGAGGAAGAGGTTTTTACATGAAGTGAAGTGGTATTTATGGGATGAGCCCTTGTTATTCCAAACTTGTGTGGATGCAATGATAAGAAGGTGCTTACCGAAAGAATAGATGAATAACGTTTTAGGCCATTGTCACTCCAGAGAGTGTGAGGGATATTTTGATGGAATCCGAACAGTATAAAAGATTCTTCAGTTAGGTTTTTCGTGGCCTGCTCTTTTTCATGATGCTAAAGGCTTTGTAGAAACATGCGATTGGTGCCAAAGAACCGAAAACATCAGTAAAATGGATGAAATGCCATTGAATTTCTTGTTGGAGGTGGAGTTATTTGATGTGTGGGGTCTAGACTTCATGGGCCCTTTCCCAAGTTCACACGGGAATCAATACATATTGGTAATAGTGGACTATGTGTCCAAATGGGTTGAAGTCGTGGCCATTCCAGCAAGTGATGTGAAAACAGTCACTGAGTTTCTGAAGAAGCACATTTTCTCACGGTTTGGCACGCCAAGGGAAATAGTGAGCGATGGAGGCTCACATTTTTGCAATAAACAATTTGAAGCATTGTTAAAAAAATAAGGTGTAAGACATATAGTGACCACTCCTTACCATCCGCAAGCAAACGGGCAAGCTGAAATCTCAAACCGCGAGCTCGAAAGTATTCTAGAGAAGACTGTGGGGGTTCAGAGAAAAGATTGGGCAAAATAGCTCGATGATGCATTATGGGCATACAAAACCGCTTTCAAGACTCCAATTGGCATGTCTCCTTTCAGGTTGGTGTTCGAAAAAGCATGTCACCTTCCAGTTGAGCGGTAAAGGCACTAAACTTTGATATAAGAGCTACCGGTGTAAAGAGACTCATCCAGTTGAATGAGCTAGACGAAGTGCGTCTAGATGCTTATGAGAATGCCCAGATTCACAAAGAGAAAAGTAAGAAATGGCATAATAGTCAATTGGTGAAGAAGGACATTCAGATGGGTAACCAATTCTTACTGTACAACTCTAGACTTCGTCTCTTCCCTGGAAAGTTGAAGAGCAAATGGACAGGGCCATATACTGTGAAGCACATTTTCCATATGGAACGGTTGAGATCGAAAATGACGCAAGGGAAAGCTTCAGGTAAATGGACAAAGGCTGAAAATCTACCGGGAGCATGAGACGGAACAAATCATGGAGGTAATCCACCTCCGAGACCCCACCTGAGAACGAAGGAAAGGTACCATATTTGTAAATAGTAAGTTTAGTTTTTAGTTTAATTTAAGTTTCCTTTCGAATGACATAATTGTTTTTGGTATTATTGCATGTTGAATCACCCATTTTCAAATTCACATTTGATGTGATTTTATGAGATTTGAAAGAGTATAGGAGTGTAAATATGAGGGAGAAAATTCTGGGAAAATAATCGCGCAATTGGAATTCCTTCATCAGGCCAATACTGGTGAGAAGTACGGTACGTGTACCACACTAGAAGGAAATGTGTACCGCACTTCGTACCGCGTAGAAGGGAAGAAGAATTTAAATGCCCAAGTTGTGGTACGCTGCGTCAATGCGAACCGCACCATGTACCGCAACCTGGGCCATAAATCAAGGGCTTTACCACGGGATATGCAGGTAAGTGCAGTACGAAGTGTCGAAGTGAACCGCATCTCGTCAAAATTTTTGAATTTAAAGAGGTGAGACGAGACATTCTCTCATCCTACTGTCGACGCCAGATTTGACGGGACACGTTGTTGCAGTGCCATCAAATATGAACATTTAAGTTTGGCCTCGTAAGAGCGCAAGCCACAGATACTAGCACAACAACAAGCAAGGGATTGATCCACATAGAGGTGGGATTCACTGACCGTCTCTAGTTCTAGCTATTATTACAACACTCCGAGCGGACTCGTGAGTTGCGTGTGCGGAAAAGTGAATAATAATATAACTAAATAACTTATATAAATAATATATACAATGATAGATGGAATGGAGATATGTATGAAATGTGGTTATACTAGGGAAACAACTCAACCATGACAATCCTCCTAATTATGTTCTAAACTCACCTAATCATCAAATGTTCAAGTATATCATAAGCTCATATCCCCTTAATTAATCTCTAATCTCTCTCGATGTCTTAGAGATAGTATCCATATATACCTGAAATCTCTCTCGAGCAATCCAGACAATAAATATGAACCCATTAAGCATGTAGAATATAAATCAAACCTTATACGCTAGCCCATTGGTTCTAGCACTTTCTAGTCAAGCATAGTGAATGTTTATCTAAGCATTGTCAAACGCGTCTCCTCTCAGTACATAGAATCTAACCATGGATCAATTACAAAGTGATCAATTAAGAAAAGGCTTTAAGCACTCAAAACATCCATATAACAACACAAGCACAAGAAAAATGTCGGTGGTCTTTACTTCTAGATCAAAGATTCAGTTTAGTCAACTCCCTAGGATGGCTAAACATGGGAAACAAGTTTACCTAACAACTACATGCAACAATGTGATTGTTATATCATTAAGAACATTCAATATAGATTAAAGGTTTATCCTCTTGATTAGGGAATTTTCCCACAATCAATTCATCACCCAATCCTGTCATGTGGATGGATAATCGTGTCTTAATACAAAGACCCATTAAGAACAAGGATATGAACCAATGTCAATTTAGCAACTAAAAGCCCGAACTGAAACATTTTCTACTATTTGGGGCTAAAATCCTTATTACTCAAATTACTCAATACATGGAATTTCAAGTCATCCATCCATCAATCAACAATCATGGGTATCTAATTTCTACTCTAAATTACAACTACTCCTAAACCCAATCATGGACACATATTGATTGCTAACAATTCATACACATACATATCATATTAAGAGCATGAAAACACATATATCAAAGAGCAAAACAAAACCCAAATGAATTTAAGAACAATCAAGACATTTATTACACAAATATAAGTTTATAATATCCCCAAATTGGTGGAATACATCAAAGAAAATAAGAAATACAAAGAAATGAGTAAAAAGAAACAAACCCTTGAAGACAAACCCTCAAAAGATGCTCAAATCCTTCCTAGCTCGGTTTTGACTCCTATTTCCTTTGTAATCTACTCTAAGATTGATGGAGAAGATGTAAAATGGTGGGGTAGAGGTGTATGGTGAGCTCCCATGGAGGAAAAACCTCTATGGGAGCAAGAGATGAAACAAAATGGAAGAGAGAAGAGAAGAGAAGAGGCGTGAGAAGGGGTAATGAGGGGAAGAGAGCTCTGAAGAGAGGAGAGAAAAAGGGGTATTTATAAGTTGGAAGTTAGAGTAAGATATTATGGTGAAAAGACAAGAATACCCTTCAAAAAATGACAAAAAATCGCATTTCTGCCCAAAAATGTGGTACGTCACGCAGTACGCATCAACAAGCGTACCGTACATCACTTTTTGGAGCCTACTGCCCAAAAATGCGGTACGAAGTGCGGTACGAAATTTGGTCCCGCACGGTTGCGTACCGTACCTCTCTGCTCATAGTTACAAAAATAGACATAACTTATTTCTGAAACCTCGGAATCGCAATCTGTAAAATGCGTTGGAAAGAAGACTTCTGGGGCTTTCTGAAAAGTGGTTATGGGAAATTTATTTCGATCGGAGGAGGGAGATATAACCTTCCGAAGTTGGGGTGTCTGCACAAACTATTCAAAATTCTGTCATTTAACTTACAAAACTCTTCAATTAAGCTCAAATACCTTCCGTAGGGAACATGTACCTACACAAGACTCACAAACACATAATATACCAAAATATGCTTGAAAACAAGAACAAAAGCTAAGTAATGGGGATCTCAAATAGGTATATAAATCGTTCAGAGGCTGAATATATTACTGCATCAATTGCAGGAAGTCAATTACTTTGGTTACGTGGTATTGTGGAAGAATTGAATCATGTTCAAAAGGATGCAACAACTTTGTTTTGCGACAATAGTTCTACAATATTAATTTCAAAAGATCCGGTTCTTCATCGGAGAACTAAGCACATTCGAATGCATTTTCATTTTCTATGGGAACTTGTAATTGAAAGACTTGTTGATGTAAAGTATTCCAAGTTGGAGGATCAAGTTACTGATATTTTTACTAAACCTCTTGGAGGTCATGTCTTCAAGAATTTCAGAAAGACCGGGAATGAAGAGCAAATATAATTTAAGGGAGCCATTGTTTGAAAGTTAAATCAACTTTGCATATTCCAAGATTCATGAACCATGGAAAGTTGAACTTTTTACTTATGAACATTGGGAGTTTAAAGTTCTGTGTCAACTACATAGAAAGTTTAAAATTCCTTTAATTATTTCAATGAGTCACATGTAATGCTATATATTTAACAATTAATTTATGTGATTGTAATTTTTTAAAAGCATGAAAATTGAAAGACGGTAAATTACGAGCCTTCAAAATATTTTTTTTCTCTGTTTGGTTCTTAGTTTTAGAACAATATATCAATTCAATTCTTACAATTTCTTCATCTTCTTCTCTCTCTCTAGTCTCCGGTGTCTCTCTCTCTCCTCCGGTGTCTCTCTGACAAACAAACTGGAATGCAAGAACTAGATAAAAAGGGCGGCTTTTGTATGCTAATTAGGAGTCGACCTGATGCTTCACTTCTAACGGTCGAATTCCTTTTGATTACGAACCGTCAGATCTCTTTTCAATCCAAAGATCAATTCGTGCTCTTGAAAATTTTATAACAGTTGAGAACTACTAATAAGTTACCGTTTGTGGTTAAAATAATTAGGAATGTCTGACTGTCACCATTAGTTTCATGGAGTTCCATGCTACGTATCTCACATAGCGACACGTGGAGAATATAAAGATTTACTTCCTAGTATTACGATTGCTTCCTAATTTAAGATTTGTTGCCTTTTTAAGGTAGAATTTGATTCCTTATTTATTTATTTAAATAATTAATTTAAAATATTATAATAATTTAAGATTTTTAGGGTGAGGGACTCGAATTATAGAGTTTATATATTAGTATTGTCCCAAAAATTAAAAGGAGAATAATCATGATCAGAGGCGGACGGTTAAGTGGGTTGACCCGGGCTAAAGCCGGATCAGCTTTTTTCAACAAAAAAAAATACTATTTAATGTTTTGTTTTTTTAAATTAAAATAGCATTCTTTCCCCGGGCTAAAGCCGGATCAGCTTTTTTCAACAAAAAAAAATACTATTTAATGTTTTGTTTTTTTAAATTAAAATAGCATTCTTTTCCAAGACTACACGCGTTGACACATAACAATAAAACTATCAAACATCACTCATTCACTCCTGATACAATTTAATGTTTTGTTATTTTAATTAAAGTAGTTCTTTTTTCAACACTTCCACACGCAATCCAATTATCACTCCTTTAGACTTTAGTTTTTTTCCTTCAAGGTCAATTGAAACTAATAAATTTTAATAAATTATTATTATTTATTTATAAATCATTACATTGCAGTACCAATTACCATCTCTCAGTCTATCGGATACAAATACGCAATTCTGATTCCAAAAGGTAGAACCTCTCTGTTTCTCTCTCAAAGTTCCCTTCTCTCAAGTCTCAAACCTCAATTTTTTATCTTCCCAATTAATAATTATCTCTGTCTCTCGAAATTTTCAGTTATAAAATATTTATATTTGGTTCTTCGATTCAGGTATTTTTCTTAGTTTTTATTTTTTTAATTTGTTATTCATAATTTTAAGTTACTCTTTTGTTATTTTTTTATGAATTTATTTTTCGATTGTAATTTATTATTTCTAGGGTTATATTATAATTTATAAAGTATCAATATAACCATTTTTTTGTTGTTCATAATTTTAGGTTACAATGTCAAACAACCATACATCAAAACCAAAAAAAAACTCTGCTTTCATACTTTGGAAAAAAAAATAATAATCATTTATCGGGTGAGAGTGGGTCAAGTTCTCCATGTAATGTTGGGGATGGGGGTTCAAGTTTGCCTTCTTCATCTCAAATAATTGAAATTGAGAATGTTGACATTCCATCAGATATTAATACTCTCTATTATGAACATGATCCTGGATTACGCCTCCCAATAGAAGTTTATCCTGCAGACAAACATGATGATGTTCGAAAAGCTTATATCAAAATGGGTCCATGTCAACCTATATTGGATAAATATCCACTCATTCTGGATGGTAAGCAAACCCGGCGATTTCAACATTCTTGGTTCCAACGATTTTCATGGCTTGAATATTCAATAGCGAAAAATAGAGTATTTTGTTTTCCATGCTATCTTTTTTATAATCTTCCGTCAAAGTATCGCACATTTACGATTGATGGTTTTTAAAGTTGGAAAAGAATCAATTGTAGGAAAAAATGTCCATTTATGCACCATGAAGGGGAATATATTTCACAACATAGTTTTGCCATGCAAAGATGGAATAACTTAAAAGATTCATCTCGACATATCGACAAAGTAATGAATACACTCTTTATACAAGAAACTTTGTAAAATCGGTTACGACTCAAGACCTCACTAGAGGCAATGAAGTGGTTAGCAATGCAAGGATGTGCTTTTCGGGGACATGATGAATCCATCAATTCTACCAATCGCGGGAACTTCATTGAGATGATAAAGTTGGAAGCTAAGGTAAATCAAGAAATTGCTGGGATTATTCTAGAAAATTCTCCGCAAAATGCCAAGTATACATCACCCAGAATTCAAAAGGAGTTGTTGAATATTCTTGCTAATAGAGTGCGAGCTAAAATCCGTGAGAAGTCAGGGATGCCAAATTTTGCATTCTTGTTGATGAAGCAGTTGATGAATCCAACAAAGAACAAGTGGCAATTATTTTGAGGTATATTGATTATAAAGGATTTGTTAGAGAACGTTTTTTCAAGTTGTAAGTGTTAATGATACAAATGCCTCAACCTTTAAAAAAGAGATATGCAATGTCCTCGCGAGGACAAGGATACGATGGTGCAAGCAACATGAGGGGTGAGTGGAATGATTTACAAGCATTGTTTCTCAAAGATTGTCCATATCCTTATTACATACATTGTTTTGCATATAGACTTCAACTTGCTTTAGTTGCGGTAGCTAAGGAAGTGCATGATATTTGTCTATTTTTTAAATTTTGAATTCTATTGTCAACTTTGTGAGTGCTTCTTCTAAATGTCACTCAGAGTTGAAATCTATTCGAGAAGGTGAAATCCAAGAGTTGGCCGCTTTAGGGAAACTTGAGACTGGTACAGGGGCTAATCAAATTCGTACTTCGCAACGACCTGGAGCTACCCGTTGGAGTTCTCATTTTACTTCTATTGGTAGATTGATTAATATGTTTGGTTCAACTTCTACTCTTCTTGAAAATTTGATTGACAAAGGACTGAACAGTAATATACGTGGAGAAACTAAAGGTGCATATAAAGATTTGAGATCCTTTGAATTTGTGTTTATCTTGTTGTTATTGCACAAAGTTTTAGGAATATCTTATATGCTTTGTCAAGCTTTGCAATTGAAATCTCAAGATATCTTAAATGCTATGAATTTAGTGTCAACTACAAAAATTCTTCTTCAAAAGTTAAGGAAAAGTGAATGGGATACTTTTCTTGAAAGTATAGTGTCATTTTGTGAAAGGTATGAAATTGATATACCTAATATGAATGCACGTCATATGGAAGGAACAAAACGTTCTTGTCAACAGAAAGATAATATCACAGTTAAGCATTACTATCACATTAGTATTTTTATTGTTGTGATAGATTATCAATTGATTGAGTTGAATAATAGGTTTCCGGAGCAAACAATAGAACTTCTTACTCTTAGCACGGCTTTGAGCCCTATTAACATGTTTAAATCATTTGATGTTGATGATATTTGCAGTCTAGCCAATAAGTTCTACTCTAAAGATTTCAGTAAGAATGACATTGAAGATTTGAGAAGACAATTGATTGATAAATTGATTCGTTTAGTCTTAACTATTCCTGTATCCACAACTACAACAGAACGACCATTTTCAGCGATGAAGCTTGTCAAAACACCACTTCGCAATAAGATGGATGATGATTTTCTTACTGATTGTATGGTTATATATATTGAGAGAGAGATTGCTGATATCATTGATTTAGATTCCATAATAGATGAGTTTGATGATGTAAAACCTCGTAAGACAAAGTTGAAATAGTGTTTATTTGTATATTTTTTTTAAGTTCATTTACTTTTAACTGTAAGACTCGTTATATCCCTTTATCTAGGTGAATTTTTGTTTTTCAATTAATAAAATTTTATAGTATTGTTGATTTTTTTATATATAAATATATTTTTGTTTTAGCCCACCCTAACAAAAAATCTTAGGTACGCCCCTGATCATGATCATCAAGTCATCAACACAGTCTCAATGAAAAAAAAAACTAGATCACGATTAAAATCAATTTGATCATTCAATTGTCTCTCCAATTGAAGTCATATATGAGCCATATAGCTACTCTTCGAGCATGTTTATAAATTGGAAATTCAACGGAAAATAAACTTGTTTGACTTTCAATGAAAATAAACAATGTTGACAACCCACTTACCACATCTTTTGAGAATGAATTTGAGAATATTTTTTGAAAAGCCTTACTCATTTGCAAATAGACATAAGTCAATCACTATTGTAATAAGTGAGAACAATGCTCATTGTATTGTATCAAGTCACACTCTGAATAAATAAATAATGAGTATTTATGAAATAATTCAAATATAAACAAAGGAAAATCCTAATTACAATCGTATGTTATATGCTCCATTGAACTTAGAGATTTTGTAGCCTCTCCCAAAAGATTAAAAGATTATACTCACGGCATTATTAATAGAAAGGTTGTGGTCAATTTCAAATCAAACATGATAAGAGGATATTGTTGGTCCAGTGTGGTATATCGTATAATCACACATATATTACGAGATTGTGGGTTTAAGTACTCTCCCCTCTCAAACCCCTAATTTATGTAATATTTTTTTTAAAATCAAATCAGACCTAATTAGCGTTCTAGTCTAAAATGAAGGTTAATATTTAATACAATATTGAATATGTTTTGATATATAAGTCCAGCCCAATCAACACTTGGATCGGGTTGTGTCAGATAAGACATTAGATGTTGAGTCACTATGCGGAAACAATCAGATTCGCCAAATAATTTGAACAATACAAAACCCTAACTAGCAATTCAATAAACGAATAAAATAACACACAAATTATAGTGGTTCGGCGAATGCCTACGTCCACTCTCGATATCTGGATTCTTTTTTTATTGATATTCAAGTCAAAATTGATTACAAAAGTTCTCACAAAATTCAGTTGCAATCACAAGTTTCTGAATCACTTTTCAAAACCTATACAAGGTACGATTTATACGTGGGAAAGAGAGTTGTTTGACTCCTAGAAGTCTAGAATTCTTTTCCTAATTTGTGCAATTTTCCTCTTTTTGAGAAATCCCAATTGAGGTGGATTTCCATATAATTTGGCAGCGGTTCGCTGCCCTGTTTTCGCACCTCTCCCAACAATTCTCCACCTCGGCGAGTATTTTCAAATCCGAGATGAAACCAACTATCAATCCCAGAGAATCCAATTCGAATCACAACAACATGTCTTCTAAAAGATCAACTTGTTCCAAAGAATCCAATTTTGTCCCTAAAAGAGACCCACAATGGCTGCACCAAAATTGGTTGCTTAAGTACCTGAAGGATCAAGCCGCTCGTAGTTCATTCAAATGCTCACTTAAGAACCAAACACCCACAGATGGCCAAATCAAACAATGTGACAAATTTAGACCAACTTCATGCAATGATCGAACTTAATCCCTGAAACCACCTTAGTGAACACATTCATCGTATTATCCTTTGTGAGAATCTTCTTCAATAAAAATTCACCTTCTTCAAGTACCTCTCGGATAAAATGGTAACGAACATCGATGTGCTTCGTTCTATCATGATGAACATAATCTTTTGCCAAGTGAATAGCACTCTGACTATCACAAAATACGCACAGATGATTCATCTTTACGCCCAAATCTGACAACAGACCCTTCATCCAAATGGCCTCCTTAATTGCTTTAGTAACCGCCATATACTCGATTTCCGTAGTAGACAAAGCGACGGTTTTCAGTAGCGTAGACCTTCAACTAACTGGACCACCACTCAAAGTGAACACAAATCCAGTAGTAGACCTTCGTTTATCCGAGTCACCCATATAATCTGAGTCAACATAACCTGTATATATGTTCTCCAATGAATTCCCTCTCCAGAATTCTAACCCAACACCTATAGTACCATGAAGATAATGTAGGATCCATTTCACAGCTTGCCAATGCCCTTTACCCGGATTGTGCATATACCGAGCAACCATACCAACCACTTGTGAAATGTCAGGCCTAGTACAAACCATTGCATACATCAAACTACCCACGGAACTAGCATAAGGAACCTTATCTATATAGGCTCATTCCTCATCATCCATAGGAGCCATCAAAGCTTTCAACTTGAAATGAGGAGTACTTACAGATTTTGTATTGTCGTCAACACCAAACTTCTTAAGTACTTTCTCCAAGTATGCCCTTTGAGTAAGACACACGGTTCTCTTCTCTTTTTCTCTATGAATCTCCATGCCAAGAATCTTCTTCGCTTTGCCTAGATCCTTCATCTCAAACACCTTCCCTATTTGCTTCTTTAGCTTCTCAATCTCGCTTATTTGCTTCTTTAGCTTCTCAATCTCGCTTATTTGCTTGCTAGCAATAAGCATATCATCAACATACAGTAAAAGGTATATAATGGACCTGTCACTAAGCTTACGTAGGTACACACAATGGTCATAATGGCTTCGTTTGTACCTTTACCCTAACATGAACTGATCAAATCGCTTGTACCGTTGTCGTGGAGACTGTTTTAACCCGTACAACGATCTTTTCAGTTTGCACACATAATCTTCCTTTCTAACAACTTTAAACCCACAAGATTGAGTCATATAGATCTCTTCATTCAAACTTCCATGTAAGAATGTAGTCTTGATATCGAGTCGATGTAACTCTAAATCAAGATGAGTTACCAAGGCCAACAAAATATGAATGGATGAGTGTTTCACCACTGGAGAAAACACTCCATTATAGTCGATCCCCTCCCTTTGAGCATAGCCTTTTGCTACAAGACGTGTCTTAAAGCAAACATCACCTTTTTCAGATCCATCTTTCTTCACATATACCCATTTACACCCAATCGCCTTCCTATCCTTTGGTAACTTTGTGAGCTCCCAAGTTTCAATCTTATGAAGAGAATACATCTCCTCATTCATAGCTTCCTCCCATTTCCATTTCTCGAAACATGAACTCGCTGCGGTAAAGGTAGAATGAACTTTAACCTCTTCAACGATTGGAAGTGCATATGCCAACATGGCTCCACCTTTTGAAACAACATAATCTCTATGCCAACAAGGTGGCCGAGTATCTCTTTTTGGTTTACTAGTTGCAATTGGCTCCACTATATAAGCTCTTTCTTCTACACTCTTTTCATCTCTACCTTTAACCATGTCTTCGTCACTAGACATATTACCCTCTGAGGCATCAACTGTAGGGGTTGAAGATACCTGTGATGTAGAACTTTCTAGCAATAATGAAGATACATCAATCTCCATCTAGCAATAATAGAGATACATCAATCTCCATCTACTGTGAACTCGAGTTTGATCTTGTCTCTTTGTGCCTAGAGACATCATTTGTCTTTATCATAGATGCCTCATCAAATTTCACATCTCCGATAAGAATTATCTTCATATCCATTGGGTCCCATAATTTGTATCCTTTCACACCCTTTTTCTTTCCTAGAAAAATCGTCTTTCTTTCTTGTGGATCCAACTTACCATCCTTAACATGATAATTAGCTGGACACCGAAATACCCTGATAGTGTCATAATCGTTTGCAAGTGTTCCATCAATAGACCAAAAGTCCATAGGTGTTTTACCTTCTAATGCAGCCGACGATAACCTATTCACAAGATAGCATGCGTAGTCAATAGCTTCAGCCCAAAACCCTTTGCCTAACCCATAATTAGACAACATACATTGCACTTTCTCCAGTAAAGTACAATTCATAAGCTCTGCTATCCCATTTTTTGTGGTGTCTCTCTCACGATGAGACGCCTCTCAATTCCCTCATTCTGACATACTTGCAAGAACGAATCACTAGTATACTCTCTTCTATTATCTTAGCGAAGACATTTGATCTTTCTGCCAATTTGAGTCTCAACCAATTTCTTCCAACTTACGAAAATTTCCAGAACTTCATCTTTTGACCTCATGGTATATACTCACACTCGCCTAGAATAATCATTAACAAAAGACATAAATTAATACTTACCTCCCATAGATGCGTTTCTGGAAGGTCCTCAAACTTCTGAGTGAACATAATCAAGTATTCCACGAGTACGGTGAATAGTAGTGCCAAACTTCACCCTTGTTTGCTTGCCCAAAACACAATGTTCACAAAAATCTAATTTGCACGCCTTGACACCTTTTAGCAGTCCTTTATTCACTAAACCCTTTATACCATCTCCAATGCATATGTTAATGCCAATACTAAATTTGACACAAAAAATAGTAAAATACTATATTTGGCACATCATTTTAGCATTGCACTCCATTGCATAACTCCATTTTAAATTCCATTTTTACTTTTTTTATTATTTAAAATTATAGAAATCAACAAATATAATTAATGCATTTAATTTATATAATATTTTTATTATTTAAAATTATAAAAGTTAGAAATTAATGCATTCAATACAATTAATAATGGTATTTTTGTAATTAAAAAAATAACATTTATTGTTGAATTTGGCACAAAGAATAGTATATGCCAAATTTGGCACAACATTTGGAATTGCATTGGAGGATGTTTTTTTTTCTTTATGCTAAATTATAGCTTTATCACATTGAAGTAGCATTGCATTGGAGATGCTCTTAGGGATTTTTCTCCTGCATGTGCCACAATCTGGTAGTATCACTAGAAGTAGTCTCATCACTTCTTACAACTGTCACTTCTATCTTTAAACCCATACCATCTCGATAATACAGATTATTACTCTTTCGATGACCCTTCATTACCAAAATTGCTCTGTGAAGTATCTTTTTCACCCCATTCTCAACCACAATCTTAAAGCCACTAGCTTCAAAAGTACCTGTAGAGATAATATTCTTACTCATATCCTGTATATACCAAACATCCTCCAAGTCTTTTACTAACCCATTGTGTAGCTTGAGACGAATTGTACCCACCCCCAATACGTGACACGGTAAGTCATTACCCATCAACACGCTTCCACTTTCTAGCTTCTTGAAAATAGAGAATATCTTCCTCTTGGAACATATATGGTAGGTAGCACCCCAAATCCAAAATCCACTTCTAAGAGTCAACAACACACACACACACACTATCAGTTATAGTCAAGGAATAATCAAAGTCATTACCTTCAACTTGGCTTTGAGCAACATTCACAGAGGAGCCATGTTCTTTTTCAACTTCTTGTAAAGTTCAAGACATTCTTTCTTCCAATGCCCTATTTTGTGATAGAAAGCACACTCATTATTAGCCAATCTATTAGCCAATCTACCTCAGCTAACACCTCAACCTCTCGATTTCGAGCGATCCTCTTTCCTACCAGATTGATTTCGATTATTTGACCGCTCTCTTGGCACTAGTACTTCTGACCCCTGCCCATGGGACTCTTGTTTGTACCTCTTTCTAAACTCATTATTCAACATAGCTATTATCACATCAGCATACTTTAAAGTTTCCTTTCCATAGATGATGGTCGTAACATAGTGTTCATATTCTTCAGGAAGGGAGTTCAAGAAAGCTGTCAATTTATCTTCATTAGAAACTACTTCATCTAAGTTTGCCAAGTCAAAGTAACTTGGTAAACTAATTTAGATGCTCAGCCATCGAAATACCTTGTCTCACCTCATAGCGATATAGTTATCTCTTCAAGTTCAACCGATTTTGAATTGATTTAACTAGATATTTGTCTTGCAGAATCTTCCATATCATTTTAGATGATGTCTCATTCATGACCAGGTATTTGATGTCTTGTGTCAAACACGACCGAATTTGACCACAAGCTCTCTTGTTCTTTCTGGTCCACAGAATCATCAATCTCCTTCGGCTTGTCATCTAACGTATCGTCTAGGTCAAGTTATGCTAGAGCATCCATAACCTCGCATTTCCAAATGCCAAAGTTGTTAATCCCATTAAACTTCTCAACCTCAATCTTGGAATTAGATAACATCACAACCACATTATTTTTCCTGGATGAATTTGACGGGCTCGCCTCTCCTTCAGACTCCTTGTTAGGGATTTCCTCCTTTCCAGACATTGTATCGAGAACTTCAATTTTTTTTTAACAAATCTAAACAGAAAACCAACAAACTCAACGTAACGTCTTACCTTGAGTTGACACCAAACGCCTGGATCTCGACCATGTGCTCTGATAACAATTGTTGAGTCATGCTATGCGGACACAATCTTGATTTACCAAATAATTTGAACAATACGAAACCCTAGCTAGCAATTCAATAAACGAATAAAATAACACATAATTTATAATGGTTCGGTGAATGTCTACGTCCACTTTCAAAATCTGGATTCCTTTTTGTTTGATATTCAAGTCAAAATTGATTACAAAAGTTCTCACGAAATTCAATTGTAATCACAAGTTTTTGAATCACTTTTCAAAACCTATACAAGGTACTATTTATATGTGGGAAATAGAGTTGTCCGACTCCTAGAAGTCTAAGAATTCTTTTCCTAATTTGTGCAATTTTCCTCTTTTTGAGAAATCCCAATTAAGTTGGATTACCATGTAATTGACTATTATCACCCCTTAAAAACCATATGTACATCCCAAATTAGTATGTTTTTAAAATTCCAATAATACACTTAAGTAAAATTACTATGATGACTAATTGTTTGTTAGTACACTCACCAATAATTATTAATTAGTTTCCTATTTTAATCTTTTATAAAATTTGTTTCCTATTAATGGTTTGATATTAATATATATCATAAAAACTCTTTCCATTTTAATAAACACTAGATTTTGTTTTAAATATACTTTCAATCTCTTTTAAGGAAATACAAATTGATTACTTAGTATGGAAAATGAATCAAAATCATAAGACAAATTTAGTTGTGAAAAAGTAAAGTTTTAAATTAATTTTTATTAGAAGAACAAAATCATTATGTATTTAAACAAACTTTTAAATTAACTTTATTATCTTTATTTATTTTTATTTCTTTAAAACTCACTTTAGATTTCTTTTTTATCAATATTATAAGTTTTTTTTTGTCAAAAAAGTATTAGATGTTCTTCAATTTCATCGAACATTTTTTTTTAATATCATTTGACACCTCTCTACTTCTACATTACTTGGTATATGACACAATCTTGCATCCCTACAACTCTCACAAGCAGAAAAAGGAAAAAATCTTGAAATGAATTTTTAATGAAAAAATGGAGTTTGATTTTGAAAAAAACCAAGAAGAGAAAAAAAAGTAGGGAATGGAAAGAATAATAAGAGAATTAAAGATAACAAGAACATTTGAAATAATAATAAAGTTGATTAAATAACACAATAATAATCATAAGTGGTGTGTACTTATAAAAATACAATACAACATACATAAAGAAAGGTTTTTTTGGCATTAAGTGGGGATTATTTACAAATTAAAGATTTTTTAAAAACTTTGATAGGTGTAATTACGAAAAGGGTATAGATACAGTTTTTAAAGGGTGTCATTATCGTCATTTTATACAAAATACAAGGGCCCAAGTAAATCAACAATCTCACTCACATGCACAATACAATAGATTTCACATTTTAGCGACGATATTTATACCCTTTAAAAACTGTATGTACCCACCTCTTTCGTAAACACACCCCGTTACTTTTTTAAAAGAACTATAATTTGTAAATAAACCCCATTTAATGGCAATATATATATTTAATTTGTATTGTATTTTTGTAACTACACTCCACCTACACCTATTTTATTATCGTTGACGTCAATTTCTGAAAATTCTAATCAAAAGTGACACGTATGCAAATCAAAGCCTGATTTGATCTCGAAATACAATTAGGTTGCATACTTGATAGGTGTGTAAATGCAATGAATAGAAAAAAGTGGAGATAACAATATTTTTATATGAAAACTCTTAACAAAGGAAAAAACTATGGTTGTTATGAACGACATAGAAAAGGTTTTTAACTATGCAAAAATATGGTTATAATTGCAAGTAATTCCTTGAGTTTGACTATCTTGTCTTTCTCGTTTTGGTACATGTGTTTATATAGGGGTTAGGATGTTGTCATAATCCTTGTTATATAAGCATGAGACATTATTGGGCGTGATCCTAGGGGGATCATATCTCAGTGAGATCTCTGGCGAATCGAATTCTTGAGTATTTATTGCAAGTGTGATCTTCATTCCTTGTGAGGTTTTCTTTTAATTCTTTGTACTAGCTGCGTAATTTGTCAACCTCTAGTTTGTAGGTGATTGGTTTGCCCTATATGGGATCGATCTTTATAGAGAATATACAAATCTCGTTTCATTTATGATGTTTTGTTGATTGTTGTGGGGTGAGTTTATGCCAACTCCTCTTTTCGGCTGTTATCTAGTGAGTAGCTATTTTTAATGGGCGAGTTGCTTCAATATCATTATGGTTATATATAATTCATCAGGCCGACACGTGGATTTGAATAAAATTAACCCAAACAATTATTATTTAAATTTTTGTTATTTTATTTCTTGAATCAAATAACTAATTTATAACTCTTAAATACATAAATTATCAAAAAGAGTTGGATTTTGATCTAATTTTATTTACCAGTGATAAATTAAAACAATAATAAAAAAGAAAAAAAAGAAGAAGAAAAAGAAGATAATACAGTATATAAAATATAAGGCAACTGCCTTTGCTGCCAACAGTAGATTAAATGTCCAGAAAAACACATATATACAGACACTACAAGAAAATTTGCTTATAGGGACGAAAATTTATTGGGACGAATTTTTTTCATCCCAACAAAACATCTATTGGGACGCAATAACATATTCGTCCAAAAAAAATTCAAACCTAAGGAAACTTTTAGGGACGAAAAAATTCGTCCCAATAGAACGCTCATTGGGACGAAAAAAATTAGTCGTCTCTAAAAAATGCAAAACTAACGAGACTTTTAGGGACGAAAATAATTTGTCCCAATAGGATGTGTATTGGGACGAAATAAATCATTCTTCCCAATAGAAAATCTATTGGGACGAAAATTATTCGTCCCTAAAATGTTTGACATTTTTTTTTGGAAAGAAAAAAATAATAATAAAAATTATAGAGGTTATTTTATTAATACAAAAATAATATTTATTGCTGATAATGATTTATCGGGATTATATTTTTCATTTTTATCTTTATTTTTTTAAGTTTTCCTTAAGAAACAAATATCACAATTAAATATGCTTCAATTTTTTTTATTAATTATTGTAGATTAATTCAAAAAAATACAAAAAATTATACATATACAAAACTACTTTTTAGAAAAGTTGTTGCATATTTATCCTTCTCTTTGTGATAGAAATTCAAATATTACATTTGTCTATTAAGTTGAAAAATTTAAAGAAAGTCTCTCTGTTCCGTATACGATTAACGATAGACCATTTCATCTAACAATATTTGATTTGAAAAAAATAGTTTAATTAAACATTTTTTAACAAGAAAAGAAATTATTGGAATTAATCTACAATAAAAATTAAATAACATATAGAGGTTTTATATAAATAGTATGCTTTAATTAATAATTTTTAAACGATAGCAAAGTGGATTGGCTTTGCTTCAGTTTCAGGTGAGTGGTTTGACGCTAAACATTACATGAGGCTCGATTGTGATGAGAGTGAGCTGGGGTTGGGTGGGTAGTGGGATGATAGGATTAAAAAAAAACAAGTTTTTTTTTTCCAAATTTCGTCCCTGTAGATATTTTATAGGGACGAAAAGAAAAATCGTCCCTATATTATTTTGTCTCTATAGGTAGTATTTCGGACGAATTTTAATTTTCGTCCAAAGGAACATATTGTGACCCACCTTAGGCGACGCAATTTGGGATGAATTTACTCATTAAATCGTAAATATGGAGAGAAATTTCTACTGAATTGGGAGTTTCAATCCTGATTCATTCTTGTAACCATTGATCTAAGAATTTAATAAAATATTATCTAATAAATGTTTTTTAATAGCCTGTATATCATACAAAATAATTATAAAGATAACTGGAATCAATTTAAATTATCTAGTAATATATTTTTTTAAAAAAAATTGTTCAATACAAATTTAATTTAGAAACTTATTTACATTTTATATAAATAGTTTTGCATTATTTATCAAAGTTGAAGTTGTGTGGTGTAATTGATTGAGATCTATACTATCGAATGTAAAAAGACGAAAAATAATCGTCCCAATAGAAATTAAAATTTTATAAAAGTTTATCATTTTTTTTTAAATACAACTACTGTCAGGACCTGACGAGATTAATTAGACTCTACAAGTACAATCCAAAATATTACTCTCATTATCGGAAAGATGTTACATATGGACTACAACGCTCATAACTGAAGAGAAGACAACTCCCACAAATCGAGAGAAAAATTTCTATATATATTTGTAAAATATGTATGGTGAGATTCGAATTTCTAATCACTAGGTGTGGAAGGGATGTGTACGATCATCATTGAATTTTAAATTTTAAATTTTGATTAGTGTAATAAAATTTAAATTTATCTAACAATTGTTTTTTCTAATAAGACTTTTGATTTAAAATCATGAATGAAAATTTAACAACTTAATAGATTATATATAGAGTTGGTGCAGTCAATAACAAATTGACATACTTGGTCTGGTGGTAAAATGTGCCAGACCATGTGTTCAACACCTACCAAAGATATGGGTGGAAGGGATTAAAATGTGTTGTTGACTATTTTTTTTTTTCTCTCTCTCTTTGTCTTCGTCTCCTTACAAAATCTATAGACACGAAATGTACTAAAATAACTAATTTTTTAATATATTTTTTATTTCGTTCCGATAGATACTCTATAGAGACGAATTTAAATTTTCGTCTCAAAGAGACTATTACAACCTATCTTAGGTGACGGATTTTGGGACGAATAAAATTTGTTCCAATAGATCTATAAGGATAAATTTCGAGCTATTATATCTGAATAGACTTTTTTTTTTTGTAGTGAGATGTGTGTGCTGCTGTGTTACACAACAATGAAAAAAAATGGGCCGGGTAAATGTGGAGAAACATCAATATAGATTTTTTATCTCCTTTTTATCATATTAGTGTGGGTTTTTGTATCGTGAACCGATGAGATTTTCTAACAACGGTAGACAATTCCAATTTGTATTTAAAATTAGTATTTAGAAGATAAGTTAGAGTTTTAAGAAAATATAAAGGATTACATATTTATATGATATAAGTGAAAATCAAATAAATAATAAAAAATAATTTATGGATATATTTACAAACTATTTAATCTTTTTAGTCAAAGGTATCAATGAAATCTTGAAAATGTATTAATTTGGGAGGAGTGTAAATATGCCGGTCTTCATATTACTGCACGGTGTTTCAAGGCTTGTCCAGTCCAGGAAGATTAATAGTTTTAACATTTGTCATGAGTCAAAACATAGACGGGTCATCCATTTCTACCACCTACAAGGCAAACGTAACAAGTCTTTTTTTAATTATTTTTTTTCCAAACCAGATGGGATGGCACTTAGAAATTCACTCACAGCAGAAGTTCAATTCAATTGACTGCACTTATTCACATTTCTACTTCTCTCCTCTATACCCCACCACCTATATCCTTATTTCTAATTTTTACTTTGGCTAAGGGGGTGAGGCAATCCAACACAAAAACTAATATTCAACAAAATTTAATTTTGTTGGTTGTTAAAAGATAACGATACAAATAAATAAAACATGTTGTTGTTTTATGTCTAGAAAATTATCTATAACCAAATTAATATTATTTTTTCCGCTATTTATATCAATTATATAATCAAGATCGAATAATTACATAATCGTAGACAAGATGAGATATGTTCAGTTGTAAGCACCTATTTTTACATACAAGGGGTTGTGAGTTCGAGTCATACACCCTCCTCAATACCAAAATATTATAATAGTTCAAAAAAAAATTAATAAAAAACATTAATAAAGATAGTCGTAATTCGTAAACTCCCAGCCTAATGTAACAGTTATCAGCAATGAGATTTTCCATGTAGAATCGTCGATTTCTACAGATAGCTATTGGATTGCTATCAGTGATAATTCAATAGACGCATGTAGATGTTAGATTTCTACCGATTGTAATTGATGATCCCGTATAAAAAATCCTGAATCTGACAATTGATACCAACCTCGTAATTCAATATTTACTTAGTTTATTTTAGACTTATGGATAAACCTAAATAAATAATAATAAGTATATATAATACACACAGATGTGCAATAAGAATGGAATAGTAAGAAATTTGATTTTATTTCAGTTTTTGTTGTTAATTATGGAAAAAAAATATTAATTCATTTATATTATTAAAATAATAGAAGGGGCCATTACCTGCATTATATGTATCATAGTTTAAATATAATTGAAAATTTATTGTGATTGGATTGGTTGGGGGGCTATGAGTCTTGGGATGACAATTTAACCCGCACCCGCGGGCACCCATCGGAACCCGACCCTGTAGGGTCGGATGTGGATGGTGAATTTACGACCTGCGGATCCGCGAACCCGTTTAATAAAAAATCCAGTGGGTTCGCGGGCGGATGCGGGTTGAAAAAATGAACCCGCGGGTTAGACCCGCGAACCCGCATAAATAAAATACTTGTATATAAACATAAATAGACATTTGAATTATTTTAGTCGTTTTATTTTTATAGTTATTATTGTTTTGTAATGTATAAAGTAGGGAATTAGAAATGAAAATTTAATTCAATTAAGTATTCAATAGGTGATTAAATATGGAAATTTACAAATGACAAATCGCGGGTTCGCGGGTTCATGGGTTACGGGTTTATGGGTATCCCATGGGTGAAGCATCCACCCATGAACCAACGTTGTTCCGCGGGTTCACGGGTGAGGGTATGAGTGCAGCCATAACCCTCGGGTTCGCGGGTGAGGGTATGGATGCCCGCGAACCCACTTACATACGCGGATTCGAGGACGGACGTGAGTGAGGAAAATTTTTAAGGGTGAGGGTTTGGATTTTACAAAACCCACCCGATCCCGACCCACTGTCATCCCAAGCTATGACCCCTAGATCTTACGTTAATATTATGAATTCAAATATAGAAATAATTACGTTCAGATGACAGACGAAGGGGATAATCCTCTCAGACTCCCACTCTGACCAAGTGTGGCTTTCTGTTGGTGAAACTCAAAAGTAATTTACTCAAAAAAATTGACTTTTTGATGAAACCAAAAGTCAAAGGAAGGCTAAAATTCAAAAGAATCCAAGTACACATTCTATACCAAAATCCAAAATGAAACCAACATCTCCATCAACAGTCACCTTAGGCAATGAAAAACCCTTTTATTTTCAATATTTGAGTCTAAAGCTGTATAAACACAAGAAAGTAACACAAGAAAGTATTAAGTGCTTGAACTTATAAAAAAAACGGCATTCTATAAAAGCACCAACTTATACATCAAATGCAAAATTTCAACACAACATATAGTTCCACCAACTTATATATCATATGGAAAATTCAAAATTTCAAGACAACATATAGTTGCAAATTCTTGAAACTCAAAAAATACAAAAAAAAAAAAAACAAAACAAAATCTTTTAAAAACTAATTAAAAACTTATTTATTATTATTTGTTTCTTGGTTGAAATCATTCTCCATCTCTTCAGAATTTGATTTTGACTCATAACTTCTTCTTCTTTTTTTCCATAGCAGGGAAAAACTTCTTTATTTGCCTTACAAACTTACATTTTTTTTTAAGGAAAAATAATAATAATAAAAAAATCTAACCTATTATCAAAGAAAATTTTGAGTGCATCTGGTTATCTGGGTGCACCAACTTAACATGTTAATAGTGCCCTTCACTGAAAAAAAAAAGTTAAAAGTGAAGTGGACGTGCATTTCTGTAAGTTTTGTGTTATCAAAATTTAAAACTCAAGTTAAACTTAGAACGCGTGTAATACTAATTGGGAATAAATAACTTTATAAAAGCAGAAGAAAAAAATGTGTTATATTCATATAAAACACATATATTAAACAAATATTTCGGTGTACATATATGCATGTACACAAGCATGATTAGGCTCTCTAGTAATTTGTCTATATCTCTCTCTCATCCACTCACCCTTGAATTTTCAGTTGTAGTAGAATAAATAAATGTTTTCGGAATATATATATATATATATAAAGAAACATTCAAGTTAGTGCGCACCAGTGCATTGGAATGTGAACTATTAGATTATATATAAAAAGAAACATTAAAGTCAGTGCGCATCAGTGCATTGGAATGTGAACTATTATATTTATATACTTTTACTTAAATTGTATACACTTGTTAAAGTTTCTCCACAATAGCGGTCCCAAAAAATTTAATCAGCCGAAACACTTGAATAATATGACAATTATATAAATAAGAGATTTTCCCTTTACAATCCAGTTTTTTCCTTTTCATAATCTTTTTCTAAATATATTTCATTCTAAAAACTTAAATTTTAAGAAATTATAAAGACACTCTATTTTTTTTTTTCAAAATTATCATTTTTACCTTTTAATATTCTTTTTTGAAACACTCCATCATAAAAATCTATTTTTTTTTAAAAAAAAATATTTGTTTCAAAATAATCATTTTTTCATTCAATACTAAAATTGGTAAGGTTTTATATTTTTTTCTTCATTTGACACTTTTTTTTCAAAATTTCAATAGTCAACACAATTATATAAAAATCTATACTTTTTAAAATTATTTCTTTCTTGTTGTAAATCATTCTCATCACCTCAAAATCAAATAAAACCTTAATAATTTGAAGAAAAAAAATAATTAGGGTTTGTAAAACACCAAAAGATAAAAAAACTAGTAACGTTGGAGTCTAGTAAAATTGTTATCTAGTGTATACAGAATTTCTTTATACGTTTTAGTAATTTTTATTATGAAAAAATTATCATATAATTTTTAAAAATGAAATGTAGAAATATATTTAGTGGATTGTCAACATCAGCATCACTCTAAATAAAATAATGAAAAATCAATATGGTAGTAAAATGAGTTTTTTTTTAATGAGTTTTTTTTAAACAATTCATATATATATATATTGAAAAATTAATAGTATAATGAAGTTTATATAAAAGAAAACAATTATAACATTTATTCAAGATGAACTAAATAATCTTACATTCAAAAATAAATAAGAATAAGAAACACAATATTAAAAATAAATAATAACAAGAAAAACAACATAAACAATGAAAAATTACAATATTTATTCTTAAAATAATAAATTACATTCTAATTTTATAATAAGAAATTTTGTTTTACATTTATAATGAATTCACTTTAAATTTATACAAAAATAATTGATTAATAAACATTACTAGACATGTTTTTTTTATTCTTTTACTTTTTTGGTAAATTATTGATTTGTTGATTCTAAATTAAATAAAATTATATAATAAAGAAAAATACTAAGGATGAAATAAAATGAATCATAATAATAGTTGGACTATTTTAATGCAATAAATTAAAATTTGAGATTTTAGGGGTTATTAATCGGATGTGTTAGGTATATCAAACTAAAACTATTAGAAATAATAAAATATCGAAATAATAATACATAATTTAATAAAAAATAAAATTAAATTAAGTAACCACAAATTGAGAGTAGTTAAGAAGTTGACAATGACGAATGTTAATGGTGGGTATTGAACCACTCACGACAAGATGGAAAAAAGGTATAAAACAAGTTGTTATGAAGGTAATAGTCTATAAGTTTGTTAATTAATATATATTTATATAATATAAACATAATCAATTTTCTTTTTCTTTTTTTAAATTGAGGTAGGGCATGGACCCCACCTAGTCCTTAGGTGGGTCCGTATCTGCTTCTCCATAATAGTGGTTCACATACAACGTACTAATGTAAGTTATATCAGTGTGCATTAAGGAGAAAACGCATCTGCTTCTCCATAATAGCGGTTCACATACGACGTACTGATGTAAGTTATATCAGTGTGCATTAAGGAGAAAATGAAATATATATATATATATATACCAAATGAATGGATAGATATTGAGATTACAATTTTAAGTCAATTTTTTAAGTTGCTTTAGTCTAACCCTAAATATCGCAATCTAATGTAATTGATGAATAGAAATATTATAAACCAGCAAATATAAGATAACTTATATGCATTTCCTCCCCTCTTAGAAAAAACCACAAATTTATTTAAAGTGTAATATTTCAAAAAATAATACAATTACATGCATTTCCTTGGTCTTTTAGGGTCGTTTGTTTTTTCATATGAAGAATGAACAGTCTTAAATTTTTCTAAAGACAGAATATGGATTGAAATCTGAATTTGAATTACACGTTTGTTTTTTTTTCTCAAACTTAAATGTATTGTTAACACGTTTGTTTTTTAAAAATAAAATTGTCTGAAAATAAATAATTTTACATTTATACTCATATAAACAATTATACATATAATATGAAATAAAACCAATCTAAAAATAATAATTATATATAAACACATATGATCACGATCTTCTTCTTCTATTACAAACAAACTTTATTTTTATTCAGAAAAGAAAAGTTTTTAAAAAAATAATAATAAATAAAAGAGGCAGCAAGAAAACTCACCAAAAACACTATAAAAATTAATATATAAATATATCACCACAATATCATAATAAAGTATTGATATTAAACACTAATATGAGAAATGATTAGGGTTCTTTCTTATTTTTAAAGCTTAATATAAGTAATATATTAAAATAAAGATTTCTATACAATATATAATTATGATGAAATTAGAAATATGTTATATATGGGGATAATATCGGAATAAAAGATTTTGGAGTACATTTAATGCAATTTATTTAATACAATTAAGTGATTTGCAACTAAATGAAAAGTCATAATTTTTTACTTTTTATTTTAAGTTTATATATATATATATATATATATAAGTAGTTTGACAACTTAAAAAACAAACAAATAACTTAATAATTATGGTTCAGACCCATTAGGTTTTAAGTGAAAAAAAAACGACCTCTAACTTTTAAGCTAAAGTCTTTCAATTATTGTACTTATAATGATTTTAATTCAATTCGAACATAATATAAGATTCACAACAAAAAATCCCTTTTGGAAAAGAAAAATCCACAGTAGAAATATTAAATTGATTTATAAAATAACAGTAAATCAGTATTCCTTGGTATAAAAGTCATGGACAATACTCACTTTTAATTTTTTTTTCTTTAAAATGTTAAGATAAAGTCTTTCTATTAATGTACTTACAATGATTTTAATTCAATTTCAATATGATATAAAATTCACAACAAAAAATCCCTTTCGGAAATAAAAATCCACAGCAGAAATATTAACTTGATTTATAAAATAACAGTAAGTCAATATTCCTTGGTATAAAAGTCATGGACAAGACTCAATTTTAATTTTTTTTTCTTTAAAATGTTAAGCTAAAGTCTTTCTATTAATGTACTTACAATGCTTGTAATTCTATTTAAACATAACATAAAATTTACAAACAAACAAAAAAGCCCTATTAGAAAAAAATAATCCACATTAGAAATATTAAATTGATTTATAATCTAAAATCCAAGTTCTTCATAGACATTTTATTTGTGTTTTATATATTATGATTTTACTGTAACTTTTATTTTTAGTCCTCTTGGATTTCTAAAACCGTTATGAGCTTCTTGAGTCTAATATATGTGAATGAGACAAAGAATAAAGACCTTAACATATTTAAGATTTTGGTTGAAATTAGAATAAAGAAGTGAATTAAAAGATTAAAATGACAGCAACTTCTTTGTCAAAAAATAAAATAAAATAAAATAAAAAAATCAGGCAATACCAAATGAGACTTTTAAATCCAATTGGTCTTACAAAGTAGTTTTTAAGATATTTTGTTAATTTTTTTTTTAAGTCATCTAACATCTAAAAAAGTTCAATTACAACTGACAAAAGTAAGTTTAAAAAGTTGACATTTATCTTAAATGTGGATTAATTAACATATTTATTACTTTTCCTAAAAAAAAACTTTAGAAGTGCTGTTGCGTTTAATAAAAGATGTTGTAAAATTAACGTCGTAAAAAGTCAATATTGTTGTAGTGTCAACAACTACAACAATTATGTAGAAAAAAGTAAAACCAAAATTCAAATGCAAACTTCCGTTAAACAGAAAAAAAAATCTCAAAGACAAACCAAAAGTTGGCTTCCTTCTCCGACGTACGACCTAGAAAATGAATGGCTTTCTTATCTTCTCCATACAAGTATATAAAACGATTATTAGTTATAAAGGTATAAATATATTGATACAAGTTTTCAGATGTTTATATGACATTTGGAAATTATTATTTTTTCAATCATTATTGAGACTTCAAACTTAGAGGGAATAGGGGGAAATATTATCAAATAGGTTTGGTTTATTGGGAATATAATTGAGTTATTAATTCTTTGTTTTTTAACATTAAAGAATATGGTGAGACTAAAATACCATCATTTATTTTTATACTTTTCTTTTTACTTTTTAACTTTCTCTCTCTTTCTTCTTCTCTCTCTTTCGTTTTTTTTTAATCAAAGACCTCAATTGATCCTTCAATGGTGGTCGGACAGTCCTTAAATAGAGATCGAAATGACCTCAACTTCCATTGGTGGTCGATGAAGAAGAAGATAAAAAAACCAAATATGGAAATAAGTCTAGGTAATAATTCTCTGATAGGTCACTCGAGACTTATTGCTAGCTACCTGAGACTTATTTTTAGCTATCCGAGTTATTTCCAGATTTTTTTTTAGCAAAGGTCTTTTCAACAACCTCCAATGGAAGTTGGAGGTCGTCGAAACGACCTCCAATGGAGTCGACCGTTTCGACGACCTCCATTCTTGAGGAGAGGAAGAAAGAGAGGGAGGGAAAGAAATTTAAACAAAAAAAACAAAGGGGCAATTTTGACCGAACATATTAATTTGTCCTATTTCTATAAGATTTATTTGCTTGGTGACTTTTCCACCAATGACCTAGAAAAATGTGTCATATAAAAAAAGAACCCTCAAACTTATTCATTTTCCACGAAAAAAAACACAACAAAAGCAAGCATAATTGAGAAATTAAGGGGTTTTTGTTTTTTCAGGTTAAAGTTTAATGGTTATGAATTGAATTTATTAAAATGTTTTGTTTGTTTTTTAAGTGGTCAAACAACTTAAAACTACCTAAAAAAACAACTTAAAATTAAAATAACAAATCCTGACTTTTAACTTAATTCCAAATCACTGTATTGTATTTAATATATTTTCTTTTAAATCCTCCTAAAGATAATATTTTCCAATTTTATCATAATTATATATTATACAAATTTATTTCTTTTAACCTGTTACTTATGATAAGTTTAAAAAAATCAATCACATTGTCGATTTAACACCATTGTTGAACCTCTAATTATATTTATTATTATTATTATTATTATTATTATTATTATTATTATTAAAAAATCAAAACCATTTTTAAATCATAAATTATTTATCATATGTTTTTTAAAAAACAATTATTTATCATATATTAATCATGAATAATATCTTATCATTATTACATAAAAATGGTTTAGGATTCATTAAACTATTTTTATTTAGTTGTTTGTATCATATAAAATAAAAATATATAACAAATAATAGTAACAACGGTATAAATGTTAAATTTTTTATTTTAAAATCATTTTATTTATATATATATAAAAAAATCAAACAAGTTAACACTATTTATATATGATAAAAATAGAAAACAAATATGTCATTCAATTTCGAATTTTAATCATTATTCAATCTTCAATAAAATTCAAGATCGTTAAATTATCGGACAAAAAACCAAATTACTCAAAGATCATGTTCATTTTAGAAATTCTTTGTTACAAAATTCGAGAAAACAAGTACACCGATGAAATTAAGTCCTTATTCGACCAACATATAAAATGACCGTGAGAAAAATGTCAAAGCATCTAGAGCAATTTTTTTGAATTTCTTTATTAGACTTGTGGTGTGGACGGCGGCATATCTCATTAATTAGACACGTTGCTCTAAAACGACGATGATGATCCTCCTTCTCCCCCAGCGTGCATGCGACCAAGAAGATGAGTGACGTCCTTCTCCTCTCTTCATACAAATATATATAACGATTATTAGTTACAATGGTCAAGTTTCAGATATTTATATGTCATTTGGAAAAAAAAAAAAAAAAATCAGTCATTATTGAGACTTTCAAACTTATTCTTTAATTTCACACTTGAATCCGACAGACAACAAACAAAGTCAGCCTTGTTTTCTTCTATTCTCATTGAAATTCACTATTTGAGAGAAATTTAATTCTGTACTTGTCAGGTCGGTCCTCGAAAAAAAATTCTAGATTCTGTCCTGAATTTTTTTATCAGACCGACCTTAACAGAAAATAACTCTTTATATATGAAACCGTTTTGCTTTCAGCTTTTTTCATTCAACACTTAGTTTTTCGAGGTGAGAATGAAGTTTGGGAAAGAATTCGACTGCCAAATGGTACCTGAATGGCAAGAAGCATACATGGATTATGATCTTCTAAAAACATTTTTGAAAGAAATCCAATGGATTAAACAAAGAAACAAGCAAGCAGCAGATGCTACCGGAGCGGCAAGCCTAACCCGAGCATTAACACTCTACAGAGCTTACAGTGGGCTAGTAATGCAAAGGCACGAGCACAACCACCCCATGATGATGATGACTAGCAGCCCTTCCATGAAAGACATTGAGAGCTCCATTGTTATGAATTCTGTCAACAGAAATGGCTCTCACAGTTACGAGACTACGTTTCTCATGGCTACTACAGAGGATGGAGGAGAATATGAGCAAGAATTTTTCAGTAGGCTTGATAATGAGTTCAACAGAGTTGACAAGTTTTATAGGTTCAAAGTGCAAGAGGTGATGGAAGAAGCTGAAACTCTGAGTAGGCAAATGGAAGCTTTGATTGCTTTTCGGATAAAAGCGCTGGCATTGCAAGAAGCCCTTTTCGATTCTATGCCTTCTGATGATGATGATGATGATCCATTAGATGTTCTTGACCATGTTGAGCTTCACAATACAGTTGGAACTCCATATTCAATCATTAGGCGTTTTGTCAATTCCACTGATCAGCAGAAGCAGGTGACATTCAACATAGATACTCTGAAGAAAGTTGAAACAAAACTCAAGAGGGCTTTTATTCAATTTTATCACAAGATTGGCCTTCTTAAAAGCTATAGGTAATATATATATAATTTTTTTTATGTTAAATTATTGCAAGGAGAATTAACTATTCTTTAATTGTGTGTATTCATGATCTTCTTTCTTGCAATTGAAAGTACAGCTTCCTGAATATATTAGCATTTTCGAAAATCATGAAGAAATACGATAAGATTGCTTCAAGAAGTGAATTGTCATGTTATATGAACATGGTGGATAACTCCTACATTGGAAGCTCTGATGAAGTAAGCATTTTGTATTCAAAATTTATATGTTTACAAGGAAATAATTAAATTATGTTTTGAGATTGATCTGATATATCCGGAGTGTGACATATACCATTAATTGCAGGTAACTAAGCTTATGGAAAGGGTTGAAGTTGCATTCATCAAGCATTTCTCGAATTCAAATCGAAGAAAAGGCATGAACATCTTAAGACCAAAGGCAAAGAAAGAAGCACATATAATATCATTTTTCACAGGTGAGAATGTGATAATTAATGTCCAATTTAGCTTCATTTTAACTTGTAATTAAACAGTAACAAACTGTAACGAGTTTATCGACAAATTTTGCAGGTATCTTCTGTGGCTGCACGGTAGCACTCATACTAGCGCTTATCATAATCATACGTGCCCGTCATCTCTTGAATAAGGAAGGACATAATCAATACATGGAAAATATGTTTCCCCTTTACAGGTACAATAACTATTTGATTCATTAAGTCAACTGTGACTAATTTGAAGCTGCAGCATTTCATACTGCAGAAATTTTTGTACAGTTTTGTTGACTAGTGATATATACAATTTATGCAGCTTCTTTGCATTCATTTTTCTACACATAGTAATGTATGCTGGCAATATATATTACTGGAGGCGGTACCGAATCAATTATTCATTCATTTTTGGTTTCAAGCAAGGAACAGCGCTGGGTTACATGGACGTTCTGCTAGTCAGTTTTGGTGTTGCGGTACTAGCTCTTACCAGTGTGCTCAGGAATCTTGACATGGAGATGGACCCTAAAACAAATGACTACAAAGCACTGACTGAGCTTCTTCCTCTAGGATTGGTTTTGGTAAGATTATTCAACTCAGACAACTTTCTTTTTCCCATGCAATACTTTGGCAAAATATGCACTAAATAAAAACGGAGTAAAGATCGTTAAAAATAACCATATAAATAATATAAATTTTATTTTTAATCACATAAAAAGAAGTTGTAACTCTTATGAAATTTATTTTCATTCCATATCTGTGAATTATAAAAATACTCCAATAACAATTTTTTTCTTCTATTTTTTTGTAACAAAGTCTTAAAAAAATCATAACATTTAAAAAGGGAAAAGTATTGAAACACACCTCTTAAAGTATATTTTAATATTTATAATTTTCCTCTAGGGTTCCTTTTTCATGTTGTAGAAAAAGAACAGTGCCGTTGGGAAGTGACTCCCCCCCCCCCCCCCCTGAGGTGCTGGGCGTGATGTGCATTGCCGGTGCCGTTTGGGGACGGCGACTCCGTCTCTAGCTAGTTTGGGTAGGGTTTTTATGTAAAGATATTTTGATAATTCCTAAAAAATGTAGTTATTAACCATTAATCTTTCTTATATGGATAAAAATGAAAATTTAATGTTTACGGAGGTTATTATTGATTTTCTCCCATAAAATGATGTCTTTCTATCTTTGTTGCAGCTTGTGATTATCATAGTGATCTGCCCTCTCAACATCCTATATCGCTCGAGTCGATTCTTTGTACTTTCTTCTTTGTTTCACTGCATATGTGCTCCTCTTTACAAGGTATAGAAATAATAAAGCAAAAATTATTTCAAAAGGAGCTGAACATAGGAAATCTAATAAGCATTCATGTTTTTGGCGTTGCAGGTTGCACTCCAGGATTTCTTCTTGGCAGATCAGTTAACTAGCCAGGTTATTAGAGCAAGATATATTTTTACATGCTGTGAATTTAACATAAATTACCTTGTTTTTTTATTGATTTATTATTATCATGATTATTATTGGCAGGTTCAAGCCTTTAGAAGCCTGGAGTTCTACATATGCTACTATGGTTGGGGAGACTATAAACTGAGACAAAACACTTGCAAAACTAATGATGTCTACAATACTTTCTATATCATTGTTGCTATAATTCCATATTGGTGGCGCTTCCTTCAGGTGCACATAGAATCGTATTCATATTAAATTACTAAAATGGAACTCATTACATGTTGGGTTGAGAAGTGAAATCTGAATTGGTACCGTTGCAGTTCCCCCAAAACAAAGTTTTTAATTACCTTTTATAGTTATAAGTTGTTTAATGTTTTATTAAGGAGTGACAGTTTTATCTAAGGTTTTTTTTTAGGGATTTTATCATTTAAGTCTCTATAATATGTAATTAATTTTTTTTATGGATAGTGACAGTTTTATCTAAGGTTTTATTTATAATTTAAACTTCAATAACGCCGATTTGATAGTGTAAATTGAAATAGACTGTTTCACAAAATGGCGAAGCCACCTTATCATGCTGGGCTTTGCCCCCAAGGCTCAAGACCACAAATTGTTTTTCAAGTTTATTTAAATTTTACACTATTTTTTTTGTTATTTACATTTTTATCTTAAAATTCTATCAAATTTTCAAATTAATCATCTAAACCCTTCAAATTTGATAAAGTTGGTTTCACTTCTGGTTTCACTGTTGTAAGGATCGATTTGATAATGGAAATTGAATCTAGTGCACTCTCTGAACATAGTAGGTTTACACATAAAATCTTGTGTCTCTCTTTATTAGTATGATTGTTTCATTGCCTTTGAGTTTGCATATTTGGTAACATAATAATGTACTTGTTCGCCATTGATATTTGATTATTTGCAGTGCATTCGACGTGTGTACGAGGAGAAAGATAAGATGCAAGGATATAATGCGGTGAAATATTTCATGACAATCGTAGCAATAAGCACCAGAAGTGCATACAGTCTTTACATGGGAATGGGTTGGAAAATAATAGCAGAAATAACATCAGTAATTGCAGCAATTTATTGTACATATTGGGACCTTGTTGTCGACTGGGGGCTTCTTCAACGCCATTCGAAGAACAGATGGTTGAGAGACAAGCTCCTTGTGCCTTGCAAAACTCTTTATTTCGCTGCCATGGTAAGTTGGATTATCCCCAAACATATACAAATCAGGATTTTTAGGGTTATGTTATTAATAGCACCGATTAGATATGAGAGTTCAATAAACACGGTGTCTATAAAGACGTACGAGATTCTTACACTCGATAATTTTTAATATTATAAACTTAGCATCCCAAAATGCAGGTGTTGAATGTGTTCCTAAGATTTGCGTGGCTGCAAACAGTGTTGGATTTAAAGTTGGGTTTCTTACACGAGGAAACTGTAATTACTATTTTTGCGAGCTTGGAGATTATTCGGCGTGGCATTTGGAATTTCTTCAGGTATACCCTGCCTTTAATTATAATGCTCATTAAAAAAAAAAGAACAATGGATACAAAAGTCTTGACGACACTTTTAGTGGTATTGTTTTGAAAATGCAATATTTTATACAATTTTATGATCTTTAACCAAAAAAATTAATATAATATTATTTTTGTGTACTGTAAAAGTAAATTATTTTGAAAAACTCAACAAAAGAAAAGTATCATAATTTTCGAAAACTATTAAATTTTTCACTATTTCATCGATTACTCTTATTAAAGTTTTATTTACGACCAAAACAGGTTGGAGAATGAGCATTTGAACAACGTTGGCAAGTATCGAGCATTCAAATCGGTACCATTACCATTCAAATATTATGAACATGAAGATAGAGATGAATAGAATGCTACAAAATTAAGGCTCATCTAATTTATGGAATTATTATTGGGGAATATTAAATAATGCTGAAAAACTGTAGGATAGAGTACTTCAAGAATATGGAAGCAAAGAACGATGTTCAAATATATATTTTCTTAACTTTTCTTTTGGGTAACCAAATAAAGGAGTACCGGTGGATATTTTGTATATTACCGTCTATAATCTAAGGTGTATTTTAAATACCTTAACATCCTGATTAGTGTTTCCCTGTGATCATGTTCATGGTTGCTTATTCGTCTAATAAGTCTGCTTACTGTTTAAGCAAGATCTGATCTAATAGCATTCATCAAATACATCAAGCTATCCAAGATCTGAGAATATTCCAATTAATTAATTGCTTCTCCCATGTGTTTGTGTAATTTGCAATTTACAATTTGTATCAAATGGAGTTTTACCACAGGTCTGCAATCTACTTGATCAAACTTTGTCAATTTCTTTTCAACGTAATGAGATTGAGTAAGGATATATCCTTCATTATTTCCTTTCATTTGATTTCCTAAAATGGCATCGGTTTGACCTAAGTCTTTCATATCAAAATTAGAATTTAAAATCCTCTTGGTAGAATTTATCACATCCTCACTTGTTCCCATGATTAACATGTCATCAACATACAAGCATACAAGTACACATGAATCTTTCATATTCTTGATGTAAACACATTTATCGCATTCATTGATTTTAAAACCATGAGTTAGCATTGTATGATCTAACTTTTCATGCCACTGTTTTGGTGTTTGTTTGAGCCCATACAAAGACTTAACATGTCTACAGACTTTGCTTTCTTGACATTTTACCACAAAGCCTTCAGGTAGTTTCGTATATATTTCTTCATCTAATTCCCCATTTAAAAATGATGTTTTCATATCCATATGTTGTACATCCATATGATGTACATCCATATTATGAATAGCAGTTATTGCAATTAGTTTCCTGATAGATGTTATTCTTGATACAAAAAAAAAAGTATCCAAATAGTCCAACCCTTCTTTTTGTCGATCCCTTTAGCAACCAAACGTGCCTTATATTTTTCTATTGTACTGTCGGTTTTTAGCTTTCTTTTAAAAATCCATTTATAGTCTATTGGTTTATTACCTTGTGGTAAGTCAACCAATTCTCATGTATGGTTGTGTAAAATGGATTCGACTTCACTGTTAATTGCTTCCTTCCATAAAGGAGCTTCAGGTGAAGTCATTGCTTCTTTATAGGTTTGTGATTCTCCTTCTGTCAAGTAACTAACAAAATCTGGATTAAAATTATTTGGAATTTTCATCCTATTTTCTATTCTTGGTTCCAAGTTATGTTCTTGAATACCTGAAGTGGAAGGTCATCATGACTTTCATCATGAGCTTTTTTTCTAGTTGAACCAGACCAACTTTCTTTGTGAGGAAACATTTCCTCATATGATTCAACATCTACAGATTCAATAATAGTGTTCACATGTATATCAACTACCTCATATTTAATAACTAAAAACATATATGTTGTACTTGTGTTTGTAATCCTATGAAAACACAGTCAACCGTTTTAGGTCCTAGTTTAGTTCTTTTTGGTAAAGGAGCTTGAACTTTCACAAGGGAACCCCACACTTAAAGGGTGTTAACGGGAAAGTTGCTCAGGATGAGAAATTCCTGCTAACACCCTCGAGACCACTACCACGGAGGTGGTGGCCGGGGTTGGTACATTTGATACCTAACCTGCTTAGATGGGAATGAAGATTCGTATAATAATGAAAACGGGAGCTTTTATTATTGATCACTTTGGTATACAGAATTCTCTCTCATACATTATCTAGGACGTAGGAAGGTGATCGCTTTGTACTTGTCGAATAGTGGAAACAACAGCGACCGTGTTCTGATTACAGAATTTAGGCACATCTCCTTTCTTTTTATCGTCTATATCTCGTCTTTCTCTTCTCTTTTTTCATATATACCTCACTTTACCATGCTTGGCCTTATTTATATTTGGTCAAAGTAGGTTTTAATTTCACAAATATCTTGCCACGATCCCATGAATCTGTTCCCCTTTTATCGGTCGGGATTCGTCATTTGAATTTGACTTGTTACTGGATTCGATGATATCGTTGACGGTGATAAGTTTGTTTCCTTTTTGGAATCAAACTCTTGACTTACGTGTACGTGGATTTAATGTTGATTGTTTCGTAGATTTGATCATGTGTGTACTCACGGCACTTTCTTCATGGAGGTCGTCGAACTAACTAGTCGTTGTCTTATAGAGCGAGGTAAATCCATGCTTTGGCTCTATTCAGAGAAGCTTGGGATAGACTCATGGGCACTTACTAGAGGTAGTGTAGACTAGGCGAGATTCTTTTTTCATGCCCAACGGGAACGGCGGGCTTCTGGAGAGGTTGGTGGGGTTCTCATTTAGGTCATGAATTACGTTTGTCTTCTAAAAGCCTTAACTCGGAGGGAGCTTGCTTTGCTTGTTGGGTTTCTTTTGAATGTTTCTTAAGTTTGGCGACCCCCTATGGCCTTCACGGGGTGGTTGAGGAGCCCAACCCTAGGAAACGAGGTTCACAGGTAAGTGACCTCGGGAAGCCCAGACTCCAGTGCTCGCTTGGGGGCTCGACCTGGTCATGCCTAGCTTTTTCCCCGATAGTTTTAAAGCCTGACGCCCCCTCCGTGCTTCTGCGGGGTTGTTTTATGGTACATCCGGGGATTCATGAATGTCGACTTTGAGCTTCGACTTGGGCTGGGAGAGTGACAATTTTCTCTTTGGTCCCTGGCCAAATTTTACTATTAACAAAGGGTATTGTAAGTTTGCATATGTCCTTTCCACACTTTATAAGGAGATTTATTAGTCTTCATATGTGAAATTTCATTCAAAATGTGATTTGCAATAAGTAATGCTTCTTCTCACAAATTATGTGGAAGCTCAGAACTATTTAATATAGAATTAATCATATGTTTAAATGTTCTATTTTTTTTTCTTTCTGTTGCACCTTGATTAAATAAATATTGCAATATTTATCGACAATCATCAATAAATGATATATAATAATTTTTTCCACCACTTGTTGGTGTTGTTTTAAAATCACATAGGTCTCTATGAATTAATCCAAGTAATTCATTTGACCTTCCAAAATTTGATTTAAAACTTTGCCTATCAAATTTTGATTATGTACATGTTCACATTTATGAGTGAAATCTATATTAAATGTTAGTAACAAACTTAAGTTTACCATTATGCGTAATGATCAAAAATTTACATATCCTAATCTTGCATGCCATATATTTGGAAACTCAACAAAGTAAATAGAAACCATATTCATTTTATTAATAGTATCAGTAGCCATTACATTGAGCTTAAATAGGTTATCTGCCAAGTAACCCCTTCCTATAAACATTTTCGCTTTGGTTAATGCAAACAATATAAATGAAATGCTATTTTTATGTATCAACTATAAAAAATAATATAATTGAAATACTGATTTTCTATATCTATTGTATATGTAAGAAGCCCCATAACCAAAAAAAAATCAAAAAGTGGTGTTGTGGGAGATCACATTGGGGACAACTTATTTCTTAGGGCTTAAACAGACGGCTTACAGACTCTCTTTAAAGATTCAACGTCGCGTTATCACTCTTAAGCACCTTAAGATTCGTCAGTTTGCTCACAGACAAACATGTGTTGTATTTGGTGTTGCACTCAAGGTTCATCGGAACATACAACAGAGGGACATAGAAGTTGGTAGAAATCTTGGTAATTGGATCCTATAATGGCTTGACCGAATGAAACCATCTACTCAAATCCATGTTCCGTCCCTTGAGATACCTCCACATGGTTCCAGCCATAACATGAACATGACCAGCGAGGTAATAAAGTCTTCTAAACCAAAAACTCATGGGATCCCTATGCCAAAAAACCAAGAATCTGATAAGCATATGTTTACCGTTTCAAACAATATATAGGGAAAAACTTTTCCTACTATTACAATGATGATGCGCTCGTCGAGGCCGACTGGGACTATAACCAGTATAGTCATTTGTGGATCAACAAGCATGATGCGTTGAGTTTAGGCTACAAGAAAGACAGGTTTGATGGAGTTTTGTGCAAGGACATAATGCAGTGGCTACAAAACTAAAGGTGGAATTTGATATCTGTCAGTGTTTCTAAACTCTAAAGTTTTGAGATCCATCTATGGAGGTTGGGGTTCGATGCTCTAACTATTATAGGACTTTAAGGGTTCTATGGAGCTGGCATGCTTGAAGGTTCAAACGTTTTCATGTGTTTCTTTCCATCATATAGTCTGTAGATAATAGTTTTTGATTCGATTCTCTTGCTTGATTATTCTCTTAAGCGTCATTTTTTGGACTATACAATTGTGATGGTTAAAATAAATATATCTATTGTATATGTAATTTTTTGAATGAAGACAGGGGCTTACGTTGAGTAATGTCCTAAAGACAGTATTTCACTCATTCACCGTGCTTGAAGACCGATATGTGACTGCATACCAAGATACAACTATTTGTGTTCGAAATTGTAATACAAAATTTCAAACCTTGACTAGCTGTATATATTTTTTTTGTAAATACAAACTTTTGTTGTAGAATTGTGTCTGTTTAAATAAAAAGACAGGTATGTGTCTGTTAAAATTAAAAAATAGGATTGTGTCTGTTAAAATAAAAGGACATACACCATTTTGAACATTGTTGTTTATAACTTGTCTGAGTTTAAAGTTGAAACAAAAAATTCAATGTGGGATGTTTTTTATTGTTTTTGAATCAAACATCTTTGACAAAAGCGAAATTTTCAGAAAAATAAAGGATAGAAAAGCGCCAAGAAACCACATTTAAGCTTTAAAAGGTAAGGATTCCAAGAAAATCAAAGGATGTTGTTGGGTCTGCCCGAAGGCTGGATATAGGGCACAAAACTGCCACCACAAGAAGGACCAGAATTCTCAAAACAACTAGGCAAATATTGTCGAATATGATGAGTATCTTGCTGTAGTTGTTTCTGAGACAAATATGGTTTCAGATGTTAACGGCTGGGGATAGATACAGATGCCACTCGACACATCTGCATAAACAAAAAATTGTTCTCTGAGAATAATCAGATTGCTGGTGGAGAAAACCTTTATATGGAAAATGCTTCTACATCAACTGTGGAAAGGAA
This sequence comes from Dipteronia dyeriana, assembly GCA_032871835.1. Lineage (NCBI taxonomy): Eukaryota > Viridiplantae > Streptophyta > Magnoliopsida > Sapindales > Sapindaceae > Dipteronia > Dipteronia dyeriana. The sequence goes on from CM065298.1 coordinate 30,990,184, forward strand.
AAGAAATATAAAATTGAAATTTACTTCTGAAAAATTTATGACCCGTTTAGATGTCCTTCATATACCTAATATTAGAAAAAATATTATCATCCAATCCTCACCTCAATAACAAGAGGTTCAAACAATTGTTGGAAATACAATCAATAACAATGTGTGAGAAGAAAAAAAAGTGTACAATAACTTTTATTTAAAAATAAATAAACTAATGATACACAACACTTTACCAATATAAATGGAATATTGTTTCCATGTATCTACTGTAAAAAAACAATATAAATAAAATACTAATTTTCTATATCTATTGTATATGTAATTGTTTGAATAAATATAGAGGTTTGCATTGAGCAATGTCTTAAAGATAATATTTCATCCATTCACTGTGCTTGAAGACCGATAGGTGACCGACTGTCTACCAGGATACAACTATCTGTGTTTGAAATTGTAGCATAAAATTCGAACCCCGACAAATTGTATATTTTTCTCTTAGTATAATATGAATGCAGTATGAATAAAATAAAATAAAAAATAAAATAAAAATTGACTTGACTCACTTGTCCTAATTATAAACCCAGACATGCCTTTTTTGTAAAGATACAAGTGTTGTAGAATTGTATTTGTTAAAATAAAAAGACAAGATTGTGTATGTAAAAATAAAAAATTAGGATTGTTTCTGTTCAAATAAAAGGATAGAGACCATTTTGAACATTGTTGTTTATAACTATTTGTGTTTAAAATTAAAAAAAAAATCAATATGAGATACTTTTTATTGTTTTTAAATCAAACATCTTCAACAATTCCTCTCATCTCCTCCTACTTTCTTCTGTTACTTAACTCCTACTCCTACCGCCCTTCCATTTCCTATAACAACAGCACATCCATATTACATAATATATATTAAAAATAGAGATTCATAAATAAATAAATAAAAACCCATTTCAAGAAAACTATTAAGATTGGAGATTTTGGGTGATTGACTTGAGAGGTTTTCGAATTAGGATTAGGTTACGAAATTAGGATCGAAATTGGGGATTTGGAAATAGCTCTTATATGAATTCAAAGTCCCCAAGGCTAAACTCCATCGTTTAAGTAGGATTTTTAAGTAATGTTTCCATATTTCCACCCCTATGGACAAGGGTGATTTTGTGGGGAAGGTATTGTCAAGATTGGAGATTTTGGGCAATCGACATGAGAGGTTTTCAATTTAGGGTCAAGTTACAAAATTGGGATCGATATTGGGGATCTGGAAATATTTCTTCTAAGAAGTTAAACGAAAAGTTTCGAATTTCACCTGGATTTCGTCCTGGTTTGACAATTTTGTAGACCAATTCAGATTCTTAGGTTTTGAAGTCATGTTGGCATAATTCCATTTTAAACAATATTTCCTTTGTATTGATTTGTTGTCTACGTTTATGGTTATTCAAGCTTCAAAGAAGAATGGCAACTTATTAAGCAAAGAGAAGTCTTCAAGAGTAACAAGCTTTGTGGCACATTAAAGGTATATTTAGACCTCATTCATCTTGCAAGGCGTTTAAGCACACACACATTGCATAGCATATGTATCCCTACATCATTGTGCTCAATCAGTATAAGACATACACACATATATTATTGTATATGTAAGGACCTCGATTTTATGATTGACTTATTTCATGACAAAGCATACCACATAAGGGATGATTATGTAATTGGTAGCTTAGGTCCTATGTGGCAAGCTTCCAAGCATCTTCATGACTTCAAGAGAAAAATGTATATTCACTTGACTTTGCCTCTTAAAGAGTTTAGGTGCACACACACACTTCATGCATGCCTTGTTTCATCATGCATTTGTTTCTTATTGCTTATGTATGCATCCTTACTCACTAACACACTTGTATTTCATTTCTAGATTTAAATATGGTTTTATGTTATGTTCGTACTTACACAATGATATGCTTGTTTTAGTGCATTGAGTGACCATTTGATAAGGTCTCATTCTTCTTTTAGTTTGGTCTTTGGTCACATGGTTTTATTCCATGAGTTTGGGCATTCTTGTTAATGTCAAAATCTAACCTTTGGTAACTCATTGGACCATAACTCTTTCTACAGAAATCCAAATCATGTTTTGTAATTAAAGTAGAAAGTATATTTTCATACATTTCCAATGGTATATTATACGAAAGGTTTCGATGTCGTTTGGTCATGTTTTTGGTAACTCAAATATGGAGTTGTTGTACTGTCACGTTTTTCCCGAGAGTATAGCTACTTCAGGGTGACCTGAGTTCCAAGTTGCTTTTTCAAGTGTATTTTGGCACCTAAACCTGAGCAAAGCGAACTTGAAGTGACTTATCTTTCAGGTCACCCTAAGGTCACTTTTGACGTCGAGAAATCATTTTTTTCTTTCCTAAAACATTGTAGTTTGATTTGGACCCTATAAATAGATCATTTTCTTCCCCATTTAGACCTAAGGGCTTCAAGAATACATTTTTAGTGAGAGAGACTCCCCCTAGTGAGAGAAAGCTTCAAGCTTTGTTCATTAACTCTCCAAACCCCACAACCCATATTTATCTTACATCTCCAGCATCATTCAAAGCATGGGTCTTCATTAATTGGTAAGTAGAAATATCATTCTTGCTTATTTATTGTTCTAGCTTATCAAGACATGTCATTTATCGGTTAGGTTAGTAAATCTTCATATTTATTGTATATCAGTTGAAGTTATGACATGTTTAGGGTTTGTTTGTGATAGCTTACATCATTAGGTCTTTTATGCCTAAATAGCTAATTCATATATGTTCATGTATGCTTAATTGATGATTAGGATGGCCTTGTGAATCTAGTATAGTTCATGAACATTTATGTGTATGCTTCATTAATTGCATTTCATGATTGCATTTGATTGCCATTGATTATATGTTGTGACAACTTATGTTGGTTGGACTTTTATAGACAATTTGGTTGTTAGATTTTATATATACACCAAGTTGAGTTCTTATATATAGGCATGTAGGCATTATTTGATAACTAGGTTGTTTAATTACACTATAACATCTAGTTAAGCATTTTGTGTTTGTTCTTACACATTACTGCATTTGAGTGCCATATATATACTTTAGACCATATAATCTTCATAGAGTCAAAGTCTCGTGGCTTCTAGGTGAAGTTGCATAAGCAAGTCAAGTCTTTCAACAAAGGGTGGGTTGGCAAGCAATTGGTCGAGAGGTAGAGTAGGAGGTGCTCACGCCAAGAGTAGTGGATCAGAGGATATCACTAGGGATTAAACCAATAGTGGCGAGTGGTAGTGTCCATAGCCTAAGGTTGTCGACAGTGTGAATCCGTGTATCACTTGAGGGTGTAACCTTTCATTCATATAGTAGATTTCTGTGATCATGTTTGGCTAGCAGAATAACTCGTGGTTTTTTCCAATTGGAGGGTTTCCACGTATATAACAAGTGTTCTTTATATTCAGCACTTTACACTTGATTTTGTTATCTGTTTGTTAGGTGAATTTTGAATCTTGACTAATCAAGAAAAAAATGTAATTGACTTGATTAAAACCTATTCACTCACCCTCTAGGTTTCTTAGACACATGCTTTAAGGGAATTTTCAGTATGCACATGCATTAGATTTAAATTGATACATTTTGTAAAATACATGTTCTAGAACTATCTCTAGAAATTTGCATACTTGTATGTTTCTGTGTTTATTTGTTTATTTGTTTGTATTTATTGGTATTGAATCTGAATATATTCTCATATTGTTCTTTATTGAGTTTTGAAAGTTTTGGTTACTTATTCATAAGTTTTCGAGTTCCGAGTTAGAAGTTACAAAAATTTTCTTGTGTTTATGATGCATGGTTTTTGTTCTTGTTTTTCGAATTAAATTCCAAGTTTTTGATCAAATTTTTATTGGCGTCCATACCCATAAGAATGTTAGGTTTGTAATCCGTAAACAGATTCAAATTTTAAGGTCGAAGGCTGAAGAACGGTCAAAGAACAAGAGAGAAGCACAAGGGAAGAAGAGGAGTGGCAAATTATCACTTTACTCCTTCTCACGCGGAGGTGTGTGGCCCCCACGGGAAGCAGAGTGCTCGGCCTCCGCAGGAAGCCCATGTGACGTGCCACATAGGTTTGGTCATGGTCCCCATTCTCTCCATGTCATCTCCCTCCCAATCTCTTTTAAATACTCTCTCCCTCTCATTTTCAATTTGAACAAGATTTGTGCTGAATTTTTTGTGATTTTTTCTCTCAACTTGAAATCTTCGTATCTCTCTCAATTCTTATTGAAATTGAGTGATTTAAAAAATGAGAGATTCATTTTGAAGTCTTCTATCTTTCCAAGTAGTTTTGAAGTCTTTTGTTCAAGTAATTTTAGTGTTCTACGTTAATTTCGTGGTTGACTCAATTTGACAAGGTATTTGTTTTTTTTTCTATGCTTTTAAATGTTTAAATACCTTGGGTCTTCTTTTTATTTTAGTGTGTGTTACTTGAACAAATGTTGTTAGAAGATAGAGCTTTAATTATAAGCTAGCTTTGTCTAATTAGAGACTTAAATGTGATTTAGGTTTTCTTAAATCTAAAATTTCACATGTTTGGGAGTTGTATTGTGACTAGCTTATATTCTAGGGTTATTTTTGTGTTAATTGATTTTATCTTGATGATTGATAGTGTTTACATATGCTAGAACTCTTTATTTGAATATATTTAGGATTAATACATTTAATTTTATATTTAGAGCCTTAGAGAGTTAATTGATTATTTTGTGAATATGTGCTTAAAATTTTTGTTAGAGAATTTTATTGAACATATTTTGATTCTAGCATTTTTGGTTTTAGTTCTAAAGTCTTGAATATGTGCTTAATGAATATGTATATGTTTTTCAAGCTTTAGTTTGCATGAGCAATATCTAGGATTTAAATGTGAATTGATTATATTGCATATTCTAGGTTTTTGTTCATGTATAATAACTAGACAATATTGTTTGTGAACTTTCATGTCTATGTCTAGTTATTCACGAAGTGTACATAATGCATACATTTCATATGTTATTGACTTATTTGCATCATTTATGTGATGTCATTTGTTTAGATTATAAACTAGAAAGTTATACATTGTGTGCTCATTGTTCATTTCTAGTTTCCATAGGATATCTTGATCATATATTATATATTGCATATGTTTGCATTTGCATACATTTGATCACGTTTAGAAAGTCCTTGTAAAATACATGAATCTTAACTTGTGTAAGTTCCTTATTTTGTGATTGACTTATTTCGTTGACAAACCACATTGGAGCTTAAATTGTAAGGGTAGTCTAGGTCTTCATTGTGCATGGTCAAATCTTCTAAGGCTCTCTCAAGACATCAAACTCAAGAAGGACTTCAAAGGTATATCACTTGTGCTTAGCTCTTTGAAGAGATGTAGTTGCACACACACACACAACTCATGCGTGTTCATATCTTATGAATTTTATGTGTTTTCTTATAGGTGCATTTCTCTTGTTATAGCTCTCTTCATGCATACTCTTATAAATTGCATCCTTTTCGTTTCTTGCCATGTCATCGTAGGCTTTAGAATGCATTTTAGCTGTACACCCGCTGGTGAGGTGATGTTTATACATCTTCTATTAGAGGCTTTGTGCTTTTTGCCTCGTTATCGTAGTACACTCGTTGTTGGAACGACGTGGCACCTAATTGCTTTTTTTGCTCGCCCTAGTATCGTTGTACACTCGCCTTACGAACAACGTGTGAACAATGGATTTAGTCCAGAGGATCAATGCTTCTGGTTTGCCCCATTTTCATTGTTCGTACCGTGATTTTATGGACTTTGGCCTAAGTTTGTCAGATGACCCATTGTTCAGCCGCCCTACGTACAACGGTTGTATAGTGGTCAAAGTATATTTTTTTTCAAAACGATGTAGTTTTGATTTGACCTCATATATATATATATGTATGTATTGTTTTCTCTTTTGCTCATTTTTGTGAGTCCAAAATCTCATCTTTAAGTTGCTAAGTGTTCTTCAAGGAAGAGAGACTCCCAAGAACTCCCAAGAACTCACATTTACTCAACCAAACATCAATCCATGAGCATCTAGCATTATTCAATCATCATCTCATCATGGGTTCGTCTTGCTTTTATTGACTAGGTAACTTGAACATGCCCTAGAAATCTTTGCATCTTTTTGTGTTCTTGTTTGCCTAGGTTTAGCATTTATTTGTTGACTAAACGTATGCTTACTTGCTTATGGTTACTTGTTTGAGTCTTTAATTATTGGTTGAGATTGTTTGTTCATTGATAGCTTGCATCAATGACATATTTGCCCTTTTAGGTAAATCTTCTTGCTTTGCATTTAGATATTGATGTCTATGATTGCTTTTATTGCCATCATTGAATCTCTAAATAAACATTTAGTGTAGCCTAGCATTAATTGTATTTTGGAATATTGCCATATACTCACATAGGTTGTTTTTTTTCTTGGATTGTTAAGTATTGTGGCTAAGTGGTTTAGTGCTCAAGCTTTGGTCAAGGATCACTATTAAAGGCTCGCTGGGCAGAGATGAAGTGTTAATGACCAAGAATGGTTTGATTTGAGGTCAATCTAGATTATAAAATTTCATTTAAATAGTGGATTTGAGGACTGTATGTGGTTAGATGGATAGCCCCGTGAGTTTTACCCAGTTAGAGGGTTTCTCACATAAAATAAATTGTTGTCATGTATTGTTTTCAGCATTGTTTTTGTTGTTTGATTGCTTATCATCATGGGGTAAAGTGGGTAACATTGATTAAGTCAAAAAAGTAGATAATTAATCAACTAAAACCTATTCACCCCATCCCCCCTCTAGGTTAGGTTAGACACATGCTTAAGTTATTTTAACTTGGATCAGAAAGATCTGAAAATTTGAGTAAGGAAGTCTTGACTAGTATCGGGGTGATCCAGATAGTTGAGTAAGTACAATCGAGAGGATTGGTCACTTTTGATAGTGTACTTTTATCAAACTAGTGAAATGTGGTGTTGTCGTTAGTTGTGGAATCAACACGTGAATGTTTCCTCTTCGAAGTCACACATGACACATATAGTTAGAAAAACATTAATGTTATATATATAAGGCATTCTATAAAAACATCAACTTATACATCAAATGCAAAATTTCAATACAATATATAGTTCCACCAACTTATACATCATATATTTCAACACCCCATATATAGTTTCAAATTCTTGAAACTTAAGAAATACAAAAAAAAAAATACTTAAAATACTTATAGAAGGATATAAATGATTTGATTTGTTCTAGTTTCTTAAGTTTAGGGATTCTTTAGAATAGGAAAGTTGAATTTGATTTTATTTAATTTGATTTGTTCTTGTTCCTTAAGTTTAGGGATTCTATAGATTAGTAAAGTTGAATTTGATTTGATTTATTCCTATTACCCACACCTGATCCACCTCTTTCACCACTCCCTCTTGTTCATTTTCTTTGAATAATGTTCTTTGTGTACCTACTATTTAAAAGAATCTTATTTCCATATCCTAATTTTGCATCTCTAATAATGTTTCAATAGAATTCCTACCCTATGTGTTTTAGATAGGATCTACGTATGAGGGCAATTATTTTGCAAGGTAGGACTAAGGATGGAGTGTATGAGTGGCTGATCTCCTCAGTCAAGTCCTCTCCTTTAGTTGCCTTTTCAAGTGTCAAGACCACTTCGTCCGAGTGGTATCATAGGATACCTATATTTTTTAATTTTTAAACACATTGCTTCCAATTCATAGTTAGAAGTATCGAGTCACATGGTCTTCCCTACAAATTGTAATGCTTGTCAAATCAATAAAAGACATAAATTACCTTTTGCTACTTCTACTATTGTCTCTTCCTATCCACTTGAAGTTTTAATTTTTTATGTTTGGACATCTCCTGTCAATTCTTTTGATGAGTTTAAATACTACGTTATCTTTGAATATACTAAATACATATGGTACTATACTTTCAAATGAAAATCACGTGTATAAGGTTTTTGTTCGGTTTAAGGCTCTTGTAAAAAAATTCTTCAACAAAAACATAATCACCCTCTACTCTGACAATGGTAGGGGATACCAAGCTCTTAACACCTTGACATCAAATGGTATCTCACATCTCACAATACCTCCTCATACTCCATAACACAATGACTACTATGAATGTCATCATCATCACATTGTCGAAACTGGTTTGTCTCTCCTCTCCCATGCGTCCACCCCTCTCTCATATTGGAATTATGCATTTGCCACTACAGTCTATCTTATTAATCGCATGTGCATTCCAATTCTTCATATGTCTTCCCCTTACGAAAAACTCATAGACTCCTCACCAAATTACTCAAAACTTCATGTATTCAGTTGTCTCTTCTACACATGGCTTCATCCATACTTTCAACACAAACTCAAACCCCGCTACAAGCCATATGTCTTCCTCGGTCATTCCCATACTCAAAGTGCATACCTTTGTCTTGATCCCTCAACCTCTAAACTATATGTGTTATGTCATGTCAAGTTTGTCAAAAACATATTTCCATTTCCGTCACTTCAGAGTACTCTTCCTCATACCTAATCTGACATCATCTCTGATTGGCTTCCTCCAACATTCAATGTCTCATAAATCCCTTTCCGATCTCGTCACTCGATATCACATCCTCACCACTACTCTCCACGACGTCTCCATACACGGATCTAGAACCTCGCAACACCTCGCTTAACCTCATTGACATTGACTGGACCCCCCCTGAAATCCCTCATTCAACCAAGCCATCAACCTCAACCTCAACCGAAATACCAACCGACTAACCACTTTACTCAACCATATAAGTTACCATGAATCATTATCACTAGAGCCAAAAATATATCCACAAACCTATTCAAAAACTCAATCTCACGGCCTAATTATCCACACCTAATGATCTTGAACCTACCACAGTCATCCAAGATTTTAAAGATCCTAACTGGTGTCAAGCTATGTCCGAAAAGTATGATGCTCTTATTCATAATGGTACATGGGTTATTGTTCCCTCGAAAATGATGCAAAATCTTGTTAGGTGTAAATGGATTTTTTACACTAAATGCTCACTTGATAGTTCTGTAGACATGAGCAAAGCTCGTTTTATCGCTAAAGGCATCCATCAACAGCCTGATGTTGACTACCATGACATTTTCTGCTCGGTAGTCAAACCCACCATAGTATGTATTGTTCTCAGTCTCACGGTTAGTCATGGATGGCCTTTGTGCCAACTCGATGTTAACAACACATTCCTTCTAGGCAATTTATCTAATGAAGTATTCATGGCATAACCACATGGTTTCATTGATCATGACCAACCACATCATGTTTGCTAGCTTCGTAAGGACATCTACGGACTTAAACATGCCCCTTGAACTTGGTATCATAAATTGCGCTAGTTCCTTATCACTTATGGCTTCACAAACAATCGTGCAGACACATCTCTATTCCTCCTCAACACAAATGGAACTATGATATACTTACTTGTTTATGTTAACGACAATATTATTGCGGAAACAATGAGACCACTGTTAAGAAGTTTATTGATCTACTAGCTCAACAGCTCTCCCTCAAAGACTTTGGTTCTCATTTCTTCTTCCTAGGTGTTGAGGTTTTTCCATACAAAAATGGTTTACTTCTGTCTCAGCAGTGATATTTTCACGATTCTCTCTAACGCACCCACATGACAAATGCCAAACCCATGACCACACCACTGGCTACTACTCTGATGCTTGATATTCTTACATGTATAGCACTTTCCTATCAATCTGAGCACAAGTCAATTGCTGCAAATCTATGCGGTAATCTTGAAAATCTTTACATGTGTGCCTTAGTCTCCATGATATGTTTAGAATTGAATTGTTGTAGTCTGTTCTCTATGGCTCAACCATGAAACAGCAATCGTGACATTATCGCGGTGGATAATGGGAGACAAATGGGACAACAAAGAGACAAATTCACTGGAAAGAGGGTTCGCGGTGCGTAAACCGTGACACCAAAGAAGCGATACTGCACTTGATGAGTTCGCTGGCACGTCACTGTCAAGTCAATGAAATTGCACCGTGACAACTCAAGTCACTTAACCAAATGACAGTGTTTTGGGCTGTCGTTGTCTTGTCACGGTGGTCATACCCCGACAATTGAAATCGTGTTATAGGGCACAATTGAAAGTTCAAACACTGTTAATTTGCCTTAAGCTAACCTAGAGGGGGGTGAACAGGTTTTTTACACCTTTTTTCAATCCTTTGAACAAACACGAGTTTGTCCCTATTGATAGCTTGTCTCACAAGTTATTAAGCAAAGACAAGCATATATAGTTCAATAAAGGATATGCATAGTCAAGCAAAATAAATGTAAACAACAATTTACATGTGATACAATTTTACTTTGTATATAGGCTTACTAAACACAAGCCTTTTGCATATACAAAACTTGATAGAATATGAATATCAATTACAAAGATACCAAATAAGATATTTATCAACACATATACAAATATCAAAGAGATAGGGATAGAGAAAATTAACACATGATTTTTACTTGGTAAAACCTCCTAAAAGGAAACATCCACATGTTGATACGAGAACCACCGACAAAACAACTTCCACTAGTAAGATAAAAGTACAATCTCTCAAGTTTTCCATCCACCTATAGAGCCACCCTTCGATCCTACCCAATAAAAGAGTTACCTCATTGCTCAACTATCAGGATCACCCCGATCCTAGTCAAGACTCTATGCTTTGCTATATGGATCACCCCGATCCTAGCCAAGACTTCCACGCACAAATTCAAAGATACATTCTCCAATATAAGTCTTCCTACCTTTTGTAAGGCATTTCTAAGTGATCATGAATGCAAAACACAATCCTATGGGAACTAAACATATGCATAAAAGTACACAAATAAAAAATTATCTAGATACTATGCATAAATAAAAATTCTAAAATATGTGAAAACACCAAAACACATTTAATTTCTAGATTTATTCATTTCACTAAACCTTGAATCAATCATATACATTTAAACACATATTCAAGATTTAGTGTTAAACACACATCATACTAGATTCACAATATATGATCAATAAAAAGTTCTAGCAAGAAATATAGAGCATGTATTTACAAAGTATTCAATAGAAACCTATTAAGCTCAGTATATACAAGAAAGTTGCTAATCATGGACATAATAAATTAATGAGACCTAGCAAAAGTAGAGACTATTACTTATTAAAATCAATCAATTTATGTTCAAATAATCCTAGATATAAAGCTAGCACAGTACAAAACGCAAACATATGAAAACATATGTTTTATAAAAATCTAACTCAACATGCAAGGTTCTACTCAAGTTCAATCTAGCTTTAATAGAGTCTAAAACTCTAATCAAACTTCTCTAATCAAACTTAATACATTACACATACAATATTGAAGAAGAAAACCCAAGGTAATTGAACACTATTAAGAACAAAACTCAAGAGAAGATTCAGTACCTCAAGAAAAGCTGTGCAATACCATTTTTTAGTGTAGAGCCACCTAAAAATGTGATCAAATGACCTCAAATATTCTTAGATGATAGAGAATTGATAGACAAACAATCTATAATTTGAATAGCTTGAATCAGAGTTCAAATGAGAAAGTTACGTTGTTTGAAAGATGAGAAAATTTGAGAGAAAATTATGCACATGTGTTTTTCAATTTTTCTTCTTGGAATGAAATGAGAGGGAAAGAAGATATTTAAAATAAGGAATAAAGAACCAAAAGAAACAACCAATCAAGAAGTGCCACCTCTGCCATCCCGTGGAGGCCCGTGGGCTCTATGGGGGCAGAGGGCACTTCTTCCCGTAGAGGCCGCCTCTAAGGGGAGAAGTGTTTGGCCCTCTAGTTTGGTTCATTCACCTCCCATTACGCACCTTCGTGTTCTTCTACCGTTCTCCAGCCTCCAAACTCTGAATTCGAATCCATTTTTGAATTATAAACCTGGAATCCCTTTTGCATAAAGATCTCAACAAAACTTTAATAAAAAATATAGAATCCAACTTGAAACACAAAGATGACAACGACACAAAGTTTCGTAACTTCCTACTTGGAACTTAAAACTTAATGAATGAGTAACCAAAATGACTGAAACTCAATGAGGAATAATATAAGCACAAATTCAAGTCCAATATCACATAAACACAAACATATAAATACAAGACACACAAGTATGCTATTTTCTAGAGATAGTCCTAGAACATGCAATTTACGCAAGTTACCAATTTAAGTATAATGCATGTGCATACTATAACATGTGTGTGTATGTGTTAAATCAAATGTGCACAACGATGCAGGGACACATATGGATGCAGTGTATGTGTGCCCAATACCTTGCAAGAGGAAATTGGTCTAGGTATACCTTTTGCTATGCAATTAAGCTTGTTCCTCTTGTAACCACCACTTTGCTTGAAATATTGTCCAACTTCCTTGAAGCTTGATAAATCATAAATCCTAGACAACTAATCAATACAAATCAAATGTTGTTTTGATATAGAATTATGCCAACACAAGACACAAGGACCTAACAACAACAGCGATAAAACAGTCGTTCAAGGGACAGATTCTACACAAATCAAAAATCAAAAGTTAAACTCTCTCAATTTTCTCTCAACCTTCTCTCAACCATGGGAAAAGTGAAATCGCCTCAACGGTAATTCTAAACTTAAATTTTTCAATTTCTTGAGTACTTCTTGGTCGATACAGCATCTAGATATCCTAGAGGTGGTTATTTATTTGTGATTGAAGTGATTAGTGCCTAGGATTGGAGTTTGTTATTATTGAGTATATTTGGAGTGTATTTGTGTTCTTGTGGTGTTTTGGTAGCGGTGGTATTGGTGTTATTGTGTTGTTGTGCTGCTGAAATTCTATTAGATTAAGTATGGTTTTGATTTGGTTGAGACAAAATACTGAAGATTAAGTTACCGAGCAAGGGTGGAAAGGGTAGCAAAACCCCAACCCCAAAGAAGTCGAATGAAGCGGCACATAAGAAGAAAAGGTTGGTGTTCACTTTTAATTATGATTTTGATAAATGGATGAAGGTATTTAGTAAGAAAAAGGTTTGGGTTAAAAAGGGTAAAAATGTGAGTGAGTTGGCAAACACTCATATCTCAGCTATAGTTAATGATAGAGGGCGGTCAACTTTTGTATCTTTACCTCCACAATACATTGAAGAGTTAGTTAAGGAGTTCTATATGGTACGAATCCCGGTGAGTATATGGAGGGACGCTTGGTGTTGGTTAGAAGTGTACCGATTGAGCTGAACAATATGGACATAAACAGACACTTGAGGACTACCTTACTAGACCTTGATAAGATACAGGAGAATATGGCAGACGGTATAACTAAGAATGCCATGTTTATGAAAGAAAATATGGAGTTTGCTAACACGTTGGTCATAAACCCAATAGTGTTTTAGATTGCAAGATCACAGCCCTTCAAGCAATCCAATTTGAAGATTGAGCTTGTTTTTTGGCATATATTCATGACTTACTCATTGAGGCTAATTTCTCACAAGACTATGGTCCCATTTGAGACAACTAGGATCCTACATAATATTATGGAGAGTCAGCCAATTGATATGGGAGCGCTAGTGAAGGTTGAGATACAGAAGATAGGCTGAAATGAATCGGAGTCGAATTTACTTCCTTTTCCCTGCCTTATTATAGAGACATACAGGTAGGCATGTGTAGATATTTTTGGAGATAAGTTGAGACGTCCTCCAGTGGACTTGGGGTGGAAGGTATGGCGTGGTCTGTTGAGCAGCCAAGGGATGAAAATTCCTTGGGAGGCTAGTGAGAAGCCTAAGAGAAAGAGAAAGAGGAAGAGGAAGAGAGTGAGTGGATCTAAGGTCGAAACCGGTGCTAAGTTTGAGAAGATTGAGCCAGATAATAAGCCGGATGGCCAAGGTAGTGATGATGAGCCTATTGTAGATAAGGACAACATGAACATATCCATAGGGTGTATAGTTCTAGATGATGTAAAGTATTATAGAGAGCTCATCACAGATTTTCAAGAAAAGATGTAGAGTGAGGTGACATCAGTGATTGAGAGCTAGGAGAGGATTGAGAAGAAATTGGATGAGATCCTAATGAGGCAGTGTGAGTTAGAGACATTGATCAGAAAGATGATTGCGGGCCTGGTTAGAGACTTTAGTGACTTGAGGAAAGAGCTGAGGCTCACCCCTTACTGAAAGGCCTATGAAGGTAGTCAACTCAGTAGATCCCCCATAGTTTAGCACTATAGTTGATTCAGTAGCTCCAATAGCTCCAGCTGCTCCAGTTGTTACGGTTGATCCCTCTATACTTAGTACTTCAGCTCATCCAGCCATTCATGTGGTACTTGTACCCTAGTTGATTCATCTACTACTGATAAGAAGGTCGATTAGTTAGAGCTTACAATGGTGTGGCCATTGACGAATATAGGTTCCCCAGTCCATTCCATAATAGGCCCACCTATCAGAGATAAGGCAACTCAGTTGAGATTGGCCAAAGAGAAGAAGAAGGCAGCAGCTAGAGAGGCTGAGTTGAAGGACCTAAAAGGAAAGGGAGCACTTGTGGGGCCTGAGCAGCTAAATGAGGACTGAGAGTAGCCATTATCACCACCATTTCACCATTTCACCAAGTCATTGTTCATATTTGATTTTTTATATCACATGTGCATGAAACTTGTTATTTTGGATGCTTGAACATATAGTTTGTTTCTACTTCTATTTTCATGAGAATTTTGTTTGGATCATATTACATTTTGAGCAATTATTGACTTTACATTTACTTTTTGTTATTTTAATTTTTTCACTTTTTACTTTATATTCATGTCCAGAATAAGGGTGTGAGATGTTTATGGTAGTGGAATTAGGATTTGGATGACATACCATTGTATATTTTTGGGTCATGGATGTGATTTACAATTGAACATATTGATTGAATGTATCACTTGATTATATTTTAGAAAATGTGGTTGATATAGGACATTGATAACTCTTTGCATTGTGATTGATGCGTTGCACAATCTATCTGATTTTTAATGCCCCATAATATTTAGGACAATGTCAAATTTAGATTTGGGGGTACTTGTGTGCAACACACCATTCTAAGTTTTCAAAATTCAAGTCGAAAATTTCAAAAAAGCTTGTGATATGCCATGATTAAGCATATTTTGCTTGTTGAGATCATACTATTGCATGAGCAAATGAGGAAGTGTGCATCTTTGCGATTGCTTGGTTTAGATTAGCGTCATGCCATTTAGGTTGCATTGTGCATAGTGCGCTAGTTCTTTTCTCTTGATGTTGGAGTGGAGAGTCAATTTTGCTTGAAGGCTAGTAATTAATAGTGGAGACTCCCGTGAAGATCACAAATGCAGCCTAAAAAGCTTATTTTGAGAGCAATACACTCACTCCATAAACACTCATTCAAACACTCTTACAAGTATATATATAAGTCTCATTTGTACAAAACATTGTTTGCTATAGAAGAATAGGGTCTGCTTGTGGATACCCTAATAGACTTTGTGGATAAATCTTTAGAAATGATTTTAGGCAATGTATGTAATGAACCACTAAACTAGCCTAAACACCTCCATTCCCTTTAATGTGTGCGCTCCCAAGCCCATATGAAGCTTCACACACACACACACACACACACACACACACACACACACACACACACACACACACACACACATATATATATATATAAACCTTTTTATTCTTGAACCACTTCAACATGAACCATATAGCTTAACCATTAAACCTACCTTGTATCAAATGATTTGCTAAGGAATGGGATTAATGTAAGCTAATGGTTCTTGGAAGTGTAAGGCCTGTACCTAGGCATGAGTGTGCAAATGTATGCAAGGTTGTTGAAAAGATGAAAAGAAAAGAAAAAAAATTAAAAAAAAACAAAAATATTGAAATGAAAAGATAAAAAGAAAAGAAATGCATAAGCAAAAAAAAATGATGAATGAGGTAAAAATGGCCTAAGTGAAAAATGCAAAGTTGAATAAACTGCTCAATGCAAAAAGTAGGAAGTTGCACAAAAGTGAATTATAAGTTTGAATGCCAAAATGCAAATTGTGAGTGCTGTGAATGGCACAATGTACTCATAATTAGAATGTATGCCTTAGCATAATTATTAGGTATCTTGCTATCCTAATTTTTCCCATTTATTGATTCACCATTTTCCTTAGGCACCATTACAATCAAAAGAAAGACCTTTTTGATCTTTGGAAATGTCCAATCAGAAAGTTTTGGTTGATGTATATTCTCTCCGGTCCATGGCTTGCAATTCCATTCATAAGACTTTATTTTTAGAAATTGCATTTTTTTTTAAATGTATCATGTGCATTTATATTAAATAGCCATAACATAAACTCACATTGCATATGAATGATTGAGTGAAGCCTAGGAATCATAGCGAAAAATGAGAGAAGTCCAGTGAAGATTAGATGTAGAGGCGAATTACAATTCAAACTGAAGGGCATTTTTATCTTTGAAGCTTTGGCATCTTGAATGTATGATAACATTGAGTGCAATTCTATTTAAAGTGGCATGTCCTTAATCCTTACTTAGCATTTATTACATGACCAATTCCTCATGAGAACATCATTGATTGAATATCTTCATTTTGGTTTTGTAAGTTACTTAAATGGCTTATAAATCCTTTACAAGAAGAGGCTTGATTGAAATTTTTGATGATATAAACACGTCTTTGGGTTGTTTTGTGATTGTTTTAATTAAGAACTAGCAAAAGATAGGTTTTGGGGTATTTGATCGAGCCAAAATAGACATGAATTTTGGCCCTCATTTCATATTCTATTTTCTTGATTCTCAGGCATTCTCGTGTTTAAACAAGTTATTCAAGTGTTTCAGAATTAATGTTGCCATAAGGGCATTTATGAAGAAAAAGAAGAAATTAACACAAAAAGACCAAAAAGGTGAAGAGCAGGGCAAATTAGCAGTTATGTCCCATGAAGGCCAACAACGACTTGTCTTAAATGAGAGTCGATGTCCAAGTGTCGCTATAAAGGCACCGCGACAGAGAAGGGAAGAGATGGAGAAGATAACCAGTTGCATTGCCACGGCTGAAGTGTCGCTTCTAAGACACCGCGATAAAGAACCAGTTGTGGCAAGAACAAATACTGAGTGATTGTTGCGGCTAAAGCATCGCTGTGAGAAAGACCACAACCAAGAAAAATTAAATTGGAAAAAAAATCAGGTCTGTTGTCGCGCCTAATTGTAGCTTCCATGTCAGCAGCGACATCATTAGATCCATTTATTGTTGGCATAGGTTTCGCTGCTTTGCCACCACAAAACTATATGAAGAAACCAGATCCAATTATCATTGTGTAGATGTCGTTGCCTTCAAGACCGTGAAAAAGATGATGTAGGCCGCGATAACCAGATCAAATACTGTATAACCGTCTGTTGCGGTCAAGTTTGCTGGGTGCACACCGCGACATCGGGATCGCAACACATGCGACATCAAAAATTCAGGCTATTACAAGACATCACCTTGTGCTCATATAGATACCTCTCTTTTTCATTTTCCAGGATTTTTTTAGGAATTTCAAATATTATAGATTTTGAAGAGCCATTTTCCTCCTCCGTAATTCCTAAAACTCAACCTTATCCATTTCAATACTTGAACTACCTATTCCATCCAAAACTCAACACCAAATCTAGATTACTTTCCCCTAATCATTATTCTTTTCCCATTTTCTACATTTCCAGAATGCGTAGCCCAGTGATAAAATTCCACAGCCATATTCTATGGTTGGATGCCTTATAACATAATACAAACTCTGTTGCCATGGTGGAAGAAGCTATGAGTGTCTATTTGGCACTCCTCCAAGATATAGCTTCACCAGCCAACAAATATTTGTAGCCCGATGTAGATCTCATACTGTCTTGGCATCCAACATAATCAGAGTCGAAATACTCTATGATCTCAAACTGATCTGGTCTTCTATATGTGAGCATGTAATATTTTGTTCTCTTCAAATACCTTATAACTCGATTGGCTGCTATCCAATGACCCATCCCAGGGTTACTTAAATATCTGCCTAACATACCAACAATGTATGCAATATCCGGACGCGTACACACCTGAACATACATTAGACTCCCTACAGCTGATGCATAGGGAATCTTCTGCATTTCCTTAGCTTCAAGGTTACTTTTAGGGCACTAATTGAGATTGAACTTGTCTCCCTTAGCGACAGGGGTGTCACCTGGTTTGTTGTCCTGCATGCCAAACCTTTTGAGCATTGTATCGATATAGCTCCTTTGTGATAATCCAAGAATACCCCGAGAGCGATCTCATTGTATCTGGATCCCTAATACAAAGGAGGTGTCACCAAGATCTTTCATCTCAAAATTCTTTGATAGAAATCAATTGGTTTCATGCAACATGCCTATATCATTTGTGGCAAGCAGTATGTCATCGACATATAAAACCAGGAATATGTGCTTACTCCCACTGAATTTGTGATACACACAATTATCAACAACGTTTATCTCAAAACCAAACGAGATAATCACTTGATGAAACTTATGGTGCCACTGACGGGAAGCTTGCTTGAGTCCATAAATGGATTTTGTCAATTTGCAAACCATATTCTTTGGGTCTCCAGACTCAAAGTTTTCTGGTTGTACCATATAAATTTTTTCGTCAATGTTACCATTGAGAAATGCCGTCTTGACATCCATCTGATGAAGCTTAAGGTCAAAATATGCAACAAGTGTCATCATTGTCTAAAAGAGTCTTTCGTTGAAACCGGAGAGAAAGTCTCTTTATAATCAATCTCTTTCTTTTGGGTAAAGCATTGAGTTACAAGACGAGCCTTATACCTCTCCATATTACCTTTCGAATCCCTTTGGTTTTAAATATCCATTTACAACCAATGGACTTCGGACCTTCTGGTAATGGGACAAGTTCCCAAACCTTATTGTCTTGTTTAGACTTATACTCCTCATTCATGGCATCAATCCACTTTTGAGAGTTGGAACCCTGCATGGCTTGATGGAAGTTGGTCGGATCATTTTCCATCATTCCAATGTTTTCCTCATGTTCCTGGAGAAATATGTAAAACATCATCCGGAATAGCATTTCTTATTTCTCTAGTGGATCGCCTTAATTGCACTGGTTCTTGAGGTTGTTGAGTTTGTTCCTCAGGAACAATTACCTCGTCTTGAATGGGGGTTGTTCAATATTGTCTAGTTGAGAATCCAGATTCGCTTCTTGATCAATGGCAGGTATAGAAACATGCACATTGTCAAAAGAGATAGTAGGAATCGTAACGATTCTTCCTCAAAGACAATGTCTGGTTGAGGATCCAGATTCGCTTCTTGATCAATGACAGGTATAGAAACCTGCACATTGTCAAAAGGGATAGTAGGAATCATAACTGATTCTTCCTCAAAGACAATATCTCTAACTTTATTTCTCCCCCAAACTCAATATCCTCAAAAAATGTTGCAGTTCCCGTTTCAAAAAATTGATCTAAGTGTGGGATCATAAAACTTATAGCCCCTTGATCGCTCAGAATAGCCAATGAAGTAACTTCTCACAGTTTTGGAGTCCAATTTATTTTCATGTGGCCTGTAAGGCCTTACCTCAGCTGGACATCCCCAAATGTGAAAATGTTTTAGACTCGGCTTTCTGTCTGTCCAAAGCTCATAAGGTATCTTGCAGCTTCATTATTCTTCTTCTATTTGCCCTTATCCTTAGAAATGTTAGCCAAATGAGCACTTTCGGTCTTGTTTCGCTTTAGTCTATCTTCCTCTTGCACACAGTAAGAAATGAGCTTATTAAAAGTCCATTTCTCCTTTTGACAGTTGTAACTGACCTTAAACTGACTATATTGTGCAGGAAGTGATATTAATACCAAATGCACGAGCAATTCGTTAGACAGCTCGAGCTTCAACGCCTTAAGCTCAGAAGCAATATAAGACATTTCCATAATGTACTCCTTTATGTTCCATTTACCCTTGTACTTCATAGAATCAAGCTTTTCAAAAGCATGTTTGTTTCTGCCATATCGTTTTTCATAAAATGCTTTTCAATTTCGGCTAGGAACTCTTTAGTTTTGGTTATCTTTTTAGATACCACGCCTCTAAATGCCTCCGGAATGCCGCGCTTCATGATCCTAAGACTCATGCAATTTGAGCGATCCCACTTCTCAAAGTTCTTCCTATCATCAAGAGAACTTGCATTCATAAGAGAAACGGGTTGCTCAACCCGAAGTGCAAGGTCTAGATCCATGCAGCCGAGAACAATGAGTACACACAAACATGCTCACATTAATAACCAAATACAATGATCAACAAATTCAAATAATGGTAAGTCTCATCTCAAGATACCTAGCACAACATTAATATCAATTCTTTGGATAGTAATATTAATTGTAAGTGGTACTCTTGTTGTACTGATCAAATATTGACAATAATTAATGTCAAATAATAAATCTATCTTTGGATCGACTTATTATTCACATGTCAAACCTTATAATCGTCACATATTTATCACCACAGGTGTGTAATTCAGTGAAGTATTAACCTTCCTTTGAGCCGACTAATACTCGTATGAATTTACACACACACAAACATCCAACATCCAACATCCAACATCCCTTATGAATAATCTACACAAAAGATGTCACTTTGACTACATCTTGCTTCAATTAGCCCATTTAGAATGATAGACCAATCTATTAAACCATAAAAGATATACCAAATAATGGTCGGTCCCATCTTAAGATACCTAGTACAACATTAATATCAAGTCTTTGGACAATAATATTAATTGTAAGTGGTACTCTTGTTTTAGTGATCAAACATTGACAATAATTTATGTTAAATAATAAATCTATCTTTGGATCGACTTATTATTCACATGTAAAACCTTATAATCATCACATGTTTACCACCACATATATATGTACAATTCGGCCAAGCATTAACCTTTCTTTGGGCCGGCTAATACCCGTAAGAATTTATATTCACACAAGTGGTACTCTTTTAGTAGTGATCAAACATTGACAATAATTTATGTTAAATAATAAATCTATCTTTGGATCGATTTATTATTCATATGTAAAACCTTATAATCGTCACATGTTTACCACCACATATGTGTGTGCAATTCAACCAAGTATTAACCTTCCTTTGGGCCGGTAAATACCTGTATGAATTTACACACACAGGAACATCCAACATTCATCATGAACAATCTACACAAGAGATGTCACTTTGGTGACATCTTGTTTCAATTAACCCATTTAGAATGATAGACTACTTTATTTAACCATAAAAGGTATACCACCAAATATTTGAATTTAAGTTGTTCTTTATAATAAAATGAAAATAAATACAAATTTATTTCATTTTATCAAAATTACAAAAGTGTCCCTATTTTATAAAATTATAGAAAGGCTCCTCAAGTTTTCATAATTAAAATTTGGCACAAAACTTTTGAAAATTACAAGTGACCCTATAATTTTTCAATAATTATAAATATGTCCCATAACTTTTTTGTAATTACAAAAAGGCCCTATAAGTTTTGAAAATTATAAATTGACCCCAAAAGTTTATCAAAATCACACAATGACCCCAATAATTTGCAAAGCAATCCCTTAAGAATTTCAAATTTTCAAAAGAAGTGTCTGACAAAAATCAACATCTGAAACCCTAGGTTTCAAGTCGTCGCCGCCTTAGCCACCAGAACGTCACCGGAAGGCAACGAATGGTGGCCAAGCATCGCACGACCCGCAACGCAGATCGGCGAACGAAGAAGCCCAACTGATCGAGCGACAAGTGGCTGGAGGCAGCGATGGCTAGCCCGATCTGAACCAGATCACGGTCGACGACCGGTGATCCTCCTCCTCGCCTTAATCGCACGGTTTTCGCGTCTAAAAATGGCCGAAAAACCTCACCAGTGGGGCGTTGACCTCGAGAAGAAGAAAAAAACAGTGGTCTGGGCGATCTCCCTTGACCCAATTTAGACAACGGGTCTAAAACCATTGCCTAGTTTTTATTTTTTTTTCAAAACATATAGATTTTTTTTTTAAGTACAAAATCATTAAAAAAACGATATTGTCTGTACTGAATCCCAGATGACAATATTAGATTCAATCATTCTTTACATTAAAAAATAAAAAATAAAAAACCAAACTCAAACACTGAAGATCAAAACCCAAATAATATTTCAAAAGAACGTCATTGATCTAAACCCTAAAATTTTTAGAAATTTCTTAAAACTAAATATCCAAATCTCAATTCTCAAGAATCGATCATGGGTGGCTCTGATACCACTTGTAAGGATTTGAATTAACACAATAAAACAAAACAACATGTATAGGTATATAATTAATCCGAAAAATTTAACCTAAACATGTTTCTATACATACTTAATCAAACCCTAAACATACAATATTAACCCATGTCAATTCAAGAGAAAAGTGGAAAAGAATCGATAGCGGAAGCGTACCTGAATCCATTGATGGAAATTTGTGAACGGGTTGTGATCTTCCAAATTATCACGACCTTTATGAACCCTACCGTGTTCTATTTTGCTATGTTGATGGGGATACAGAGAAAACAAAAGTATCGTGTAATTTGGGGACAATAACCCTAAATATATATAATAATCAAATTATTATATGTTGGCTATTTCTAATTCGTCCCCTCAACAAGTTAGAAATAGCACTCTGGTATCTACACATTAATTCCATGAAAATTATACCCTTAAGCCTTAAAACTTTAAATCTTAATTAGATTACTTTAATTTAGGTTTAACCAAAAGATAGCACAACAGCGCGTCCGACCTAGTTGAAGAGGTACTTGACGAGAAAGACGGATTCTCATCTTCTATCATAAATTCTAAATCACTAGGCGTTGGATTCCCATAGAGTACAAGTTCATTTCCATTCATGACAGACCACTTTTTGACTGCTCTGCTCCCCCAAAAAAAAAAAGACTTGTCGGAAATCGCCTTGGAAAAACCAAGAAAGAGGATAAAGGGTAGTAGAAACAGAAGACTGTAGCTCAACATCGTACACAGCCCCTCCGGTGAACGAAGCGGCTCTAGGTCTTTTACTCGTTAGTCCCGGTAAAGCCCCCGGGCGGCGTATTTTTTTGAAACGAGGCCCTCGGTAACGTGACATAAAAACTCCTTATTTTATTGAAATTTCATAAACCTAAATTAAAACCATTTAATATTCACATGTGTGGTCCCTTATGATATAATTTTTCCAACATTTAATACAATTTGAACATAATATAAAATTCACAACAAAAATCCCTTTTAGAAAAAAAAATCCACATTAAAAATATTAAATTGAATTATAATTTAAAATCCAAGTTCTTCATAGACATTTTATTTATATTTAATTATGATTTTATTGTAATTTTTATTTTTAGTTATCTTAGATTCCTGAAACCGATATAAGCTTCCTGGGTCTTAAATATGTGAATGAGACAAAGAATAAAGACGGTAACCGATTTAAGATTTTTTGGTTGTAATTAGAATAATAATGGAATTAAAAGATTAAAATAACATCAACTTCTTTATCAAATAAAAAAAAAATCAACTTCATTAGTCAATGGGACGATAACAAATGAGACTTTTAAATCGAACTGGTCCTAAAAAGTTGTTTTTAAGATGTTTTGTTTAATTTTTTATTTTTTTAAGTCATCTAACATCTGAAATAGGTTAAATGCATCTGAAAAAACCAAATTAAAAAAGTTGGCTTTTTATCTTAAATGTGGGTTAATTAACATATATTTATCACTTTTCATGTAAAGAGAAATACTCTTCCTACAAGTACGAGAACTTTCAGAAACAAAATACTTCCACTTTCGCTAATCTTTCTTGATTCATACATGTTTATGATTGACTACGGTTCGGATCACGGTTGGCCACCCATTTTCTACACCGTTTTAAATTCACATGAAATTACATCGCTTAGAAAATCATTATCCGTCTGTTGCATCACCCAAAACTATTGTCCTCACTAGGGGTGGGTATGGTTTGGTTCGGTTCGGTTCGGTTCGGTTCGGTTTTGACCAAAACCATATTGAACCAATATATATTCGGTTTTTAAAAATGTGAATCGGTTTGAACCGTTTGAACTTGAAAACCGAATTGAACGGAACACCTTTATCTCGTTTCGGTTCGGTTCGGTTCGGTTCAATTCGGTTTAGGGCCTAATGGGCTTTAAAGGTTTTTTAATATGTTTTTTTAAATTTTTTTAGGTTTTTAAGTTGCATTTTTGGTATTTAGCCTTAAACTTTTTTAAGAAAGCATAATATGTAAAAATTAATTTAAACAAAATACAATTCAATTTTGAATCCGAATCTAAAATTTTAATTATATTCGGTCTACGTACTCAATCAAAATATAAAATCATCATAACTTCTATAAATATAAGTAAAAAAATGTAGTATATATATATATATGTAGTTCAAAAATAAAACATCATCAACAAACAATCCATAATAAAATTGAACCTTACAAAATAATTAATTAAGACAATTCGGTTTATTCGGTTCGGTTCAGTTTTGTTTGTCCAAAACCGAAACCGAACCGAATTCAATTCGGTTTTTAAATTTCAAATCGGTTTGAACCGAATAGAAACTATGAACCGAACCAAACACCCTTTTTCGGTTCGGTTCGGTTCGGTTCGGTTCATTTCAATTCGGTTTCGGTTTTTATACCCACCCCTAGTCCTCACCATTGTGCATGTGTGTAAAGCACTGTGCAAATCCTTGGAATTGGACCGTTGTCCTTGTCGTTGTGCAATTGCACAACGCAAGGCACATCGCTTGTCAAGTGCTCCCTAGACCACTATCAAAGGCACAACACTATTCATTTCTCAATTCTTCAAGGCCTTCAAGCCTCTCTCAAACATGATCTCATATTTCCAAACATTTTTCAAGTCTCCAGGAAGTCTCCGCATTAGTTGAATTCTATTTGGTAACCATTAGAAATTTGAGCCATATCCAACAATTCTCCCTTATGACTAGAATCTCGAAACCTTTGTCCATAGCCACGACTCTCAACACCGAGAATCAACATACTCACTATGAGGAATAACCACTTAGGAACATCCATCCTAAGATTTCCCTTGCACATGTCGAAATTTACCTTACTAAAATTATGGTGCAACTCCTTACGTTAGGTTTCCAGGGATTGCTTTCAGTCATCGACATCCTTGTCCACCACACACATTGCATCACCTCATAACCAATGCCTTAAAGCATACTTCCTAACATCTGTACCATAAGGACCTGTATTGACCGATAGTGGAGAAGTCGAAAAGTGTATTCGACGTTGATTGGGTGGTCAAGCGGATGCCTAAGGGCATAGACAACGATGAGTGGGTACTCCTAGACCGTTGAGCACTAGGAGCGATTCATCTTAGTTTGACAAAATCGGTTTCTTTCAACGTCAAAGATTAGAAGACAGCAACAAATCCTATGAAGACCTTATCGAACCTATACAAGCAGCCTTCTGCAGCAAGGAAGGTTTATATAACTAAGAAGCTAGTAAATCTGAAGATGTCAAAAAATCAAAGTTTCAAGGATCATATGAATCATTTCAATGAAGCCAAAGTTGGGTTAAGTTCGGTATCCATGGTATTTGATGAGGACTTAGGCAGTATCTTACTCACATAGATGGTAGAGAGTTGGGCAATGATATGTCAATCGATTGCCAATTCTTTCAAAAAAAAAATGATAAACTTCCAGTAGGTTGTGATTATGATCATGACCGAATAAATCAGGATGCATGAAACAGGATCAGGGGCTTCTTCTTCATCACTGAATATGGAAGGTATAGAAAGTAGGGGCAGAAACAAGAATATGTATCAACAAGGTAGATCTTAAAAGTAAATCCAAGTCCAAAGGCCATAAGGGAAACAATTCATGTAATTAGCAGCAAAGCAAGAAAGACATCGATTGTTCGAATTGTGGCAATGTGGGCCACTACTTGAGTGAGTATAGGTCTGATAAGAAGGACGATGGCAAGAGCGGTGTGAATTATGTTCAGAGGAGTCAAACGACTACCTTATCTGCTTAATAAAAAATAAGATAGAATCTTTGGTATTGAACTCAGGAGCGTCATTGCATGCCACCTCACACAGAGAGTTTTTAGATAACTACATCTCTGAAAATTTAGGTAAGGTGTATCGTGGTGACAATCAAGCATATGATATTACCGGGAAGGGGGATGTGAAGATTCTATCAATTTAAAAGCTCGATAATGTGAGGCACGTACCGGACTCGAGGAAGAACTTGATATCCATAAAGCAGTTAACGTCATAAGGATATAAGACAACTTTCATAGGTGATAAGTGGAAGATCTCGAGCAGAGCTATAACAGTCGTCCGATGGACTAAGAACGGGTCACTTTACACG
This sequence comes from Dipteronia dyeriana, assembly GCA_032871835.1. Lineage (NCBI taxonomy): Eukaryota > Viridiplantae > Streptophyta > Magnoliopsida > Sapindales > Sapindaceae > Dipteronia > Dipteronia dyeriana. The sequence continues at coordinate 31,016,634 of CM065298.1, forward strand.
ACTACTAATGGGTATGGATTAGCCGTAATGGCAGAAAGTAAAGAGGATATGAATCTCTAGCACTAAAGGTATGAGAATATAGGTAGTTAAGGGTTGAAGTGTCTACACTCGAAAGGTAAACTGTCATAGTTAAGTTCATTGTAGTGGATTTCTATGAGAGTTGTATTCTCAAAAAGCAGAAGCAATTGAGCTTTAAGAATACCGAAAAAGTAATGGTAAAAGAGAAGCTGAAACTAGCGCACACCGACGTATGGAGTCCACCTTCAGTTCATCAATCGGAGGTAAACAATATTTTGTCGCTTCATTCGATGAACATTTAAGAAATGTGTGGGTTTACTTCATACTACACAAGTCTGAGGTGTTTGAAGCTTTCAAGAGTTAGAATTCTAGAGTCGAGAATGAGACAGGGTTGAAGATCAAGAAGCTACATTAAGACAGTGATGGAAAGTACGAAGACAATGAGTTTAGAAAGTTTTGCTACTAGAGCGAGATAAAGCTCATAAGGTTGGTGCTAGGTACACCATATCAGAATGGTACAATAGAACACATGAACATGACAATGACTAAGAGAGCCAGAAGCATGCACCTACAGTCAGTGTTGCATGACAATGATTAACCATTTTATTTGTGAGAACCTCCACAAGACTCAAAGCCATCCATTGAATCCCTATCGTCCTCAAATCTGATTGAAGTCTCTGCGTCATACCATCCTACTCTCTTAAGGACAAGTTAGCATATAGCCTCGCAATCTCTTCCGAATTCATTTCGGCTAAACTAAACCTCACCCCATTAGCACTCCCAACTCTAAAAGTCCAGAGAACTTTTTTGAGGAAAGACTTTCTTATACAATAGAATGCTACATAATTAATGCTCATCTAACTTATAGAATTATTATTGGAGAATATTAAATAATGCATGAAAAGTTGTAGGCCAGAGCACTTCATGAATATGGGTTAAGAGTCTTGAGACCGAGAAGCAGTACAGAATGTTCGTAAATATATATACAGTTTTGTTATGATTAGTGCGCACTGATAGAATTATATAAGGACATAGAATGTGAGTCACTCATTTATAAAAAAGCTTTAACAGGTGCATACATGTCAAGTCAAAGTATATAAAATGAATGATTCACATTCAATGTCCTTATATAATTCCATCAGTGCGTACTTACGTCAAAATTTTCGTGTATGTGTGTGTGTGTGTGTGTGTGTATATATATATATATATATATCTTAACTTTTCTTTTGGGTAACCAAATAAAGGAGTTGACTGCCATCACTTGTCATTTATCATCATGGGATGCAAATGAGAAACTAAAAAAGAATGTAAGCTCAATTTTTGTATCTAATTTCTTCTAATGTATAAATTAATTTACGAGACTGATGGAGTAATGCTAGAAGTCCCAATAATTTTTGTCAAATTCCTTTCCAAATGATGTTAACTTTTCTTTTGGGTAACCAAATAAAAAAGTTGACTGCCATCACTTGTCATTTATCATCATAGGATCCAAATGAGAAACTAAAAAAGAATGTAGGCTCAATTTTTGTATCTAATTTCTTCTAATGTATAAATTAATTTATGAGATTGATAGAGTAATGTTGCGCGTCCCAAATTTTTTTTCCAAATTCATCCCTAAATGATGTGGCACGTGAAGTGTCAACATCACATCACTCATCATATAATCTTATGATTTACAAAATGTTGAAACTTCACGTGCCACATCATTTGGAAATAATTTTGGGAAAAACATTTGGGACGCCTAGCATTACTCTTACTAATAATCCTTACGGCTTTGACCTTCTATATTAACTCAATTAATTATCTGATCTCCCGATTATTTCCTTATTAGGGATGGCAATTTCACCCAAACGTGCAAGCACATGCCTAAATCGTGATGGTCAAGTATAGATTTTGCTAATCGGTGCGGAAGGGTATATGTGTTAAATTCAAACTCAAAACGGGTTCGGATTCGGGTTTGAGAAAAAAAAAACTCGAACTAGCGAACCAGCTTGATTTAAAATATATATAATAAATATTATTTTCAAAGAAATCCATATCTTCACAACGACATTGTTTTAAGCAAATTAGAAATCTAAACTCAAAATAACATCGTCTCGAGTTAATAATCTAAGAGCATCTCCAATGCAAATATGCATTTGGAGAAAATTGAGTGTCACATAGGATAAATAGATAAAAAGTTAGAAAAACATCTCCAATACAATTATCTAACTTTAATATGAAGATATTGTGGTAAAAAAAAATAGAGAATATGGAGTTAAATTTCTAATTATAAAAACTCTTCTAGAAAGGCCAATGAGATTTCTAACTCTTTCCACAAATAATATTATATCTCATTTAATTGTAAAATTAAAGAGTAGAGAGAGTGAAATAAATGTTTTATTATGATTGGGTATAAAATGGATGCATATTTTATTTTAGATAATTACATTGGAAATGTGAATATGCTTTTCTCCAATATTTTTGCTAAAGTGGATACATAATGAATAGAAATACCGATGAGTCACTATTTAGAAACTCAAAAATGTATATTTTCAATATTGGAGATGCTCTAATATATTTTTTGAGCAATTATTATCTTTAGTATTTTATTTTAAATTGAGCTTGCGGGTTCAAACAAAATACACAATCTCATGGTGCAGGCTTGAGGGGTTTTACTACCAAACCAACTTCATCTCGTCTTTTCATTTTTAATATTGTTAATTATTATTAGTTAAGACATTAATGTTCCTACGCTTCTTCCATTATGCAATCAGCTTTTCAAACCAAAAATATTAACAAGTAAATGAGACTCATGTAAGAAATTAAACTTTTATCATGTCTCATCACATATTTTAAAAGTATTTAATTACTGTGATGAAAATGTAATGATAGTAGACCCTTAAAGTTAATAGTTGAACCAGAGTTGTTTTGAAAGATTTGATATTAATTTGTCGATTTCAACTGTATGTATTGATAAATTAATAACCTCACTAAATAATAAAATCTTTTGATCCTGACTTGAGTCTATGTAATAAATTAATAATCTCGCTTGTATAAGATAATATATATTTTTTGAAGTTATTTAAGTCCCAATGAATATATAAATTAATAGTTGATTAAATACATAAAAAATGTAATACATAAAAAATCATAATAAATATCAATAAACTTTTAACTTAACAACTTCCTTTCAAAAAAAAACTTAACAACTTCTATTTTCTCAATTCAAATCTTTCTTAAAATATGTATCTAAAGTCGTTTGTCTTTTCTTCGTACTGAAACAAACTCAATCTGATCCTTAATTCTTTACAAATCATATACTATATTGGTATATGTATATTTTTTTCATTTTGTAGTAATAAGTTATTTAATGTTACTATTTCTTGAAATGTCTCTTTCGGAGAAACACTTGGTAAAAATATTGTTGTCATCTGAATCAAGATCATCGGTGGATGTATTCATTACCCCTTAAATAATTTCTTCATCGATAGGTGATTCCATCACTGTATCATTTTTACTAAGATAATTCAAAATGTGATCAACATCCATAACATTTATGTAGTGTAGACTATAAATGGTTTCACGTAATCCATCGATATCTTCATCTTCACCAACTTGTTGTTCAAAACACTTTGCAATGGTTGTTTCTTCGTATCAATGTTCCAAGTCGTATTAAAAAATTGGGAAAATTACACAAACATAGCCCGACTTTAACATATATACGAGGCAAAATCCAGTTTTGTCAAAAATACAATAACATACCTTTGACCTTGGGTTTGACCGTTTGAGATAATGGGGACTTTACTTGAAATCGGTAAAGTACAGTTTTACCCTTCATTTCTTATTGAACGTTTTCACATGTGATAGGACATTGACAGTGAAGTGTTTAGTTGTAAAAAATCAGATTATGTAATGACAAATTTGCCCTTTAAACATAATCAAAATTTGCACCTAAATGAACCAAAAATGAACGTTGGTGCCTTGTGTTCATTGGTCACCAAGGGTCTGATTTTGAGGGTTATTTAAAGTCTGTTTGGCTTGTAGTTTGTTTTCTGAAAGGTAGTAGTGTTATAGAGTTGCCATACTCATACACGGGGAGTTCAAATGTCAATGGAGGTTTTGTATAAGTCATGAACAAAACTTGTGTGGAAAGTTGCAATGTGAATTTTAGAATCCTAGTATAATTCAAGAACAAAACTTTTAAGTGTGGAACATTGCAATGTGAATTTTAGAATCCAATTGAAATCCGTCAAAGTTATATTTTCATTCATTTACTGTTTGAAGGAAAATTACATTTTTTACTGCTTTTATTCTCTAGATGGAGGACAATCACATCTTGAATGTCTTTCATTAAGAGATGCAATTGTTGATGATTTCAATCCAAGAGAAAATGCAGAAACATGCACATATAGTTGAGGAAAACAACATTACAATTCAAATAATTAATATGTTTTTAAGTAATTTTATTTTCCCTATTATTCTAATTGTCCATATTATTTTTCCACTAGATTTATAGTTACATTGTTATTGCAGGGATATATCTACATATAACTAGGCAACAAACATAATACATGCAATATTTATAGTTTAATAGCATTAATCCAGCATCGATATATTGCTATTGTACCAGATCTTACAAGAAAGTTTTTTGACCTTGTACATTATACAACACATCATAGATGATAACAAAATAATTCATTACACCCAAGCATATCTTCATGTACTAGAATGCATTGCAATACCTAATTACAACAAAATATGACTTTATCTACTCCAAATCATCCCATCATCAGCAAATTACCTACCTTAAGCACTGCCTCATCAACCACCATTTTCAAGTCTTGGATACTAACCAAAAACCATACACAAAAGTCTTGTTCAAAAATAACAAAAGTAGCAAATCAGTTGGCTCATCACAGTACACTCCAGTCAATGTTCAACCCTACCACAGTCCCTAAAGTGAAAACATGCAACATCATATTGAATACACATAAGCAAATGCTTAAGCCTATATAAAAATCATAGGCACTACATAATATACATTTATTACAGTTTACCTGGATTTGCACTAGATGTGAATGGTTGCGAGGCATTTTGATTGGAGTGGAGGGGTGCAATACATGTCGCTGGTTGTGAAGATGCTACTCCAACTGTCTCAGTAGCATGTTCTGACGCAAAATATTGATTACATGCTTCTTGATTTGTTCGATCCAACTACAAATAACAACATTTATAGGTGTATTTAAAAAAAAAAAAGATAAATGTTATTTAAAAAAAATGTAGAACTATAATAATAGGTAAGAGGATAATACATTTAATCGACTTCTTGTTGTTACCCACAGTTGCTTTTACATGACCAAAATGTTGCACTAACTGCATAGAAATCACACTTGGTGTAAATGACTATATAATAAATAAGTCAATCATAGCATTTTGATTATAACGGCAATATATACATCTACTCTTACTGAAGTTGTTGTCCCAAACCTGGTACCCGTTGTTGGCCCTACACTACCTAACATTTGACCCACCTATACAATGCAAAACATATTGTTATATACTGTAAGTTGTTTTACAATCACAACAAGTTGCTTATAATCATTTTACATCAACCCTTGCTCTTGTTGCTGTCCTAGAGGAGCTTCCAACCTGTATAAAATAAACAGTATGAGTTCAAAAAATTTATTAATCTATTTATGATGAAAAACAATATTTAAATATGTTTAGATGTTAAAATTAGAACCTCAAAGTTCATCTTCATTTTCCCTCCAGTTGTACTGTTTTTCCCCAGGATACACACAAATATAGATATTGGTAAACAAAAATAGTATATAAAAAAAAGTGCAATGAAGTCAAATACCATTCTCTTCTTGCTTGTATCTCCTTTACACCCTTTACAAGTCCTGATGTTGTGTCCATACTCCCCACACTGTGTACACTTTCCTGGACCACTCCTCTTCTGTTTTGGAGGCTCTTCTACTGAACTTTAGGCCACTGTGATTGAGATGGAATCGAATGAATGACAAATGAATGTCTTCAAATAAGCTGCTTTGGTTAAGTATGCATCAATGTAATCTTCCGCACTTAACCTTTTCGCAGTGATGACGGCCATGGCGTGTTTGTAAGGGATACCACTAACCTCCCACAAGACACAGTCACAGCTGCGTGTAATTAAATTGGCAATGAAGTACTTGATATCCTCTTTTACTCTGTATTCAGTATCACTTGCACATAATACTGTCACAAACCTGCTCTCGTCTTGGCTTTTTGCAAGCTTCTTTGCTACCAATGGGGGTAAATTTGAGGACCACTTCCTTGCATCTTCCAAACGCTTGTACATCCTTTTCATCATCTTTCTCCTTAGACTCTCAAGCAACATAAGAGTTGGATATCCTCTATATTTGTCAACCCAACTGTTGAAGCTCTCAGTTATGTTGTTAGTGGTATGCTCTGACTTTACGTGTGTGTCAAATGCATGTACGCACCAATGCTTGAGTTGAATTTGTATAATCCAGTCATGAGCACGTTCATTTACCTCCTTGAGTTTTGCCATTTCCTCCATGAACGCATTTTTGTTGCTGGAATTGGCTGCATTCCAAAATGGCACTCAGCTGCCCCTTAAACATTGACTGTAGGTTTGCTATAACATGTCTCACACAATATTTGTTGCTTGATCCTGGCCAAAACCTCTCTATTGCATCTAACACTCCTTTTTGTCTATCTGTCATGAATGTAATCATTCTAGTCTCCTCTAACCCTATATGCATATATAATTGTTGCATGAACCATCCCCAACAATCCTTGCTTTCTCCTTCACAAATGCAAACAACCACCGGAAAGACACCATTATCAGCATCAATTCCAATGTTAGACAATAGCACGCCTGGGTGATTTCCCTTCAAGTGGCATCCATCAAGTCCCAAGAAAGGTCTACATCCATACAATAAACCATCCTTCTGGGCTTGGAATGATAAGAAAAACCTCTGGAACCGTGTAGGTGCACCCAAGTGTGGAGTAATTGTTTTTAACAGCATCATGCTACCAGGGTTCCTTTGTCTTACACTGTACCCGTAGCTGTAAAGACTTGTATGAAGTAATGTGTTCCTTCTCAGCTTTGTTTAACACTCTATTCTTAGCTCTATACAGAGTGTAGTTAGGTATAGACAACCCATATATCCTATGTATCTCTCGCCCTAAAAATTTAACTGTTATTTCTGGATTTTCTTCAATCATAGCACGAAATCTATGTGCCACCCATGTTGCATTTGCCTCTTGATTTTTATGGACTTTCTGACAACAATGTCTATCGTTCATGGTCTTGATCATGAAGTTGGTTTTGTCATCTATAGGGCATGCATGAACCCTCCATAAACAGCCCTCATAAGCACACTCAGCAGTGTAACGCTCTTTTGCATTCTTAATCCTCTTTAGTTCGAAACCCTCTTGCACCACATAATCCCTGAGCACTAGTCTGAAGTGGTTGAGGTTGTTGAACAACTAACCAACCTCCAAATGGACTCTCCCACCAGCAATTTGCCTATATGGCTTACCCCTTGGACCTTGATCAGGTCTTTGTACTCCACCTCCTTCATCACCACTTGATTCCTGCTCCATGAAGTCATTGTTCCAAGTGAAGGAAGCGGCATTAGATAATTGTTCATCATCAGAGTCAGTGTCACTGTCCAATTGTACATCTGCAGACTCGGGAAGCATGTCTGAAGATGTTTTGCTCATTGAACAGTTGGAGTTAGGGACATAATCCTCATCATCCTCACTTGGCAATGATGCATAACTTGGAAGTTGTTCACCATTGTTTCCATCATCATCAGTTGATAAGTCCACAACTTCAACAGTCGATTGAATCACTCTTTTTGCTGAATTGTTGTGTGATTCTAAAGAATTAAATGCTAAATTATCTGCATCTATTTCTTCATGAGACAAGGCTGCAACTGCAAGAGCTTGTAGCTCAACATCTATTCTGATGGTATTAAGATTTCTATTCCTAAACATGTTGAACACGCATTGCAAGTCCCTATCATCGTTCAATACTTTGTACTCTCCACTCCACGGTAACTTGACCTCTGCTTTAAAGGTCTCAGTAGGCTCTGGGAAAGTGGCACATGTGCACATGTACATGTCGGCCCATAACGAGCCCAATGTGTACTGATCGAGATTTTGTATGGCAAACTCCACTTGGGATCCAAGGAATTTGGCACTAATATTGAAACTTGACATCATTGCAACAAACAGTTGAATAAACATCAGTTCAAAAACCTATAGAACCAGTACAAAGGCATAATGAAGCATATACATGAGCAAAGACATGTACTATTAATGAATATCAACTCAACTATTTCCATTAACTGCATAACATTAACATGTACATATCATACACATATATACTAGGATGATGAAAAGTATAGTAAAAGAGCTAATATACTAACATGTAAACTGATATATTTACACCATAATCTGAACTGAATACATTAACTTAATAGAATACTAAGTAATCCTTCCATCAAAAAAAAATACTAAGCATTCCTAAAAACAATTAATCAAATAGACACTCGGTAACAATAACATCATTACATAGTGGCAAGCAATAAAACTATACTAAAGTTACTAGAAGTTAGAAGCAAATAATCACAAGTGAAAGTGAAGTCAACATTTGTTTGTGTTACCATGACAACACAAATGCATAATAACAGATATTTTTTTTCAAACCCGAGACCGAAAACATCAAAAATCATATTTTTATATCATCAAGACACCAGTTTCATGCAAAAGACATTAAATCAGAAGTAATTATACCCACAATCAAACTTTTCTCACTTAGCTAAAACAAGGACTTTACAAAAGCCCGAATTTTTAAATAAAAAACCTAAATTATTTTCATATCATTAGTTCATAATTTTTCCAAATCAACACATCAATACATTATTTTTAGAAATTCTTAATACTAGACAAACATTACCACACAAATACCATCATTCCCACAATCATTAACCCATCTCACGTTTAAAACTGTTTGAAATTGGCTCAACATAAATCTTTAAATATAATAAATATAAAAGAATACATGCAAAGGGGTCCCTGCTATTTTTCTTCCACATGAGATTGATTCTTACCTTTTTGTTGCTTGATACACCAATCATCAAGATCCTGCGGTCCTCCTTGGAATACTTCCTTCCTCTGTGTGTGGTTTTGGTTATAAATGAAAATGGTGTGATATCTGTTAGAACCCAAGCAATCTCAATGGTCTTATACAAGGGATATTTTGGTACAAAAGTTGTGAGATGGAAGGACGTGAGAGTTGTGATATAGTGTAGAAGATAGACGGGAATGGCGGGAAATGGTGTTAGATTGTACTAAGGGAGTATGGGACTGTACTAAAGGAGTACGGTGTAAGGGACTGGTATAGGGGCAATGACGACTTTTCATTCAACAACAGTGACTGAAAGTAATTGTTAGATATGACTTTTCAGTCATCCCAGTAAAATGACCGTAATGCCCTTATTCAGATAACACCACCGTTATCTTAAACGGTCAAACCCAATGTCAAAGGTATGTTCTTGTATTTTTGGCAAAACTGGATTTTGTCTCATATATATATATATATATATATATATATATATATGTGTGTTAAAATCAGGGTAAGTTTGTATAATTTTTCCTAAAAAAAATTGTAGCATGCAATATGTTAATTTTTTTCGGGATTTGTTGTTCCTACCTCGTAGCACTCCAAGATGCTAGAGTAGAAACGATGTTGATAATGAATTTTTAGTGTTCGAATAATCTCAGTATCGTATGATTGAATCTTTGATGTTGTATTAGGGGGCAAGAAAAATAGTTCAACATTTATCAAACCTTCAATAACCTTTAATATGTAAGTACTTACTAACTTCTATGTATAAGTATTTTGGTCGAAAGTATGTATAATACATATACAAGTAAAAAACATGAAACATTAAAAAGTAGTAAAAACATAAAATTCTTTTTAAATTAATTAATATTCATTTATCGATAAATTAATAAATTATTCATTTATCGATAAATAAATAACGCCTCTAAAATAATAATTTTGCTCGGTCCCACCAATATTATTTTATAGGGGTTTTACTGTATATTTTATTTTAATTAATGAAAATTCTCTCCTACTATCAAAATTTAGTATTAAAATTAAAAAAATATATTTAATCTTGAATAGTACGACGGTTTATCAATAAAAAAAAAAAAATCTTGACAGTTTGAAAAAGTTTTTGATTTTGCCCATGGAAACACCCACCCGTAAACCTACATAATTTTGTGATTTAGCGATCGAATATGGGTGAAGTCAAAACATGTAGGTGAAACCCGAACTCGTTTAATTTCATTGGGTTCGTAGTTGAGTTCTTACCCTGTTACTTAGGTTATTCTTTTTTATGTTTATTATTTTATGATATTAATATGATTCATCGTAATCGGAAATAACATTTTAAGCACCGTATTCGGACAATGTATTAAAATAACCATATAATAATTAAGGAGTTAAGAACTAAATTCCAAAGGCTTGCACACTTGAGTGCTAGCTAGAGAAGATAGATCAGAATATCAGCAGTGCTGAAGTTGATCAACCTGGATATCTTGTAAATGTTTCTCCTGCTACCCACCTCATTTTTCTATTTATATTGATTGATAATAGTCTATTATTGTTAATTGGTTGGCGAAATGTGTTTGGCACATGCAAATTGTCAGCTTAATTTCCCTTCTTAGTGTGTGTGTGTGTGCACTGCTTAAGATTTGGTATACCAGTATACGACAGTGCACATTCACAGATGACCGAATCACAAATGTTGATATATAACATTGTCAAGACTCAAGAGTGAAGGGTAAGTTTCTGAATAAACGATAGTGTTGTGGTTCCAATGCAAACGATGTTAAAACAAAATATTTGATGATGGGCTGTTCTTGTCCTGGGACCCTCAAGAATTGTTGTCTTGTTTTCCTTGGTGATAAGAGCATTATAGAGTATAGACCAGCAAAGTGAAGTGGGTTGTTTGTGGGGCTATCTTTTCTTGTCTATCCTGCCTAGCAACTTTGTCTTGATCCTCTATGTTTGTTTGGTAATGACTAATGGCAATCATGTCATCAATGATGTATGGAGTAAAACAGGTTTTTACCTCTTTGCTGGGGGCCTGGATTTAGATGCCCATTATGTTGTTTGGTTCCACTTATTTTTGTTATTTAAGGTCAGACAAATTAAGTCCAGCAGCGATTTAAATAAGAAGCAATATCATATCAAACTGAATGAATATAATTTATCACCGAAATCATCCTAAACCATGTCATAATGATATATATTTATTTGTTTTTAATATGTTAACAGAGAGACATTGATGAAATGCATGGTGGTTTGAAAATAATAAGAATATAATATCAAAGTTGTTGTGATCTTACAAAAAAAAAAACATGGGGATGACATGATCCGCCCAAGTATTTTCAACGGTGATTAATTGGTATTATTTTGTTGGTGTATCCTGTACACAAAGAAAACATGCCAGTGCTGTGAAAATAAATTTGTTTTTGCTTAAATTAGCAACACCTTTTCTTAGAATGAGAACAAAATAGACCTGCCTAACTTGAGTTGGTGGTTATCTGGCATCAAAGATTCTTTACTTCACTCTTTTCATCAACAATTTTCATTCGTCCACCTGTCCACCCATTCATGATCCAAACACACCTATTATATTCACCATATGTAGATCTAAAACAATTTGTTATCTTTAGCCTCAAGTCAAACATAAATTTATTATCACAATTCACGACCAGAACATACCATTTTTTATACTTAAAATTAATATCGATCGTATTCAAATAATGTTATAATATTATTATTCGTATTTAAAAAGGTTATTTTTATAAATATTTATTTATTTATATCATGATTCTAACTAGAAAAAGAAAATTAATAAGGAGGTGGAATTAATGCAATGTTATATCTCTAACTTCTATATTAAAATACTAAAAGAATACTATCTCTTACCATCAATCTTGAACTAATTTAATATTTATTTTTTTATTAAAAAAAAAAAGTTATCCACGCAACCAAACACTAACTCAAACTGAATTGATGGCCAATCAGCAGTCGGGAAAATATACCACAAAGTCACCAAACTTTGCTTCTGTATTAATGCAATAATCCCCCACTCACTACTATTCCCGTACAAAGCTATCCATTCCGATCCAGACCAGACCCAGACCCATTGAAACTTAAAAGGTGGCGTGAGAATCACGCGCCGGCGAATGATGAAGAAAAGGTACACCTGCAATGTTTTGCAGGTGCAGAAATGGATCAACAAATCACAGTACAGGTGTGACAGTAGAGAATCAACTGAAATAGAGAGAGCGTGGGCACGACGCGCACTGGCACAGTAAGTCACAGATGTAAATATATAAATTTATAAAAAGACCCCAAATCCCGGAAAAATAGAATATTATATGATAATGATAAAAATGATAACAAAATTAAGAAGAAAAAAAAAAGCATCAGCAACAGTTATTCATATTAAAAGCTGAAAAGAAGAAAACAAGATCCACCTCGAACCTCTCTCCACTCCAATTTGTCACACCCGCCGCCGTCGCCGTCGCCGTCGACGACCACCCTGCTTCCGCCACCACCGTTACCACCACCACGGTCATCATCATCGTCAATAAAACGATTTGTAATGAGAGAAGAGGAATCGAATTGGTTCCCTAGATGGGAAGAAGAGCTGCCTTCTCCGGAAGAACTCATGCCTCTTTCTCAAACCCTAATCACACCTGATCTTGCTATTGCTTTTGATATTAGAAATTCGAATCCGAATTTACAACAGCAGCAGCAGCAGCATCAACCGCCTCCACCGCCTCCGCCTCCTCCTCTGGCTCCTTCTTCAGCTGAATTCGCTGCTGAGAATTCGGCCGAGCTCGGTTCTGGTGCTGGTAGCGATGAGCCTGCTAGAACCCTAAAGCGACCCAGGCTCGTTTGGACTCCACAGCTCCATAAGAGATTTGTAGACGCTGTTGCTCACTTAGGGATCAAGAATGCTGTCCCAAAGACTATAATGCAACTCATGAGTGTTGATGGTCTTACTAGAGAAAACGTTGCTAGTCATTTGCAGAAATACCGTCTTTATCTCAAAAGAATGCAGGGTTTGTCAAGTGGTGGCGCTGGTGGTGGCGCTGGTGGCGTCAACGGTTCTTCTGCTGCCTCTGCCGATCCAGCCACTGACCATCTGTTTGCTAGTTCCCCTGTTCCGCCCCATTTTTTGCATCCGGGTCGCTCTAATTCAGACCATTTCTTGCCGTTTGTTCCGGTGACTGCGCTCCACCCACAGCAGATGGCGGTGGCTGCCGCTGCAGTGGGCAATCCCCATTTGCAGAATCAGTATCATAGGCAGATGAGTCATTTTGGGTCTCCCCCAAACGGGCAATTCGAGCATACCTTTCTTCCTAGGCAGGTTCAGCAACAGGTTCATAGGATGGGGGCACCCGTTCACAATTCCATTCCGGGTTATGTGGAGGATTTGGAATCAGCCAATGGAAACAGGAGGGTTCTCACTCTGTTTCCTACTGGGGATGATTGAAATTTGGGTAATTCATCCAACTTTCTTTTCGTTTTTGGCTTCTCAGTCGTTGTGTAATTGGAGTTTTCTGCTATTGTTTTGTTTGTTGTTGCTACTAATCTGGGTGGTAGTCATAGTATTGAGGGGCTTCAATTTAAAATATGAATTGCATTTTCGGATCCACATCATTTACGTTGTTGTGGCTCTCTTGTCAACCGCGCATGTTTCAGTAACCTTTGTGAGTGATTAGGATTTATAGGGTTGCATAAATTGCCGTGTCCTCCTGTTGTATGGGCTTCTTTCCCCTGTCCTCTTCTGATGAGGGATATTGATCGTGGGAGATAATAATGTTTACAAGCTTGTCTATAACAACTATGTTACGGTCATGTGATATTCTAGCAATCAGGATTTCCTAGAGGTGCTTTATGCTATACTAGTTGGGGAATTGGTGGCTATGTTTACTTACATTTCAGAGTCTTCTTTCCAGGGATCTATTCTTGATGTGATTCATGATGCGGTTTGCTGGATCAACAAATTGACTGAATGTTGAGCTCACAAGTGAGGATAAATAATGCTCGTGGGTTCTGCTTTATGTTCTCTAGAAATCGAAATATGGCTGGGGTTGCTGCTCTCATTGGTTTCCAAATTTGGCTCTCAGTTTCTCAGCAACCTCGGGAAGGTCGTGTTAAGAGTTGTCTCTTCTATTTCTTAGTTCAGTGTTATGTAGAGGTAAGTTGTACTTGTTGTACATTGTGTGACTCCAACATAGAAGACTTTAGACCTTTGATGTGAAGGGCATCTTCAAAAAAGTTCTGATGTTATTAGAATGCTAAATTTAATTTCATGCCCCACGAAACACTGAATTATCTGAATCTTTTGAAGTTTCCTAGATAACTTTACTATTTTGCTTTGACGTATTTTATTTTGTGTTATTTGTACTAAGCCTAACAGAAAACGCTCGTGATTGAAAGATAAATTCACATATGATCAAAGGCTATATTTGTACTCAACTATGCAGTCATATATACTTAAACGCGATATTTCAATCCAAGCGGATAGACTAAACTTATTTGAAGTTCATTTCTGGTAGTTTCCGATTAAATTGTCAGACAAACTGGAAAAGTAGTGAAATAAAGAAAATGGATGGAGAGTGGAGACACCAGTTAGAGGTGAGCTCATGATTTGGGAATGCATAAGCCATATCAGTAAGCTATTTATGACCCTTGTGATGCACTATAGTTGGTTGATTGATATTATGTTCATGATATAGTAGGGGTCCTGTTTTAAATTAAAGATGCAAATACCTTTATTACCTTGATACTCAACTTAGGACGAAGAGAAATGTGGAGCCCTGAAACTATCTAGAGTTGGAGATGTTGCAAGATACCAAATATCGATATCTTTCCTTTATATATCTTGGAAAATCGCCTGTGAGAAAAAATTCTAGGAATGAAACAGAATGTTGCTTGAGCTTTTGGAGAGATCTCCATCTTAAACCCTGCTTTAGATTAAGCAACTTTGCAGTTCTGGACATAACAATCATTACTTTACTTTAACCGAATAATATCTCAAATAAATCTTCATTGAGTTTCTCATGCTAGTGCATGTAGCTTGCATCAGTAGATTGTTCTCTACATTCTCTTAAATATATTTAAATCTCAGAAAATGTGAGCTTCTTTACAGAGAGGGATGCCGATTTGTTTAACTGCTGACTGATTGAAGCAGGAGAATTTGCTCCAAGCTGAAAAAGCATCACCAACAACATGCGATCATGAGATTCTATTTCTGTGGATTGATAATGATACAGTAGCATAACTAAAAAGTCCATGTGCATCTATGGTGATTGGTTGAAATCAAGTTCAAAACCATAGGAGTTGCTGATAGTAGACACGATTGTGATATTGATTATTTGATTAGATGATATGCATTTTAGCTATAGTTACATTACATATCCATATTGGTATAACACCCTCACTAATATGATAAACTTGTTTGAGTTGTGATGGTATTTTAGTACCACTTTATCTGTAGCATGTAATTGGCAAATGGGATGCTAGTTTCTGCCCGGGAATGGTCAGCAGAGAAGGAGAAGAATATCGAAGTGCTTTTTAGCCACCAACTTTTTAATCCTCGCATGTCTACTGTAACTAAGCATGCTATAAAGCTCAGTAGAGCTCTAAATCACTGCAAATTGTTCTTTATTTTTTGTTTTGTTTTGAATAATAAAAAAGGCAAATGAGGAATTAACATTAGGTTGGGTTGGGTTGGCAACAACCCACACATCACATGGGAATGGGAATGGACTGATCAAGCCAGCTGTTGACTTAAAAATATCTAATTCCTATCTATAATATTCATATCATACCCACTAATCCCATCATTTATTGGTCTCTACTCTCTAGCTGCCAAAAGGGTCAAGTAAACAAACAAACAAAATAAAAACCAAAAATTTGATATCATAGCTGCCAAAGACCATAAGCATTTTCAACTTGATTAAAAAGACTTTCTTTTTCGTGGATTTGATCTCAAAAATCAAATCTTACTCCGCCACCGTATTATATTGATCTCCTCCATGTTTCCCAAGTCCCAGCACAAGAAAGAATAAACCAGTTCAATAATAATAATAATAATAATTAAAGCAGCCAGAGAGATACTGGGTATTTTCCGGTTTTAAAATGTCAGCCATAGAAGCATCATCATCTAATATGACACAAGATTAGACATACAATGAGTTATCAATCATTTAATAATTAGTTGGGATTGAATCATGATCTACTCTCACAGCTGTCACTCTTATTTAACACATTTTTATACAATAACCCCCCATGTGACTTGATTGCCTTTTTTCCAGCTTTGCTTGGGGCTTTTAACAATCAATCACTTTTGCATTAACAAAATACTAATAGGATTTCACATCTTGCTGCTTTGAGCTCCACAACCACAAATCAAAACAACACTTTTTTGAGTAACATCATCAAATATGACAATATATAAACCAGCAAAATGATTTCGTAGTCAAATCAGTAACTATCATTACATTCCTTACTAAATATTAAATCCACCCAAAAAAAAGTAAACTAGAAAAACCCATACAAAGGTCTATAGAGGTGAAGTTCTTCAATAATGAAAACTAAAAAGTACAGATAATTATCAAAGTGAATCATTTATGGAGACCCATTCTAACCGTCAGAGGTTTTGAGAATACTCGAAGCTCAGCGGTTGCTGTGAGAATGGTGCCTGCAGTGAGCAATTAAAAGTAAATTAGATGGCCAAACAAATTCAGGAAAAGACTTTGCTAAATAATACTTCAGCATTTTGAAGCACCGATAATATAGCCAAATACTTGCAACATTGAATGAATATAAGCTTCCACTGACTCCAACCTCATTTAAACAATTTCTCAACTATTTTGGCAGTTCAAAACACCACATCATACTGCACGAGATTCCATGATAGGGATGATATAACTCTTAACTTATTCAACAAAAAACTAACTTAAATCCTTTCAAAAAAGGCATCCTTCTGATTCACCTGATTCACCGATAAACAGGAATAGTAGTTGCAGGAGAGACATTAATCACCAGGTATATATGAACAGTTTATAAACAAATGCAGCAGAAAAAAGAAAAGCAAAACTTTTGACTAACCAAATTTCAAAGACTATTATTATATTTCATGGAAATTGCTGATAAATTTCTACTAACCAAATGCCAAAGACTACTATTATATTTCACGGAAATTGCTGATAAATTTCTATAGAACCACTAGATACTCCAAGAAACAATTAAAATGAAACTTTGTAAATGCATGCTTTACACCATGGAAAACATAATTCAAATAATTCCTATAACAGAAAGGACCAGCAGAACTACTAAAACATCCAGGGAAACTATAAAATTCCTTGAGTTTCTTCCCCGAAAGGAAAAAATTAAAGAATTGCTAATTCAGTCAAAAAAAAAAATGAACAGATACCTGGAAAACAGCATGTCTAAACTGCTCATATGAATGTGCATACATCATTGCAGTACTAGGCCATTGCATATATGCAGCATCCATAGGAGTCTGATTTGCATTTAGTCCCATGGCACAGAACGGGCTCATAACTGGGCTTGCTGGAGGCCTGTAGCTGACAGATGCTTGAGTCCCAGGGATCTGACTCATTTGAGGAAAACTAGCATCATACTGCATAAATGGAACTTGAACTTTCTGCATGTTGAAAGGTGCCAAGCTAAAGCCTTGATTAGCGGGAAGGCTCCTAATATACCTGTATCAGATCGTAAAGTCAATTCAATTTGAGCCAAAAATAGGAAATCTATTCATTTTATAAGTAATTGCAGGAAAATTGGAAATCTATTTATTTTATAAGTAATTGCATGAATATGTAGAACAAAGGCAAAATAAGAGATATGTCTAAGTATCACAAATGTGTTGCCAAATTAGAATAGCCCACAACACAATTATAATAAACCCCGCATCATCCCACCTCCAATTCCGAATTCCACAAAATGATAATCACAACAAAGTTTTCAATGCATATATCACTATTCACTAAAATGACATCTCACTCCTAATTCATCCATATATCAAAGCTTGGTCACCAGCATAGCACATGCATTAATAAAAAAAATATGGTCACTCTAAATTTTAACTTTTGTGACTGCAAAAAAATGTGTGCACCTGTAAGTTTACAATGCATTTACCAATACGAAACCTCTCAAGAAATTTTCACTAAAGACACCACCTAGGCCTAGTGCCAGAAATCCTCTGATACAAGTTTGTCAGCATGTCAAAACTATCCCATCTATAATGCACACTTTCAACCATTGTGATAAATCCACAATCCCTAAGTAATATAAATAGTAGTAATAATAATAAATTAAAAGAAATAAAGAAATAAATCCATACCTTTCGTAACTCCGATCATAATCTGGATCAGTACGATCCTTCTCCCTATCTCTGAATATGGCAACTCGAGAAGTACCACCATCCCTGATACAAATGTTCTTTTCTGTATCAATATCAGAGCTTCTACTACCTTCAATCTCATCTCTACTCAACACTATGTTTTTTCCACCAGTAGGGACCTGATGTAACATTTCCTCTGAGTCAGGACTGCTGGGGCTACTAAAGATGCGGGCACGTGCCCTGTCATAGTCCTCCTTCCTTTCCTCCACACTTCTGACAGGATTTCGATTGATCCCATATTCATTAGCTCCATTAGCAGATCCTCTATTGGGCCGAGGCCTGATGGCAATTTTAATCTTCTCAAGCTTATCGCTTTCTTCAGACTGCTTCGTGGGAATTTCAGATAAACGGACAGCTGGATATCTGCTTTCTGATGTTTTCCTTGCCAGAATTCTATTTCCCTGTCCGTCTAAACCATTTTCCTGAACCATAGTGACCAGCCCATAGTGTTGAGAAACACGGTGTGCAGCTAGCCGGAGATACGAAGTAGGAAAATGTTGGAACTCAAAATGCTGCAGATCAGGATTTTGCAAAAACCTCTGGATATCAAGCTCCATCCGCAGTACTGCTCATATAAGAATACCAGAAAATAGATGGTAAATTTCTTGTACTATCTGAAAATCCGCACACAATTACCATGGTTTAAAAAAGCATGAAAAAAAAACATACAAATTACAAATAGGTAAGACTAACCACACCATGGGTGCAATATAAATAACAAAATTCATAACCCAAAAATCAAAAATATAATAAAATAGTTGCATCAGATAGCAAACCACAGTTATGATGATCTTTCTCTTATGCATAGAATCCTTAATGTAGTTGACAATTTAATCATGTCATAACATAAAAGATAAATCTTCCATTACTTTCCTGGACAAGGCCTACTTTGTCCATCCAAAGTCAGAGTTGATTAAGTTTCACATAATACAAGTAGAACACTTCAAGTTTTGCTGCGATGGGGGAATAAGCTTCAGATTCAATGAAGAAATTAAGCTTCTCCCTGCTACAACTAGAACGTTATTTATACACAAAAGAACTCTTTGCCCAAAAGGAACAATGACAAATATGATCTATGCATAAACAAACATGGTGTGGGGGAAAATCAACTTGAGCCAAATACTAAGTTATCGAGCTCTGTTCAAATAAAACATTTTGACCTCAAACTAATCAAGCTTCCAAATTCAGTTTAAACTCCAAATTCAGTTTAAACTTCACTCCAGAAGAAACTGGCAAAATCTTGAAATCAGCTCATAAATATCAAGCCAATTGAAGCATGAACTTGCATGCAGATTCAAGACAGATATATTGTGTATTGAACCCAACACTATGATATTCAAATTTTAACAAAATGATTTATCAAGATCAACGCATCTGAGAATTCAACTAGAACTTCCTATCAAACTGAACTATGCAGTTCAATAAAAATTGGTTTATTGCACCCTGAGATTAAGTTAGCCAATGTTTTAAAAACCGGTCAAGGTGGCAGCCTTGAGAAACGCTTGAACCTGCCTTGGCCGTCCACCGCATTGAGACAACAGCCTCAAGCAATTCAAACACTAAAACCGCCTGGAGGCAGCCCCCTTAAGGATGATTCGATTTTGAGGTGATGAGAAGAAGAGGTGAGGCGATGGAATGTAAATAGTCAAAACTATGAGTTTTAGTCTAAAACTTTTAGGGGATGCGAATTTAAGGGAAATGGTCAAAACTCACCATTTTAGGGGTTCTGAAGTGAAGAATGTTTTTGTCCAAAACAAAATTAATTTAAAAAAAAAAAACTAAAAAAACTAAACTTGACAGCCATTACAAGTTATAAAGAAGGGGAAAAAATAATAAACTAATATCCACCAACAAGTGCGACAAAGCAGCCACCCACCCAAAGGTATTCTTCTCTTCTTCTTCACATACCCCTACCATGTCATGATATTTACAATTTTTTATTGTTTGTATTGTGTATATTGTTTATATTGCCAAAATAACATATATATTGCTTTCATATACCAAAATGTAAAATCAAAAAATATATTTTATAATTTTTGTAGTACATGTTTTCTAATTTTAGTAGTATATCTCGATTCTTAATAAAAAAAAATATCATTTCAAAAAATTTAATGAATTTCTTTTTTTTTTAATGTGTTTTTAATTTATTTATCTTTGCATTATTTAACATTTTAAAATTGAGGTGACCACTTGAGGCACTTGCCTCACCTCACTAGGACAAAACGCCTCAACCCACCTCACGCTTTTTAAAACATTGAAGTTAGCTTTATATTAAAATGAAATTTTTACAATTATTCTAAAAAAAAAACCCATGGCATTTTATAGCAAATCCTAATAATGTTATATACAAATTAATACCACAATCATCTTAAAACATGCATAATCTAAGTTTTGAAAAGTTATACAAATGTACCACATTCGAAATTTACTGAAACAACATCCTAGAAAAAATTATTTCCCAGTTCTTTTGAATATAGCGGTAAAAAGTAGGTACACAATGCTAATTTAGATTTGTGTCTCTGGTACCATGCCTAATGTAGCCACACAACAAGAACTTTCTGCCAATTATAATGTAATTCTAGGCCTTTAGTAATTTAGTGTATTTATTACAAGATTATGTAAGATAGTATACAGGATTTACATAATTTTGAATACTGATTAGCCATTACTATAGGGTTTAGAAAAAAATCAGTTTTAATTTGGAGTACCACTTTTTAGGAGCTATTGGTACTTTGTATGTAAGGACAAAACGATAATTTCTAGTGTCTGCTCTCTATAGGTATTTTGGTATTTGAGCTGAGCTTTGGTTTTTACCTAATTAAGGTCAGCAGCTATTAATAAAGATTCCCAACTCTCTCGGTTCTAAACATTCTAGTCACATTAATAAACATTTACAAGTTCAAAAGTTTTTAATTACTCAAGAAATATATTAAGATGTAAATCTTTAATGGTTGACACCCTCCCGCACAACACTAGCAATCTTTAAAGGAAAACCTCCAAAGCAATTCCAATAAGTACGTCGATAAGAAGCCCTAAAATCCAAACAATTAGGAATTACAGCCTAGCTTCCCTCATATCCATGCTAAAGGAGGTCCAATCAGGAGTACCGATCACTTAGTTCAACACAATCCTACTAAGGCAATAACAATAAATAATCAAAAGGGTTCACACGGTACAAAATGATAAACAATAGCATAGGTCCTACGATAAGTCAATACACATCCTCAATGCAAACCAATGCTTTTTGCTTGCTTTAAAACAAGTTAATAACACAAACACATATATACATATTTACATAAAGACAAACATATCTCTTTAGCTTTACACATATGATAAATCTCAAACTATATGACTGACCTAAGGTCCTAAACCCAGAATCAAACTCAATCCAATAAATAAAGCAGCAAATCTAGAATCCAAACACATGACAACAAACCGATCAAACAAAATACTACGTACAAAATTAGGAATCCATAATCACGTATAAATTAAAAACAACAACAACAATAATAAAAATAATGCAATAATTAGGGTTTATGAAAAGGGAAAACAGATACTAACTGGTGAGACGGTGACGAGGGTTTCTGAGAGCCTCAACCAAAAAGGGATCGACAATTGAGTAGTTGTCGTTAACGATTGTTGATGATGTTGATTCCATGGCTTCTCTTCTCTTCTCTTCTCTCTCAACAATGAAATCTTCTTCTTCTTCTTCTTCTTCTTCTTCTTCTTCTTGTTTGCTATCTCTTTTCCTGTAAAAGAAAGAAAAAAAACAAAACAAATCAAGAAGAAGAGGTCTTCTTTATTCTGGGCATTTGAAGAGATAGAGAGAGCGAGGAAGGCAACCCTTGGCCTTCTTGGTAGGTTTTTTAGGTCTTCTTATCGGTCGCTGCTCTCTGGCCAAGGAGGAGAAAAGCAAACGACACGACAAGTTTCGGATTTTATTTATTTGGTTAATGCGAAAAAGGACAAAATTTCCGCTAATAATATCTCCTTGTTTTTTCGGTGGCTGCGTGCCTTGGATTTTTACATCGCCTCTCCTTTTCCCCAGTCAAAACTTACTTATCTACTACATACTACTTACCTTGTTGGACCCACAACAATCTTACTCCATTGTTTGTATGCCACGTGGTAGACAAACTCATTACAAATGAAACGTGTAACATGCAATCATCTTTTTACCTTATAATATATAATCTCATAACACATATCTCGTTTAATCTCATATCCATGTATAAACTTTTTGTTATATAAATTATAAAAAATGTATTCGCAGCTTATTTATAACGAAAGAGTTTTATAATTGGATATATAAATTTTATAAAGGGTAGTAAAAACAATTTATATGTTTTAAAAAACTCAATAAAAAATATTTTGAAAAAATCTAAATTTTTGATAAAATAACTTTTAAAAAGGTTAATTGAGAACTCATTTAGTAAAAAGGCTATTTTGAAGTTATTTTGGTTGTTTTACTAAGCAATCCAAAAAACTTTAAAATAGTTTCTAGCATTAAAAAAACGTTTTTAATCCTCACAAAAGTCATACCTAACACACACTAAATGAGTCCATTTTTGCTCACCCCCTTTTAAGAGGGGTGAGCATTACTCTCCTTCCGCATGGATGACATGTGTCCAGGGAGGGATAAATTTGTTTCAAAATATGATAGTGTTTAGACAAATTTACCCTCTACATTGACACATGCCCTCTCCCCCCCTAAAAGGGGGTGAACAAAAGTGGACTCCACACTAAATAGGCATTGCAACAATATTCATTCGATGTCCAGCTGAGGTGGCAAAAAAAAAGACATTCTTAACATAACAGTCAACTTTTAGGCAATCTATTAGATAATGTCAACATAATTGACTCGGCAAATACATTTATGACGTAGAAAGTAATCGGTGATTCTATTAAAATAATAATATTGTTTTTAAAGAAATGAAATAAAAAGACAGGTCCTAAAAACCGATGTCATTGGTGACTAAATATTGATTTGGTTGTCTATCAACTATACATTTCTGACATATAGCAAGCAAGTTTGTTAATACTGCTATCATGTCAACGGTTTTTAGCAGACAATCCACACTTGCATTAGAGATGCTCTTACAATAACTAAATTTGAGCATTTCTGGTGAAATTTTATATGCCACAGTGTTAACATATTTCTCTCCAATACAATCATTCTTGTTCAATGTCAAGCTGGTGTGACAAAAAAAGTTATAGACATTATCAACATGAATGTCTACTTTTAAAGCATTTCTGATACAAAAGTGGTTTGCATTTCAATAATTGTTGACATGTTAATATTATTGAAAAACTTACTTCCTACGTGGCATAAAAGTATATACTTGATAGATAACAAAAAAAAAATATCTTCAATGCTTCTATTGAAAATACTAACTTAATAATGGCATATTTGATTATTTTATTCTTTTTATATTTTTTATTGTATTTTTAATCAAACAACTTTCTTAGTAAATTATTGTATTTATCTCCAATGCAGCATACAGAATAGTTGTTTAAGAATCTTCAATGCAAATATATATTTAAAGAAAATTGAGTACCATATAGGATAAGATAGACTAAAAAAATGTTATAAAAACTATCTCCAACACAATTATATAACTTTAATATAGAGATTATGAGGAAAAAAAATGTAAAGAATATGAAATTGGTTTTCTAATTCTAAAAACTCTCATGAAAATGCTAATTAAGGTTTCTAACTCTTTCCATCAATAGTATTAGAAGAGAGAAATAATTGTTTTATTATGATTGGTAGTAAAATATATGCATATTAGATTTCAGATAATAAAATTGGAGATGTGAATATACATTTCTCTAAATTAAAAAATAATCTAAAGTAGATTCATAATGAATAGAAATGTTGATGTAACACTATTTAGAAACTCAAAATTACATTTTTACATTGGAGATGTTCGAATAAAGTATCTGAAAATAGACAAACAACTTGATAGTGTCCATAATTGTTTTTATCACGTCCGATTTTGACATTGAGTAGCAATAATTGTGTTGAAGAGACATATTTAAACACGATGCCTACTTATCTTATGTTTCATATAATATTTTCACAATCCATTGGAGATACTCTCAAAGGTTCTGTTGAATAGCTATTTTTTAGTATGTCTCAACATTAAAGATAAATATTAAAAAACCTATGAAGAATGTGTTTGGTTAAAAATAAAAAATAAAATAATAAAAAGTAATAAAATAACTAGATAATGTTGTAAATAAATGAAGAACATATGAAATAAATAAGTGATAAAGAATAAAGTGAAAGAGAGACGAGAGATCGGTAATAAAATGAAATAAGAGAGATGAGAGAGAGGATATTAACTTTATATGTGTATTGAACTTTTTTTCACCCTCGTTTACAAATGGAGAGACCCATATATATATACACACACACACATACAAAAAATTTCACATAAGTGTGCACTGATGGAATTATATAATGTTATTGAATGTGAGTCACTCATTTATAAAATGAGTGGTTCACATTCAATATTCTTATATAATTCCATCAGTACACACTTATGTGAAAAAATTTGTATATACATGCAAACACTAAGCCACTTGCATCACTATTGCATCCATTTCTTAATGGTGAAGTCAAGTGGAGAGATCAAATAGGGAGACGTAGTGGAAAATCCACACCAATTACAACATTCCTCCTTGTATTTCCACCACTTGTATTGTTATTTTATAAGAAGACTCAATGGAACAAAACCTAGACAAATATATATAATGGTCTTCTAGATCAAGTGGGGTTAGACATTCTCAAAACTGTCTCATCAGAACCTTTCCGAAAAAACACTACTTGGAAAAAAAAAGGATTTATGAAAAAAAAAATCATCATAACAGACAATTCATGACGTTTAAAAAGCGTCATTAATCTCAGCATCAAGAACAATTTCTTGACGGTTTTAAAAACGTCATAATTTTATGACAAAATAAATTTATGATGGTTTTTAAAAGTCACAATTGAGGGTCATTACAAACCCCGTGGGAAAAAATCCGGAAGAAGGGGAAAAAAGTACAATGCATGGAAGTCCATTCAAAAAAATTCTCCCCCTGATTGAACGTCTTCAGCATTTATCTGGATTTTTACATAGCCAGTGCATGCCTATTCCATACACTACAAGAAATTTTACCTTTTACAAAATTCATTATACGACATTTTATATTAAATGTTGTAATTGAAGCCAATTACAGGGTTTATTATGAATAATGTTGTGAAATGTATGTGTACATACTTTTTTACAAAATTTAAAAAATGTTGTTATTATTATATTTCACAGGAGTTTTAAAATGTCTTAAAATTAGCTTATATGATATATATATATATATATACCCTTCTTTGGTTTATTATTATTATTATTACTACAACATAAATACAACCAAAGCATTAAATATTTTCCAATTTATTTAAGTCAAAGACTCACATACCACTATCACTGTATGATATTATCCCCATTTATATTTTCAAATTGCTATAATTTCAGAGGTTGGATTCTGTTGTCTACAATTGATTTGTTACTAAATTTTCTCGATCTCTAATCTCTTATTTTCTGTTTGTTTATCAATATTAGATTTGTTGTAAATGTCTTGTCGTCGTCAAGAGCTGTGACAATCTCAATCTCTGATGACGTTGTCGTCGCCTTCAATTACGGTCGTCGTCGTCACCTCCAACTTTGGATACCACCATCGTCGCTACCATCTTCTATCTGCCTCATTGTAAGAATTTATTGCCTCATTGAGGGGATAAGCAATCTTTTGCTAATTTTATTTATTTATTTTGTTTGATTTCAAATTAACAAGAAGAGTAGCTAACATTTAGACTATCGTAGAAGAATACACAACTCCTGACTTGTATATTTAGATATAGAACGTTAGATCTCATGTTGCTTTCTTCCAAATAACTTATTGTTCTGTTTTCATTATTCTTTAATGTTGTGCATTTAGATTGATTGATCGATGTGCTGCTAGCCTCCTAGTGTTTGATAAAATCATCCGTCGTTTGTAAGATACTTGAATTGGTTGATCCGGTTATTTCTTCACTTTGAGAGGTTGAATTGATGGCTTCTTTTTGTTTTGGTCAGTGACTAATTCAATTTAATGATTTTACTCTTATATTCACTTCAATTGCTTAGACATTTAAATCTTCTTATTTTACTGTACTAATTTCAACTTGTGTTATGTTTTTTTTGTTTTGACTTAATTATGCTTGATTTCTTTTAGTTTTCCATTTGAGTTTTATTGAGCATAATTCTTCCTCCAATGTAGGTTTAAGAGTACTTCACAAACATCAACTGGTTGTTCTTCAGGTTAGTACATGCTGAAAATGTCTGGTTTTTTCAGTTTCCCTTGACAACAACCAAATCTCACTGAGTTGCAAAAGTTTTATCATGAGAAACATCTAAATCAATATGCAGATAACCAGAAGATTGACGATTGAGAGACTGTACCAAAGGAATGCGATGCAATCCAAGAGTGCTCTATTTATATGTGGTTAACAATAAAATTAAACTAAGTGACCAAGAAGTTTAAGTTTTTAACTTCACTAGGTTAATTTCGATTCATGTAGCTAACAATAGAAATAGGGGGTTGTTGAAGCTATATCCAAGAGTACTGGAAGCTTTGAATAGGACTTTGTTACCATTTAAGCGGAAGTTGGTACAGACGAGGTTTTTGCACAAATTACTTTGCTTTTCAAAAACAAAGGTTAGCTACTGAAATACTAATAATATATTCAAATTATTTCATAATGTTTGGATGATTAAGATTACAAAAGAAGATTAATAAGAATTGGGTTTGGCAACATGTCAGTAGAGTATTCTAGGTAGGGGAGAAAATAATTAGAAGATATGATCAAGAAACTTGTAGATTTTATGATTGAAATTTGTTGAATATGTTAATTTCCATAATTTTAGAGATAGAAAACACTCTCGTCTTTGTCAATTTGTGTTCATATTCTTTAACGAAAGATATCACAAAACCGACATTTACTTGTAAGCACTTTAAATTCCTATTTGTATCCTAGCTGAAAATTTTTAGTTAATGTAATACTTTAAGTGCCTATTTGTATCCTAGCTGAAAAATTTTAGTTCATGTAAGTACTTTAAGTGCCTTTATTTTACAATTCTTTCTCTAATGTTCTAATTTAGTTGACCTTACTAAAAAAATTATATGAAAAGGGGTATATTGCAGCTTAATTGGTAATAAGGGTCCACATGTCTTGTCCATGGAGGAGAGGTACTTATTTCATCATTCATA
Source organism: Dipteronia dyeriana (assembly GCA_032871835.1). NCBI lineage: Eukaryota > Viridiplantae > Streptophyta > Magnoliopsida > Sapindales > Sapindaceae > Dipteronia > Dipteronia dyeriana. Next base: position 31,044,467 of record CM065298.1, read on the forward strand.
CCTTCACTTATTCTTTATATTACCTTTATTTTTGATTGAAATGTTATAATCCACACACACACACACACACACACATATATATATATATATGTATATGTATAATGTATATATATATGATTTAGGGTCCTAATGTCACCCAACTCACTCTAATATTTTTTATGTTTGGCCTTCAATGTTTCTCTACCTCCTAAATGTTATTTCTTAAATGGGACATGGCATAAATTGATAGTGAAAACTAGGAAAATCTACTGCAGATAGGGTGTTGTTTCGTTCTCTCTAATTTCGATTCAGTATGTTCAATTTTATCATGTAAAATGAACATATTGACCTTGTAATCAGTAGCTATAATTGACTCATCTAACATATTGATTTTGTAATCAGTAGCTTGATTTTGTAATCAGTAGCTTCTAGTTGACTCTTCTAGCATATTAACCTTGTAATCAGTAGATTCTAGTTGACCCTTCTAGCTTTCTTACTCATTTTGCGTTTTCAGGTGGAGTCTTTAACATACATTCTCAAGCTTGACACTTAATTTTAAGGAGACTTCATTGTCTCACACACCCTCTATATGTTCAAGCCTTTGAGACCTTTGGTTTTGTCTAAGATTTATAATGGACCTTGGTGCTTATGAATTGGTGAGGTGCTTCTTCCAATCTAATATCTGAACAATTTTCAGGATGGTCCTTGTTAGTGGATTAAAGTGGGTGGATAGAGTTTTAATCAGTGATTTTTATGACATTACTTAGCAATTCATGAACCATCTCTATAACGAGCACAATATTGACTATATCATACATGGTACTGTGATGATCTTTGTATACTTCCAGATGGGATTGATGCTTATGCCTTGTCAAATCAAGTTGGCTGTTACAAGCAGATTAAGCGCACTAAAGGTGTCCCAGACACGATATTGTAGGTACTAAAGTTCTCTCAATCAATCTTGTCACAAGTATATATTGATTTTGTTAGGGAAGACATGATGTTATTTGATATGAAGAACACAGATTTTGACATGCTGATATCAGAACAATTATTTTTATATTGTGGTTTGAATGTTCAGTGATGACTGTATAAGTAATCTTGTAACTTTGACAATCAATCATACATGATATGAGTTATCTTGTAACTTTGACAATCAATCATACATGATATGAGTTTTCTACTTACATGTAAATATTTGGTATTTTCACATCAAAATAAGTAATTTAAAATTTATTGCAACCAATCATTAATGAAATTCCTAGGCTATCCTCCCTCTATTTCTAGTTTTGGTTCTCTAACTAGTTCTGTCTGTTCTAATCTATATCCAATCTTGAGATCTTTTTTTTGTTTATAAAAGGAAACTTGAATTGTTTCGTTCTAGTTGTCTTTTAATGATTTTATTCTTATAGTCTTTTTTGCCTGAAATGCAATATTTATTTTTTCTTCTTGGACAACTCTTTGGTTTTTTTTTTTTATTGTATGAATGTATCAAAGTTTCTAGAAGGATAACTATACTGTCCGGAAAATTGAGGCCTTGAAGTTGAAGTCCCACTCAGATTTAGGAATGAAATAGATGATGTTGTAAAAAGTCATGACACTCTTATAAACTATGAATGATAGCTAGAGTACTAGGTTCAAGTTAATGTATGTAATATTTACACATTTTGCTACATTTAGAATTTGATGACAGTTGTTATAACAAATAATGTTGATGTTTAAACAGGTACTTATGATCAGAATAAATCATGTTTGACGTTATTTTAACTAAGTTCTTCTCAAATTTGTAGATAAATTGTTTTTATATGTATTAAATAGGATTTTCGGTGTTTGATTGTATAGAAAATAAAGAACCATGAACCATTTAATTTATGTATTTGTATTTGTAACATTTTTTGGCCTTTAAACTTTTTTTATGTGGCATTTTTTTCTGCCCCAAAACAAATCTTATGTGGCATTTTTATGGCTGCTCCAAAACATGTCTTATATGTGCTTCAAAACAATTCTTATACGGCATTTTTTGGCTACTCCAAAATAATTATAGCAACATTGTTGACAAGCTGTAATAAATTAGTAGTCTTTTACTATATCCTTTGTAATGACATTTTGCTAAATGACGTAAAAAGGTTTTTATGGTATTTTTAAAAGCTTATAAAAGTTATATTTTTTTATAGTGATATCTTCTCAAAAGTTGATGTAGGCAATGTTTTGGTAAACAGATTTACAAGATTATCTATAGACCGTATTTGCTTAACATCATTTTGACGGCTCTATTGACGCTCACGAATACAAAAGAATTTAGTATAAATATATTTGGTTCGTGAAATACGATGGCCTTATAATGATATATTCATCTCCATTGATATATCCCTCTCTAATTTGAGCAGTGCAAGCCACATTATCTTCATATATCAGTGTTGGTATTTTTGTAGATAATGAAAATCCACAAGTATTTTGAATATGATGAATAATTGACCTTAGTTAAACATATTCTTGACTTGCTTCGTGAAATGTGATGATCTCATAATGATTAGATGATGTAGCAATCAAAATCTGTTTTGTGGAGCGTCATGATATTGATATGCCATTATAGGTGAAAACATATCCCATATGTATATTTTTTCCCCTAACGACGTAAATTTATTTATTTGCATCATCAAAATGTCATTTTCCGACATATTTATATTTTCATATCAATCTTCAAGGATATATTGTATTATCATATTGTCCTTCTGGGACTTTCACTAAAGAATCTGTAGATTCTATATGATAGATTCAATTGTAAGAATACAATTGCATGCTTCTGGCACAAGACAATATAAAATAATACAACATTTATCTATAATGTATATTTTTATAGCTAAATAGATTCTTACGAATCTATTAAAATAACAAAGTGTCACATATGTGTTATTTTGTTTTTCACTTTATAACATACAATTAGCTCCCCCCCAAGCATTTATATATAATTGGTAAAATATCAACATGATATTTATGTATACTTCAGGTATACCATTATTTTCATCATCAATAGTAAACATTTTTTTTTACTTTGTTTTAGTGTGATTCTACTTCTAGTCATTAGATTTTCTTATTATGATCACTAATGCCATTTTAATTGACCAAAAATTTCACAATGGCTATTAGATGACTTAATATTCACTTCTTGGAATGATATTAATAAATCTAATCAAGCAACATAAATGATTTTGTTTGGGCACAAAAGAAAAAATAAACTTTCCCCGTATAATCATTTTCAAGTGCAAAAGGCATAACAAATTTAAAGGCGTGAATGTAAGTCATGAATATATTATAATTAACAAAGATGATATGTATAATGTATAAAATAAAATATATATATATCGTTGGTTTTCTATATATAAAACAAAATGTGTTTCGGATTACATACCATTAATCGAGATTTCAAATTTTACAGCTGAAGCAGAATCATATACTGGTTGTATCATTGGTCGTAGGATGATCATGGATTTAGAAATATTTCACAAATGTAATTTCTCGCAATATGTATTTCTTTGTATATATATTCATTGTGTTTCTATCACATGTGCACAACACACATATTGACTATGTGTTTTTGTTAGCATCAAACATATTGTTATCAACAAAACCAAAAACACTATTCTTCGCATGTTGTCATACAAATCATGCATTTACATGCACTTTTCTTCACAAGTATATACAATTTACATCTATATGCTATAAGTGCATCTCATGAGTGTTTTCTAATAAAAACTGCTCATGAATTTGTGATTTTAAATTAAAATCAACCCATAATAGGCCTTTTTGTCAACATATCAGAACTCAAAAACTTAAGGTTTTGATATAATTGAAATTCAAATATCTATCAATTAGATTCATAACTTCAGGTTCCGATTAATTAAATATAGAACTTCAGGTTCTAATTAATTAATTTGGAATACAGAACTTTAGGTTCTGATTGGTTAAATTGGAATCTATAACTTTTGGTCTTGGTTGATAAATTAGAACTTCAGGTTCTGATTCAATTAATTTTCAAAACATTGGATCAGTAACTATGCTTGCAAAAGTTTGAGTTCTAATTAAAATTGGGATCCATACGAAGCTCGAACTTCATATTCTGATTGAATTGGAAAGCAAAACTTTGGGCTCTGATATAATTGGAATCTAGAACTTCAGGTTTTTAGTAAATTAGCATACAAAACTTTAAATCTTGATTAAAATTGGAATACAAAACTTACAGAACTTCAGGTCCTGATTAAATTGGAATACAAAACTTTTGGTTATGATTTTTTTTTTCAAATCAAGAACTTCCAGTTATGATTTTTTTCTCTGAATAACAAATTTCCGATTCTGATTTTTTTTCGAATCGAGAACTTCTAGTTCTATTTTTTTTCGAATCAGGAACTTCAGATTCTAATATTTTTTTATCAAGAACTTCCGGTTCTGCTTTTTTTTTTTCGAATGAAGAATTTCTAGTTCGAATCAAGAACTTATAGTTATGAATTTATGATTTTCGGATCAAGAACTTCTAGTTTTTTTTTTGTTTAAGAACTTCTGATTCTTATTTTTGAATCTACAATTTCTGGTTCTTAATTATTTCAAGGATTTAGAACTTTTGGTTCTAAATAATTTTCAAGATTTAGAACTTCTAGTTCTAAATAATGTTTAGAATTTAGAACTTCGGTTACTAAATAATTTCAATAAGAAATAAATAAGATGAGGTTATAAACGAAAAAAGCAATCGTGTTGATAACATGTTATAAATCAAAACATAAAACGTAAAGAGTAATACTAACCAGAAAGAGAAAGATGAGTGCAAACCAATTATATTAGTTTATTTCTCCGTATATTGAATGCTTATAGAATTAGCCTATATATGGGTGTATTGAGAATTATATCTACAATTAAAAGAGAAGATAATAACATAAAAGAGATATTTATTGATAATTATCTAGGTGGTGATAAGTCTATTTTATCATAACAAAAGTGTCTAATATAACCCTATCATTTAATAAATTTTTAGTATTTTGGTAGTCTTATCTTTCTTTTAAAAGCTCTACCAGTATAAACTCTATTTCTAAAAATCTATTTTTAAAACATCTAATTGAAGAAACTCTTTCAAACGGATCTCTCGTAGTCATTGAAAATTTATTCTAAAGATCTCCTTCTGAAATCTTTTCTTGAGATTTAATCCAAAAATAAAATCTTTATTTAGAGAAATTCTTCCACATATACCTCATATATATAAATAAATGGTTTTATAGTCAGTGCATACTGATATAAGTTATATCAGTGCGTTATATATAGACCATTGATTATGGAGAAGTTTTGATAAGTACATATACTTTGAGTCAAAATATGTAGATCTAATGGTCCATATCCATCATACTGACGAATTTATATCGGTACGCGCTGACTTGAAAATTTATGTATATAAATTTTCAAGTTAGTACACACCGATATAAATTTGTCAATACGTTGAATACTTTAACTCAAAGTGAATGCACTTGCCAAAGTTTCACTTTAATCGGTGGTCTACGTACTATGCCATGGGAAGTGCGTACTGACATAACCTACTTTAGTGCGTTGTATATGGATCACTGCTTATAGAGAAACTTTAACAAGTTCATACACTTTGAGTCAAAGTATATAAATCTAATGGTTAACATTCAACACACTAATGAATTTATATCGATGTACACTGACTTGAATTTTTTTATCTGTATAAAATAAATAAATAAATAAATAAATAAATAAATTTATATATTTTCCATTTTAAAAATTAAATAAAATTGAGAATCCGCAGCGTGGGCTGGAACTCGTCTAGTAGTAAATTGCATATTTATAGTAGCTTAATTTTAAAGCCCCAACTTGACAGCATAAACAAACAAAGCATTTCTTCATCAAACAAACCCTAAACAATAATTTCAAAGTAAATGAACCCATCCATCTTCAATTGACCCCCACAAACCCTACCATATCCAGGTTCTTATCTTCTATTTCATCTCAATCTTTCAGTCATTTCGTCATGTATTAACTTCCCCTATTTTACTCTCATTTTAGACGATTTTTTTTTATCTCAATAAAATTCGAATCTATTGAACTATATATAATGTTACAAGGATTTATTTTGATTTTAAATGTTTAGGGTTTCTGACAAAATGGAGTCTCAGTCACCGTCCCCAGATGCAGCTGCGGACACAAAAGCTGCTTTTCGTAAGCCCTCGAATGAAGCTGCTAACAGAAAATATCGGCGTCGTTCTCCACTTAATGGGTCGTCTTCATCTGATGGTTAGTTCCACATTTGAAATTCAATGTTCTTGTTATGTGCCCGTCGATTAATATGTGAATTGTTATGCACTGGTTTGGTGAATTGTGATGCTTTTTTAATAACCAATTATGTAGTGATTTTTCATCTGATTCTTGTTAATGTTTTAATTTAAAGACAAAGATAAAATGAATGTTAAGTCTTTGGTTACTGTCACTCGACTCACTTCAATTGTTAGAATATTATTACTCCATTCAAAATCATGCAACCGCATGGCTGTAGCTTTGTTGTACTACCAAAATCTTGGTAACTGGGAGAGTAATTGTTAATTTTATAATCTTCAATCGGTCTTGGTTCTTGTTTATGAGTTGTGATGCTATTCAGATTGTATTTGAATAACACAGAAACATGTCTAAATTTTGTTTTGATGTTGATATGTCATATTTATACTTTAAGCAGAAGTGCTTAAGTTTAGACAAGAGTGTTTTTTGAAGTGGTTTTCCAACATATTTTATCAATCTCAAAGTATATTGAAGCTTGTTACTCATTGTTTTTTTCTTAATGATCACATTTGTCCCTACACAGGGAGTCTGAAGCGTGATCGTAGCTGTAGTCCATTATATTCTAGGGAAGATCCTAGGAAAGATTTTGAACGTCGTCAAAGAAGGAAGGATGATAGAAGGGAATTAGATAGGGATTCTGGTCAAATTCAGTACAGCAAAGGTGGTGATTCGTTTAGGCATTCTGATCGACAGTCCTCAAGAGGTTCTCATGGTTATTCTAGGCACGATGACTATGTTAGACATGACAAGCATGCAAGTGATGAAGAGAGAATACATCAGAGGTTATCCTCTCGTTCTGCTCGAGATTCAAGAAACAGCATACATTTGGATAATGCAAGACCAGAAAGTGACTATAGTAGGTCAAAAGACTATGTGAGCAGTTCAGAAAAATCTATCCGTGATAAATATGATGTTACTGGTATTAGAAGCAAGGATAAGGACAGAGAATCATCATTTGTAGAGCATCAGAAATATAAAGACAAGGATCCATCAGCTGACAGAGCTGGATCTGGTAGGAAACATACAAGCTCAAATTCAGAAGAGATGGATAGAGATTGGCATAAGTGGGACAGAGATGGCCGAGATGAAAAGAGAGATTATCGTAGGAGTTCGGGAGATTATAGAAATGATCGCATACACATGTATGAAGAATTCAGGGGTCATCAGAATGACTCATCTTCTGGAAGGGACAATAATGGGCATCGCTTAAAAGAAGGTTATAAGATTGACTTAAAGGAGCTGGTGGATGATCGAAGGTTTGCCAAGGAGGAAAAGAAAAAATATGATGATCCGGAAACCAATCGGGACAAGAACCGATACTTTAGAGCCCTGGGGGAGCATTCGAAAGATAAAACGAGTTTTACTAGTGAAATTCAAGAGATCCCTACCAAAAAATCAAGGTTTTCTAATTGGGACAAGGGTGCTGATTATGCAAAAGATGGTATAAAATTTGATGTGTTATTTTTAGAGACATATTTATCAATATTTGTTTTGTGGCTTTTGATTTGTATGTGATTATCATTTCATTGACATTTGGATTAATTTAGTGCCCACTGACAAGATGTCTTCAAGTTCAGATCAAACTCAGGAAACTGGTGGTAATGTGCCTCAAACACAGATCCATGCCAATGACTCTGAGGTTGCTAATGATCTAAATGCTGCAAAAGTTGCAGCAATGAAAGCAGCTGAATTAGGTATGATAATCCTTTGTTAAGTACCATTTTAATTTTAAAGATGAATACTGTATCACTAGCATTCTGAATTTTGCTTTGCAATATTATTTGAGTTTTGAGTTGAATTCTTATGTCCATAAATTTAGTACAATCTAAATTTGACATAATTGCCTGAGAATTAATTGTCTTGGATCAGGCTATAGAAATCATTTATTTATTGGGGTTAGTTGAACATTTTGGAGAGGACAATATAGGTGTTTAAAAGAAGAGACAACAATTAGTCGTTGACTGTCTTAGACAATGATTAATTTAGAATGCTAATTTCAGTAACCACTAGACCCAAAAGCTTAACTTAGTTGGAAATGGCCCAACAATATTATGCAGTGCACTCTAACTCACCCCTTCACGTGTAAGACCAATATACACACAACAAATTCAGATAACAAATAACAAATATAACATAATCACATGGGGGGACTCGATACGATAACACGATAATCTGAAAAAGGACAAGAAAAACGAAGTGTTATAATAGAAAGCCTTCTACTCACTCCTCACTCTTTCTCAAATTGCCTGATGGGAGACAATTTCTTTAACATAAGTGAGTGAGAGTAGGGACCTCCTATATATATTATTACTTACTCGAATCCTAACACAAAAGATTTACAATCCTAGTAGGATTATAACTAGGTCCTCACATATAAAATAGTGTAGTAAAAGTTGGTATGAACTATTTTATATGTGTGGGCCTAGTTATAATCCTTCTAGGATTATGGATCCTTTTGGAGTTTGAATCCCATTAGAATTGTGAATCCTCTATGGGTTAGGATTTGAGTAAGTAACAATATATAGGAAGTTCCTACTCTCGTTCACATAGCATACATAATTCAAAATACCTTGTTCTTCCCATTAGTTGATTTAAGAAAGAGTGAGAAAAGAGTAGATTAGTAGAAGACTCTTATTACTAACTTTGTTTATGTTTTTTAGACTCTTGGACTCTATTACTATGTTAGTAACCGTTAGACCCAAAAGCTTAAGCTACAATAGAAAATGGCCCAACAACATTATTTAAACACTTTAACAGCTTTCATTCCAAAGGTTTAATATGCCATCAGATGCTTTTAAGCAAATGGAAAAGTTCTATCTTAAACCGAAATGCCCAACACAGAATATTAGTTTCTAAAGGAATTGATTCTATAGCCATAATTCTCCTTGTCATTGTTCTTACTTGAAATTTTGCTTTGCTACAGTTAACAAGAACCTTGTTGGGGTTGGTTACATGTCTACTGACCAAAAGAAGAAGCTACTGTGGGGGAGCAAAAAGAGCACAACTGCAGAAGAGGTATTTCTGATGACTCTGGTCTTCTGAGTATTTTTGTCTCGTTGGATGTGTAGATCCCCTATGCGATCTACCATCAGTTTCTGCTTTTTCTTTTCTTTCTACCTAATTTTGTAGTCAAATGCCCGTTGACAAATTTTGCAGCCGGGTCACCATTGGGATACTAGTCTATTTGGTGATCGTGATCGACAAGAGAAGTTCAACAAGCTCATGGTAAATCTCATATTTCTCCCTTATGTTGTATGTGTGGTTTGTGTGGGTGTTTCAGTGTCTCTGTTTGTCAGTTTGTTCATATTATAGTATGCAATGCCAACCTAAGAAAAAGCCTATTGTTGTATGTTCCTTATGACTCATTCTCTCAGTCAGTTTATCCACCTACTAAGTACTAACACAGTTTTAGAGTCTGAGGTTGCCTTGGTGCATATGGCCAATTGTAGGGTGTGAAGGGCGAGCTGAAGGTAGAGAACAAACCCAACAATCAAGATGGGGATGGTCTACTACAAGCCGAGAAGCAGAAAGAACTCCAGCTGGATTTGGAGAAGCAGTACACTGCAGGACTTCGACGAAGAGATGGACGCACTGTTGGCTTAGGTCTTTAAGCATCAAGTCAGGATCATACCCAACTCTCTCAACAATGTCGTGTGACATTTTGCTGAACTCCTGTGCAAGAAATTCGATTCTTGTGTTGTTATTATACCTATGGCATGTTAGGAAACATATTTTCTGCTGTTGGGATTTTCAGTTCTTGGATACAGACATTCAATCTTTAAATGGTTTTTTTTTTTTTTTTTGTATGTTTTTTGTTGAATTCTCTCTCTCTCTCTCTCTCTCTCTCTCACACACACACACACACAAAATATAGTCATGCTTGTATTTCTGTTTCGTGAAGCTGGAGATGTAGGTTGTCATCCTTACAGCAAGTTAATTTCGGTTGCCGTTTGGGTTATTAGGTAAGATTTTCAAGTGAGAATTTCTGTTGCTTCTTGAAAAGAACACAAAAATAATCCATCTTCCTGTTTGTGTTTATTACTTTTTTTGAAAAACATGAAGCATTTTCATTGTAATTCGAATGGAGACTGATTCTCCTCAAAGTTGAGCAATTCTCCATCCCCTCGGCAGAATTGTTAGGCAAATTCTGTGAGTGCAGGAAAGGAAAAGGGGATGAATTATAAAATGATTGTACACGAAAGACTTGCTGTTTTTTTTATTAATACATTATTTAACTTTTTATTACTCGATTCCTCTCTCATAAATACAAAATTAAGATATTGCCAAACAAGGAAAAATTGACATAAAATACAAAGAAGATGTTAACAAGGTTCAAGTTAAATAAAAAGTAAAAAACACATATGTGAACAGAGGTAGCGACAATAGTGACGGCTCACAACTTCGTATAAATAACTACTGATTGGGATACATCAACTATATTCTATACTTATTTAAGGAATATTTCAGAATTTCTACGACAAATTGTATATTAACTATTAACTCTTAATTCTTAAACTATATTTTATTAGACAATTTGGAACTTAATAAATAAATAAATAAATTGACAGCTAATGAAATTGGATTATTGTCGTCCAAGATATAGCACATTTATTCCAAGAGCCCACCTGATCCCTAGAACCTCTAAATGTCAGATTCAAATGTCATGGCATTTTGGCACAAGGAATAGGCAATGTCACTATGATTAGGGCCATTTGCTTTCTTGCCAATAGAAGTGGACCACTTACACTTATTTATGTTGACATCATTGCCTATCCATCCTTTAAAATTGTTGGTGTTGCAATTAAAGATGGGAGTGGGGACAGGGACGGGATTTTTTTTTTTTTTTTGGAAAGATGATGTAATTGTGGTTAAGAATCCGTTGAGACCTAACGAGATCGAGAATAAACTCTACAAACACAATTTTAATTGCAACTCTCACAACAGTGGATGAATCTTCCCATGTTTTACGATTTATTGGGTAAATGTGAATATATATTCACAATACTATAGTTTGAACCCAATAGTGGAGCTTCATTTTGAACTCTTTACTCTTAACTACCGATACAAAGGACTCTAGCCGGGTAAGGTTCTTTATAGTTGTTGAAGCACAACATATATTCTTAAGAGCACCAAAGATTTGGAATCATTATATTATTGCAACCATGATTCTATTAAAGCTACCTCTGTTGCTGAATCACATTCTAAACAATTCTTTTTTTTTAATATGTTGCAAGTGATTTTTTTTAGGCACTCTGTCTCCCTCATTTCTTCAAATTTTATAATTTGATTGTTGGTTGTGCTTAATGTTATGCCATCATGCAATTAGAAGAATCGATACGTTTTTTTTTCTTTTTCCAATTTGCTAATTTAGGAGTTAAGGGAGTAAGACGTAACTCAAACTCAAATTATATTGATATATTTTTGAGTAGTTTTTCAAAATGGTAAGTTATGAAATCAAAAGTTATATAATCAATGATGTAAAAAAATGGAGAAAATAAAAAATAGTCTTTTAAAATATTATACTTTCATTTTTAACTATATAAGAAATTTTAATTCTTGAAAATCATGTTTTTGAACAATTACTTATATAACCGGTATGAAAACAATCCTCAAACCTTTCTGACTCTCATACCTTTCTGACTTCTCTCTCTCTCTGCCCTCACCTTCGGCAATCATCCCCTTCCTCCCACCTTCGCCGGTGAGGGAACAATGCTGCTAGGGCAGGCCCTTCCCGGTGGTGTTACCTGTTTGCAGAAGAAAAAGAAAAAAGAAAAAGAAAGGAAAAGAAAAAACTAAAACGTGAAATGGTAAAATTACATAAACTAAGGGATATTTCGGTAATTTTCCTATAACAAAAGTTAAAAACTAGATTTTAGAAATTTTTGTTTTAAAAAAATCAGCATATCACATTTTTCTTCAAGATGCAAATTTTCTTCCTCTTTTACAAAACATAGAAAATTGTGTGACGGGTACTTTTGTAATGGTTATGGATTAAAAGAAATTTTACAATATGATTATTAAGAGTGAAAACTTCATATGTGATTAAAAACAAATTTCATATATATATATATATATATATTGATTATTTTTGACAATTTTCGTAAACTAAAAGCAACTATAAATTAAAGCTTTTCAATGCAATGGTGGCTTGGCCGACCAATTTTGAATGTAAAAGTTAGGCAGTCGAAACATAAATCTCTCAAAAGCTTTTCGAAGATGAAAATAAGGTTAATTTCTTGTTGGTCAACTAAAGTACATAGAGACCTATAGACTAGTGCCGTTTTAGTGGCAAACAGAAAGTTTAGGACCCTTTAACTTTTTTTCTACCAAACAATATAAGTTTTGCAAAATGAAAAAAAAAAAATGTATAAAAGAATATATGTTCCCCACATGCACATGCACATAGCCACATATACAAAAGAAGCAATTTAATTATCTATTTAAAATTATAAAAATTGGTTTAATTAATTTTTTTTTTTTTTTTGGTTGTAAATTTGTGTGGATTGGATTCCATCCAAGTAATGTTGACATCACACCAATCTTAAAACCTTACATTGCTTGGTGGGTTCTCCTATCATGAATTTGGTGGTCTAATTAGTATTGTTATTTAGTGAATCAAAAGATTTGAAGCATCCAAAATATATCAAATAGCAATAAAGTTTTTGTTGGATTGTGATTCCCAAATATAGAGGGTCCCCTCCCACCACCCCACAATTTGGTACTAGTGTTCATATTTTTAATATTCTTTTTATAATCTAGCAATTTGGACACTTCTTTCTTTATACTTTGTAATGTAATGGGACAACTTTAAATGAAAAATAAAATGCTTCTTATGTACACTTCATGTAGTATACATATCTTTATTGAAAATTTTATATGATTGAGATTTTCTCACTTTGGAGTTAAATAATAATATCTCGTACTGGAGTTACCGTGACATCATCATCCAAACTCATCTATTTTATCAAACAAAGAAGCTTCACCTGTCTTCCCACCCAACATAGGATAACAAATACACTACATGAACAAGAAATTAGTTATTATTAATTTATTATTAATAAATTTCTCAATTGTTGAACTACTATAACCTAATTAAGTAACAACAACAATAATAATAATAATAATAAGTGCTAAAAGAGGGTCAAAAAGTGCTAAAACAAGGGTTGTAGTGTAGGGGAGGCTAATAAAGCACAAATATTTTAAATTATGTAAATATTGCTTTATAAAAAACAACATTTTTAATCTTGAGAGAAACTTGGGTGCCCAATCACTCATATGACATTAAAGACTAGGCTTATCTGATCACATTGAATTTTGCTTCCACATGTCATGTTGTAAGTGGATAGACGTATCGACAATTTCTATATTTATCCTATTTATCTTAGTATTATATTATATATAAATTCGAGTTTTTTTTATAGAAGGGGTAGGACTTGAACCCGTAACCCTATAGTACATGTGGTACGTTTATTATTGGACCAATTATATATATATATATATATATATTTAAATATTATAATAATTTGGATTTTTTAATAATTATGCATTGAAATTTCAGTAAACTAGTTCAAGGTTTGTTCGGTTGTACATTTTAAAACAACTTTTTAGTTATCATAATTCTAAAACAGTAAAACCTAACTTCAAATCTGAAAAAAAATAAAAAAATATTTTCAAACATTGAATCCAGATTGTATTCTAAATTTAGAGAATTATCTTGGAATTACGTTTCCAACGTTTGAATTTTAAAATTTTAGAAAAAGAAAAATATAATAATAAGATTTTTAGCAGCGCTAAAAATCACCCAAGTCATGCACCCAAAAACAGAGTAAATATTAAAATTGAGGAAAGTTTCATAAATAACTCTCCAGAAATAGTGAAAATCATTTTTAATCACATGCATAAATGTGATTGTTTTTTTAACCAAATGAAAAAATAAATAAAAATGAAATGTCTTAAATGCCTCTCATTAAGTGGCTTGCTCCCATTTTCTAGAAGATGTCACCAAGCAATAGCAAAAATGATTCCACAAAGTGTAATATATGATTTTATATAAGTATAGTGTTAACTTGTGTCCTTAAGACATTATAAATAGAAAATCAAAATGTATTTATTGTGTTGTTTATGTATTTATTACGATTAAAAACAATAAATACAATATTACTTTTTTATCTTAACCTGTGCTCCTTGGGTACAAGTTAACACTACCCTTTATTTAATATAGTAAAAATAATTTCAAGAGTGTTAAACCAAATTTCATGAATGTGAAATTTCCCTAAAATGATGAAGTTCAATTTCAATATTACATTTCTTCCTTTAAATATATATATATTTCTTAAATACTTGAATAATGTAAAAAAATATCCATAATCATAAAATATATGATGTTTTAAAATATGTTAACGGATTTAAATAAAAGTTGTACACACTTCTATCAATGTTTGTAAGACTCCAAAAAAAATTCGAACAAAAAAGGGAAAAGATAGAGAAGAGATTCAAATAGAGAGGAAGAAAGGCAGGAGGATGATAAATTATGTCAGAGGGTTATTTTGGTAATATTAGGTTATGTGGTGCAAAAAGAAAATTCACACTTGATTAATAACAATCAAACTTATAAATAGGATTAAAAATAAATTTCTTAAAACCTATATGCAGCCAAAACTGACAATTTTCACTAAAATTAATGGGATGCCAAATTACCAAGCACAAGAAGGCATCTTGTTTATACACTAATTAAAATTAGAGAATGACAAAACCTGATTAAACAAATAGGAAAGCAGTAGAGTCCTATTATTATAGAGGGTTTGGAAAACAACAACACATAAAGGCATCGGTTTCATCATATTATGTAACAAGGCACTACCAATAAAATGAACCCATTGTACATTGACTTCAACAAAGCCATATAAACAAATAGTCACTTTCATATATTCACCTTGTATCTGTTCTTCCACATTAGCGGTAAGGAGTTTCGAGTTCTATATATATTTTACAAACATTCATGAGGAATTTTCTTTTCGATACTGAGAATAAATATCTGAATCGTACTAGTCCAGTAGTATTAGTTCCCAACAGACTCCTGACCCAAATAAAGAAAATAGTAGCTTTCACATTATCTTACTAGGGGATGAATTTTCTTAATTTGATGATTAGTTATTCCAATTTCCATGGTTGTACTTGTTGATGGGAGTTTGGTGGAAGTTAGGCAAAGGGCCGGTTGGAGCTTTTATGGCTTTGTGGTAAATCACATTGACAGCCAAACCAACCCAATCCATAAAGTTAACTCTTTATTCTTAAAAAAACTTTAATCTATCAAGATAAGCATTCCCTTTCTTCTCATCTTTACAGGTTCTTAAAATCATCAACATAATCATCATAAAAATTTTTCCTGTAACTTTCCTTATAATTCCAGTTTTTAATAGACTTTTAGTTAAACTAAAACTGTCCCATTTTGTCAAGATTTGTTAGTGCAACTTCACCTAATTAATTGTGGTCCATTACCTAAACCAAGTCATATCTATTATATTATCTTACGAACAAGTTTAGGTTGTTGTGACTTGTGACCATTTTTTTATATTACAGATTTTGACCTGTGGGGTTGTCTTGAGTCTTGACTCGTGATAAATTCTCTCCGAAGCTAATACAGCAAATCTAATTATAGATTTTATTCCTCATATAATTTTTTTTTTCTCTTTTTTCCTGGAACCCTTTTGTGTGCCAGACTGCCAGCTGTCCTCCACTCTCAATCTCCATTGGTGGTGGAATAATTCACTGTATGTGAACGGATCAATCTATCAAAGTGCATTTAAGAAGCA
Organism: Dipteronia dyeriana; assembly: GCA_032871835.1. Taxonomy (NCBI): domain Eukaryota; kingdom Viridiplantae; phylum Streptophyta; class Magnoliopsida; order Sapindales; family Sapindaceae; genus Dipteronia; species Dipteronia dyeriana. The sequence continues at coordinate 31,060,588 of CM065298.1, forward strand.
GCCCTCATGTTTGGTTACTCTGTATTCATGGTGGTGGTGGTGGTGTCATAAAGCATATTAATAACTACTAACCAGTAATCAATGTTATGTTTGGTCGGTTGAGGTGTCTGCAGATGTCTTTTTAATAAAAAGGCTCACACACTACTAGACATAACTCCGTTGATTTCTCCAAAACCAACGCAACTTTATAATCTTCCATTGGTGGATCCTTTTTTTGTCATTATCAAACACATACAACATGTTCCCTAAGCTTGCATGACATCTTTAGTGTCCCCCTTTTCTTCCATTTGTATGCTTATAAAAAGTAGAATTCAAATCAACCCCATTTGCATAATTCAATTCCAAAAATGCTTTTCTTGTTGATATCTTGTTTTTCATTTTCTTTTATTCTGCTGTCCAACAAGTCCTCCTTGTCACCAATGAAGAGTAGTGAGTGGAGATTGTTGTTGTCTTCTTGTTTTTGGAAGGATTTATCAAGCTGGCTACAAAAGGGTATTAGTTTCTACCAAGTTCCAATGATCATCAAGAAGAAGATGATGATGATGAGTCTTGGTTCTTCAAAGAAGCCAGAGAATAATGTACGAGTGGAGGAAGAAGATGAGAAGAAGAAGATTTGTCTGCTGGATTTGCCAGAGTTGACTCTTGAATGCATTCTTGAGAAGCTTTCACCAGATGGCTTGTGTAACATGTCAGCTGTATGTAGCTCTCTAAGGAACATGTGTACAAGTGATCATTTGTGGAAAAAACACATGAAACACAAATGGGGAAGACTAATTGGTGATGCTGCTTATAGAGAATGGCAATGGCATATAGCTTCAAAAAAGAGAGAAACCCTCATCAATCAGACCAAGCACAATGGATTTTTCAGGTCTCTCTATGGCCTTATCGGACCAAAGTTGGACCAGAAGACTACTACTGCAACTTGTTTACCAGATGATTCAATCATGGCTTGTTATGTCTCTCTTGAGAGTGGCAAATTCTGGTTCCCAGCTCAGGTCTACAATCGTGAGGTAATTACAAACCATTTCTGATTTTTTACGTTGCTATATATACTTTGATTTGAACAAACTGTTTAATTGAATTGTGTGTGTTTGGTTTGATTTGGTTGCAGAATGGAAATATTGGGTTCATGTTATCATGTTATGATGCTCAGCTTAGCTATGATTCGCGGACCGACACTTTTCTGGCAAGGTATATATAGAAACAGATCAGATGCTATTCTTATAATGTAAATCCATCCACTGTGAATGTTGTTGAATGAGTTAATTTTACATGTTGTTTATATATATTTCAGGTACTCACCCCATGGAAGGAGGACCATAGAGGAAAATATAGCTTGGGATAGGCTAAGAGCACCCCCAATTGATACTCCTGCACATGTTCTTCACATTTCAGATTCTTTAAATGATTTGAAACCAAGTGATCATATAGAGATCCAGTGGAGAAGAAACAAAGAATTCCCTTATGGTATGTTTTGATTTTGAAATTGTTCATTGAATAGGTTTTTGGTTTTACTGGTAGATTGTGTAATAATTTGAGCTTAACATATATTGCAGGTTGGTGGTATGGTGTTGTTGGTCATTTGGATTCATGTGACAGGAATGAGAACCACTGCCGCTGTCACTATAGTGGTGAGAAAATCATCTCTATTCATGTGAACTTTGCTCTATTTTGTTCAAATTGAATGATACTTGGCTGTGAACTTGTGATTTGCATTTCCCTAGTCTGGAGTCTAATGAACTAGTACTAATTCTCTGCATTGCCTGCATTTGCCATACTAATTCGAATGCTTAAAAAAATCGTCAAGCAAAATGCTTGTATGTTTCCCCCAGGCTTCTGTGAACTTGAAATGGTGAATCTTAAGACGACACAAGTAGAGATTATTACAGTTTTGTGCTACATTTCTGATTGAAATGAAATGTTGCCATTCATTTTCTTATATGAGCCAAGGAAGTTTATTAGCTATCATTTTGGTATGGCTTGTGAATTGTGATACTCATTTGGTTTTGATTGATTGATTCTGATTTCTGTTACACCAGCATCATCTTCATCATCTTTGAATTCAATTTATGCTGCATTGAGCCACAGAGAAAATTTGGTTAGAAAACATTAGCTTAGTACATTGATGATCACCGTGACTTGTCCTATTTGCTACACCATAGATACTTCATTGTAATCCTTTAAGTAGTTGACAGTGATGACATTGACATATTTGGTGACAGACTTGGTGGTTTTGGAGTTTAATCAGTACCCTCCTGGGTCGCGATGGAGACAAACAATGATAAACAGGAAAGACCATCGGGAAGTAGGCAACGAAGCAGATGGCTTTTACGGAGGAATCAGAAAACTTTACAAGGTGAAGGAAATCTCAATGTGGAAGAGCCTCCGGCCAAGCCAAGTCCATGAATAATATTAATAGAATGATCAAAAGAAGCTTTCCTCTGCTCTCTCTCTTTGTACATAATTAATTAGACTTCTTGTTAATTGAATTGAAACCACGTAAACGTAATTCATAGAAGAAGTTGTGGAAGGATATAGTGTATAAGCTTCATTAGTTTTGCTCTTCTTCACACTTGAGGCCCTGAAAAGGATTCAAATCCTCAGATATATATAATGTAATTTGTGTACCAAGAAATGTTGTATTCAATGAGTACACACTGAGGTACAGTCCCATGTTTGGGAAAATCCTGACTAGTTTATTTATTTTTTCTTTCTCCAAGCAAATGCATGTTTTCATTAAGCTATGGTGATTGAAAATTGAAATTGTCTCTGACAATGGGTGGTGTAATTTCCACCATTTTTGTTTGGAAACAAAGATGAAAATACTTCTCTTTGTAGTTGAAATTTTCAATGGAAGGTGACAAAGCTCCTTGCCTCCTTCCCAGTTTTAATTATTTCCTCAAATCTGCTTTACTATTTTCAGGGATGGACCTAGACTTGTCGCGGGTTCCGGTTCTGACGGTCCAATTTTTTTTTTCTTCTATAAAATAATACATATATGTAAAGGTAAATTTATTTGTAAATACATGTTATTGGGTTTTCTAAATTTTTTTGAACTAAAATAAATAACAATTTTTTTTTTTAAAAAAAACAGATTTGTTGGAACCGTCTGATTCGAACCAGACGGTTCCACAAATCTAGAACCGGAACCAGAACCGGAACCAGAACCGCTACAGTACCGATTCCGGTCCGGTTCTGGTTCCAAACCTTTCCAAACGGTTCGATTTCGGTTTTCGACGGTTCGGTTCACCGGTTTGAACCGAACCGTCGAAATGTCTAGATGGACCCTGGAGGGCCAGGGGACATTAGTCCCTTAGAAAATTATATTTTTGTGCAAACATACAATTTAGGACAAATAAAAGATTCGATGTAAGAACTGTCATTTAAGTCTACAATATATCATGTTTGACTCGTCACACCTAAGTGGTATATATATAAAGGACAAAGAAAAAACCTATTGAAATTATATATGTTCTATAATGTTTTTATGATAAAATATAAAATATAATACAATTTGAAACAATAATTTTAACAAGATTTTTTTTTCTCAATATAAACAACGATACAATTTAGTAGAATTATTCATTAAATTATTACTATTTTATATTACAAACACTAGATTATTATAAATTATTTAAACATTTCAATCCAACTTTCGTATTCACCATAATACACTAAAATCAATTACAAGTCACATTAAAATTCTATGTTTGGATAAAAATTATCACAACACAAACAAATAAACATACAGATAAAAAAATTAAAACAATTCTAATGATGGTGATAGCGTGTTCTACTTAAGTACTTATTGGTGATAAATTTCATTGTTTACCTTAAGTTTAATGTTACATTGTTAGTGAAAAATTGCATAATGAGCTGAATTACTAAAGAAAATCAGTAGATAGACTATTTAATTTAGATATTAGAATAATAATATAAGGAACAATTAAATGATCAATTGGTGAAAAATATATTTATTTTAAAATTTCAAAACAAATAAGGTTGTAAAAAAATATATATAACTCTTTAAAATGAATTTAATAGAGTTAACTTTTAACTAATTTTGTAATATAATAATTTTTTTAGTGGACTAAACTGGGCTGTAGCCCAGTTAACCACAAAACGGTCCCTAAGTCCATACACATTGAATATTTATTGTAATGGATCCCATTAAGGTTGCATTTTTATGTTTTTATAATATTTGTAACATAATATTATTTGAGTTAAATTTTAAATTTCATTATTTTATTTTAATTTTTATTAATTCTATAAGATATTTATAACTTAATTATTATTATTTTTTCACATTTTTATATTTTGATTTACTTTTATATAACAATTTAGGATTGCAATTACTATTTTTTTATAAAATTAAAATTACATTTTAAATAATTTAATTTATATTGTTAGTCTCATGACATTAATACTTGATTTTGATGAAGGTTTTATTTGATCATAATTTCAAGTGCTTTTGGAAAAGATTGCAAAGGCACCATGCAAGGATCTAAACCTACCAAGACATATATATATATATATATATATATATATATATATATATATATATAATAATAATAATAATAATTTGGGGGGATTTGTAAAAGTAGTCAAATTAAGAAATAGATTATTGTTTTTAATCAAAAAAAATTAAGTTATTGTTTTTAACCAGATGCAAGTTGTAAAGTCTAAAATACCCCATTCTTTTAATAAAAAACCAATTTTGTGTTGTAAGAGTGATTTTTTTTTTACAAATGAATAACATAAACCAATTTTTTTTCTTTTTTTACAAACATATAAAGCATACGTTTCTAACTAAACAAAACACCCTAAATCCTTTTACATCAGACAAAGACGAAGAAGAAGAAAATGAGAGGAAGAAAGGAAGGGTTTGGATCGTACGACCCTGGTGAAGAAGAAGGAGGTGGTTTCCGGTGACGATTCGGCTGTCGAACATTCCGGCGACCTAGGATTACTTCTTTTTGGGTGTTTTCTTAAGGCCTCTATGCTACGGCTCCTCAAATAACCGCCTCACTAGTTCACAGAAGGTTCTCGTCGTCATCGCCGTGGCCGTTGCCGTTGTCGTTGCCAGATCGCATCTTCTTTGCTTAAAGGTATTTTGCTCTCCTCTTCTTTGCTCTCATCTGGATGCGAAATTAACCTTGGTTTGTGTTGTGACTTGTGGATTCAATTTGAGTGAGGATTCAATTTTGATTCAATTGATGTTGTTGCTCGGTTTGATTTATCTGATTGTTTTGCTCAGTTTCTACTCTGTTTTAATTTTAGCTTGTTATATTTTTTTTTATTGTTTTGCTTGTTTCTGCTGGTTTTGATTGGTCTAATTGGCCTGACCTTAGCTTGATTGTTTTGCTATTGTTGGTGGTGCTCTGTTTCTATTGGGTCTCATGTAAATCATGTGAATAAGCATGTGATGTGGGTGAATTTTTTTAGTCAATATTGGCAACTAAGGCATGAGCTAGATAGTTTTGACTGGTGAAGATAATGAATAAAAAAACAAGACACATGAATTATTGATTATTCTTGTTCAACACATTGATGGCATAGATATAGTAGAACACATTGATTCCTTATGAAATGACATAAAAAGAATCACATTGATCAATGGTGTAGAACAATGGTGTATCATTACCAACAGACACTGTTATATTATTGACTTTATAGTTTATAGCTTTGTCAAATGCTTTTAGAAGATCATCATCAGAACATCCAGTGGCCCCACAAGCCTTGTAAATGGTTAAGAACGCAATAGGAGCCGCTCCTCTGGCACAACGATCCTTGACTGCTTTGTGTTATACTTGCTTAAGTGAAATCATCTTTAAAGTAATAATCTGTATTGCAAGAAGTCTGCATTTGAATCTATATAATTTTCTAGTGGCAAACCAAAAAACTAATGCCTACAATGCCAATAAGATGAGTATTAGATGATTGAGAAGAGTTTTGATGCAATAGATGTACCAAATATCTTCCATAGTCCTGTTACGATCATATAATATATTTTTGTTAAAATCAAAGTTTTTCCTCCCAATGAGTATCCGCCAAGAATAAAAAAAATATTATTGAGAATTGATGAATTAGATCTGTTACAAATTGTACGTGTGGACTCCACCTCTTCTCAACAATGTATAAGTTTTGGCTCATACCAGTAACCACACATGTCAAAAGAGGGTACTTTGTTCCCCTGCTATTCCGAGTTCCCACTTGCATTAAAGAGTTGTCTGCAGGATCAATGAACTCTAATTAAAGACACTTTATATTTAATTAACGATTTTAAATTTTATAATTACTGAAATATTTGAAGCTTCTATTGCATGGAAATTACACAACAATGGGTGTAAAATAAAGCCATAAGAAATTTAACCTTTTCAATTGGGATTCAGATCCTCTTTTGTGTGTTGACGTAAAACAATTAAAGATTACACTACATTCGAAGATAATCAATGTGAAAAAAAATAAATCTAAGCCATTGATTTGTCAAATTTATTGAGATCGTCAATACAAAGATCAGTTCAACAGAGAATCTTAATCCTTTGAATTGGCTGTAAGGTTGTACAACCATGTTCTTCAATGTGTTGTGGAAACATCAAACCCAGATAATTATTTCTTCTACTTCACTCGGTACTTATCTAATATTGTCTTCTTGTGGGTATCTACATAAAGGATTATTCTAAATTTTAAATTCTAATATATTAGTGGTCAGCTTTTAGACTAAACATGGTCTATCAGGAGCAGCCAACATAAATTTATTGTTTTGTTAGTAAATTTGAAACATGAAATGCCCAACAGAAAATGACTTGGATTATGTAATAGTTTTGTAGCTTGTTTTAGTTTTTCTGTTGCTTTGCTTGTGTTCTGGTATGATGTGTTTTTCCCAACTGGTCTTTGTTGTTGTTTTGTGGGGTTGTTCCCTTTCTAATAAAATTTGCAGTTTAAAAAAAAAAGTGATATTTATATGTGAATTTTGTAGAGCTTTGATTTGTAGTATCATTATATTTTCATATATGATGAAGCAATCAACAAAAGCTTACAAATTCGAAAGTGAGTTGCTATATTCTTTCCATCTATAAGTCTACTAATTGTTACATATTTATGCTTTGTGCTTTGGATTTACAACATGAAACAACCATTTTTGTTTTTTATATTTTTTGAGGGTATAATAAGTATATTTTCACTAACTTTTGATAAAACCTAACCGAGTAACTCTAACTTAATTTGGAGTATTCGTGTAACTCTAAGGATTCCATATATAGTAACTGATACTGATATTTTTTTTATGTAAAATCTTGTGTTGTGTGATTGGATTCTCTTATCTTATTTTTCTGTTAGGAGACAATATTTATTATATGGTGAATATTAGGTGTATGTTTCCATATCACTTTTTCCGATAGAGGTTGTAGACACCATAGACAATGGTGTGACAAGTTGTTACAGCATAAATGTATTGTTTTGTTAGTAAAGTTGAAACATGAAACATAAAATTCATGTAGAAATGATTATTGGATTATGTTTATTGAGAATACGTTTTGAATGTATTATTGGATTTTTTTTTTATTTTGAATGGAATGGATTATTGGATTATGTTTATATAGAATATGTTTTGAATGAATTATTGGATTATATTTTTTTTAAATATAAATATAAATATATATTATTTTAATTGATATATCCTACCGTATCCATATCACAGTTTCAGAGATTTACCGTATTTACGTATTGTGCCGTATTTTTTAAATATAAATATAAATATATATTATTTTAATTGACATATCCTGCCGTATCCGTATCATAGTTTTAGAGATTTACCGTATTTACGTATCATGCCATATTTATATCCGTAAAACATACCTTTACTTGTAGCCATGTAAACAGAGGAAATTCAAACCAAATTTTTTGGTAATATTAACAAACAAAATTCAAGTTAAAAACATCTACAAAATCTAATTGTCAGTTTTTTATCATAAAATAATAGTACGGTTTTTTATTTCTTATCTCTTTCATTTTAAACACAATACACATGCTTAAATGTAGAACTAAGAATTGATCGTACAATGTCCTAATAATTTAACTCAAATCAAGTCTATGATTTTCGAACAAAAGTTGTATATGTTTTCATCATTTTACACAATAAATAACAATCTAATTTGTAACAAATTGCTTTAAAACAAAGTTTAAAATAAAAGCTTCAATGGTTAACAATCAAAAGTCGGTAAAATGTATAAAAGTTGATAACAACTTCAACGGTTAACAACCAAGAGTTCAAATAAAAGTTAACATCTAACACTCAACAAAAGTTGTAACGTTATAAAATGAAAGTTTCATGGTTTTGCTTCCAAGTTTGAGCATGTTTGAATATTATGTCCAAGCAACCCGCATCTTCCGCATGCATGTTGTCTACGGAATGGAGATTTTTGGCCAATTGATGATGAACTTGATTTGCTAATTGAACGTGCTTGACGAGGCTTAGTATAAGTAATGCGATTGTGTTCAGATTCTCCACAATTGGTACATACTCTTGTTTCAGGCCCTTCTAAGGAAGAACGTATCCTAATTTTTTTCGGTCTGCTAGATTATCTTCTACCTTCAGGTGGATGTACAACGCAAGAACTAACATGTTCTGGAAGGACCCAACTGGAATGATGAGGTACTGGTGTATCGAAGGTGCATATGATGTTTGAAGCCATTGAGTTGTGAAGTAATCACTGCATAGTCGTTCTTTTGGAACTCTTGTATGCCTGTAAAACATGAAAATTAGTTAGTACCATCATTCATTTGAATATGCACATGAACACATAATAAATAAGAAAGAAACAAACAGCAATTGCATGAGCACATGGCAATATATCTAAGTCAAACTTACGGCATGTGCATGTCCTCAATTCCAAGTCTACGGTTCATACTTTGCCTTCGTTATCCTTCACAACATTCTTGGTGTAGTCAATAGGTTGCACTACACACAATTGAGATTTCTCCTGATTACTTTTGACGTGTTCTAGAGTAAAATCGTCCCACCGTCCATTGTAATTGATTGCTAACCTAAAGCTTTGCATATTTCCTGAATAAAAAAACAATTGAAAAAAAAAATCAGTTCATAAAAAAAATTGTAAGAAAAACATTATTTCACATTTTTTAGGGATATATCACGTAAAGCATGAAATATCTCATGTATCTCATGTTTTGCATGAAATATATATATGTCATGTTATGCATGACATATCCTATGTATGTCATGTTTGGTATGAAATATCACCTTTATGCATTATTTCATACAAGACGTAAAATATCTCATGCATATCATGTTGTGCATGAAATATATCATGTATGTCATGTTAGGCATGAAATATCCTATGCATGTCATGTTGGGTATGAAATATCTTTTTTTTTGGGTCATTTCATACAATGAATGAAATAACCCATGTATATCATGTTGTGCATGAAATATCTCATGTATGTCATGTTGGGTATGAAATATCTTATGTATGTCATGTTTGGTATGAAATATCCCCTTTAAGCATTATTTCATGGTAGAAATGAAATATCTCATATATATCATGTTGTGCATGAAACATCTCATGTATGTCATGTTGGGTATGAAATATCCTATGTGTATCATGTTTTGTATGAAATATCCCCATTATGCATTATTTCATACAAGACATGAAATATCTCATGTATATCATGTTGTGCATGAAATATCATATGTATGTCCTGTTGGACATGAAATATCCTATGTATGTCATGTTTAGTATGAAATATCTCCTTTATGCATTATTTCATACAAGACATGAAATATCTCAGGTATATCATGTTGTGCATGAAACATCCCTTTTATGTCATGTTGGATATGAAATACCCTATGTATTTCATGTTTGGTATGAAATATCCCCTTCATGCATTATTTCATACAAGACATGAAATATCCCATGTATATCATGTTGTGCATGAAATATCCCATGTATGTCATGTTGGACATGAAATATCCTATGTATGTCATGTTTGGTATGAAATATCCCCTTCATGCATTATTTCATACAAGACATGAAATATCCCAGGTATATCATGTTGTGCATGAAACATCCCATTTATGTCATGTTGGACATGAAATATCCTATGTATGTCATGTTTGGTATGAAATATCCCCTTTATGCATTATTTCATACAAGACATGAAATATCTCAGGTATATCATGTTGTGCATGAAACATCCCATTTAAGTCATGTTGGACATGAAATATCCTATGTATGTCATGTTTGGTATGAAATATCCCCTTTATACATTATTTCATACAAGACATGAAATATCCCGGGTATATCATGTTTTGCATGAAACATCCTATTTATATCATGTTGGGCATGAAATACCCAATGTATGTCATGTTTGGTATGAAATATCCCATTTATGCATTATATCAAGACATGAAATATCTCATGTATATCATGTTGTGTATGAAATATCCCATGTATATCATGTTGTGCATGAAATATCTTTTATATGTAATGTTTGGTATGAAATATCATTTATGCATTATTTCATATAAGACATGAAATATCATATGTATATCATGTTGTACATGAAATATCATATATATATTTCATGTTATGCATGAAATATCTCATATATATCATGTTAGGTATGAAATATCGCATGTACCTCAAAAATACATGACTACAAAATATTAGGTGATGTGTCACGTTAAACATGAAATAATCAACTTATATCACTTTTATCGTGACACAGTGATTGAAATATAATTTCAAACTGCAATCGAAGTTTCTTCCATTGTCACTAAAAAAACTTCAAAATTGAAACAAAACAACAAAGACCCATCAACAATATCATCTAAGAAACACAATAATACCATTGAAATTGAAGATTTACGAACCTTGAAGTTTTTAATAGAGAATCAACCACAAACTCAAAGTTTTCAAAAAACTCTTCTCAAATCTTGGTTTCTTTGCGATTTCCCTTCAAAATAACTTTAATTTCTTGACCAAATTTCGTTGAGAATTAAGATTTGATAAAGATACAAGTGATAAAGAAATGAAGAAATGGGTGATAGAGATGAGTGATAGAGAAAAAAAATAAAGGGAAAAAGAGAATAAAACGGTAGTTTTGTAATTTATTGACTAAAAACAATAATTTATTATGATAATTGGTTACAAACAATAAAAAAATTAAATTTGGTAAGAAACAATAATCCGTTCTATGGCTTGATTATTTTTTACAATTTTCACTAATAATAATAATAATAATAATAAAATAAAATAAAAATAAAAATAGAATTGAACATACTTTCTAGGGTCATATATCTTATAGCTTTCAAGAATTCATATTCCATAATGAAGCGAATTATTACTCTAAACTAATTTAAACCTTTTTAGGGGGTTATTGGTGACAAGGAGTTTGGGAAAGTGTTGATTGACTCAGAGTCTAGTATAAATCTCATGCCAAACTTGGTATTTGAGAGATTGAGGGCAGGAGATGTCAAACCGATTAATGTGACATTGCAATTGGTGGACCGATAAGTGAAATACCCAAGGGGGTTATGGAAGATGTGCTAGTCAAGGTGGAGAGTTTCTACTTTCCCGTAAACTTTATGGTACTAGATATGGATGAAGACGTATAGGTACCTTTGCTATTAGGAAGATTGTTTTTGAAGACAGTAGGTGCATTTTTTGATGTGAAAGATGAGAAATGATCTAGCGAGTAGATGATGACAAAATAGCGTTCGATATGTCCAAGGCAATTAAGAGACCATTGGAATTGGAGCAATGTTCAAATATTGAGGGGTTTGGCCCTCTAGTGAAGGAGTACTTACGTTATGGGAAGTCAAAAGAACCTCTTGAATCATGTATCGCTCATGGATCAACAGAAAAGGATGACAATGTGGACGTAGGTTGCCTCCATCTATAGAGAAACCAATAAGAAGCTTTCGAGGAAGAAATTATTTTGAGGACACTGGCAGGGGAAAACTAAGGTTGCCTCCATCTATAGAGAAACCTCTTTAACTAGAGCTTAAACAACTACCCTCTCATTTGAGATATGCTTTCTTAGAGGAGGCGTCATCATTGTCGGTTATCATTTTAACTTCATTATCTCAACTAGAGGAGGAAAAGTTGCTGAGAGTATTGAGAGACCACAAGAAAGCAATGGGGTGGTCAGTTTTTGATATAAAAGGCTTAGTTCATCTATTTGCATGCATAAGATCTGGATGGAGGATGACTACAAGCCAACAATCAAGCATCAAAGAAGATTGAATCCGAACATGAAAGAAGTTGTGAGAACTAAAGTACTAAAGTTACTAGATGTGAGGGATCATTTATCCAATATCGGATAGTGCATGGGTGAGCCTGGTTTAAGTAGTGCGAAAGAAAGGTTGTATAATGGAAGTCCCAAATGCAAACAATGGGCTGATTTCTACAAGAGTCAAGGGATGGAGAGTTTGCATCAATTATAGAAGTTGGAGAGTTTGCATCAATTATAGAAGTTGAACAATGCTACAACAAAAGATCACTTCCTATTGCCTTTTATTGATCAAATGTTAGAGAGATTGGCGGGGCATGAGTACTACTGTTTTCTTGATGGCTATTCTGGCTAAAATTAAATCCCAATTGACCCCAAAGATCAAGAGAATAACATTTTCACTTGTCCATATGGTACTTTCACCTATAGAAGAATGTCATTTGGTTTATGCAACACTCCGGCTACTTTTCAGAGATGCATGATAGCTATTTTCTCGAATATGGTAGAACGCATTATTGAGGTCTTCATGGATGACTTTTCGGTATTCGGACCATCATTTGATGGTTTTTGAAGAATTTGGGCTTGGTACTAAATAGATGTGAAGAGGCAAATCTCATTCTAAATTGGGAGAAATGTCATTTCATGGTCAAAGAAGTGATAGTGCTTGGTCATAGGATTTCAAGTCAAGGGTTAGAAGTGGATAGAGCTAAGATAGAGATAATTGAGAAGTATTGAAGGAATTCGAAGCTTCTTAGGGCATGCCAAGTTCTATAAGAGTTTCATCAAAGACTTTTTGAAAATCACAAAACCCTTATGTACTTTGTTGATGAAAGACTCCCCTTTTGTGTTCAATGAAGAATTTCATCAAGCTTTTGAGTTACTGAAACAAGATCTTACCTCCGCTCCAAGTTCTTAATCTAAGGTTATGTTTTCAGCACATCTTACCATTGCATTTGCAACCGTTGGGTGAGTAGGCTTATCTTTTTTCTTTGTGTAAGTTGCATTGAATATCGTTATCTAGTCTTGCTCCTTTCCTTCATGGTCATTTTTTGTCTATAAATAAAAATATATATGTATTAATAAACGTTTAATATTACTCATAAAATATACAACATATAAGGATTTACCGGTTCATCTCGAAGTCTAGCAAAACATTTTGTTCCACCGATGTGATACATCGTCATTTTACCATAATTTGTTTTATTGGTCTCTTAATGATTATGTAATACATTAATAAATTAAAAAAAATTGATGCTTTTAGAAAACAATATTAATATAAAAATAAAATTGTTGACAACTCAATCATATTAAATTCTTATTTTTCCCTTCCCAGAATTCCAAAACTTGACCAAGTTAGGAAGTTAACTATATTTTTTTTATTGAAAAACAAGGGAAAACAAAGGCCAAAAGGCACAACATGAAACAGAGGAAAATTGTAAAAATCTATAAATGATTTAATTCATTTCCATAGTCTTGTGGTCTACAATTGTACAGATATATACACAACAAGTATGTACACTAGGAAGACAACTTCACCAACGGTAAAATAATAAAAGGAGAAGGAAATAATTGACAAGTCAACTTAACAAATAAAGGAAATCAAGCTAGAATCTTGGCACTAATGGGTGTGTGATTCTGATCAAGCTAATACTCCCCCTCAAGTTGGGAAGTGAAGATCCGTAACGCCCAACTTGGGAAGGAAAGCTTGAAACTAATCCTTGTCGGGGCATTGGTAAAAATGTCCGCCATGCAATCAACTTTTCTCGAATGAGATGACAATCTATTTCGATTTGCTTAGTTTGTTCATGAAAGATTAGATTTGCTGCAATATGGATTGTTGCCTGATTGTCACAATGTAAAGTCATGGAATTATGATGATCCACACTAAGATCATAGAGTAGTGCCTTAAGCCAAATGAGTTCACATTTTGTTGCCATGGCTCGATACTCGGCTTCGGCTGATGAACGTGACACAACCGATTGCTTTTGGTCTTCCAAGAGATCTGATTATTGCCAAGCATGAAAAAATTTCCGATGGTAGATCGTTGAGTCATCGGACAACTTGCCCAATCTGAGTCAGAGAAGGCTGAGAGTTCCAAGGAACTAGTGGAAGACAAAAGAATACCTGCTCCTGGAGAAGATTTGATATATCACAATACACGTAATGTAGCATCATAAATGTGGTTGTCTTGGTGATTGCATGAAGTGGCTTAATATGTTTACTGATTACACAATTTCAGACCTTGTAATTGTCAAATATATGAGACGCCCGACCAAGCATCGATATTGAGCAGGATTTGGACATACTTCACCTTGATCATTGGATAGTTTTAAGTTTTGTTCCATTGACGTGCACCTAATTGCCCACTATCTCGAAGTACATCTAAAACATACTTTCTTTGGTTAAAAAAAAGTCCATGTTGTGAACGAGCCACTTCGATGCCCAAAAAATATTTCAAAGTTCCCAGGTCCTTGATGTGGAATTGAGTAAGCAAAAAATTCTTCAACACAACTATAGAATCTTGGTGGCTACCTGCAATTATTATATCATCAACGTAAACAAGCACTAATGTAAAATGAGAATCATGTTTATTAGTAAACAAACATGAATTGACATGAGATTGAATATAACCAAATTTCTATAAAGCAGATGCGAATTTTTCACACCGATTTCGAGAAGCTTGCTTGAGTCCATATAGGGACTTGTTGAGTCGACAAAATTGAGAATGCTTCCCTGTTTTGTAAAATCCTAGTGGTAAAGTCATGAAAATTTCCTCATGCAAGTCTCCATGAAGAAATGCATTATGCATATCTAATTGAGACAGAGACCACCCATGAACAACAGCTACTGCCAACAAGCATCTTACAGTCACAAGTTTTGCAACCGGTGCAAAAGTTTTATTATAATCCAAGTCTTCTGTTTGCGTATACCCTTTGACAACAAGTCGGGCTTTGTATCTATCAACAGAGCCATTGGATTTTCTATTTATTTTGTACACCCATTTGCATCTAATGGGTTGCTTACCAAGAGGTAAATCTTGCACACTCCATGTTTTATTTTGGTCCAGAGCTTGAATTTCCACAGCCATAGAATCACGCCAATGAGCGTGCTTAACAACTTGAGAATAAGCACTGAGATCAACATCATCAAAGATAGCCGAAAGAAATGCTACTTGGCGACTGTAAAATTTGTCATATGAAAGATAATTAGACAATGGATATAAAAGACATGCCGAAGATGACTGACTTGGGGTCAATTTACCAACTGGACTCTGGATAGCAGTATAGCACATATAACTGTCAAGGTAGCTAGGTCGACAAGTATTTCGTTGTGACCGTCGAAGAGGTGCTATATGCACATTTGTAGATTCTTGAGATAGTTCCACATTTGAAAAAGGTTCAGGTGTTTAAGCATTTTCATTAAAATTAAGCATATCAGAAAGGGGTAAAACAAATTCACTGGTATTTTTAGGAGTTAATGTATCATTGAATGGAAATTCATCTTCAACGAATGTGACGCCACAAGAAATTAAAGTCTTTTTTTCAACAATATCATAAATTTTGTATCCATGTTAACCAAATGGATAACCAAGAAAAATACATTTTTGTGGCACCTGGAGGAAATTTATGATGATTAGCATTTTTAGTATGGGCATAACAAAGACAACCGAACACATGAAGATGAGTGTAGGGTGGCCTAGTTTTAAAAAGCATTTCATAAGGAGTTTTGCCACCTAGATTAGGAGTAGCAATGCAATTGATCAAGTAAGTCACAATTAAAATGCAATCATCCCAAAAAGACAAAGGTAAATGTGCCTGAAAACGTAATGCACATGCAACTTCTAAAACATGTCTATGCTTACATTGAGCTACTGCATTTTGTTGTGGATTTTCAACATAAGTGCACTCATGCAAGATGCCATGCTCATGAAAAAAAGATTTCATTTGATTAGAAAGCAAAAATTCACTCCCTTGATCAGTTCAAATATTTTGAATAGATGTATGAAATTGTGTCTTGATCATAAAGTAATTTTTTTAAAATAATTGAAAAGTTTCAGATTTATGAAGTATAAGATAAACCTAAGTGTAACGGGTATGATCGTCAACAATAGTGAAAAAATGTGCACCAATATATGTAGGCGTGCGGTACGAACCCTCAATGTCACAAAAAAATTTGAAAAGGCATATCAGAACGATGTTTATTTAATTTAAAAGGACTACATGTGTATTTGGCAAGTTGACACACTTCACAACAAGTATTAAAAGAAGATTCACCATTAATAAAAGGCAAACACTGCATTCGATCGTTGGATGGATGACCGAGTCGAATGTTCTAAAGGCTAGAATTTGATTCCTTAACAACATTCATTACTGAAGGAGAAAGAACATGTCCATGATTACTCTTATAGTGATATAGTCTATCTCGAACCTTACCCATGCCTGAAAGACATAAAATGCAGGAAAAAAAATAGCAATACAATTCAAATCTTTTGTTAATTTGCTCACAGACAAAAGATTGAAATTGAAATTAGGAACCAATAAAACATTATCCAAAACAGGGAAGGGGACAATTCAACAGACCCACATTTGGTGGTTGAAAAAATTGAGCCAATTGGTAGTCTAATAGGTTTGGCATGAGGTGTGTGCATAGAATTTTTTTAAGAACATAAATTAGGTGTCATGTGGTCAGATGCTCCACTATCTATTATCCAAGTATTATCACTAGTATACTCAACAGAGTTACAAAAAGGAAGGATTTTACCAGCTAAGTTTATAACTGGAGAATGATCTAACTCATTTGTTGAGAGCAGAGATAACAACTGCTTATATTGCTCAGCTGTGTGCCCATGAATTGAAGTTGAAGATCCAGAGGATGATGATGATGGAATCTGTTTTGTTGGAAAAAAAGGTTCATTTGCTTGTTGCGGCTTTGTGGTTGCGGGAGTAGCGACATGAGATCGATTTGAAGTTTTTCAGTTCGGTGGATAACCAATGATTTAATAGCATTTGGCTTTTACATGCCCATATTTTTCACAAAGATCATAATAAGGTTTACCACGTCCTTTTGTTCATGCGCTCCTTGCCCAAAATTACACTGAGATTGGTTCAATCGGTTGGCCTATAGTGACTTATTATTTACTGCTAATGTTGTAGATTCAGTATGAGATTGGTGGCTTGAAACATGGAGAAGACGTTGTCGTTCTTCTTGATGAATTATTGAGTAAGCCTTTCTAACATTTGGAAGAGGTTCTATTGCCAAGACTTGACTTTGTATGTGAGAATATGAATCATTAAGACCTATTAAGAATTGAAATATTTTTTCAGTTTCTAATAAGCCATGTAATTCTTTTAAAGTTCCACATAAGCAAGAAGAAATAGTGGTTAGTGTAGATAACTCACCCCAATGAGATTTCAAACGTTTTTTGTTCTTACTGATGGTTACAGGTGGCTCTCTTGAGTTCATAAATCCGTGGATTGTTACTTTGCGAAAAACGTTCTTCCAACTCTGTCCAAAGAGATCTTGGAGTATCACAATAAATCAGACTACTCGTAAGATTCTTCTAAATTCCATTGAGCATCCAAGACAGAACCATATCGTTGCATTGTTCCCAAACTTTCAAATCGTGAGAAGTCTCGGCGGGCTTTACCGTGCTACCATCAATAAATCCCAATTTATTTTTAGCATTCAACGCCATCTTGATGACTCTTTTCTATGTTGGATAGTTGTCACCAGTCAACATGTTAGAAACAATCAAGGCTGCAGGATGATCTAATGAATGGAGAAATTATGGTGAAGAAACATCTATAATGGGGGATGTCAACGAAGATCGCGAATCTGATGTTTCTGTAGTTTGACTCGAACTAATAGACATTAATTGAGAAAGCAATGAGAAAAAAATAACCCTCTGATACCATGTAAAATTCTATCAATGATTTAATTCATTGTCATTCTTGTGGTCTACAATTGTATATATATATATACAACAAGTATGTACATTAGGAATACAACTTCACCAACGGTGAATAAAAGGAGAAGGAAATAATTGACAAGTCAACTTAACAAATAAAGGAAATCAAGCTAGAATCTTGGCACTAATGGGTGTGTGATTCTGATATCTTGACACTAATGGGTGTGTGATTATGCAAAACAAAAGCCCAAGAAAAAAACAAAGCAGTAGACAACCATAATAACAAGGCTACCTCTTACACTGTAAACAAAGCCTACAAACACGTCTAAATAGAGCAAAAACATTCTAGCAAAACAAAATATATAATCTAGTCTGTACACAAACAATGTAATGTTTTTCTCATTCAATAATAAATAGAAAAATTTATGGAAACTCCAATAATGGACCTCAAACAAAACTCTATTTCTCATCTCTGTTTATAGTTACAATTTTCATTGAAGGCTTTCGTCAAACTCCTTTCGACTAATATCAAACACTTTCAATTTCTTTAAAGTAAACCACATGTTTATAAAATATTACTTATAGGGGATGTTTGACACACCAGATTGGACAATTTTAGTCTCAATCCGGTGTTTGACATCGTTTCGGATATGGGATTACTAATCGTAGAAGCAAATTTAGTCTCATGATTATGAGACTAAATAAACCCACCACCCACCCTACCTTTATTTGTTCTGTGATTATTTTCACCAACCTACGCCAACTTATTTGATCACCGGTTCTCATCATCATTCAATAAACAACCCAGATCTTCAAGACCATCACCGCCACCCAGCACCATCGTCGCTACCACCGCCACCGCCAAAAATTTAAATAAAAATTACAAAAAAAATATATACAAAATAAAAATTACAAAAAATTGAACCAGACCACCCAATCTTCACAAAACCCATCTTCATCAAAGAACATAAAACCGATCGTTGAACAGAAAAAAGAAAAAAAAAAGAAATTTAAAAAAAAATAAAGAACAGAGCAGACCGTGTGTTACCGGAGATGTCGTATCCTACCAAACCACCACAAAAATAATTTCCATGGCGTCCTTCATGTTTTTGGTTTAAGAAAATGAAAGGAAAGAAGAGAGTAGAGAAAGAGATGGAGAGAAACAGAGGAGTGAAAACGACGTAGAGAACATATGAGAGAAAGAGAGGAATTTGACGAGTGAAGAAATTGAGTCAACGAAGGAGAGAAAGTGAGTCTGGTGAGAGGAGAGAGGATGAGAGTTAATGGAGGGGAGGATAAGAATTGAAATAATTTAGTCGATGCCCACACACACCAAAGAAAAACAACACCAGCGGCACACTAAACAAGAAACAAAAAAAATAAGAAATAGGGCTTACACACTAGGGAACAGGGCCTCACAAACACCCACACCCACACACACCAAACTGACGACAACAATTGCATACCAGACAACAATTGCATACCAAACAACAGTTGCAACATTATAACAAACCAAACAACACACCCGACAAAGCAGAGAAACACCAGACTGCAGCTGCAACAACATAACAGGCCAAGCTCACAAACACCAAAAAAGAAGCAAGGCACCCATGACATACCAAACCAACCCCCTGGAACAAATATATTAGAATTTCACCCAGAGATAGCTATACAAATTGATTACAGTCAAAATCCACATCATTAACAACTAATATTAACAAATTCACGACATTCAAATTAAAAGAAAGAAAAAGATTCAATTATAGACATAAGAAAGACACGAAATTGAAATGATGTCGAAACCTATTCATGTGCAAACTTTGGGAAGAAATTGATTGTTTTGAAGTTGAGAAGGGACACTGGGGGAAATATGGGAAAGGATGGGAGCTGATATGTTAACACATTTGATACAAAACGAAAATTGACCAAAATTGGGAGAGTAGAAAGAGATTTTTATCAGGGTTTTTTGGATATGTGGGTCGTCGTTGTACGATACTCGAATTTTAAGATTGTTGATGTCGATTTCTGGATTATGCCAGAAAAGCCGTGTTTGCTACAGGATCTTGTGACGTATTGCCAATATGGAAATCGCCTGGTGATTTTTGGTCATTCCCTGAATTACTTCTGCTTTATGTCATTGCTTCTTTAACAAGTTCGGAGGTTCGGCCCCTCCTTCTAGCGCCAATTGTTGACGTCGATTTCTGGATTATGCTAGAAAAGCCAACAAGAACTGGATTTTGGCTATTGAATCAAAGAGAAAGAGATGCAGAGAGAATAACAAAGATAAATTTTACGTGGTAAAACTCCGACGGCCGGATAAACATCCACGGGTGGTTGAAAGATCAACCAAGCCAAAATCCACTAAGAGAATAAGATGTTTTACAAGCTCTCGATCTCTATTTTTTCTCTCTGTATTTACTGTGATTGCTGTATGCTATATTGCCTATATTTTTTCTGGACGAGATTATGGGTCTATTTATATGTTTATAGAACCCTAATCTGCCTTGTACAAGTAATACAGGATCTTTGTATTTAATTGTGATTCGGTTACTTTCTTGATGTCGATTTGTCTTCTTTCCTGTTTCGGAGTCTCATGGAAATCTAGTGGGATCCTAGTAGTGCAGTTCAATTTGGACTTGTTTCCTTATAAGAATGTAGTCTTCGTAAAGAAATCAAGTTATTTCCTGATTGGGGACTCTTCTAATTTAATACTCTATTTCATTTGGGATTCCTTCCTGATGGATATCGTCACGTATTTAATGACAATCCGTATGAAATAAGCACCAAGTTCTTACTCGGGTCGTATTTATTCCCGAGTAAGAGTAATACCTGGTGGTCCCGAGTAGTACCGTTTGAGCCCGAGTGGAAGTGTTATTTAACCAGTCCTGAGTGTTGTTAGCTGATCCCGAGTAGGTTTTATTCAGTATATGCTTACTCGGGCTTTCTTCTCTTTAATGATGCCTTATAGGATATTTCCCGGATGCCCATTTGGGCATCCACCTGGCTATTTTTTCCTTCCTGTTAGTGACGTGTATGCTTGGTAAAATGTACATACAACAATACCCTCTTAAAATATTTTTGCCGAGAAGATTTTATTTCGGGCAAGAGTATTTTAATCATCTTGATTTTATTTCGTCAGAATAGCCGTCTTGTCATAATGACGCATTTTAATGGTGACTCTGTAATTTCGATTTGCTTTATCACGCAAGATCTTAAATGATAGCGACGTTTTAAAATTTTGACGGTTGAAGGCTACTTCTTGTCTTGACACGCGTCCCTCGTCTCTTCGTTTTTCAATATCATTTAGGAGAAATGATTTTTGCGTTTCCCCAAGCGCCACCTATGTCATCGAGTTTTGTCATAATTTTTTTCCCCCTTTGAAATCCTAGGGTTTCGTGCTGTCTCATCTTTACATTCTTCGCTGAGAGACATTGTTGGTTTATTCTCAAAAATTCAGCAGAAATCTCTTTAAACTCAGATTTCTTTATCCAGAAGTTCGCGATTCTCCGCTTGAAGATCTTGCATCAGTCTCAATTCAAGGTTAGTTTTAATGGGGCCATCTTCCTGCCATCGTCTCTTTAAAATCGCTTTTGATGCATTAGAGCGTGGGGATTTCCAGTTAGTATCTTACATTAAACGATTACTAGGGGATATCCCAATAGATGAACCTCCATTTTTAGAGGTTGATGTTTCTGGGCTTCACCCTGATGTCACTTTCAGCCCTGTATCGAGTTCTCCATCTAGTTCTGATTCTAATATTTCTGATCACAGGGTATCTTCTCGAAGGATGGGTAAACATCAGAGCACAAGTAAGGTATACAAGCACGGCTCGAGCAGCGTTCAGACCAGGGAACAGACTGTTAACAAGGGCGACGTTGATGAAGTATACAGGGCGTCTCATCTTTTGTTTTCTGACACTCGCCGAGTGGCTTTGATACTGAGCCGAACGTGGTCGGGCCGGTTGAGATAGAAAAATACCGCTCCCGATTCGACTTGCCAGACTCTGTCACTTTGGTTCCTGCGGGGAATAGAGCCGTATGGAATCCTCCTGACGGCATGGTCGCGATTTACAGATTGATGCTTTGCTGCGACGTCACACTTCCCCTTCAGCCTTTTATTGTCTGGTTTTTGGCTGAGGCAGAGATAGCCCCAACTCAGTTGGCCCCGAATAGTTACAAAGCCTTGATGTGTATGTGGCACATGTTCAATTGAATGAACCTTTCGCCGCCTTCCCCGAATGAAATCAGGCACTTCTTTACGCTGAGGCAGGTTAGCAGAACGGGGACCTATTTCCTTGCATCTACTTCTTCGGACGGTTGGGTCCCCAAAGAAGCCAAGGTGAATCGGGGGGTCGATGCTTCTGATGACCCGAAAAAGAAGGGTTTCATATGGGGATTCCTTACATCCAACAAATTTTGGAAGAACAGTTGGTTTTTTGTTGGAGAGGCTCTCGGGCTCGATATCACTGTTCGATCTGGGGATTCCCACATGGTGTTGAGTGTTCCCCGCTTCTTCTGTTCCCCCGAAGTGTGGAACAAGAAAATAATTGACTATAGCGACTCAGAGGTGAAGAGGCTGACTCGGGCAGCTGTTCGTACTCTGAAAAAGAGGAGCAATAACTATCTTTTTAAAGAGGATGACTTGATAAAGCTCGGCTTCTTCAAACAGATTTCGGGCCATCGCAGGCATTGTAAGTAACCCGGCGCCCTCTGTTGTATTTCTCTGCTTTTCCATTTTCTTTTCTAATTTTTTTTTTTAGTGTTCGATACTGACGTTGTCAGCGATCTTCAGGCTCGCCAGGTGAAGGCGATTCTACAAGCGAGTAGAAAGGAAGCTTCCCGTTAGGGCGATGAGGGTATTGCTCCACCCGAGCCTGATGAGGAAACTGATATCGCTGAGGAAATTTCCGAGTGCGTTGATCGGGGTGCTAAACCTTCTACTCAAGATTTTGCTGGTCGAAGTGGCCAAGGTGAGCTGACTGACACCCAACTGCCTGAAAATAAGGAGAGGCAGTATGAGGGTCCAGGTGAAGAGCCTATTGGACGGTTTGAAGCTGGCGATGGTGGTAACGTCTTGACGGATCAAATGCCCACCGGTGCCGAGTTCTTTGAGTCTTTTCGGGACTATCCATTGGAAGATCCTACTGCTGATCTTAACTTCCACCGTTCTCGGGGTGAGAAGCGAAAGGTAGTCAGTTCGCCGTCTCTTCCTCTCAAAGTTCCTCTGGTAGTCTCATTCATTGACTCCAGCGAAGAAAATGTTACTGATGAGATTTCCCCGAGTGTTGGTGCTGGAGCATCAGTAGATGCAGCCACTTCAGAACCGAGTAGGGCTTCTTCTACCCCCAAAGTTGGAGATATGGGGGCTGAACCTTCGGGGGTACCTTCTCCATCCTTAGAACCGAACAGGGCTTCTCCTGCCCCCGAGTTTGGAAATCTGGGAGCTGAACCCTTGGGGGGTGCCTTTATTCCTTTCTCCCTAGGATATGCTGCAGGAGATGTCCTCCGGTCGGGCTTATATCGGGGAGGATCGCTGGAGCAGTTTTAGAGATGGTTCACTGACTGAACGTCTCCAAAACGTTTTCAACGGCCCATCTTATGTAAGTTAAATCTGACTCAGTTAATTCTGACTCAGTTAATTCTGACTTAGTTTATTGTTTTGCTTTTGTCGGATTTCTAAGTATATTCTTTTACAGATGGTGGCCGAATTTGCTGAGCTTGTTCAGACGCAGCAATGTCAAGCTGATCGAATAAGACGTCTGGAGGCTCAGCTGAAGGCGAGTGAGGAGGGTCGTGCTCGAGCTGAGCAGGCTTATCAGCAGGAGGTCGGCTCAGTACAGATATTTGCTGACCACTGCCTGGCGAAGCAGGTTGAAGCCGAGGACAATGCATATTTGGCAGATGAGAAGGTTGCATCGCTTTAAAATCTTCTTTCTTCTGCTGAAGAATCCATGCTTAAGGCCGAGCAGGTGAAGTCGGCGTATGTTTAAAAAATTGAAGATTTGGAGCGCCAAGTGTTGACAGTTGAATCCCTTTCCCGAGAGGCCAGGTTGGAGCTGGAAGTCCAAAGGGTGGATCGTTTTAAAAGATCCCCTGTTTATGATGCCCTACTTCTTCGGGAATTTCAACGTGGGCTAGTTTCGGCCGATGAATTCTTCAAAGTCAAGAATAGGGCGACCGAGAAAGCCCATGCTAATTGGGAGCTGTCAATTAAACATCATGTGGGCAGGTCCTTGGAATCTTTTCGGATTCAAATGAAGGAATGGAGAGCCTACTGCCGTAGTCAAGGCAAAAAGCCCCATCCTATGCATTTAGAGATTCCGACCGAGCACTCTCTCTCGACCTTTTAAGCAAGTCAAGAATCGGTTGAGGGTGTAGTCCCGGATGTTGGGCCAGTCCCGGGTGAAGATTACAGCCAGTGGAGGGATGATACTGTCGACGATATTACTTGGCCGTCCAATGAGAGCCTGCTTTGTGAATACGAGATAGTGCCAGATCCGAGTATTGGCAAAGGATCGAAATCCTCGCAACCTTAATTTTGTAGATTTGTAGAAGATTCTGATTCTTTATTTTTTACTTGTAAATAACCATTCTTTGAACTGTAACCATTATTTTAAGAGCAATAAAATTCAATTTTGTTCTGAGTTGAATGGTTTTGGTCTATTTTTTGCTGATTGTTGCCAAGTGTTGTATTAAACTGGCTGATGGTCGGGTAACTTAACCGAGTATCTTATTAAACCGGTTGTTACCCGAATAACTTCAATTGCCAAGTATTTTATTTAACTGGCTTCTTTGATGTTCGGGTAACTTAACCGAGTATCTTATTAAACCGGTTGTTACCCGAATAACTTCAATTGCCAAGTATCTTATTAAACTGGCTTCTTCGATATTCGGGTAACTTAACAGAGTATCTTATTAAACCGGTTGTTACCCGAATAACTTCAATTAACTGGCTTCTTTGATGTTCGGGTAACTTAACCGAGTATCTTATTAAACCGGTTGTTATCCGAATAACTTCAATTGCCAAGTATCTTATTAAACTGGCTTCTTCGATGTTCGGGTAACTTAACCGAGTATCTTATTAAACCGGTTGTTACCCAAATAACTTCAATTGTCAAGTATCTTATTAAACTGGCTTCTTCGTTGTTCGGGTAACTTAACCGAGTATCTTATTAAACTGGTTGTTACCCGAATGACTTCAATTGCCAAGTAACTTATTAAATTAGCTTATTTATTAACCGAGTCATCTTGAGACAGAAGTTTTTCACTTGTGTTTCATACCCGGTTGCTACCCGAATGTTACATCAAGGATCACCATGATCATACGTTCGAGTCCTTACAAAATACCAAGGACGTCTCCCTAGTTTTTATGCGCAAGGGTTTGCCGAATCGTTGAGCTCTTTTTTTTTAAAAGGTGCTTCAACACAGCTACGCATTTCACCGGAATTTCTCCCGATAGCGTCCCGAGCATTTTTCCAAAGTCTGGTGCATCGGGTTTGCCTTTTCGCGAAGGTCATTTTGACCCTGCTCGGCTGACATGCTCCTACGAGCTTCTCCGCCCATTCGGGATTTGATGGTCCCGAGAATTCTATTTGCATGTTCTTATTATCATGCTCTGCTTCCATATGATCTTATTTTCATATCCTTTTTTTGGAAATCCCGAACTAGATGCTATCATTTCGGAAATTCCGAGTAATTTTATTTATTACTGTAAAAAATCGACAGATTTAAATTACAATTTTATATTTATCCTACCAATAAAAGAATAGAATATTTAATATAAATATATATATATATATATATATATATATATATATATATATATATATTAAGGATAGAAAATCTTCAGATATTGGGCATTGCATGGTCGGGGTAACACCCCTCCATTGGGTCGAGCAATCCAATAGGCTCCATGGCCAGCTATCCCCTCGATCTTGTATGGACCTTCCCATTTGTCAGCCAGGGATCCTGCGGCTCTGTTTTTTATGTTCAACGACACCTTCCTGAGCACCAGGTCTCCTAGCTGGAATTTCCTGATCCGAACACGAGAATTGTAGTGGCGAGCCACTCTTTGTTGATATGCTTTATTTCTTATTCAGGACTTTTCCCTTTTTTCTTCTAGCTCATCCAAACTTTGTAGTAGCGTATCAACATTCTGTTCTTCATCGTATAACCTGACCCGTGGGGATGCATACGATGTTTCTATGGGGATGACAGCTTCTGTTCCGAATGCTAGGGTGAGCGGAGTTTCTCCTGTTGAAGTCCTTGCTGTCGTCCGATATGCCTATAATACTTCAGGAAAATTTTCAACACAGCTTCTTTTTTTGTCATCTAACTTTGCTTTAATGGTGTGCTTGATAATTTTATTTACTGCTTCTACTTGCCTGTTTGTTTGAGGGTGAGCTGGTGTCGTATAGTAGTTAGCAATATAATACTTCTCGCACAATTGTCTGAACTTTTGGTTATCGAACTGAGTGCCATTGTCGGTGATTATAGTGTCCGGAACTCCAACCTATAAAATATGTTTTTCTTTACAAAATTTGTGGTGTTGGCTTCCGTGATATGCACCAGCGCTTCAGCTTCTGCCCATTTTGTGAAATAATCGACAGCTACTATGGCATGCTTTGCTCCACCCCCTGTCCCAGCTGGCATTGGACCAATCAGGTCTAGGCCCCACATGGCAAATGGCCATGGAGCAGTGAGGTTTCTGAGTTTTTCTGGGGGTTGTCGGATATCGTTAGCAATCCTTTGACAGATATTGCAACTTTCCGACCACTGCTGTGCCTCTGAGAAAAGCGTAGGCCAGTAATAGCCTTGTTTGAGTACCTTATGTGTCAGGCTTCTACCTTCAGTGTGGTTTTCGCAAACCCTTCAGTGGATCTCTTGAAGTATTCGATGTGCATCTTCCTCCAGTACACATCTTTGGAGAGCTCGGGAGAACCCCCTTCTGTATAATTCTCCCCCGATCATGGTATATCTAGCCGATCGATACCTGATGCGCTTTGCTAATCCAACTGTCTTGCGGTGTTTGGATTTTTGAAATTTCCAAATGCTTAGGTTCAGCTGTACTCGGTTTAAGGAGGTGTGCAACTGGAATGGTCTTTGGTCTGATTGAGTTTGTTGCTGACGCTAATTTAGATAAAGCGTCTGCCTTTTCATTTTCTTCTCTGGGGATCTGAGCGATCTTTTATTCTTTAAATTTTTGGATGAGCTGTTTTGCGATGTCACGGTAGGCAATCATTCCTTCATCTTTGGCCTGGTACTCGTCCATAACCTGGTTGACAACTACCTGTGAATCGCTGAATATCTCAACTTCACCTGCCCCAAGAGCTATGCAGACTCTGAGTCCAGCTAACAATACCTCGTATTCGGCTTGATTATTGGTTGCTTTGAAATCAAATCTCATGGCACATTCAACATCATCTTCTTCTGGGGTGCGAAACTTTTATCCAACAGTATTTTTGCTTCCAGGTTTGGTTCTGTGAACTCGGCTATGAAGTCTGCCACCACTTGTCCTTTGAGGGAGGTTCTGGGGACATAATGAATATCGAATTCACTTAACTCGATTGCCCATTTAGTAAGTCTTCCTGATATCTCTGGTTTTTGTAAGATTTGTCTTAATAGGCAATTGGTGAGAACCTGGATCGTATGAGCCTGAAAGTATGGTCTAAGCTTTTTTGCTACTGAAACCAATGCTAAGGCGATCTTCTCTGCCTGTGAGTACCTGGTCTCAGCCGGTAGGAGTGCCTTGCTTGTATAATACACTGGTTTCTGCATTCCATCTTCTGTTCTGACTAAGACTGAACTTGCTGCAATCTCGGTTATTGACAGATACAGCTGAAGTATTTCCCCTTTTTATGGTTTTGAGAGGATGAGAGCTTGCCCCAAGTACTCTTTTATTTTTAAGAATGCCTGCTCACACACTTTATTCCACTCAAGGCCTTTCCCTTTTTTGATTATCTTGAAGAAAGGCGCGCACCTGTCTGTAGCCCTTGAGATGAATCTTCCCAAGGAGGCTAAACACCCTGTTAAGCGATGTACCTCTTTCAATGTTTTAGGTGAAGTCATTTTTTGCAAATCATGGATCTTCTCAGGATTAACTTCGATTCCTCTTTGATGGACTTGAAAACCCAAGAATCTTCCCAAGTGGACTCCGAATAAACATTTGTTTGGGTTTAATTTCATCTGATATCTTCTCAAAACATCAAATGTCTCTCGGAGGTCGCGGGCATGCTCATTTGCTGAGACGCTTTTAGTCAACATGTCATCAATGTACACTTCCATGTTCCTTCCTATTTGCCGAGTGAAGATTTTGTTGACCAACCTTTGGTACGTAGCTCCTGCATTTTTTAAACCGAAGGGCATTACTGTGTAGCAATATAAACCCTGATCCGTTGTGAAAGCTGTTTTTTCTTCATCAGCTTTGTTCATCCGGATCTGATTGTATCCCGAGTAAGCGTCTATGAAGCTGAGCAGTTCATGACCTGCTGTGGCATCCACCAACTGATCTATTCTTGGGAGTGGGAAGCTATCCTTTGGACATGCCTTGTTTAGATCTGTGAAATCTACGCACATCCTCCATTGTCCATTTTTCTTCTGGACGAGGACTATGTGGACGACCCACTAAGGGTAGCTGACTTCTCTGATTGATCCAGTCGCTAGTAGCTTTTCCACCTCTTGTTTGATTGTTTGATTGTTTGACTTCTTTCAGGATTGAACGATCTTCTCTTTTGTATTACCGGTTTGGAATTCTGGCTAACTGCGAGGTGGTGGGATATTACTCAGGCATCTATCCCGATCATATCTTCGTGACTCCAGGCGAATACATCTTTGTACTCTCTAAGCAGATTGGTCAAGTCTCGCTTGACTTTTCCTTCCAAGTTGGCCACAATCCTGATTTTCTTGTCCGGTTTGTCTTCTTCGAGTAGTATTTCAACCAATTCTGTCTTGTATTCATTCGAGCCCTCCCTTGGATCCAGTTCGAATGATAAGGATTCCTTACACTGATTTAGCTACATTATGGTGCATACTTGTTCAGCATCATGCTTGTCTTTGTATACTGACAGATTTGCTCTTCGGGCCATCTCTTGGGATCCCTTGACTATCCCAACCCCTTGTTCTGTTGGGAACTTGATCATTAATGCATAAGTGGCCGTCACGGCCCTTGTTTTATTCAGGAATGGCCTGCCCAATAATGCATTATACGGCAAATTATCCAAGTCAACTACCACGAAGTCGAGCAGGACAGTCCTCTGGCATGGTGCCGTTCCGATCTTCACAGGTAGTTTTACCGTCCCGAGTGACCTGACCTCTATTCCCCCAAATCCTCTTAATGGAGTATGGAAAGGCTGTAAATCTTTTCGGTCTAGTCTTAGTTGGTCGTATACGGCCACGCTTAGGATATCTGATGAGCTCCCATTATCTATTAAAATTCTCCGGACTTCCTTATGGCCAATCCGGGCACTTATAACCAAAGCGTCGTTAGGTCGAACATCGACGCCATGAGAATCTGCCTCTGTAAAGACTATTGGGTCCCATCCTTTCTTTACCCTTTTCGGGTCTGGTTCAACCGAGTTTACATCGAAGTTATTCCTTGCTTCTACTGCTTCTCTGATTTCCTGAGTTCGTTCTCGGTTGCTTCTCCCAGTAGAAAGTCCTCCGAAAATTGTATATATTACTTGATTGGCTTCGGGGCTGGTTCTTTGGTTTTGACCAGGGTTGTGATCAACCTTGACTTTCTTAGTTTCTGGTCTCTCGTCTTTTTTCAAGATTACATCCCGCAGGTGCCCTTCCCTAATAAGAGTTTCTATGTAATATCTGAGCTGAAAACACTTTGAAGTTTCATGCCCGGTTTCTTTATGAAACCTGCAATACTTGGTTGTATCTCTCCGGGAGAACTGTGATTGTCGCCGCGGTTCTTGCACCATATTCGTTTCTTCCAAGATGGCTAGAATTTCTTCTTGTTTCTTCCGAAGAGGGGTGTAATTGGTATATCTGCCTTGGTATTTCTCTGTGGACCGTTCGGCGTTGGGCCCATTACCCCCATCCTTGTTTTTCTCCTTGCCGTTCCTTTTCCGTTTTTCCTTTTGATTCTGCCCCTTGGATTCGGTATTCTTCTGTTTGGGCTTTCCTCCATGCATATAGCTTCCTCTTGTAGCTAACTCTTCTTCCTCAGCCAGAGCGTATCCTCCCGCCATATCCATCATGTCAGCGTACCTAGTCAGTCGTGCTCTTCTCAAATCGAAGGATAGTCGTCTATTCTTCAAGTTATTGGTGAAGGGAGCAATAATTGCTTCATCATTAGCGCTGCCGATTTCTGATACTGCTTGGCTGAACCGGCCCAAGTGTTTTTTTAATGACTCGTCCTTCCCCTGTTTTATTTGAGAGAGGTAGGCCACCGACTTCTTTCTGTGAACGTTGCTCAAGAATTGCCTTGAGAAGCTCCTGCTCAATTTGCTGAAATTTTCGATGCTTGCCGGGGGTAGTCTTCCGAACCATCTTGAGCCTATGTCCCCCAGTGTTTGCGGAAAGTTGAGACACAATAGGGGGGTCACTGCGGGCATATTGAGCCATGACACTTTTATAGCGTCTAACATGCTCCTTTGGATCTGTATCTTTTTTGAATTGCTCCACATGTGGCATTCTGAATTTTTCTGGGAAAAGGGTCTGTAAAATCTTCCTGGTAAATGGACTGTCGGAGTCATCGTCGGATAGATCGTTACAGACGTAACGTTTGACTAGTGCCTCCATCTGTCGCCTGTTATTCTCTACTTCTCGAGTTAGGCTCTTGATTGTGACATCTCTGTCCCCCACCGGGCTTCCTTGACGGTTGAACCGTTGAGTAACTGTCATTCTTTCTTCAGACTCTTCACTCTGATGCCGGAACTCTCGTGTGACTTCATGATGATGTTTACGGTATTTTTGATCACTGTCTTCTGATGATGACCGTTCTCTGCGCCGATCGTATTTACGATGTCTGACTCGTATTTGTTGATTGCGATCCAGCCTCTGGTGATTTTCCTCTTCTAGTGTTTTCTGTCCAGCTGGATTGATTGGGGAAGAGTTCCTTCTGGTTTCTGGCATAATTATTCCTGGCCCCACCACCATCGAACGGAGCCTTGCGGGTGGAAGATTGGGAGTATGTGCTCCTGCGGCCATTAGATCAATCCCTTCCCTTGCTGCGTCCGTCACCAATTGCTGCAGGGCCTCTTGGAAACGCAGCGTAAGATCTTTGCTGGTTAGAGGAACTTGCTGGATCCTTGTCAGGCGTGCAAGCTGGTTTTCCGTGTTTGCTGCAGGATCTTGTGACGTATTGCCAATATGGAAATCGCCTGGTGATTTTTGGTCATTCCCTGAATTACTTCTGCTTTATGTCATTGCTTCTTTAACAAGTTCGGAGGTTCGGCCCCTCCTTCTAGCGCCAATTGTTGACGTCGATTTCTGGATTATGCTAGAAAAGCCAACAAGAACTGGATTTTGGCTATTGAATCAAAGAGAAAGAGATGCAGAGAGAATAACAAAGATAAATTTTACGTGGTAAAACTCCGACGGCCGGATAAACATCCACGGGTGGTTGAAAGATCAACCAAGCCAAAATCCACTAAGAGAATAAGATGTTTTACAAGCTCTCGATCTCTATTTTTTCTCTCTGTATTTACTGTGATTGCTGTATGCTATATTGCCTATATTTTTTCTGGACGAGATTATGGGTCTATTTATATGTTTATAGAACCCTAATCTGCCTTGTACAAGTAATACAGGATCTTTGTATTTAATTGTGATTCGGTTACTTTCTTGATGTCGATTTGTCTTCTTTCCTGTTTCGGAGTCTCATGGAAATCTAGTGGGATCCTAGTAGTGCAGTTCAATTTGGACTTGTTTCCTTATAAGAATGTAGTCTTCGTAAAGAAATCAAGTTATTTCCTGATTGGGGACTCTTCTAATTTAATACTCTATTTCATTTGGGATTCCTTCCTGATGGATATCGTCACGTATTTAATGACAATCCGTATGAAATAAGCACCAAGTTCTTACTCGGGTCGTATTTATTCCCGAGTAAGAGTAATACCTGGTGGTCCCGAGTAGTACCGTTTGAGCCCGAGTGGAAGTGTTATTTAACCAGTCCTGAGTGTTGTTAGCTGATCCCGAGTAGGTTTTATTCAGTATATGCTTACTCGGGCTTTCTTCTCTTTAATGATGCCTTATAGGATATTTCCCGGATGCCCATTTGGGCATCCACCTGGCTATTTTTTCCTTCCTGTTAGTGACGTGTATGCTTGGTAAAATGTACATACAACAATACCCTCTTAAAATATTTTTGCCGAGAAGATTTTATTTCGGGCAAGAGTATTTTAATCATCTTGATTTTATTTCGTCAGAATAGCCGTCTTGTCATAATGACGCATTTTAATGGTGACTCTGTAATTTCGATTTGCTTTATCACGCAAGATCTTAAATGATAGCGACGTTTTAAAATTTTGACGGTTGAAGGCTACTTCTTGTCTTGACACGCGTCCCTCGTCTCTTCGTTTTTCAATATCATTTAGGAGAAATGATTTTTGCGTTTCCCCAAGCGCCACCTATGTCATCGAGTTTTGTCATAATTTTTTTCCCCCTTTGAAATCCTAGGGTTTCGTGCTGTCTCATCTTTACATTCTTCGCTGAGAGACATTGTTGGTTTATTCTCAAAAATTCAGCAGAAATCTCTTTAAACTCAGATTTCTTTATCCAGAAGTTCGCGATTCTCCGCTTGAAGATCTTGCATCAGTCTCAATTCAAGGTTAGTTTTAATGGGGCCATCTTCCTGCCATCGTCTCTTTAAAATCGCTTTTGATGCATTAGAGCGTGGGGATTTCCAGTTAGTATCTTACATTAAACGATTACTAGGGGATATCCCAATAGATGAACCTCCATTTTTAGAGGTTGATGTTTCTGGGCTTCACCCTGATGTCACTTTCAGCCCTGTATCGAGTTCTCCATCTAGTTCTGATTCTAATATTTCTGATCACAGGGTATCTTCTCGAAGGATGGGTAAACATCAGAGCACAAGTAAGGTATACAAGCACGGCTCGAGCAGCGTTCAGACCAGGGAACAGACTGTTAACAAGGGCGACGTTGATGAAGTATACAGGGCGTCTCATCTTTTGTTTTCTGACACTCGCCGAGTGGCTTTGATACTGAGCCGAACGTGGTCGGGCCGGTTGAGATAGAAAAATACCGCTCCCGATTCGACTTGCCAGACTCTGTCACTTTGGTTCCTGCGGGGAATAGAGCCGTATGGAATCCTCCTGACGGCATGGTCGCGATTTACAGATTGATGCTTTGCTGCGACGTCACACTTCCCCTTCAGCCTTTTATTGTCTGGTTTTTGGCTGAGGCAGAGATAGCCCCAACTCAGTTGGCCCCGAATAGTTACAAAGCCTTGATGTGTATGTGGCACATGTTCAATTGAATGAACCTTTCGCCGCCTTCCCCGAATGAAATCAGGCACTTCTTTACGCTGAGGCAGGTTAGCAGAACGGGGACCTATTTCCTTGCATCTACTTCTTCGGACGGTTGGGTCCCCAAAGAAGCCAAGGTGAATCGGGGGGTCGATGCTTCTGATGACCCGAAAAAGAAGGGTTTCATATGGGGATTCCTTACATCCAACAAATTTTGGAAGAACAGTTGGTTTTTTGTTGGAGAGGCTCTCGGGCTCGATATCACTGTTCGATCTGGGGATTCCCACATGGTGTTGAGTGTTCCCCGCTTCTTCTGTTCCCCCGAAGTGTGGAACAAGAAAATAATTGACTATAGCGACTCAGAGGTGAAGAGGCTGACTCGGGCAGCTGTTCGTACTCTGAAAAAGAGGAGCAATAACTATCTTTTTAAAGAGGATGACTTGATAAAGCTCGGCTTCTTCAAACAGATTTCGGGCCATCGCAGGCATTGTAAGTAACCCGGCGCCCTCTGTTGTATTTCTCTGCTTTTCCATTTTCTTTTCTAATTTTTTTTTTTTAGTGTTCGATACTGACGTTGTCAGCGATCTTCAGGCTCGCCAGGTGAAGGCGATTCTACAAGCGAGTAGAAAGGAAGCTTCCCGTTAGGGCGATGAGGGTATTGCTCCACCCGAGCCTGATGAGGAAACTGATATCGCTGAGGAAATTTCCGAGTGCGTTGATCGGGGTGCTAAACCTTCTACTCAAGATTTTGCTGGTCGAAGTGGCCAAGGTGAGCTGACTGACACCCAACTGCCTGAAAATAAGGAGAGGCAGTATGAGGGTCCAGGTGAAGAGCCTATTGGACGGTTTGAAGCTGGCGATGGTGGTAACGTCTTGACGGATCAAATGCCCACCGGTGCCGAGTTCTTTGAGTCTTTTCGGGACTATCCATTGGAAGATCCTACTGCTGATCTTAACTTCCACCGTTCTCGGGGTGAGAAGCGAAAGGTAGTCAGTTCGCCGTCTCTTCCTCTCAAAGTTCCTCTGGTAGTCTCATTCATTGACTCCAGCGAAGAAAATGTTACTGATGAGATTTCCCCGAGTGTTGGTGCTGGAGCATCAGTAGATGCAGCCACTTCAGAACCGAGTAGGGCTTCTTCTACCCCCAAAGTTGGAGATATGGGGGCTGAACCTTCGGGGGTACCTTCTCCATCCTTAGAACCGAACAGGGCTTCTCCTGCCCCCGAGTTTGGAAATCTGGGAGCTGAACCCTTGGGGGGTGCCTTTATTCCTTTCTCCCTAGGATATGCTGCAGGAGATGTCCTCCGGTCGGGCTTATATCGGGGAGGATCGCTGGAGCAGTTTTAGAGATGGTTCACTGACTGAACGTCTCCAAAACGTTTTCAACGGCCCATCTTATGTAAGTTAAATCTGACTCAGTTAATTCTGACTCAGTTAATTCTGACTTAGTTTATTGTTTTGCTTTTGTCGGATTTCTAAGTATATTCTTTTACAGATGGTGGCCGAATTTGCTGAGCTTGTTCAGACGCAGCAATGTCAAGCTGATCGAATAAGACGTCTGGAGGCTCAGCTGAAGGCGAGTGAGGAGGGTCGTGCTCGAGCTGAGCAGGCTTATCAGCAGGAGGTCGGCTCAGTACAGATATTTGCTGACCACTGCCTGGCGAAGCAGGTTGAAGCCGAGGACAATGCATATTTGGCAGATGAGAAGGTTGCATCGCTTTAAAATCTTCTTTCTTCTGCTGAAGAATCCATGCTTAAGGCCGAGCAGGTGAAGTCGGCGTATGTTTAAAAAATTGAAGATTTGGAGCGCCAAGTGTTGACAGTTGAATCCCTTTCCCGAGAGGCCAGGTTGGAGCTGGAAGTCCAAAGGGTGGATCGTTTTAAAAGATCCCCTGTTTATGATGCCCTACTTCTTCGGGAATTTCAACGTGGGCTAGTTTCGGCCGATGAATTCTTCAAAGTCAAGAATAGGGCGACCGAGAAAGCCCATGCTAATTGGGAGCTGTCAATTAAACATCATGTGGGCAGGTCCTTGGAATCTTTTCGGATTCAAATGAAGGAATGGAGAGCCTACTGCCGTAGTCAAGGCAAAAAGCCCCATCCTATGCATTTAGAGATTCCGACCGAGCACTCTCTCTCGACCTTTTAAGCAAGTCAAGAATCGGTTGAGGGTGTAGTCCCGGATGTTGGGCCAGTCCCGGGTGAAGATTACAGCCAGTGGAGGGATGATACTGTCGACGATATTACTTGGCCGTCCAATGAGAGCCTGCTTTGTGAATACGAGATAGTGCCAGATCCGAGTATTGGCAAAGGATCGAAATCCTCGCAACCTTAATTTTGTAGATTTGTAGAAGATTCTGATTCTTTATTTTTTACTTGTAAATAACCATTCTTTGAACTGTAACCATTATTTTAAGAGCAATAAAATTCAATTTTGTTCTGAGTTGAATGGTTTTGGTCTATTTTTTGCTGATTGTTGCCAAGTGTTGTATTAAACTGGCTGATGGTCGGGTAACTTAACCGAGTATCTTATTAAACCGGTTGTTACCCGAATAACTTCAATTGCCAAGTATTTTATTTAACTGGCTTCTTTGATGTTCGGGTAACTTAACCGAGTATCTTATTAAACCGGTTGTTACCCGAATAACTTCAATTGCCAAGTATCTTATTAAACTGGCTTCTTCGATATTCGGGTAACTTAACAGAGTATCTTATTAAACCGGTTGTTACCCGAATAACTTCAATTAACTGGCTTCTTTGATGTTCGGGTAACTTAACCGAGTATCTTATTAAACCGGTTGTTATCCGAATAACTTCAATTGCCAAGTATCTTATTAAACTGGCTTCTTCGATGTTCGGGTAACTTAACCGAGTATCTTATTAAACCGGTTGTTACCCAAATAACTTCAATTGTCAAGTATCTTATTAAACTGGCTTCTTCGTTGTTCGGGTAACTTAACCGAGTATCTTATTAAACTGGTTGTTACCCGAATGACTTCAATTGCCAAGTAACTTATTAAATTAGCTTATTTATTAACCGAGTCATCTTGAGACAGAAGTTTTTCACTTGTGTTTCATACCCGGTTGCTACCCGAATGTTACATCAAGGATCACCATGATCATACGTTCGAGTCCTTACAAAATACCAAGGACGTCTCCCTAGTTTTTATGCGCAAGGGTTTGCCGAATCGTTGAGCTCTTTTTTTTTTAAAAGGTGCTTCAACACAGCTACGCATTTCACCGGAATTTCTCCCGATAGCGTCCCGAGCATTTTTCCAAAGTCTGGTGCATCGGGTTTGCCTTTTCGCGAAGGTCATTTTGACCCTGCTCGGCTGACATGCTCCTACGAGCTTCTCCGCCCATTCGGGATTTGATGGTCCCGAGAATTCTATTTGCATGTTCTTATTATCATGCTCTGCTTCCATATGATCTTATTTTCATATCCTTTTTTTGGAAATCCCGAACTAGATGCTATCATTTCGGAAATTCCGAGTAATTTTATTTATTACTGTAAAAAATCGACAGATTTAAATTACAATTTTATATTTATCCTACCAATAAAAGAATAGAATATTTAATATAAATATATATATATATATATATATATATATATATATATATATATATATATTAAGGATAGAAAATCTTCAGATATTGGGCATTGCATGGTCGGGGTAACACCCCTCCATTGGGTCGAGCAATCCAATAGGCTCCATGGCCAGCTATCCCCTCGATCTTGTATGGACCTTCCCATTTGTCAGCCAGGGATCCTGCGGCTCTGTTTTTTATGTTCAACGACACCTTCCTGAGCACCAGGTCTCCTAGCTGGAATTTCCTGATCCGAACACGAGAATTGTAGTGGCGAGCCACTCTTTGTTGATATGCTTTATTTCTTATTCAGGACTTTTCCCTTTTTTCTTCTAGCTCATCCAAACTTTGTAGTAGCGTATCAACATTCTGTTCTTCATCGTATAACCTGACCCGTGGGGATGCATACGATGTTTCTATGGGGATGACAGCTTCTGTTCCGAATGCTAGGGTGAGCGGAGTTTCTCCTGTTGAAGTCCTTGCTGTCGTCCGATATGCCTATAATACTTCAGGAAAATTTTCAACACAGCTTCTTTTTTTGTCATCTAACTTTGCTTTAATGGTGTGCTTGATAATTTTATTTACTGCTTCTACTTGCCTGTTTGTTTGAGGGTGAGCTGGTGTCGTATAGTAGTTAGCAATATAATACTTCTCGCACAATTGTCTGAACTTTTGGTTATCGAACTGAGTGCCATTGTCGGTGATTATAGTGTCCGGAACTCCAACCTATAAAATATGTTTTTCTTTACAAAATTTGTGGTGTTGGCTTCCGTGATATGCACTAGCGCTTCAGCTTCTGCCCATTTTGTGAAATAATCGACAGCTACTATGGCATGCTTTGCTCCACCCCCTGTCCCAGCTGGCATTGGACCAATCAGGTCTAGGCCCCACATGGCAAATGGCCATGGAGCAGTGAGGTTTCTGAGTTTTTCTGGGGGTTGTCGGATATCGTTAGCAATCCTTTGACAGATATTGCAACTTTCCGACCACTGCTGTGCCTCTGAGAAAAGCGTAGGCCAGTAATAGCCTTGTTTGAGTACCTTATGTGTCAGGCTTCTACCTTCAGTGTGGTTTTCGCAAACCCTTCAGTGGATCTCTTGAAGTATTCGATGTGCATCTTCCTCCAGTACACATCTTTGGAGAGCTCGGGAGAACCCCCTTCTGTATAATTCTCCCCCGATCATGGTATATCTAGCCGATCGATACCTGATGCGCTTTGCTAATCCAACTGTCTTGCGGTGTTTGGATTTTTGAAATTTCCAAATGCTTAGGTTCAGCTGTACTCGGTTTAAGGAGGTGTGCAACTGGAATGGTCTTTGGTCTGATTGAGTTTGTTGCTGACGCTAATTTAGATAAAGCGTCTGCCTTTTCATTTTCTTCTCTGGGGATCTGAGCGATCTTTTATTCTTTAAATTTTTGGATGAGCTGTTTTGCGATGTCACGGTAGGCAATCATTCCTTCATCTTTGGCCTGGTACTCGTCCATAACCTGGTTGACAACTACCTGTGAATCGCTGAATATCTCAACTTCACCTGCCCCAAGAGCTATGCAGACTCTGAGTCCAGCTAACAATACCTCGTATTCGGCTTGATTATTGGTTGCTTTGAAATCAAATCTCATGGCACATTCAACATCATCTTCTTCTGGGGTGCGAAACTTTTATCCAACAGTATTTTTGCTTCCAGGTTTGGTTCTGTGAACTCGGCTATGAAGTCTGCCACCACTTGTCCTTTGAGGGAGGTTCTGGGGACATAATGAATATCGAATTCACTTAACTCGATTGCCCATTTAGTAAGTCTTCCTGATATCTCTGGTTTTTGTAAGATTTGTCTTAATAGGCAATTGGTGAGAACCTGGATCGTATGAGCCTGAAAGTATGGTCTAAGCTTTTTTGCTACTGAAACCAATGCTAAGGCGATCTTCTCTGCCTGTGAGTACCTGGTCTCAGCCGGTAGGAGTGCCTTGCTTGTATAATACACTGGTTTCTGCATTCCATCTTCTGTTCTGACTAAGACTGAACTTGCTGCAATCTCGGTTATTGACAGATACAGCTGAAGTATTTCCCCTTTTTATGGTTTTGAGAGGATGAGAGCTTGCCCCAAGTACTCTTTTATTTTTAAGAATGCCTGCTCACACACTTTATTCCACTCAAGGCCTTTCCCTTTTTTGATTATCTTGAAGAAAGGCGCGCACCTGTCTGTAGCCCTTGAGATGAATCTTCCCAAGGAGGCTAAACACCCTGTTAAGCGATGTACCTCTTTCAATGTTTTAGGTGAAGTCATTTTTTGCAAATCATGGATCTTCTCAGGATTAACTTCGATTCCTCTTTGATGGACTTGAAAACCCAAGAATCTTCCCAAGTGGACTCCGAATAAACATTTGTTTGGGTTTAATTTCATCTGATATCTTCTCAAAACATCAAATGTCTCTCGGAGGTCGCGGGCATGCTCATTTGCTGAGACGCTTTTAGTCAACATGTCATCAATGTACACTTCCATGTTCCTTCCTATTTGCCGAGTGAAGATTTTGTTGACCAACCTTTGGTACGTAGCTCCTGCATTTTTTAAACCGAAGGGCATTACTGTGTAGCAATATAAACCCTGATCCGTTGTGAAAGCTGTTTTTTCTTCATCAGCTTTGTTCATCCGGATCTGATTGTATCCCGAGTAAGCGTCTATGAAGCTGAGCAGTTCATGACCTGCTGTGGCATCCACCAACTGATCTATTCTTGGGAGTGGGAAGCTATCCTTTGGACATGCCTTGTTTAGATCTGTGAAATCTACGCACATCCTCCATTGTCCATTTTTCTTCTGGACGAGGACTATGTGGACGACCCACTAAGGGTAGCTGACTTCTCTGATTGATCCAGTCGCTAGTAGCTTTTCCACCTCTTGTTTGATTGTTTGATTGTTTGACTTCTTTCAGGATTGAACGATCTTCTCTTTTGTATTACCGGTTTGGAATTCTGGCTAACTGCGAGGTGGTGGGATATTACTCAGGCATCTATCCCGATCATATCTTCGTGACTCCAGGCGAATACATCTTTGTACTCTCTAAGCAGATTGGTCAAGTCTCGCTTGACTTTTCCTTCCAAGTTGGCCACAATCCTGATTTTCTTGTCCGGTTTGTCTTCTTCGAGTAGTATTTCAACCAATTCTGTCTTGTATTCATTCGAGCCCTCCCTTGGATCCAGTTCGAATGATAAGGATTCCTTACACTGATTTAGCTACATTATGGTGCATACTTGTTCAGCATCATGCTTGTCTTTGTATACTGACAGATTTGCTCTTCGGGCCATCTCTTGGGATCCCTTGACTATCCCAACCCCTTGTTCTGTTGGGAACTTGATCATTAATGCATAAGTGGCCGTCACGGCCCTTGTTTTATTCAGGAATGGCCTGCCCAATAATGCATTATACGGCAAATTATCCAAGTCAACTACCACGAAGTCGAGCAGGACAGTCCTCTGGCATGGTGCCGTTCCGATCTTCACAGGTAGTTTTACCGTCCCGAGTGACCTGACCTCTATTCCCCCAAATCCTCTTAATGGAGTATGGAAAGGCTGTAAATCTTTTCGGTCTAGTCTTAGTTGGTCGTATACGGCCACGCTTAGGATATCTGATGAGCTCCCATTATCTATTAAAATTCTCCGGACTTCCTTATGGCCAATCCGGGCACTTATAACCAAAGCGTCGTTAGGTCGAACATCGACGCCATGAGAATCTGCCTCTGTAAAGACTATTGGGTCCCATCCTTTCTTTACCCTTTTCGGGTCTGGTTCAACCGAGTTTACATCGAAGTTATTCCTTGCTTCTACTGCTTCTCTGATTTCCTGAGTTCGTTCTCGGTTGCTTCTCCCAGTAGAAAGTCCTCCGAAAATTGTATATATTACTTGATTGGCTTCGGGGCTGGTTCTTTGGTTTTGACCAGGGTTGTGATCAACCTTGACTTTCTTAGTTTCTGGTCTCTCGTCTTTTTTCAAGATTACATCCCGCAGGTGCCCTTCCCTAATAAGAGTTTCTATGTAATATCTGAGCTGAAAACACTTTGAAGTTTCATGCCCGGTTTCTTTATGAAACCTGCAATACTTGGTTGTATCTCTCCGGGAGAACTGTGATTGTCGCCGCGGTTCTTGCACCATATTCGTTTCTTCCAAGATGGCTAGAATTTCTTCTTGTTTCTTCCGAAGAGGGGTGTAATTGGTATATCTGCCTTGGTATTTCTCTGTGGACCGTTCGGCGTTGGGCCCATTACCCCCATCCTTGTTTTTCTCCTTGCCGTTCCTTTTCCGTTTTTCCTTTTGATTCTGCCCCTTGGATTCGGTATTCTTCTGTTTGGGCTTTCCTCCATGCATATAGCTTCCTCTTGTAGCTAACTCTTCTTCCTCAGCCAGAGCGTATCCTCCCGCCATATCCATCATGTCAGCGTACCTAGTCAGTCGTGCTCTTCTCAAATCGAAGGATAGTCGTCTATTCTTCAAGTTATTGGTGAAGGGAGCAATAATTGCTTCATCATTAGCGCTGCCGATTTCTGATACTGCTTGGCTGAACCGGCCCAAGTGTTTTTTTAATGACTCGTCCTTCCCCTGTTTTATTTGAGAGAGGTAGGCCACCGACTTCTTTCTGTGAACGTTGCTCAAGAATTGCCTTGAGAAGCTCCTGCTCAATTTGCTGAAATTTTCGATGCTTGCCGGGGGTAGTCTTCCGAACCATCTTGAGCCTATGTCCCCCAGTGTTTGCGGAAAGTTGAGACACAATAGGGGGGTCACTGCGGGCATATTGAGCCATGACACTTTTATAGCGTCTAACATGCTCCTTTGGATCTGTATCTTTTTTGAATTGCTCCACATGTGGCATTCTGAATTTTTCTGGGAAAAGGGTCTGTAAAATCTTCCTGGTAAATGGACTGTCGGAGTCATCGTCGGATAGATCGTTACAGACGTAACGTTTGACTAGTGCCTCCATCTGTCGCCTGTTATTCTCTACTTCTCGAGTTAGGCTCTTGATTGTGACATCTCTGTCCCCCACCGGGCTTCCTTGACGGTTGAACCGTTGAGTAACTGTCATTCTTTCTTCAGACTCTTCACTCTGATGCCGGAACTCTCGTGTGACTTCATGATGATGTTTACGGTATTTTTGATCACTGTCTTCTGATGATGACCGTTCTCTGCGCCGATCGTATTTACGATGTCTGACTCGTATTTGTTGATTGCGATCCAGCCTCTGGTGATTTTCCTCTTCTAGTGTTTTCTGTCCAGCTGGATTGATTGGGGAAGAGTTCCTTCTGGTTTCTGGCATAATTATTCCTGGCCCCACCACCATCGAACGGAGCCTTGCGGGTGGAAGATTGGGAGTATGTGCTCCTGCGGCCATTAGATCAATCCCTTCCCTTGCTGCGTCCGTCACCAATTGCTGCAGGGCCTCTTGGAAACGCAGCGTAAGATCTTTGCTGGTTAGAGGAACTTGCTGGATCCTTGTCAGGCGTGCAAGCTGGTTTTCCGTGTTTGCTGCAGGATCTTGTGACGTATTGCCAATATGGAAATCGCCTGGTGATTTTTGGTCATTCCCTGAATTACTTCTGCTTTATGTCATTGCTTCTTTAACAAGTTCGGAGGTTCGGCCCCTCCTTCTAGCGCCAATTGTTGACGTCGATTTCTGGATTATGCTAGAAAAGCCAACAAGAACTGGATTTTGGCTATTGAATCAAAGAGAAAGAGATGCAGAGAGAATAACAAAGATAAATTTTACGTGGTAAAACTCCGACGGCCGGATAAACATCCACGGGTGGTTGAAAGATCAACCAAGCCAAAATCCACTAAGAGAATAAGATGTTTTACAAGCTCTCGATCTCTATTTTTTCTCTCTGTATTTACTGTGATTGCTGTATGCTATATTGCCTATATTTTTTCTGGACGAGATTATGGGTCTATTTATATGTTTATAGAACCCTAATCTGCCTTGTACAAGTAATACAGGATCTTTGTATTTAATTGTGATTCGGTTACTTTCTTGATGTCGATTTGTCTTCTTTCCTGTTTCGGAGTCTCATGGAAATCTAGTGGGATCCTAGTCGTGCAGTTCAATTTGGACTTGTTTCCTTATAAGAATGTAGTCTTCGTAAAGAAATCAAGTTATTTCCTGATTGGGGACTCTTCTAATTTAATACTC
Source organism: Dipteronia dyeriana (assembly GCA_032871835.1). Taxonomy (NCBI): domain Eukaryota; kingdom Viridiplantae; phylum Streptophyta; class Magnoliopsida; order Sapindales; family Sapindaceae; genus Dipteronia; species Dipteronia dyeriana. The sequence goes on from CM065298.1 coordinate 31,103,942, forward strand.
TATTTCATTTGGGATTCCTTCCTGATGGATATCGTCACGTATTTAATGACAATCCGTATGAAATAAGCACCAAGTTCTTACTCGGGTCGTATTTATTCCCGAGTAAGAGTAATACCTGGTGGTCCCGAGTAGTACCGTTTGAGCCCGAGTGGAAGTGTTATTTAACCAGTCCTGAGTGTTGTTAGCTGATCCCGAGTAGGTTTTATTCAGTATATGCTTACTCGGGCTTTCTTCTCTTTAATGATGCCTTATAGGATATTTCCCGGATGCCCATTTGGGCATCCACCTGGCTATTTTTTCCTTCCTGTTAGTGACGTGTATGCTTGGTAAAATTTACATACAACAAAGCTAATCTCACTAGTCATTTCAAAATCCTTGACCAAATAATGTGTTAACTAAAACTTTACTATCACTGGCCACAAGAACAATTAAAAAAAAAGGTTTTAGGTGGATATTTACCGAATTGAATGTCACCTTGATTTCGAAAGAAGCTCAAGAAATTCTGTTAATTCAGACTTGAACTAAAATCGTATTGAAAAAAAAAACATATAGAAGATTGGAGAAAGTATATGAAAGTAAATAGGAAAGGTGTGGGGAAACAGGAAAGCTCTAGGTAATCAAATAAGGAATAGGACAATTTAGGATTTTTTGTGAAAGATTTGGGGATTTACATCACTAAATGGAAAGAACGAAAAAAAAAAAACAAGCTTGGAGGGAAATTTAGTGGCAATTTTTTTTTTAATTTTGATTTTAGTGACAAATTGTATAGTCACTCTTTTAATGAGCGTGTATATTGTGATGTATCCGTGACACATAAAATACAAAAATTGTCTCAAATTAACAAAAATTCAAGTCAACACGTTTTGAGCCAATTTTTTTTTCTAAATTAAATGACAAATATTAACATGTGTTACAGTATATTACCATTAGTGGTGGATTTACAAAAAGTCACAAACTAAAATGTCTACCACATGTCACTTTTTTTTGTAGTGAGATAAACAACTTTTTACCTTAAAGGACTTAATAATTCCATGGTTTGCGTACCATGTGAACTATTTGGCAAGTGAGATCATATCGATGGAAACGAATTATCGGCAAAGGAAGAAATTCTTCTCTGAAATTAAGCAGTATCTGTGGGATGAGCCGTTGTTATTCCAAATTTGTAGTGATGGGATAATATTGTGTGTACCATAAGAGAAGATGAGAGATATTCTTAGTCATTGCCACTCCAAAGAGTGTAGAGGCCATTTTGATGCTTCAAGGACAATAAGGAAGGTTCTCTAATCAAGTTTTTGGTGGCCGACATTATTCAAAGATTCCCGGAGTTTTATGGAGGCATGTGATCGGTGTCAAAGAGCCAAAAACATAACTAAGAGGCTATTTGTTTTTTTATCTAAAGTCTTATAAGACTTTAATTTGTTAGACATATGGATAAGTCTTATAAATTAAGATACTATAATATGTTTATTTTTTCATTTGGGATAACTTATTACAAATGTAAAATTGAATAGGTTGTGTTAGAGTTTCTTTAAAATTGGGAATTTTTGAAAAATTGATTTTTTAGGATTTTATTATGTGTGGATAAAATTGTAAATGTATGAATTGTTATTTGACATTTGTTGTAATTTACTAAAAAAACTCTACTGTCCCACTTTTTTAATAAGATAAAAGTAAAAAAAAATTACTTTTTCTAAAATACAAATATATATTAAAATAAGATATAAGTAGGAAAAACAAACAAACTGATTTATCTTAATTTAAGATATAAGAGGCAAAAAGACTTATGGTGAAACAAACAAACAACCCCTAAGTGAAATGAGATGTCGATGAATATAATGCTAGAAGTGGAGATCTTTAATGTGTAAGGTATGGAATTTGTAGGACCTTTCCCGAGTTAATGTGCGAATAAGTATATTTTAGTGGCCTTAGACTATATGTCCAAATGGGTAGAGGCCATAGCCACCCAAACTTGTAAAGCTAAAGAAGTCACCAAATTCTTGAAAAGGCACATTTTCACACGGTTTGGAACACTAAGAGCAATTGTTAACGATGGATCCCTTTTTTACAACAAACGATTTGATGCTTTATTGAAAAATTATGGGGTCAAGCAAAAGGTAAGCACTCCATACCACCCACAAGCTAATGGATAATAGGAGATCTCAAACCGAGAGCTAACAGGAATACTAGAGAAGACGGTGTGGACCAAAAGAAAGGATTGGGCGATCAAGTTGGAGGACGCGTTATGGGACTATCGTACAAAATTTAAGACTCTTATAGGCATATCATCATACTGGTTTGTCTATGGAAAAACTTGCCATTTACCCTTTCAGTTAGAGCACTGAGATTGGTGGGCAATAAATGTGTTGAATTTTGACATGGGAAAAACTGGTGAGAAGAGGTGCATTTAACTTAACGAGTTGGAAGAGTTAAATCTTGAATACTATGAGAGTTCTAGAATCTATAAGATGAAAACAAAGATGTGGCATCATAAGCGGGTGGTTTACAAAGAGCAATAAGGTTCTCTTATTCGAGATTGATTATGTTTCCGGGCAAGCTCAAGAGTCGCGGACGGTTCTCTTCATGGTCACAAAAGTTTTTCCTTATAGAGTAGTAGAAATTGAAAATGACAAGAAAGAGAGATTCAAAGTAAACGGTCAATGGTAAAAAGTCTATTGGGAATTTGAGGTTGATGAGCACAGGGAGGTGATTCGCCTCAAAGAACCAAACTAAAGAAGGATTATACCATTTCTTGTAAATAGTAGTTTAAATAACTTTTATTTTTAGTTAAACTCTTGTTTCTTTTGCTATTCTTGTAATTTGTCTGTTTTGAATTTCATGTAATATGGTGTTTTTAATTAGATTATGTGTTACTTATGTGTTTTTAGAGTTTCAATGTTTGTAGGAAGGATTTTTCCAAACAAGAAGATGAGTCAAAAATCCAGAGTGGAGTCCCAAACAGAGAAGAAAGCGACTTGCAAAGTGACCTTCCTCCAAGTCACTTCATAAGTCGCATATGGATCTGGTGAAAATCTTAAAAGTTGGGCAGAGAAGAAAGCAACTTGGTACGAAATGACTTCTTCAAAACAATGCAAGCTATTTTTCTTAGCTACTTAATTGAATGACGCTGTTTTGGGAAAAAACTACTTCCTTCAAGTGTTTTTGGAAGTCGCATTTGCACGAATCAGGCTTAAAAGCCATAGGTCGACGAGAGCAATTTTTCCACATCAAAATTTTCAAATCAAAATGCTCCCAAGCGCAAAAAAAACATTGGGTCTTCATCAACAGGTAATTGCAGGCCCTATGACGGGACCCAATCCGACTCATATGCTCAAATCTGCTTTGGGATTGCGTTCCATTTGAATTCATCTGTTTCTGGATCCACCCTAAAATCACATAAAAGTATTTATTGGGTAATCTAATAATAGCTATAGTATTCCAAACTTAATCAATTGAACATCACTTATCTGTTTGATATCCGGTATCCACCATACTTCTTCGTCTTTTTCTCGGCTACCACTCAACTTCCATTGCTCTATTTCATTCTCTAATTCTTGGTCTCCTTTTCAATCTCTTACCTTTCTATATGTTTTTGCTTTTGTTCTTCATTTCTTGTGTTCTCGTCTTTCCCTCTTTCATTCTTTATTTATTTTGCATTTCACGAAATATCCTTTTTTCTTCTCATTTCTCATTTCTATTTTTTTATAATATTTCATGCCTCCTCTGAACTGACTTCTCTCTCTATCTATTTCCTTTGTTTTTCTTTTCACAATTTTTTAATTTGATTTTGCCACCACTTCACCAACTATTGCCACCTATCATAGGCAACATACGTGCTTCCTTCATGCACCAACGGGTGGCAGCTTGTTGCCTCTTCAAATTTTATTTTATTTCTTTTTTTAATGATAATTGGGTTGGACCGTCTTGGTTTGGTCTGATCAATTTTTGTTTTTGGATTTTGACTTAGGATAACGTTTGGGCTTGGACTTGGACAACTTTTAGGTTCACATCTTTTGAGTTTGGATTTGGGCTTGGGACAATTTCTGGAGTTGGACCTTACAATTCTCCCCCTTATAAAAATTTCATCCTCAAAATTTCTCCTTATAAGAATTTCCCTTCGGAATTCATAATTCTTTGGTTCTTTCCATCTTGCTCATAAGTTACTGTTTCTCAAATTTTAGAAAACTCACTCATCAATTCAATTTCTTGCTACTGCTATAACATCCATAAAACTTCAAACTCAACTTTACTATAACTTAATATGCTCAATATGTTCTATACTAACTTCTGCTGCTAACTTAGATCTTACACTGGTTTCGTGCGAAACTGGCCACAATGATGCATGATAAAAACAAAACATTTTCATTGACAGAATGAACACGCGATGATTGTAGCTTTAAAATGTCAATTGAATCTAAAACCGATGTTCTGATACCAAGTTGACAGGACCCGACTGGACTCCTATGCTCAAATCTGCTCTGAGACTGGGTTCCATCCGAATTCATCTGTTCTGAATCCACCATAAAACCATATAAAAGGATTTATTAGGTCATCTAATAATAGCCACTGTATTCCAAACTTAATCAATTGAACATCACTTATATGTTCGATATCCGGTATCCATCATATTTCTTCATCTTTTTCTCGGTTACCACTCAACTTCCATTGCTCTCTTTAATTCTTGAATTCTTGGTCTCTCTCTCAATCTTTGCCTTTCTATATGTTTTTGCTTTTCTTTTTCTTTTTCTTCTTTTTCTCTTTCTTTCCCTCTTTCATTCTTTCTCTGTTTTGCTTTTTATGAAATCTCCTTTGTTTATTTTCCTTTCTGATTTATATTTGTTTTTATTATTTCACGCCTCCTCATAACTCACTTCTCTCTATATATTTCCTATCTTTTTCTTTTTTCTTTTTAAATTTTTTGTTCTGATTTTGCTACCACCTCACCAACTATTGCCACCTCTCACCCAACTTTGACACCTATCACAAGAAACATATGTGCTTCTTTCATGCACCAATAGGTGGCTACTAGTTGCCTATTCATATATGATTTTAAGTCTTTTTTTAATGATAATTGGGTTGGACCATCTTGGTTTGAGCCTGATCAATTTTTGTTTTTGGATTTTGACTTAGGATAACGTTTGGGCTTGGACTTGGACAACTTTTAGATTCAAATCGTTTGAGCTTGGATTTAGGCTTGAGACAATTTCTAGAGTTGGGCCTTGTACCAAAATCTTTTTTTTCTTTCTAAGTGATAGATTGAAGCATTTACATTCATATTATCTCCACATTATAGTGATTCTATTTGAGTAGATTTCTTGAAGGAGTTTGAGGAATTTTGAGAATCAATTTGGGAGATTTGTCTTTTCTGTTTCTTGGTTTTGCTTAGTGAAGTGTTCTAGGTTGTTTTTTTTATGTGTGTGTGTGGTTTGTTAATTTTTAAAGTTTCTAATTGTTGTTGTGGTGTTGGCCGAAATTCTTGTGGGTTTTCGTGTGTGGTGGTACTATTTTGTGTTCAATTGAAGATGTGAAATAGTAAAAAAAAGGGAAAGAAGTTGCTATAGATGGTAAGGCCATCGAAAAAGAGAAGACAAGTTTCCATTTTGTGGTCATCCAAAGGAAAAGGTAAGGTAAGTGCCTCTACAGAGCCCCCAAACCCGGATTTTCTAAACAGATGAGCTAATTTTAGTAGTAGGAAAGTTTGATCGGAGAGAGGTATTAACTTCGGAATTATTTATGCAACTTGGATACCAGAGGCAATAAATACTCTGGGTTGGAGGGGATATACGAGGACCCCAAACATGGCGGCATTGAAATTGGTATGTGAGTTTTATTTTACAATGACCTCATATCAGTTTTGTTAATAACCATTTTTTAGAAGGGACCAAAAACAAATTTCCAATCTCCCTGGTACCTGGTAGGGATTACCTGGTAGGATCGATACCGCTACTTGGAAAAAGGCCAGCATCACCTTTCCAAAACCGCCAGATATCAAGCCGAGCTGGCATCTTGGTGCCTTATAATTGGTACCTTATACCTGGTACCTTAACACCAGGATATCTACCCGGTAGCTGAGTACCTTGATACCAGTTCGCGACCCATCTGAGGTACGTATCCAACCTTCCTAGCAAGAAGGATTCCACCAGGAAAACACCAGCAAGGTAGAACAAGCGTCACGACAGCAGATCGGTACATCAGGGTACCATGCCACTAGGGTATAATGTCAGATTTCTCCTCCAAGTAACATAGGATTCAAGGATTGACCCCTTTGTCATTAAAGCGCCAAAATGATAGCAAATAGGTCAACATATGCATCGTTGATTCTCATTTAAACTCAAATGGAAACATGACGTAATCAACAGAAGCAATTCCCACGTAAATTGACATCCTCTATCAAAGCCAATCAATTCTGATAATACGACCAATCAAATGGTCTAAATTACATGGTTTCGATTGATAAGAATGGGAGGATATAAATACAATGTCCAGGTCCAGTGAAAAAGACATCTCTTTAGGGTCTGATTTCGGTAGCAAAAAAACAGTCAGGAATTAGAACAGAACATTTTGCCATTTCAGAGAGTTTTCGCCATAGAAGAAATAACCATTTTTCAACATATACGAGCTCTCTATCTCTATAGTGTGAGAGAGAGATTGAAAGGAAAACTTTATTATCAATATTGTATAGCCTGATATTTAATAAAACAATACATTCATTTGCTTCGCTCTATATTATCAATGCATTTCTTCTCCTCTGATATTTTTTTCACCACTCCTCTCTCCTAGGTACAAGGTACCTATCCCGATCGCGACCTACCAGGTAGCGGTCTTGAGGGTGTTAACTTAGATTCCTCACATTGAGTGAATTTTCAGCTAACAAGTTTTATTAAAGGGTGCCAACGATAGTCCATGAGAGGGAAGTCCTGATTACAACCACTAAGTTTAACTAGTGGTTTGACACCATAGATAACATTGATGAACTAGTTGAAGGTTTTCCAATTCATGAGTTCTTCGATCTCTTTAATGAGCAATTAACTATTAATTTGAGGATAGATGGTTGCCTTGTATGGAATGAATATTAAACTCCCCTTTTGTACAATCAACTGAAGATAGATGTTGTTATTTGATACTTATTCTTCAGTTTCTCCTTGGTGCCCAACTTATCGTAGCAATGTGCCTTATGAGTTCGCCTGTTATCTGTTCTGAGTGAAGAATCTGCTCCTTATGAATATAGAACAGGTTATCATGAAGAGATTTTTTGATGTTGGACACTCAAATGTTGGTCCATTACCTTTCCTTTGTTTTACATTTAGTGAGGATGCCGATATTGATGTGTAAGGAACGGATGGACCATGATTCCTCCAACAACAAATGTGGGCAAAAAGGCCTATAATAGGTTGGCTAGAGGTAGAGGATTACCTCCACTAGTAATCCAAATGGATGAAAGAAACATGGGTGTTAATAAGGATGACATGGATGACTTTCTTAGGAAGATGACCCAGTTAATGTGGATTAAAATGAGCAGAACATTGAAGAAGTTCTAGATACAGAGAGGGCTGATTAGGGGCCAATGTTGGCTTAGATTTTAGTGAAACTTAAGGGTCTGTGTTTACTTATGGATACCAACCAATAGGTTAGTATGCGAGAGTTTACTAATTTTAATGAGAGGATGAATGCTTTGTAGAAGGTTTTAGTTGATTCAAGCCTCCAGACTCCTTATGTGCATCATATAACCAATGCACGTGAGGATGGTAGATTAAGGAACACCTCTCAGCAGGCAGATCATGAGACCACCATGCCACACCTGGATCCATAGATTTTAGGTGCCCATGTTGTTTTGTTTTGTTTAAGCTTTAGTTACTGTTTTCAAACTCATTTGTTTGTTTTTCTCATATGACCTTAGTTATTAATTTCTTGGGGTATTATCATTTTAGTCCCTAAGTATTGATGGAATCTCAACTTTTTAAACGTGTTTACTTTTTTAGAATCCTTGGTCTCTAACTTTTTGAAAATACATCAAATTGGTTCATTTGACCAGATATTTAACAGTCAAAGGTGACTGAATATACAAATTGACGCTTTTACCCTTAACTTAAATCAGATGAATTAAAAGTATAATTTTACCCTTTATATTTATAGTTTTTACAATTTAATCTGATTTGTAATCCAATCAAAGCATGACACGTGATACCAAAATTTTAAAGATTTAATTTAAAAATGGTTAAATAAAAATGAAAATCTAAATTTCATTATAAAGAAAATGAAAAAAAATATAAAGAACATAAAAAATATACCTGATTTAAAAAAAAAAAATCATATTAATTAGATATAAATTGTATTAGATATAAATAATTTAATTAAAACCATCCTACTCAACCCAACCCAGATTTCATCTCAGAAATCTCAGAAGCTACAAAATCTCATCAAATTCTCTCTCTCTCTCTCTCTCAAGCAATTTGACTTAGAGGAGGGACGATGTCCAAAAAAATATATATTCTTCTTAACAAAAGTCAGATCTCAATTCTCTCTCTCCTCATGTCTCCTTGTTTCTCTTCATCTGGTTGGGCGTTTTTTGGATGGTGTTTAGGTGAGATGGAATTGATGGTGGTGTTTGGATGAGATCAAGGTGGAGAACAACACACAAAAATATGGAATCTTCTTCTTTCCATCATTGACACACAGACCCACAAAAAGAAAAGCAACAAAAAAAATTCTGGAAAATTTGAAAAATATGGAATCTGTAAAACGTGGTCACAAATGTACTCGTGTTCTTCAATTTTTCAGATTTTTCAGATTGTATGATTGTGGGTTTGATTCCGTCATTGTTGTTGGTGTCTTGATCATGTTTAATTTTTTGGTAAGCTCACGAAATTCATCACGGGATTCATATTTTTGTTTAGGAATCTTTTAAATTTGTGATTTCTTGTGAATTTGCAATCTTTTATTTGGTCTAATCTACCGGACTTACTTATCTGTTTAAAGTAAATGATAAGAAAAAAAATGTGTAAAAATATCTAAAAAAAACAAGATTTTTCATAATTTTTTTTTCCAGATTTTAAAGTTTTTTTTTTGATTGAAAAATATGGATTATTGGATGAGATCTGTGGTTTCTTTTTTCTTGATTCGATTTATTTTTCTTGTTGGTGGAATTTAATATATTTAAATTTGGTGGTGATTGGGGATGGTGGTTCGAGAGAGATGAGATTGAGGGAGCTGATATGGGTTTGGTGATGATGGTGGAAGATTGAATGGAGGCTGAGGTTGATGATTCTGGTATGGGAAGAGAAGAGAATCAATTAAAAAGGATAGAGAAGAGGCATCATGAGGTGTATATAGAAGAGTAAAACATTATTTTTATCAAAAAATTAAGATAAGTTAACAGTAGGGTGGTAAAACAGTATTTTTATGTTTAAAGATAAAAATACCATTGGAACTATTAAGTTGGATTAACGGTTGGCTAACGGATGAACCAATTTGATGTATTTAAAAAAAGTGAGGGATCAAGGGTTCTAAAAAAACAAACATGCTTAAAATTTTGAGTTTTCACTAATATTTAGGGACTAAAATGATAATACCCCTAATTTCTTTGGAAAAATTCATGATTAGTTTCTTTATAGAATGTTGGGTTTACGAGACTTTATTTTGTGTTTCAACTTTTAACTCTTTATCGCTTTATTTTTTTTCTATCTTTTATGTTTTTAATTTTCTATAGCTTTAAATTTTATTCATATTAGTTTGTGGAGTTGTATTTTGATAGTATTAAGTTTGTGTTTGGCCTTCCTCTCGTTTCTAAGCTCATTGTCCAATCTGTTTTTATGTGTAAACATTGAGGACAATGTTTTCTTTAAGTTTGGGGGTGTAGACTTTTTGTCACTTAATTCTTGTATGATTGTCTTCAGTGTTTTTTTGTCATTTTTTTTATTTTTGCATGATTGTGTGTTCGTAGAGTCAGATTTTGTTCAGATTTTTTACAAATGAACCAAAATTTTGGAGCACTTCGGAGTGCTTGTTAAGATGCTTTTAGGTTGTGCTAATAGAGGCAAGCCTTGTATGCCTTGTATGCCTCGTGTTGCTGAATCTAGGCTAGGGTAGTGTTGGTTAAACCTAGACCACATTGTTTTCACGCACCTTCCTAGACTCTACAATGTTTTAGTGAATGAGGCATCGCGCCTGAGAAGTTTAGATCATTAGTAGAGACTACTCTCGTGAGGCCAGAACCTAAATAGCATTCTTCTGAGTGAAAAAAAATTCACATCGACTCTTTTAAACACTCATCTTGTAGAAAGCTAAGCAAACAAAATACAATGGACCTTACCTAATTGCATTGGAAATTAATGGGCATCATCTAAAAGGGTTTTGCCTTAGTACGTCATTGTTTGCTAGCTATACCTATACCTTTAGAGATGACGTAAGCAATGTGTGTTAGTCATCGTAAAATAATCTAAACACTTCCCACGCCTTGTGTGTATGCATGAATGTCCTAACTATATAGACCTACACACCAAACCCAATCACCATATCCACAGATCATTATATCCCATCATTCAGCCTAAACAGTCAAACCTACCCTTAACAATAATCATGGCTAGAAAGAAAAATTGAAGACTGAAGTCCAAAAAGGAGAAATAAACCAAAAAAAATCAAGTAACGTGTACTTAGGAATTACATTATAAATTGTACTAAAATTCGACTCGCACATTGATCGAAAACCACAAATGTCAATTATAAAAGCATAAAAAGCCTCTTTACTCAAATGTGTAATAAGTTGCTCAATGGTTAAGCAACTACAAATGGAACAAAGCATTCAAGGTCATAGATTACCTAGATGTTCAAATGAGTCTGCAAGCATGTAGAAGAGGAAGACTCTATCATGGTTAGTGGTTACCCATACTACTGTATCCACCCAACTTTTTTTATCACCACATCATCATTTAAAACATAACTTGAACCTCAATGAAGTCCTAATTGATCTTTATGAGGGTGAGTGAAAATGTACTTGGATGTGTACTCTTGTTCTTAATGCTCAATTCTATTATTTCAACCTTATGCATTAAATTAGCGTTTTTAAAACTTATCATATGTGCACATTTTGATATTTTTATGCATAACTTCCTATTTCACTTACGTTTGATGAGTAACTTAGGTTTGAGAGGAAAAATGAGTGAAATCCAGTGAGACTTAGAGTCGAGGCGAAATGTTATCTTGTGACTCTTGTGTTCGATGTTTCTGAAACTTTATTCATTAATGAAGTATAGAATTGCAATCTCTTATGTTGTAAAACCTTGACCAATATAATTTTAACCGCACTTTTTCCTATGTGTTGGTACACCTAACGTTGCATCTTATTCTCTTATTGGTTCAACAGAAAATACGCTTATAGCACGTGCTAAGTGTTATCGTGTCACCAACGAATGCAGTGTTGCTTATTGTAGTTTGTCTAGTTGAAGTTTTATTTTCATGTGTTTTGTTTTGGTTTTGCTCGAGGATGACCAAAAGATAGGTTTGAGAGTATTTGATGGCTCCATTTCTACACATCCCCAATTTCTATCAATTTGTATTTGTTTCTCGAGGTAAATCTGAGTATTTAATCGTTTAAATAAGTTGTTCATGTAAAAGTTTGCTCTGGAGCCCTTTTATATATTATTGGACATGGATTCGAGTGAAGCATTGCATTTAGGGATATATTGGTATTTCCAAAGGGAAAAACGACATGTCGTGCGACTTGGAAGCAAGTCACTTTCAAAGTCGCATTCTTCTAGGCCAAATCAATGTTTAAGACCAGACGATATGCGACTTGCAATGTGACTTGGAAGCAAATCACTTCCAAAGTCTCATCTTTCTTTGTTACCAACTTCTTTGTTTCCGGTAGGAAAAACGGCTTGAGATGTGATTTGAGCAGGTCGCTTTTCAAGTCATTTTTTGCCCAGATTTTAAGAAGTTTCCCTTTTGCCCTTGACCTAATTTTCTCCCTTATTTAACCACCATTTTGTCTTCAGTTGATGAGGGCTCTTTACCCAAAAATTCTCAGCAAGACTCCATTCCCACTTACCTCTCATACATCACCAATCCATCCATAAAAACTACCAACCCTTCCATAAGATCCAACATATTCCATCTTACCTACCACAACATCCACCATCATTCCATATTTTTGGGTTAAGGGAGTTGAAGAAGGATCAAAGGAGAAGAAGATTCAATGAAAAAGATGAAGCTTTCCACATTAATTTTTTGTTAAACTCTTTTTCCTTTAGTTTTGTATTTGCTATGAGTTGATTTCATTTCATATCACATTTGAATTGTATTTGTAACATGAACTAAACATCTTGAACTAAGGCCAAGAGGAAACCGAATCCATGATTTTCTAATTGAAGACTACCAATTTTATCCATGTTGATGTGTTGTTGTAAGATTATTTTATGTGTTTAATGCTTTTGGGTGCCTAGCTAACACTTGAATGATACTTTGTGGTTGTGTGAAGAACTGAGAGGAAAATCACATTACATGTTCAGTAAAATGCTCAATACAAGTCTAGTAAGGTAGAGATATGCGATGCTAGCTTGTATGATTCATTTTGTATGCCACATTGATTAATGAATTTGTGTGTAGTTTGGATAATCATTGAGAAATAGGTTATTTGTGCACATGAATATCGTCTCTATCACTTGAGAGAGGTTAGAGACTATTTAAGGGTTACACGAATCTACAACACTCAAATTCATAAATTGAGTTTAATTGGTAAGTCTAGTAATTGGTTAAGATTGGTTAGGGTTTCTTATTTAAGTTACATTCACATTCATTGCATTTGTTTGATTCAATTTACATGGTTTGACATAGATAGTTGAATTTAGTTAATTGTGTTGTTAAATCAAAAATCACCATTTTTATCATTGTCCAAGCAGTAATTAGATTGATCAATTTCGGTACTCAATTCTCAATCCTTATGGGAACGACAACTTTACTTATTATTGTACTATATATACCAGCTTCGTACGATTACAAGTAGCCCATTCTGGTGTGTTCATCGGCATGATAAAGCTTGATAGAAGTTACACCTGGTAGGAGACCTTACCCATGCGTTTGAAGACGAGGAACAAGCCTTTATACTTTCTCATTAACCCTTTGTGTCCTTGACGTAGGGCCTTGAAATGTTAAGGCAAGAGTTTTATAAGCACTAAGTCTCCTTCGTTGAATTCGATGTGTGAACCTTTTTGTGTCCACTCATTTCTTAATCTTTCGAGCAACCTTGTCCAAACATGTTCGTGTGATGTCGACTTGCTCATGTCATGCTCTAGCAAGCTTTATTGCAACTCTCCGAGAGTTAAACGATGTAGATGATTCATCCACCCTAACGGATCTTATGCCCGCAATAATAAAAGCCGTCCTTGATGAGTTCCATGATGTCGTGCCTCATGAACTCCCAATTAAGCTATCATCTAGACCATATATGGACGGACCATCAAATTGAACTATTCATGGATGTTAGAACCAAAAATTGTTTTATTTTGTGTTTGATTAGCCGACATTAATAAAAATAGTTTACACAGATAATTTAATTATCGAGATTTATTTATGTCTTTAAAACTTTATTACGCTATCCAAACTTAATTAGTGTTTTCGAGACTTATTGACAATAACACTTATTAACTTATACGTTCGAGACTCATTTTATGCATTCAAAATTTATTTTTATACCTTGAAGACTTATTGAAGCACTAGACTTATTGATTTAATAGTGAGTGATAATATGAAAAACACGAGTATTATTGCCCAAAGCGGTCAAAAAGTGTTAAAATAATAAACATAGTAATTTCAAACATTAGAGTATCTCCGATGCTATTATTCTTTTGGAGAAAATGGAATGCCACATAGGATAGATACTAAAAAAGTTAGAAAAACTCTCTCCAATATAATTATCTAAGTTGAATATAGAGATGATGTGTCAAAAAAATATTAGAGAATATGGAGTTGAGTTTCTAAGTAGAATTTCTAATTTCTTCTATCAATTAAAACTCACTGGTCATTAAATAGATACATATTTGACTTTAGATAATTGTATTGGAAATGAGAATATACATTTTTTAAAAAAAAATTCAAAAATATGCTCACAATAAATAAAAATATCAATATGATACTGATTAAAAACTTAAAAGTACGTATTTGAAGTGGAAATACTCTTATTAAAATTAAAGAAAAAGACAAGTGCTATTTAAAAAATAATTAAACCATATGAGTTTAAGACGAAATAAAATTCCAACAAAGCAAATAAATAGAGAAAGAAGACAAGCAGAGCGAGAGAGAACCAAACACACAAAAAAAGCTGCCAACTCAATTAAGAGTAAATTAGACATCATAAGACGGTTTGGTCATTGGTTTCTACTTCTCTGAGTGGAGAAGATGAACGGCGGCCCCTCTGGTTTTTGTGAGTACCCACATGTCTTTCTGATTTGTTACTTCGATATATTCATGATTTCCATTTTTTTTGTACTGATTTTGTTTTGTTTTGTTTGTTTTTTCGCATCATAGATAATGCTCCAGTCACGAGAACATTTGTCATTGCTTGTGCCCTCTTCACCGTCTTCTTTGGGATCCAAGGCGGTTTCAACAAGCTTGGTTTATCATATCAGGTTTCTTTTTTTTCTCAATTTTGTTTGTTTAATCGCAAATGGGTTTTGTGTTTTTTCCGCTAGTAATGGTCTGATCATGATCGGAAGTTCAATTTTGGTATTCGAAGTTATGTTTGATTATATTTGGGTTTCAATATTTTTGGTTTTCAAAAGTCTAGGTGTAAGAGTAAATAGAAAAAAATAAGTAAATTATCATATGGGTTGTATTTTTCTTTGTCTACTATTATTGGAGATCAATTTTAGGCGATGTTCTTTTGCATTTTCATTATAATTAGAAATGGTATCTGGTTATTGTATTTTTGTAGAGGGATAAGTTATAGACACCACAATCAATAAGCAATAATACAATGTGATTCGCTTGTTTTGCACTTTTAATATATCTTTTGATCCAGTTTGTACTGTTTTATTTTCCTGTTTGAGATATACTTATTAAGGGAATTTAGTTATTGGCTTATCACTTTTGATTGAACTCGAAGTTTATCCTGTGTTTTTATATTTAAAAACCTTGAATTGCGATCAGATTTCGATTATCCAGTTATTGTTTCATTTAAAAAAAATCTACAAGTCTAACCTAGTTGAGGGCTTTGTTGCTTTGTATATATTGGTGCATGATCTAGACTCTAGAACTCATGTGACAATTTCTTTAATGGAAGTCATGCTCAACTTTTATTTATCATTGATAAAGGTATAGAGGCTAGCTTGATTCGAGAATCTAACTTTTCTGCCCATTTATAAGAAATTATGGTATTTGCTAGTGATTTTTTTCGTCGTTTTGTGCATTTACTGAACTTATTAGATCTTATGCAAGATCATTTTGTTTGTTGTCATGGACAGTGTTATAAAATTCGAATTGAGGTGGCACATCAAGGTGCACCTCAGCTGCCTCACGGCCAAAAGCACCTTGAGTTGGCCACCTCTACCTTAATCTTGCTCGGACCCGCCTTAATGCGATTTTGGCCTTGAGGCGGTGTGAGGCCTTACCTCTGCGAATTCTAATCTTAATTTTTTTTTTTAAAAAAAGAAACCCGACTATATAACCTGTAAAACCCTAACTTCCTATTTAGAATAGAAAGTCAGTACTTTCTGTAGAAGAATCACTCTACTCTCACCCATCCACGACTCCACGACTCCAAGACTCCAAGAATCAAGACCATCAAAGTGTCAAACCCTAAGTTCTTCTCCAAGCCACTAAACATTGATATTCACAACCAAAGAAAATGAATCATAAATTGACAAATGAAAGACTAAGAAAGTTCTTCAATCATTTAAGGAGTCAGAACAACAGATTAGAAAAGAGTAAACCACATAAAAATACTTGTTCTTCCTTCATTGTTCAGTGTTGCTACAGCAACAAACATTAGAGTTCTTTCAATATAAATGCAAAAAATAAACCTTTCATGTAAAAAGTTCAAATCTCCACAAATCGGAAGTGGAACTTGGGATTCGACAATTGTTGACCTTAGGTAAAAAAAGAAGAAGTCAAATTCATATATATATTAGTTGTTTTCTTTGCAGAAAAGTTTAATGAGAAGAAGATATTAGATATTGAAATGCAGCTGACACAATTTTACTTCCGGAAGCTTAGGATTTGCATGTATATGAGTGTTAGCTTGAAACGAAAAGTATAAGTCGGTGCAAAATTCCCATAAATTGAGATTTAAAGCTCTAAATAAAATGCACTGTACCACACATTTTCTAGTTTGGAAGGGCATCATCAGAGCAGCCATTTTCTCTAGCTTGCAATACAACAAGTGCAACATTGTCTGCACAAACAAATTATTTAAGAATACAGGTGACACAGGAAACAATTAAAGTGGGAATATGCCATAATTCATGGTCAGGACAGTTGAAACATTAGTACCTTCATCAGTCAAATTCAAGCTTCATTTTTTAGTCCAGGTCCCAGAGCATCAACCTGTGGTTATGCTCTATTGGCAAACTCAAACTATAGTCATCAATTCAGAATGACTATACACACGAATTACAGTTTTTAATTTTGAAATTGTAATTTGTGTATAATGATGTAGATTAAAAGTGGTTTAATCATTCTGAATTGATGACTGTAGTTTGAGTTTGCCAATAGAGCATTACCACTGTTTGATGATCTGGGACCTAGACTAAAAAATGACGCTTGCATTCGACTGATGAATGTACTAATGTCTTAAACTGCCCTGACTATGAATTATGGTCTATTCCCACTTTAATTGTTTCCTGTGTCAACTGTATTCTTCAACTTAAATAATTTGTTTTTGCAGGACAATGGTTCACTTCTTGTTGTATTGGAAGCTGTAGAAAATGGCTGCTCTGATGACACCCTTTAGACTAGAATATGTGTGGTACAATGTGCATTTTATTTAGAGCTTTAAATCTCAATTTATGGGAATTTTGCACCGACTTATACTTTTCATTTCAGGCAAACACTTGTATAAATGCAAATCCTAAGCTTCCGGGTGTAAAATTGTGTTGGTACATTTTATTATCTAAATATCTTCTTCTCATTAAACTTTTCTGCAAAGAAAATAACTAATATATATATATATATATGAATTTGACCTCCTCCTTTTTTTTCCTAAGGTTGTAGATCTTGTTCATGGACTAGAAACAATTGTCGAATCCCAAGTTCCACTTCTGATTTGTGGAGATTTGAACTCTTAACCTGAAGGGTTAGTTTTTTGCATTTATATTGAAAGAACTCTGATGTTGGTTGCTACAGCAACACTATGAACATTGAAGAAAGAACAAATATTTTTATGAGCTTTACTCTTTTCTAATATTGTTGTTCTATCTCTTTAAATGATTGAAGAACTTTCTTAGTCTTTGCTTTGTCAATTTATGATTCATTTTCTTTGGTTGTGAATATCAATGTTGGACTATTAATTAAATGTTATGGATGATTTTCTATTTTAGTATTTTTTTTTTATAAATTTCTTGCATTATTTATCTTTTTCGAATTGAGGCGACCGCCTCACACATTTTAAAACATTGGTCGTTAAAAATGCTTTTAACATACATCTGGAATTGAATTTGGTAGTCTTTTGTTGGACAAGTTTAAGGTTGAGTGAATTCAGTTTTGCTTGTTTTTTCTACCGTAGAAGTTCTAAAAATATATCATCTTTAACATTGATGGCATTTTCTATCTTCCTTTTATTTTGTTTTAGGATACGTGGGGTTCTTTTTTTCGTATATTTAGTGAATTAATTTGATCTTTGTTTTAACTTTTTCTCTAGATTTTATATTTTCTTTGAGCCATGATTTGAATTTTCTTTTAGAGGTAGATAATATACAACATATTCTCGATAGTTCTGTTATTATTTGAACTTAAGTATACTTGTTCTTGTGGGGCTTGAATTGTACTTCTTATGTTGGCTGATTTATGATGATCTGCATGAGTTGTTATAAATCCATGATGTTGAATCTTCGATGTCTTACAACCATTTTTTTTTTTCAACTCCATGTATTATCTAATGTAAGCTTTCTTTATGGAAATCGTCTGTCATTGTCTGGTTGCAATGTGGTGTTTCCTTTTAGTGTTAAACTAATGACCAAATGCTTTCTGTAATTGTTCCATCTAACTTGGTTGGGAGTACAAATTTGACTGATTTTTCTGCAGAACAACTCCGCTGACAGCAATTGATGTAATGTTTGTAGCTTATGTTTTTCGAGAAATATTTTAATTCATTTGACACTTAACCTGATTAAAGGCTTAAAGCGTCATGGTTTATGAGTTGATTCTAAAGCTTTCCAGGAACATCTATGGTAGTTGTAGATGTTAATCTATGAGATCCTAAACCTTAATCAGGAGATCCATGAAAAATATCTTAATTAGGAAAAACTCAGCTGCTCATTATGTGGCAGTGTTGAAATATCAATAAAACATTTTATAACAGTGAACCTTTAAGGTAGAACAACAAGAAGCTGTTTGTATGATAATCTTTTTCACTCTGAAACAGATTGTTAAAGCTAGCATACCTTTGTTGTTATGAATTTTTGAGCCACTCTTCATCTTATTGTGTTTCATTTCACTAGCATTTTGAATAACTTTTTTCTTTTCAACTTATATAATAATGATCCAACAGCGTTTTTGCTTTGAAATGTATTTTGTGCCATATGGTCTGAAAATGAGAATTTGATGCAGGATAGCCTTGAGACTCGGTTATGGTTTTAAAAGAAATTGGTTTGATTTTAAAAACTTGAAAAGTTGTGAAATCAATACATTCTATGTTTTTAAAAGTGAAAGGTAGTGCAAGGCGATCGAGGCGGCCACCTTAATTCAAAAACTGATAAGAGAAAGAATTTTGGGTTTTTCGTTTAATGAATCCCAAAACTACGTTGTATTGGGATTCATTAATCAAAACCCTAAAACGACGTCGTTTTGGGCTTATTTTATTTTATTTTATTTTATAATTAAAAACAATTGACCTAGGCCACATTGGCTTTGCTGCCTACGCCCCCAGCCGCATAGGCTCATCCTAATGGTCTAATCGGCACGGCAGGGGTGCATGGAGTGACTAGGCGGCCACCTAGATCGAGTTTTAGAACACTGCACAGCAGTACCGCCTCAGACCGAGTCGCCTTGACTCGATCTTGATGCTGCCACCTCAAGCCAAAGAGGCAGACCTTCCCAGTTGAGGGCCAAGAAGGCCGCCCCGAGGTGCCTTTGGCCACAAAGCGGCGCCTCGGGTTGAATTTTAAAACACTGAATACATTTGAATAGCACAGAACCTAAACTGTAACTGTGTACAGTATGATGAATGGTGGATGTGAAAATTATATGAATTGTAACTTGAGCTAGAATTGTCAGAAAACCCAGCGCACCAACTGAAGAGAAAAATAAAGAAGACACTAAGCATCCATATTTTTCATTAATAAACCAAATGACACTACAGTTTTTAGTCAGTTCATCAGTTCTTAAGAAATTATTATATTACATAGATGTTTGTAGATTTTTTTCTTATCCAAATAGGATTATGGTTCGTTAAGTCAAGATAATTTTAATTGAATAAATTTAAGCTAAATTTATTATAGATCAAATTGATGTTATTGTAATCAAATTAGACTCAAATAAGTGCCAAAACCCCCCTAACATCCCATATTTATAATTTCAATAATACACTCTGACATAACTGTAAGGATTGTACTACTATATTGGATCAATGTAGTAACTGGGAAATATCATCCTTTCTTCCCCTTTTTCTAAGGAAATCACCAACATAGGAATTTAAGTTATTTTATAACTTAAATGAGGTTTGAGGACAAAAGTGCCCTTCCATTACAAGAGTTCCTTTCTTAGTCCTTCTCTGTCATTCTTATTCTTTCTCACTCATCACTCCATTTTCTTGCTCTAAAACTATTGAATTGATGGAATTACTATTATGGTCCGAGTGCATTCTTAAGTCCAAATCCTAAATTACTATTGAATTGTGTACATGCATATATAAGTGTATTTTTATCCTTACCAGTTATACCACAAGCTCTTCAATAAGACACATTGTAATAAGATATCTTCTTTATATTGACAGGATATTTTCAGGAATTTTCGCCTTTGGAAGTTGATTGTGTCGGTTTTTGCCTTTTCATCTGCACCAGAATTAATGTTTGGATTATACTTGCTATACTACTTCAGGGTTTTTGAGAGACAGATAGGGTCCAATAAGTATTCAGTGAGTAATCTTACATCTTATGGCACTCATGAATTTTTTCAATGCATCTTATCTAATTACCTCGTTTTGTAAAGTTGACTGAAACACTTGTCCACCCAATGTAGAGGATTAAATTGGTTTTATTTTACTTGTTTTTATAATCAGGATAATGGAATTAAAAGGAAGTTCTTTATGATACTTTGATTAAGGCTGTTTATAACTTTATATGGAATCGGCTTGTATGCTTATCCAATCAAAACATGATACTTCTTTGTAGAATTGAAAGATTAGAAACAGCAGAAGTATGCAAGTGACAATTTAATTTACTGATTAAAACTCAGAAATGTATTATCCTATCACTAATTACCTAATTAGGAGAGGACTATGCAAGTTAGACTAAAGAGAAGGAAGAACGTGAGGGTAAAAAAAAGAGTGAAGGATAGTGTAACTTTTGCCCACCAAGAAGCAGTTGCCAACTCGCACTATATATTGGGAGAGTTTTTTTTTTTTTTCTGAACAAGCATATAAACAGCATGTTTCTTGATATGAAGAAGATCTGACTTAGGTGGTGTTAGTTTTTTCGTCTTAAATCTTAACAGGCCTTAATTTGATTAAAAAATTTATAAGTCTTAATGATTAAAATTTCCTAACGCGTTTGTTTTTACTTTTGAGATGACTTAATACAAATGTAGAGTGAGTTGTTTTATACATTTATAACCTTTTAATATTATTTGATATTTAATCAAAATCATTTTGATAAGCATAACATTTTATAATTTTAATTATTTGAATTAATTAAAATAAAGAATTTGAATTATTTTTACTATAACTTTTTCAAAATGCTTATGTTTAATACTTTTTAATTGTAATTTTATTAAAATAGGAAATAAAATATTTTAAAAAAATAAATTAAAATTGAACAGAGGAGGTGACCTGCAACAGAATGGAGGCCGCTGGCAGCCCCCTCTCCTGAATCGTATGGGAGGAGGTGCGGCCTCCTCTGATCATTGCCGCAGCCCTTCTGACTCAAGTTAGTAAATTAGATTAGGGTTAGGGTTATGGTTGTTTAGGGACATTTTGGTAATAATTTAATGGTACAAGGTTATTTAGGAAGTTAATGTCAATTTATTGATGAATAACTTTTCCATTATGAGGTAAGTAATTAAATTTGACTTTTTAAATTAAGATGCTTTAACTTAATATATAAAAATAAATAAAAAAACAAAAAAAAAACTAACAGTCTAAACTCACTCAATTTAATTCTTAAGTGGAATTAAGATTTAAGTGGCAAAAAAAACAAATAGCCCCTACGTTGCCATGACCATAGAAATGGAAAGAGGATTAAGAAAAAAAAATTAGTTTGAAATCCCTCTATGCAATTTAAGGAAGAGTCACGTGTTGTATACTGAATTTGTTATATGCTGTCGCAGGTTAAAATACTGGTGTCAAAGATTTTCTTAGGTTGTGTTTGAGTCACATATTTGGTTAAATACCTACAACATTTGCTGTTCTTCAACTATAGTTTTTTCCGCATCATTAGCTTTATGTGCTGGTGTTAGAATCCGATATTTGGTAAATTGGGTTTTTATGGTTTGATCAAACACAATCCATGTAGTCTTTTTACTATAGCCAGTCCTTGGTACAGTTGATCATCAAAGGATATAAAACGGTTTTTTTTGTCTTTTTCTTAAACTTGAGTGTGATTGTGCAGGTCTTCATCCTGTTCTCTATAACATTTTCGTTACTCTTTGAGGTCCTTACACTAGCACTTCTTAAAGGTACATATTCTATCTATGATTCCTTTATACTCTTCTAAATTTTAGTTTTTAAATACATCGTTTGAAAGTTCCCTAAAAACGTGTGTCTATAACCTAGGGGGGGGGGGGGGGGGGGGGGGGGGTGAATAGGTTTTAATTAAGTCAATTACCAATTTTTCTTGATTAGTCAATATTCAAAATTCACCCTATAAAACAAACATACAACATCAAGTCTAAAGTGCGGAAATATAAATAACACTTGATGTTTACGTGGAAACCCTCCTTCGGGCACAGAAATCCACTATATAAGTAAAAGGTTACACCCTCAAGTGATTTTCGGACTCTCACTCTCGACAACCTTATGCTATGGACACCGCCACTCACCACTCTTGGTTCAGTCCCTAGTGATATCCCCTGATACACTACTCTTGGCGTGAACGCCTCCTACTCTACCCCTTGGGCCTTTTACAGTGGCACCCGACCAATTGCTTGCCAACCTTTCCTTTGGTTGCAAGACTTGAATTGCTTGTGCACTACACATTTAGTCACAAGACTTAACCTCAATGAAGAGTCAACAACCTATGTGAATATGTAAAAATATTCTAAATGCAAATAATGCTAGGCAATACTAAATGCTTATCTAGAAATTAAAGAATGTCACTAATTGCAATTCCTAGATATCAATGTCTAAATGAATGTTCATAAAGACTTAACTAGATATAGTTATGCAACAATATATCCTAGTTATCAAACAAAGTCATTTCAATATATGTTGTCATTAACCATGGCATGGTCATAAAATGCAATCATCAAAATGCAATCATCAAAATACAATCAATATGACCTAATTAGCTAGAAGCAACAATGACCTAAATGCTAGCTATCACAAAAGCCATATCAACACAAGTTGTCATTAAGCATGGCATGGACTATAATGCAATCACAAAATGCAATCAATGAGTCCTAAACAATATCTAAATGCAAAGCATAGAGATTTAGCTATAAGACATGGACTATAATGCAATCACAAAATGCAATCAATGAGTCCTAAACAATATCTAAATGCAAAGCATAGAGATTTAGCTATAAGGGCAAAATGGTCACAAACCCTAGCTATCACAAACAAACCCAATCATGTTATCAAGACTCTTAAATATATGCAATAACTAGAATCTAGGTATTTAATCATGCAATAAACACCTTATCTAGAGTAAGAAGAACAATAAAAGATATTCAATAAAGTTCTTACTTACCTAGTCATGAAACCAAGAACACCCATGCTCATATGATGAAGAATGATGCAAGATGGAGATGGGTTTTGAGTTTGGAGAGTTAAAGAAATAAGCTTGGTGCTTTCTCTCACTAGGGGAGGTTCTCTTTCTCTAACAAATGTGTTCTTTGAGCTCTAAGAAGGCAAGGAAGAAAAAGATAACATATATAAAGAAACCCTACACAAAATGGCGTCGTTTTGGACAAAGGGCAACTGATTCCCGTCATGACCGCTGTGCATACCGCGGCCTAGGCAAGTGTCTAGACCGCGGTAGCGCGAGCGGTGCGTCGCCTGTGAATCTCCGTTGTCTAAACCGCGATACAGGCAATGTCCAGACCGCGGTATAGCAAGCGATGCAACACTGGGAAACTCCGTTTGGGAGACCTCTGTGCATGCATCGTGCACAGGCCGCGGTAGCAGCAGTGAGCAACGTCCGGAGAACACCGCTGTGCATACCGCGGCGAAGGCAATGCACAGGGAGCGGTCCCGGCCGCGGTCAAGAGGAAAAAACTCTTCAAAGGCCAAACTAAATGCAACAAATACCCAAACAAGATTTATGGCAAAGAGGAACACAATTAAGGCAATTAAGCATTCATGCAAGATGATCAAAGACATGCATGAGAGTGTGTGTGTGCACTAAAAACTCTTCAGAAAAGGTTAAGCAAGTGATTTACCTTCTGAAGCTTGAGCTGGGTCTTGAGCAATGATGGTCTAAACTACCCATACACATTAATCCCCAAATGTGGTTGTCAACGAAATAAGCCAATCAAAAACTGAGGAACTTACATCGTTTATTAAGCTCTTCACACTGCTTAATATTCATGTTCCATTTGGTTCTCTCTTTTTTCCTTTTATCTTTCTTGCATATCTACTTAAAAAAGTGAGTAAATCATTGGCTTTTAATTAATGAGCGGACCACTTTTTATGTAGCACTGGAGAAAGGATTAGATGCTGATTCTATGTACTTCAAAAATTTCAGAAGAATATGGTTAACAATGGATTTTCATATAACTTTTGATGTATGTTAGATTCACATGATTTTGAAAATTATGTTTCTTTTAGTTTAGGGTTAAATCAGTTGTAGTTTGGTGTGTCAGTCTAAGACATTTGGACATTTAGTTGATTTATAGGGAATTTATATATTTTGACAATTTAGTTGACTTGTTAAGATTATTTGGTCTCTAGTTGATCTTGGTTTAAGAATTCAAGATATGGATAAGCATGAATCAAGTCTATAATATTGCTGCTTATAGAATAATATGGTTTATTATTAAACTGCATGAATGTCTAGTGGTTTTTTCTCGTTTCTTATTGTTTACTTTTAAGGAAAAACAAAAGTATTAGCAGCCAAGCTTTTCATTTATCATCCCTATCCTTCTGCTTAGTCAAGTGTTACAATTTTAGACTTTGATGACAGGATTCGTGCCATCTTTCTGCATAGTCAAGTGTTAATGCTCTCTACACCACAATGTTAAACTACTTTGAACTTCAGAATGTACTTATATCTAATTTTTGCAGATCCTGCAGTGAACCTACTCACATCTGGACCATATGGTCTTATATTTGCTTCATTCATACCCTTTTACTTCGACATTCCAGTTTCAACAAGGTTTCGTGTGTTTGGTGTGCATTTTTCTGATAAGTCGTTCATATATCTTGCCGGTCTTCAGGTAAGAACGAGCATAATTTATATTAGTGTTTGCCACACCTGAACTGCTTTTCCCTCGGGCACTAGCAGTCTAACCTACTTTCTGTTTTGCAGCTATTTTTATCATCCTGGAAAAGATCTATATTGCCAGGGTTATGTGGCATCCTTGCTGGTTCCTTGTATCGTCTAAATGTCATTCGCATCCGCAGAGCAAAGGTGATAATGAATGAAATTTTGGTTGTAAAATAATAAAAGATGATTTTTTTAACTTGAAATTTTTGTGTATATATGTGAGTGAGTGCACACATGTACGTGCGCTTGTAAGAAGAAGCCTTCCTTTTTTGCAATTATAATTTAAAGTGGCTAGCTTGGTATGGGTGTGTGGTAGCTAAGCTTACATGTGATATACTTTTTTATACAAGTCCATGAAGGCTTCCATCACAAGTAATGATATCAATAGGATTTGCGACAATAATAGGTTCCATATCATTTCTGAATGAACCACTGTAAGAAAATATGATGATGAAAAATGATCTCTCTGATTGTTTTAAATAGTCGCTCTATACTGTGTTAACTAACAAGATGTACACATGCTCATATATATGTGCAGATTAAGATTCGAGCTTTTTTTGCTCCATGAGTACAAACGGGTATCTTATATATATATGTATGTCTATTCTTGTGTGACAGTTCCCTGAGTTCATTACTTCATTCTTTTCACGAATTTCTTGGCCATCTATGGGGAGTTCACCTGCTGCATCTACTAGGAATGTTGTAGGAGGTGCACCAGCCTATGCAGGGCGCCAAGTGGAGGCAAGTGCTATGCATAATGTTTAAACTCTGCCATTTTCCTCCATTTTGTTTTCATTATCAACTAGATTGCTGATAACTCACATATAAGGGCATGCACATTCCACATTATCTTTTTCGTTATGTTTGGAATTTGAACATAGGTGCCCTAATCCTTTCATTTTCCTCAACCTCCACTCTTGGCAAGGGTGATGTATACGCTCTCTGTTGGTGTTGTTCCCTCAGGACATTTTTGATGATCTTGCTCATGTATATCATATGTAATTTGAATTTGGTTAACTTATTGCATAAAAAAACATGCGTAGTAACAATTTGTTTGGGTTGCTTGGAGTCTTACTAGACCCTACACGTGAGCACTACATTTTTTTTTGGCTGAGCTCAATTTGGAACATGCATCCAAGGATTATTAGACTTAATTTACTTATTTTTCTATACAAACACCTCTATATCTTGTGAAAATTACCATTTAATGGATGGTGAATGGGAGAATGAGATGCTAAGGAAACAATCTTTGGTTGAACTGAACTGCTGCTTACAATGAGAAGAAATGCAAATCCGATATAAGTTGACGTTTTAGTAATTCTCCAACATTGATGTTATCCTTGTTAATGAAAATTTTTAGCTGAAGAAAGTAATTTGATTAAATTATGTATATGAGATAAATTTTTTTTTTTTTTGAAAGCAATAAATATATTCTTATCTTCATGAAAATATGTGCAATGTTTGCTATAAATTATACTGCTCTTTAATGTGATTTCTATTTAACAACTTTTGTTCTGTTTGGTTTCAGAGAACCTACCCTTCTCCAGTGCCTACCGCCATAGAGCCGCCGGAAGACTCCATAGCTGTGCTGGTTTCTATGGGCTTTGACAGGAATTCAGCCAGGCAGGCACTTGTGCATGCAAGAAATGACATCAATGCAGCTACAAACATTCTTCTTGAAGCACAGTCGCACTAATTTATTGCGAAGAATGCTGAGAATGTGATAACCTGTTCTATTTTGAATTCAGAGGCAGAATATTGATGATATCAAGAAGCAGCAGTTAAAAGATATATGCCCATTATGGTGAACAAAATTGATTAGCTTCCAGGAACATCATGGTACTCATGGATTCTGAAGCACTGCTCGTCACTTTTCTTCTTTGCCTTTTATTTAGTAATGTAGCTTTGAGTTTTGACATGACCATATTTATACACTGATATAACTGCAGCTTAGGAGCCTGTACAAATTGTTTACAACAATAAATATGCATGTTCTCGCAAATTCCAAAGACGGTTCATGCATAGCTTATTTAGTTGCTGTTAAGTTTGTAAATGGGAAAGTATCATTTTCCCCCCTACATTTGCCTAATTGTTAAGACAAGGACAAAGTTTCACCATATTAGCCGGTCTCCCCCCTCAAATGGAAAAAATGTATTATATGCCCTTTCTGTTTCATTTTCCATTCACAAAATGTATTATATACCTCTACTATTAACATTGCTCCATATAATTACCATTTTACCCTCAAAATATTTATTAAAGAAAAAATATATTAAGAAACAAAATAAAAAAACAAAATAAAAAACAATTAAAAAAAGATGGATCTCCACCGTCCATATTTGAGATGGACGGTGGAGGATCGTTAATCATTTAATCAAATTAATAAATATTATTAAGTTAAATAATAAAAATTAAAAACAATTTAAAAATAAATATAAATAATTAAAAATATTAACAAAACCATTACTCTATTCTTTCTCTCTCTACCGCCTCTCTCTCTCTCTTTCTCTCTCTCTCTCTCTTTTCTTCATCTCCTTTATCTTCTTCAACCCACCATAACTCACCAACACTAACCCTAGCCACCGCAACCTAACCTGCCGAAACACCACTCTCACTGCCGTATGTCTTCTTTCTCGATCCCCCACTTCTCTCCGTCTCTCTCACTCATTCGGTAGATGGGTTTGTGTTTGGTGAGTTTTTGGTGGATGGATTTACGTTTGGTGGATGTTTGGTTGTTGGGTGATTGTCAATCGACGACGAGGGTTGCTTGGCTCGGTGGTGTTTGTAGGTGTGGTGGTGTTTGTGAGCAAAGAACTGGTAGTGGTTGTGGTGTGGGTGTTGGTGCTTGAAAAATCTGGAAATCCAGATTGAAAAATCTGGTGGTGGTTGGGTTTTGTTAAAAAAAAATCCTCATCGTTTTGTTTAAAAAAAAATTCCAGATCTGCTTTGGGTCAAACCATTTTTTTTTTTAGATATTATTTAGTTCGAATTTTTTCTTTCCAGATTTAGTTTAGTTTAAAAAGATATCTAGATCCTATTTTATTAAAAAAAATGATGGGTTTTTTTTAGTTTAATTTATGGATTTGTGTTTTTTTATGTTGCTATTAAGGGTGTGTTTTGGGTAAGATGATAGTGATGATGATGAAGATGTTGAATGGTGAGTGTAGTTGAGGGTGCGTTGTAGATTGTGATGATGGTGATTTCTGAAAAACTGAAGAGGTGGTTGCTGGCTGTGAAGAAAGGAAAAATGGTCGTGGACGACGGCGTCGTTGGCTGTGGACGTCTGGGTTTGGGATGAATCAATTCATATTATTTATTAAAGAAAAAATATATTAAAAAAAAATAAAAAAAATAAAAAAAATGAAAAAATAAAAATAAAATGATATTAATTTAACGATGGAAGGTGGAGATCTACCACCAAATCCATTTTAAAAAAAAATTGAAAAAAGGCTAAAATAACATTTTGGAGGACAATGACATTAATGCCCTTCCCATTTAACGGTCAACTTCCAAATTGGATGGTAAAAGTGACATAAGGGGGTCTTTTAACGTTTCTTTGATTTTAGGGGGTAAAACGGTCAATATGGTAAAACATTGTCCTCGTCTTAACAATTGAACAAACATCAGGTGAGAAAATGATACTTTCCCTTTGTAAATCCAGCTATGCAGCAAAACTGAAATGGTGAGGAAATTACATTTAAAAAACTTGAGTTGATTGATAAGGATCTCAAGAATAAAAAGTTGAGGTCGTCTAGGCTTCTCCAAAAGTAAATTATGAATGATCTAACTGAACTAGGGATGCACGTTTGGGGATTGGGGATGGATATAGATCCTCCCATTCTCATCCCCACTTCCTAGACCCTTCCCCCCATTTAGGGAAATGGGGGGATGGGGATGTTTGGGGGGAGGTGCCCCCATCCCCATCCCCATCCCCATCCCCATCCCCATCCCCATCCCCATCCCCAGTTCCCTATTTTCCCCGTTTTTTCCGTTTTCTCGTATCCCTCGGTCCCTCATTTTTCTATTTCCCTATTTAACTAAAAATTATAAATTAAATTTTAAAAAAACAAACGTTTCATTACAAATAAAAAATATAAATGCATTACAAATTCAACATAAAATGTTTCAAATAATTCAAATACATATTATAATTATATTTATATACTTTTAGGGGAAATGGGAAAATAGGGATCTCTATCCCCATCCCCATCCCCATTTCAATTTAATTGTAGGAGAAATGGGGAAATGGGGATGGGACCATCCCCATTTTAATTTGGGGATGAAAATCATCCCTATCCCCCCCCTTATTTCCCCATTTTTCTCAACAAAAAAAATCCCCAAATAAAAATGGGATGCGGGGATTTGAGATCTCGAGGATAAATGTGCATCCCTAAACTCAGCCGGTTCATATTTTGTTTCTTTCCTATATTCTGGCCTGAGTACTTGATTTATAAGTGTGCAAGTACACTAAATGCCTGGAAATGTTTATGCAATCTGTCTTAAATATTTAGGATTAATTGCACAAACACCCTCAAGTTGAGGTGAAATAACATGTATTTTCAACTTTTCCTTTTACTGTATAAATCTCTTCTCTTTTGGAAAATATTGACCGCTGTGAGACAAAATTGTTGAAGGGATTCAAAAACCCTTGTATGTAGTGGGAAATTGACAAGTCATTTGATGTTCATCTGCCAAGTGGCAGCCAAACATCAATGAATTCAATGGAATAGCCGTTTGACTGTTCCGTAATTCTTAATAAAAAAATATTACAAAATTAAATAATCATATTAAATTAATATAAATTAAATATATATTTTTCACATAATTTTGAAATTTTGTTTTGTAAACTTTGATAACCATTTATACGGTTCAGGTAACCATTTTACAAATTTGAAAATTTTACTTGTAACGATTTTTACGGTTTTAATAACCATTTAATGATTTTAGAAATTTTGACTTATAACTACTTTCACGACTTTGAACATTACGATTCAGTAATCATTTTACGATTTTAGTAACTATTTTACGATTTAAGAAAAAAATGTCACCACCTTTACGGCTTTGGTAACAATTTCCTACGTTTTTTTTTTAATTTTGACATGTAACCACTTTCATAGTTTTGGTAACTACCATTACTGCTCTGGTAACCATTTTACGATTTTTAAAATTATGACTTGTAACCACTTTTACGGTTTTGATAACTACCTTTACGATTCTGGTAACTACTTTTACGGCTTCAAAAACCATTTTATGATTTTTGAAATTTTAACTTGTAACCACTTTTAAGACTTTGGTAACCACGGTATGGTTTCGGTAACCAATTTTACAAATTTGGTAATTATTTTGCTATTTAATTTTTTTAAAAAATAATTTGACTTGTAATCATTTTTACAAATTTGGTAAGCACCTTTACGTTTTTTTTTGTTGACAATATCTATTAATTCGAGACTAAGTATATTTGTGAAAGATTTCGCAATTGGTAGGATTCTAACCGCTGATCTGAGAGTCATTTGTCCAAGTTCCAAGCTCCATGCTCCATGCTCCATGCTCCATGCTCCATGCTCCATGCTCCAAGCTCATCCATCTACCACTTCCATGACTTTGGTAACCATCTTTACAACTCTGTTAACCATTTTACGATATTTGAAATTTTGACTTGTAACCATTTGTACGGCTCTGGTAATCATTTTTACGGCTCTGATAATCAGTTTTACGGTTTTGGTAACCATTTACGATTTTGGAAAAATTGACTTGTAACCATTTTTATGGTTTTGGTAACCATTTGTACGGCTCTAGTAATTATTTTTACAGCTTTGGTAACCATTTTACGATTTTGGAAAATTTGACTTGTAATCATTTTCGCGGTTTTGGTAACCACCTTTACGGTTTTGGTATCTATTTTTACAGCTTTGTGATCATTTCAAGATTTTTTTTTTAAAAATTTTGACTCATAACCATCTTAGCAACCCTTAGTAAACAGTTTACTATTTTTATAATGTTGACTTGTAACCACTTTTACGGTTTTGGTAACCACATTTACGGATCTAGTAGCTATTTTTTACAGTTTTAGTAACCATTTTATGATTTTTGAAATTTTGACAATAGTATTTGTACAATAAATGATAAATTATTTAAAATTAAAATTGATGTTCATTATTTTGAAAACAAACAATTTTTTTTTTCATTTAAAAGAATTGAACATTTAATACACAACTACTTTTTTTTTCTACTGAAGTATCACTTTCCAAGAAATATAATTCTTTTTTTTTAATAATAAAATAATTTAGGATTTTGAGATAAGGGTCGGACTTAAATCCACAACCTCATAATAGATGTGAGAGGCAAACCATTTAGTATGTGAACACAAACCATGATTGTATAAAAGTGATGAATGGGTTTTTAATTATTTTCCATTTTACAATCAGATTTTCTGATTTTAGTTGGCAATTAACAGAAGCCCTTGGATCCATTTTTAAATGATCCTATAACCTCAAGCTTCACTATTTACCCCTGATAATTGGGTTTTTGATTCCCTTGCTCACTGCTTCCCAAATCTAGGAGGCTGCCTCGATTGTCACCTCCAAAGGGGCCACGGTGGCCTCTATTACTTTTCTCTATTTGTAATAATTTCCCTTTTTCTAATTAATAAATTTAAATTTTGTACTTTAATTGGATATACATTAATTGAATTTTTAATCAATATTTTATTGAGAACTTCTCCTTACCGTTCATAAATTTTCTATTCACATTCCAATTTGATTTTTTTTTATTGATGACAATTTTAACTTAACTTAAAATTACTAACAAAACAAAAAAAAAAACAAATTCTAAAGAAACTCAAAAGTAATTAAATTATTTTTAAAAAAAATCTCTCTACTAAATCATTAGATTAAATTTCACGTATTAAACTCTCCTTCATTAATCTGTTATTACTATATTAAACACTCTCTCGTAATTACTCCATCTCTCCATTTTTTTTTTTAAAATCTACATCGTACTTTCTCAAATATTTTGTTAAAAAAAACTTATGGATATTTTGATTTTTTACTAACAATTATATATATGAAAAAGTCAATTTTAAAAATAGGTATATGAAAACTTGATTTGTTGTAAGGGTTCGAAAAATAAATTGAACAATTTAGGGTGACTGTTGTGCAAATATAACCACATTAATAATTCATGTTTAAAATGCACCAATTAAGATGAGATGTTGTCGTTTTAAAGAGAGAGAAAAATTAGAGTGAGTTTAAATCGACGGGAAGTGAATCGACGGCAACGATTCGACGACAAAGTAACCGGAAGTTGGAGAGCCCGTGGAAGTTCGACACTTCACCAGAAAATTTGCAATCGATAGAGGTAAGTTGAGTTAGATTTTGTTATCGTTTTGGTTTTTGATAAGTTGATGTGCATGTTTGATCAGTTGTGTGTTGATTAAAAATGTAGATTATGTTTGATTTGTTGATCTGAGAATGGTTATGGGTTATGTTAGGGTTTGAAATCAGGTTGAATTTTTGTTGAGGAAGATGAATTTTTGAGTTTTCGAGACTTTTTGAAACATTGCCGAGCTTTTTTGAACCTAATCCGAACTTTTTTAAAAAACCTCCGAGCTTTTTGTTTAGTAAAAGTAGGTTTATTTAACATAGAATCTCCGTTACTTTTTGAAACTTGTCCGAGCTTTTTGTTAAGAAAAATCAGGTTTGTTTATCTTTGAATCTCTGAGTCTTTTTGAAACATGTCCGAGCCTTTTTGAACCATGTTTGACCCTTTTTGAACCAAATCTGAGCTTTTTTAAACACGTCTGAGCTTTTAATTTTAAAAAATTAGGTTTGTTAAACTTTGTTATGTCCGATCTTTTATTTCATAGCTCCAAGCTTTTTTTTAAAGCTCTGAGTTTTTTCTTAAAGTTTCGAGCTTTTGTTTAAAGCTCTGAGTTTTTTTTTAAACTTCGATCTTTTTTTAAAGCTTCGATCTTTTTTTTAAAGCTTTGAGTTTTTTTTTAAAAGCTCTGAATTTTTTTAAAGCTCTGAGAATGTTTATAAAAGCTCCGAACTTTTTTTTAAAACTCTGAGCTTTTCAATGCTGTGTCCGGGATTTTTTTTCACTTTCTGAGCCTTTTACAGTATACTTATGTATTGTTTCTGTGAAAATATATATGAGTAATCGGTTGAAGAATTTTCTTAAAACTCCAGAGGAAGAATGGTACGAGGACAAACTTACTCACCACGACCATTTTGACGCCCTTGGACAGATAAACGACGTACTGAACTGGGTCCCTAATAATTTTGATGTGGAAGACCGGCGTCGGTTCATAGAGACGTGTTTCAGGGCATGTCATGACGATGCATCGTCATATGAAGTTTTCGGGGGGCATTATTCATCGGCTGCTTATGCGGGGAGCTGTATCATGATGGCCCAACAGATGAAACACATTTTATGTTAGGACGTCATTCGCTGAGGTTCTCGAATGTAGATTTTTGTTTGATCACCATATTACAGTTCAGAGCTGTACCGGAAATGACGATGTATGCTACCGTAGAGAATAACATACATCAACAGTACTTTATCGGTATAGATGAGGTCGACTTCGAACAGTTGAGAGTTGTTCTGTGTCTTGGTAATTTTCACCAGTCGTACGATACTGTAAAGCTCTGCCTCCTCTATATACTGAGCTGAAAACTTATGGGGTTGAACATGAGATAGAAGATTACAATATGGCAGTTTCGGTTGGTCGAGGACCTCGATGCTTTCGATACGTTCCAGTGGGGTGCCCATATGTACAAGCACTCCATTTATGGATTCAAACATGCACTTGACGGGCGACAGAGCGGTTTGAGAGAAGCCAACGAGCAAATGGCGTTGGCATACACACGGTGGAGACGCACAACATTTACGGTCTATCTCTCGCCTTGTTAGTTTGAATTACAACATTTCGATTATTTATTGTCTATTAAATTTTATGGATTGTTATCGTATTTATCTTTTATGTAGATATTTGCTTTCGAGGTCATTCCCGAGCTTGGCATCCATTTCGGGACCTAGAGGGCTATCGACTTGTCTCTGGGTATTCTGAAGTGGGAGTTGAACATACAACCAATATGGGATAAGCTGGCTAAGATTTTCACAGCGAGGGTAAGTATTTTATTTGTTATTATTTATAGTTTTTACTATGTATACAATTACAATGGTTTAACTACGGTTTCAGATGTTTATGAGGACGAAATTGAAGCCTACAGCAACTGAGAGGGGTCAACGGTACTTCGCAGGCATAGAGAAAGGGGGCAGTCTATATACGGCTATCGATACAGTTGATGTTACGGCACCGTATTCGGATTCCGTAGGCCATACGAGTGCCGGACCTAGTGATACAAAGGGTTCGGAGCCAGAGTTTGGTGGTGGGAGTCCCTAGAGACACATGGGGGATACAGAGGGTTCAGAATCAGAGTTGGGTGGTGGGAGTCGCTAGAGGCACAAACGGGTTCGATTTAGGATTCCCTGATATACTATCGAAGATCATTTACGAGGAGACTTAGGAGGGGTTATGCATGTTTTTTTTTTGTAATGCATGTATAAGTATGAATACTGACAATTTCGATATTATTTTAGTACCGTTTAGACCATAGAATCCAACCTGTGGCGGATTCCGTTGCTGCTTTACGGGAGGATCTCCAGAAGAGCAATGAGGAACGAGATAGGTAGCAGAAGAAGGTGATGGACTTTCTTTGGGAGTAGGGTTCAACATCACAGCCAGACATGGATGGTCTACCGACCCATGCCCGAGACTCCAGACTCAGAGACAGAGACAGACGTCATAGTCATGACGAGGGGACAAACCCTCCCACCGGACCCGGAGACAGTGACAGGTGGCATAGGCATGAAGAGGGGATATACCATTCCAGCAGACCTCAGACGCTTGGTACCGGGACTGGAGTTACAAGATGAGAGCAGGAGATACCTACCGAGGGTTTACCAGAGTTTCACCTACTTATGAAGGTCCAGGAGACATCGTCCGGTCCATAGGGACAAAGTCTTTCCTCCACTCAGGTCCATCTGATCGCATGGCACCCTTCCCCTCGGGACGCCTCCGGTCCATCCCGTCGCACCCCTCCCCCTAGGGACACCTCTCGTCCATCAGATCGCAGCACTCCCCCTAGAGACACCTCTCGTTCATCTCGTTGCACCCCTCCCTCCAGGGACATCTCCCGTCCATCTCGTCGCGACCCTCCCAAACATAGATCCTCCTCCCAGCACACCTTAGTGGTCCACGATCAGCATAGGTAGCATGCTCACAAACGAGGGTGGCAATTATTGAGCCTATACAATGACCCATGTCGACCGAAGAGGCCAATGATAGTGTCCCAAACATCAGATCATGCATTCATCCCTAATGCTTTGGTAGACCCTAACCAACTTGCCGCTTACAAAGCATACAAGAGGAACGACACATGGGAATTATAAGTCTAAAACTTTCTATCATATTGAAACATCTCTGTAAATTATATGGTTTTCTAACTTTCTTAAAAAATATATATACAGACGTGATGTGGATCTACTGGATCCAGTACTTGTCACTTGGTTCCAGCGCTTGCAAGAGAACTTCATGGAGTTGTTTGATATGGTATGTGGCTTCTTGAAATGTCTTTGATGTTATGTATGGTATCATTGTGACGTATAATGTTTATATTGTTAGCGTATGGACTCGTACTTACACATTGTACGAAAGCGTCAACGAGCATACTCCACTGTGTATAGTCAGAGGATGAACGTACTGGGTTCTCAGTTCTTTGTAAGTGTTTATAATGTACTGGTTTCGTATAAATGTTTTTATATTTTTTTCGTGTTCTTTACTTTTCTGTAAATTATTTTTGTACCGTCATTGTCAGAGTATGAGTGGGGTAAAACCATGTCTCGTGATGATAAAGAGGAAAAGATGACAAATGGGTGGTCTGTGTTGAAGTATATATGGTTCACTGAGGATCTTAGACCGTACGTGGATTTCTCCTGAAAGGAAACCGTCCATGGTACGAGGTTGACGTGGTAAGTATTATACATTTATGGTTTACAACTCTGCTTAATTAAACAATCTTAGTTTATCAAATATGTGTTATACATGTTCTTATTCCGTGCAACATTGGCGGCCAGTATTGGCTCCTGGCCAGCATTGATCTCACTATCGGGAAGATACACCTCCTAGACTCCTTCAGACAGTCAGTCCCCGTGCATATCAAAAAATAGTAGGTTACGTCATTGAGATGGTTACTGCCCTCCATGTTGCACAAGACCGGGTTTCACGATACCAGATCCTCGAACCAGACGACGTTCGACATACGGAATAGGCCACTTGGGGTAAGCATGGTGTCTACATCAGTTGTGCCACAACAGAATATTGGGTTTGACTGATTGAACATCAAATTAACTTAATGTTGGTTTTATTAACATTCTATTGTAACGGTTGTTCATGTGGTGCATTGCAGGGGTAACTTTGGTGCCTATAAATTGAGATTGATTGAGTACGTAATGGTAAACAAAGTTGTTATGATCGAATAGAAGATGATATAGGCACCATCCATGAGAAGATGGTCGTGCAGGCTTTTTTGTAACTCTCAACCCGAATTTAGGTTGTAGTTATTGACGTATAGAACATTTAAAGTAATAAAATTAATTATTTTATTTTTGATTGAAATTGTTTTAATCAGTTATAGTAGAACAACACACATTGCATATCTCTCAGAATAAGAAAACATAAAATTAACAAGCCCATTGAATTAAACGTTAAGTGAATGAACAACTCAAACTATTCCAAATAATTAAACACCTCCATTCATTCCACGGTAGAGTCCCTGTCAGGGCACGTCTGTTTGTTGTGCCCAACAGTTGCACCGGTATTCCTCAGGAACAACTCTACTCGGACCTTCGTTAATCAAAGGTGAGTTAGAACACCTCATGCTATTATAACCTGATTGTCCACATCTTCTACACGATTGTGTGGTTTTTCTTTCAGAAGACAAGGCATGTCGACCCGTTCTCAGGTGACTTGCTTATCTTTGGGAGATTGGATTCAATAACACCCGCTCAACGATGTCGGATGGCACTACCCATGAAGAAGGATGACCAACAAGCATAATAGGAACCAAGTACGCATCAATAGGTGTCTATCTCTTGTAGTAGTCCGTACACAGAGATGTGAAATCCAAGTTTCGCTCCCTACAACAACAATGAAAAAATCCTTAGAATCAGGTTTCGGTTATACAGAGTGTAAATTGTTACTAGTAATGTACCTTGTTGCTGCGAGTGCGTACGAACATGGAAACATGTCCATTTGAAATTTGTTGCACGTGCAAGTCTTCC
Source organism: Dipteronia dyeriana (assembly GCA_032871835.1). Lineage (NCBI taxonomy): Eukaryota > Viridiplantae > Streptophyta > Magnoliopsida > Sapindales > Sapindaceae > Dipteronia > Dipteronia dyeriana. The sequence goes on from CM065298.1 coordinate 31,141,288, forward strand.
GAGCTAAGTCAATAGTCCACTGTTTTCCGGACCGTTTCAAGAAGAATATGTTCCAATCAACTGGATTGACGGTTATATAACCACACTTCTTGATACGTTTTAAGATTACAATATGTGCAGCGTCGGTCAGCTGATGACGCATGGACTGTACAGCTCGATAGCGATCGTGAAACCACCTCTGTAGCATATTCCTAATGAATTCTGTCAGTGTCAACATAGGCAGTTGTCGTGAGAATTTTAGACATGAGTTTATGCATTCTGCAACATTTATTGTCATCACTCTGTACCTTTGTTCGGGACAGTGTACACAGGACCACTTGTATGGATCGGCATTGGTGCAAGTTACGTAACTCTTCCATGTACCGGTTATATTTCATTTCAGTGTACGACGTAACTGTTTTGTCTATTATGACGGTAACATCCTTTCAATGAAATCGCTTCTTAATATTTTAAAAAAAATGAAAACAATAAATGGTATGGGTGGTATCAAAGAACACTTTAGAAATCCCTGCTTCAATGCTTGCATGTCGATCCGAAATGAAAACCATATCATATATACGACCAAGGGCACCCTTCAAGCAATCCAAAAAGCACTCCCATGAAAGGTTGTTTTCTGAGTCACCGTACCCAAAAGCAATTGGATACACATGTTCGTTCCTATCTTATGTCGTTGCAACAAACATTGTACCTCCGAATCTTCCTTTTAAATGGGTATCACCAACTGCAATATCTGGATGCATACACCTCTAAAATCCTCCAAGTGAGGCACCCAACGACATGAAAAAATAGAGAAATTTACCATCTTCGGTGCACTGCAAGTCAGTGATTGTACCGGGATTTTATTGTTCCAGCACGTAACCGAAAGATGACAGTAGTTGAAAGCTTTCTTCATGCGTTCCAAAAGTCAGTGACAACGCATAATATAAGGCTTGATATGCCTTACATTATATGATTTGGATGCCATACATTGTTTTCATATCATCAATTATGTCCTTCGGACGTATCAAACGACCATCTTGTTGTTTAAGTCTAGGTGCAACCACTTCTCCAATTATTACTGCACTAACTTATCGGTGGCGATGGTAATGGTGAATCTCCTCTATTAGACAAGGGTGTTCATTGACAAAACTTCTTACTTGGAAGTACGACCCTTCATCTCTCCTCACTGCTCTTAATTTCCACGTACAGTTATCCATCAAACAAACCAGATGTAAAGTTGTCTTATTGGACATTTTCACATTCCACTTAAAGTTCTACAACATTATAAAATGGCCAACTAGTCTTATTAAATATTTTTTAGTTAGAAAAAATTGATCTTTATAAATCATGGTTGTAGATTCTTCTTCTACCAAGTTTCTACTCCCACTCATACCAAACGAGTATGAATCTGCTCCTGGAATAACCCACGTTGTGACATTATCAGAATCATATGGAGTTACATTAGACCGAACCTCGGAAGTCCAGGCATATTTTATGCACGAAAACTACCTCTTTGTACACGTATTCCATGTCTTTCTATTTGGACAAGCATTTCCTCTTCCTCAGTGTTATCTACATAATCTATCAGATCAATATTTCTATCATTATCCACCCTATGAATCGGCCCAAGATTCGGTTTAATGTTCCACTCATTGTTCATGTCATTGTAGATCTCATAGTATTGCTCTTTGTACTGCCTATCATTCATCCCGATTTGACAACCAAACACATCGTCGAATTAAGGTCCAACTACATCAGCACAATCGACTAATACCGGTGGGACACCACACATGTTTTCCTGACCTTCGGTCCCACTCCTTTTTGTGAACACTTGGTTGCTTTTGCTAAAAGATCGAAATTGTTAGGTACTTTCACGAGGAGGAATATCACATCTCCTACAACCCTCTTAATCAGACTAACACATACTTTAGGGATCACTATGTCTTCCCCTAGCATAAATTGAACATCATCGTCGTTTCTTATAAATGTGCGACATGTAGTATCAGGAACAATTGTTATACACTGTAGACCAACACTATTTGTTCACATCATACTTCACAACGGTTTGCATGATAGCCACCAATTCTTCATAAGACATACTCTTTGACACATAAATTCTTGGTTATCGGAACCTAAAAACCTAACTTCCGTTGGATAACTTCTCTCATCGACCGTTGTAAGATATTACTATTCTCACCCAATTCATTCTCTTGTCAAAATCATAATGACAAACCATTATTAAAATAATTAAAATTTAAATTATAGACGCTCGGAGACTATTTCAAAAGTCTTGGACGCACCATAAAAAGGCTCGGGGACTGTTTTAAAAAGCTCAGAGCCTTTAGAAAAACGCTCAGAACCTTTAGAAAAAATCTCTGACCCTTATGAAAAGGCTAGAGCCTTTAGAAAAAAGTAGGAACCTTTGGAAAAAAGCTCAGAGACTTTTCAAAAAGGTTAGGAGGCTTTTCAAAAAGGCTCGGAGCCTTTTCAAATAAGCTCGGACGCTATAAAAAAATCTCGGAGATTTACAAATCAAAGGTTCATGCTCACACAAACACTCGACAACAAATCTTAAGGAATGAATTTGTTACAAGACTCAGAAATGCATGCTAAACAAAATGAAGATCAAAAATATATATTACCTTGTGCTGAAACACGTCGACTTTCAGAGAAGTGGTAGATTGATTTTCAGACAATTTTTGGGGAGAGAGAGATGAGTTACTGCCTTTTGTGATCAAAGTGTGGAGATGAAAGTATAAAGACACTTAAAAAATGATTATTTAAGGGCAATTTGGGCAGTTCACCATAATAGGTGCCTTTTAAACTTAAGTTATTAAAGCAGTGACATCACTGCAACACAGCGATAAAAATGTGATATGTCTCATTATTTCTACTTTGTTGCAACTATATTCGATTAAACTCAGAATTCTAATTAAAGAATTGAAGTTCTCTAAGCATTGAATATGCGCTACTCATTTTACATACTTTGACTTGGCATGTATGCACTTGTCAAAGCTCTTATATAAATTATTGACTCACATTCAATGTCCTTATATAATTTCATCAGTGCGTACTGATAGGAAAATGACTATATATATATACACATGTCACCGGTTCCGGTTCTAGTTCGGAACCAGTGGTTTCGATTCTGGAGGAACTTGAACCGGAACCGAAACTGAAACTGTCCAGTTCCGGTTCCAACGGTTCAATTTTTTTGTGTGGAATCGTCTGGTTCTAACCGAACTGGAATCGGTACGATTCGAACCGGACCAGAACCGTGGATTCCAGTTAGGTTCGAACCGGACGGTTCCACAAAAACAAGAACCGGAACTGCTACAGTGCATGATTCCGGTCTGGTTCCGATTCAAAACCTTAAATGACGATTTGGTTACGATTTTTTCAGGTTCGGTTCCAGTTCCGGTTCAGTTCACCGGTTCAAACCGAACCGTCGACATGTCTATATATATATGGTTCCTAAAAATCAAGACTATTCGTAAGTTTTTTTTTTCTTAACCGTTAGTCTTATTTGAAAAATAATGGAGATAGAAAATTAGATATACGTATTGATGGAGAGAGTTTAATATGGTAATTAAAAATTTAGGAGAGAGTGCTTAATATGTAATATTTAATCTAATGATTTAAAAGAGAGTTTTTTTTTTAATAATTTAATTAAAAAAAATTACTCCTCGAATGAATCCAAAGGTTACGATGGTTTGTTTTAACTTTTATTAAAATAAAATAGAATGTTTTTAGAAATTTATTTTTTTAAATGAAATGCCTTTAGAATAAGTGTTTAAAGATAAAAAAGATAAGTATTTTTAGATTTTTTTTTAATTTAAATTTTAAGAATAGAGTCTATTTAAGAGTATACAAAGAAAAAATTGAATTGTCAAGTACCTCAAATGACTAAAAACCCTTTGATATTTAAAGCGTCTAAACCGTGACTCACTAAGCATAGAGGTAAAAGTTAACTTTTTGGAAAAATATAAATAACCTTATTTTTTGTGTAAAAACTAAAAAGTTAAACCTCAAGGAATTTTCTTAATATATATGAAAGCATGAAATTGCTTCAAATAAGCATTGAAGTAGCCCCTACAAGACATCTTCATAGCCTCAAACAAAAATTAAATAGAAAGCATTACATAGAGAAGGCCTGAATATCAATATCAAGCCAAATGGTTCACCTATTTGTAAATCCAAATCTTATGATTATCAGTATACCACTACAACAAGACGCCATTTGCAGTTTTGCACTAGTTCCATTCTCCAAAAGCCGCAGCCCCTCAAAGTTCTCGTTGATACCTTCGTTTCCAGCTTTATATGCCTGTATAATTGGCATTGATGTTGTACAAATTATTAGTGGATAGTCTCTTTCCCTTTGCCAAAAATCAGACACTGCTGATATCTACACGGCTTTTATGGAGCTGAAAGGCTGGGGTGATCCAGCTCCCACAGCTGCATTGTATGCCTGACCAATTAAAGTAACCCAGTCGTGCTTCACAATGAGCACACGACAACTTCCCCTCCAATGCACCTTCTTCAACTGATTCAAAACAGATATATTAGCACAACTAAAACTTTTCCTTGCCATAAAAACTACATAGTTAACACAACCTATCATGCCATTACCGAGATATAGTGATGATGGAGATGGAAAACAAGGATCATATTACATTATCCAAAGGTGTTGAGATCTGGCAAACTATTTAAAGGAAAGAAAAAGTAACCCAAACACTCAAAATGCTGTGCCGCAGTTGTTTGCTAGCATGTCCGGAATTACTCACATTAGTAACCTAAATATATCATGTAAAATCCTAGAACCCGAAACACTTTGAACAGCTTCAAGTCTATGGATCTTCTCAATTGGAAGATCCCCTATATAGATAACACAGTCCAGTTGACGAGCCTATTCTAATTCTTTTGTTCACAAGGAAAGATATCCACAGGGCAGGTCACCCTATTCAGCTATTCACAACCAAAGTTGAAGACATACTGTATCCTCTTTCGGACAGGTCCTGAAAGGCGAAGGAAGGTTGGAATGCCAACATGCATCTATAATTGAATTCACCTAACCTGATAGTACCAGTTTTGGAGACGTCCAGTGCCAAAGTTACAGAATAGGTACTTTTTTCCCTTTAAATCTTCTTTTGTTTCTATATGACATAAAGCAGGTGCAATCAACAATAAATAAGTAATTGCATCTAAAACCACACTGATTAAACAGCAAACAGGCACGCCTTGTGCTATTAAGTTCATTCTTTAAAAGAACAGCTATACAAGAGGCAGTCCCAGCACATATAGAATTTCCGTAAATTCTATTAAATTCTAGAGTAAGAATTTCAGTAGATATTATATTACCCGGGGTCATCCATCGAAGAGGTTCGACAAATATAGAAGAACACTCAGACTCATCAGACTTGTTAAATCGATCGCCACTTCTTCTCTTGTGCCACTCAAAGGAATTCTCACCCTCACCTGGAATGTGATCCACAACATTTTCCTGCAATGCAACAACTCTTCGGCATTTCTTGCAGCGATAAGCAGGAGCACCTCTTCCATTTGGTGATACTTCCATTCCAGATGAAACTTCTACAGGCAAGCCAGGATCAGCACCAAATTTGGAACTGTCTATTCTCTCTCCACGGTTATAGGAATCACCTGTGAGCATAGGGCAGAAAACCTTTCTTAAAACATGCAAATAGGAATCTACCTTCACTTCTTCTAAATTTCATAATATGAGGAAAAAACAAAAGAAAATAGTAACTAAGGATATGCAAGGGATATATAAAGCTCCAAATTATAATAGTGCTTACCTGTAAGCTAATATTAAACATTTTTTTAAAAAAATGAGTGGCCATTTAAAGTACAATCCATTTTAAAAAACATTTCAAGGGGAAAAACGAGTTAAAGCAGACCAAGCGGGGGTAAATTTTGCAAATTATCCAGCAAATTTCTCAATCTATAGTCAATTATTCTTGTTCTTTCGAGTTAACAAATGACTCAAGATAATTAAGAAGTTTCTATTATTGATTAATTAGGCTACAGCATCACACAGTGTAAGGAACTTAATTAACATTTGTTAAAATGTAATTCTTAGCCTCAACTAAAACTATGAATAAATCAGACAGAGGGAAGGGAGCAATGAAGAAGGTAACCAATCTACCCAAAACTTTCAGGCGAAACCGCTTGTAAATGGTGCTTGTATGATCAACCTTGAAACCCATTTCCTCAAACATTTTCAACTGCAGTACGAAAGAAAAATACATTTACAAATTCAAAGCAGACTAGACAATTGAGATCTTAACCTTATCTAAAATTCAGTACCAGTATAAATCAAAGATTAGAATTTCAATGCCATACATCACCTGCTCTAAAAAGCCATCATTCGGGCAAACAGACTCACAGCTCTGCCGCAGAGATTCAAGTGCATCTGCAGGAATATTGGCAAAAAGAAAGAAAAATGGAAAAGGAAAAAGAAAAAGCAATATATAAGTTTTAAATGATAATCGCCAATACAATATTTATAATCCTATCTGACAACACCCGTATAGATTTCACATAATAAAGAAATAAAAGCCACAATCATGTACCAACAAGTAGACCCACATTACTCCAACCAAGCAATGGATTTGTTCAAACCTTCTGAAGACAGTTGTTCGGTTTTCATCAAATATGCTGTAATGATAGCTGCACTGCAATGAACACATACAAAGAAAGGTGTAAACCCTTGAGATTTTACAATTTTGAAAACTGAAAAAAATATTACAATGTAGGCCTGTTCTGAACAACTTCTGACATAATATCAATATAGTGACGGTATTTTTTTTTTGTCAGAAACGGTATATGGACATAGTAAAAAAAACTTATTTCTACACTGTAGAATACCTAAAGGTGCAACTAATAAAAATATAGAATCACATGTTTCTGTTGAGCAAGAACAGCTGAACAAGTAACGATTTAGCATTTAATGTATCAACACAACATGAAAACTCTTCACACCATTAACCAGAATAAATTAGAGCAGAACGCATTTCAGCCAGCTTGAAAACCTTGAATGACAAGAGAGTTATATCTTTGTGTGTATTGTGCCAAATTCACTTGGAACCGTCAACAAATACAATTCTACTGTGCAGGTGAAGAAGAAAAACATAGTCAATCATGTATAGGACAAATTACGCTAACCTCGCCTCAATAAAAGATTTATATATTATTTCCTTGATGTTATGTGAGCATAAAATAGGAACCCTAAATCTGATTGCAGAATCATAAAATTACTGACAGTACACTAGTATATACTTTGTCATAAGCATAAGTGCATAACCATCATCCCACACTACCAAGTAATTAAACATTAGATTTCTTTGATTTTTTATCCGGAAACGACTTAAGAGTTGACTCCTACAGTTATGCAGAAACATTTTATTCTTTAAATTTTAACCTTACCCGAATTATAAGTAGGCTCAAATAAAACAATTAATGCCCTAAAACCTCATAAGATACGCTTTAAATCCATATTGGTGTTCACCTTAGATGATTAAAATTGATAGAAAGAAAAATGAAAATGTAGATACACTAATGTCCTAAAATGTGGAAAGTTAATATCAAATATACCTCCTTGACACTCCTGCAAAGCAATGCACCAAAACAGACCCCTCCTTTCTACTCCTATCAATAAAATCTAAGCAGACGTCCAAATAATCCAACAAATCCTCGCTCTCCATATCTCTGATCGGTACTGCCATTCTGACCAGCTTCAAATCCTTGCCAGCATTTTCCAACGAGTACAAGAGCTTCTCCGGGGGCAAAGAACTCTTTGATCCATCACCTAAATCATCCTCGGAGCCCGAACCACCATCAGGCCTACCAACATAAACCTTCTTAATCTCCTTAGAGGGGATTGAAAGACCGCTACGCCATTCAGAGAAAAACGATATGGACACAGAGCTCAAAATGGATAGAATATGCGTTATTTCACTGCTACCATTTTGAAGAATCTCTGCCGCATCACCTATGTTTCCAATGAATAGATTCTCATGAACGAGGTACGGCATGACAACACAAGAATGATGGTTGTGATTTGCCTGCCAAAAAGAGAAAAATGATTATTCTCTTTACAGTACACTGTAATGTACAAACTTAAATTAATAAAAGAATTTGGATAGAAATCATAGAATAGGTAATGAAGAAGTGGTTGAATTGAAGAAAACCAATAACTCCTATATAACTTCCTACGTAACTGCTAATTAATAACTAACAACTTCAGATTAATTCCTAACACACAATCAATTAAACTAATACAATAAAACTAATAATTCAAATAACATAATAAAATTAACGTTGTACACATAACATTACTTACGTTGATTAATGATTATATATCTAACCAAGCTAAGTACAAGACAAGTTGGTTGCTAAGATGACCAAGGAATATCAATAGAATCAGAAAACATAAATTTTTATATTATAATGAAATTAAAACTTATCCGATTAAAAAACGAAAAACCCTAATAGTCTCTGAATCAAATACAGTTTCACATGCAATTAAATATAAATACAAGTATTTGATGAATAACATTATTCGACTTCGATGAGCATCACACCAGTTAGTTACTAGATTCCTTCACTTTCTGAGCAACCAAACAGGACAATAGAATCCAACAAGAAAACCCATTTTCCGGGAAAATCGAAAATTAAATTAAAAAGAAAGTTTTTAGTTTTACCTGAAAATGAGGAATATTCCGGCGATGAGCGATGGAATCTCTACGACTCTATTTCATCACTCTCGCTGACAGTGTATGCTGTAGGATATATTTATACATAGTGCATCACACGTGCGAGCAACTACCGTAAGAGATTGCACGTCCCATTTGGTGATTTGGGTGAGCATTAATCGTGGCATTCCACGTGTCAAAAATGAAAGAGCGGGTATTCCGATATGCAGTGGTGGATATGGTTCGATTCGGTTCGGTTTTAATCAAAACCATATTGAACCGATATATATTCGGTTTTTAAAAATATGAATCTGTTTGAACCGTTGAACTTGAAAACCGAATTGAACCGAACACTTTTATCTCGGTTCGGTTCAATTCGGTTTTGGGTCTAGGTTTTTTAATATGTTTTTTTTTTATTTTTTAGGTTTTTAAGTTACATTTTTGGCATTTAGCCTTAAACTTTTTAAAGAAAACATAATATGTAATAATTAATTTAAACAAAATACAATCCAAATTTGAATCCGAATATAATATTTCAATCATATCCGGTCTACATACTCAATCAAAATATAAAATCATCATAACTTCTATAAATATAAGTAAAAAAAATGTAGTATATATATGTAGTCCAAAAATAAAACATAATCAACAAACAATTCATAATAAAATTGAACCTTACAAAATAATTAATTAAGACAATTCGGTTTATTCGGTTCGGTTCTGTTTTGTATGTCCAAAACCGAAACCGAACCGAATTCAATTCGGTTATTAAATTTTAAATCGGCTTGAACCGAATAGAAACTATAAACTGAACCAGACACCCTTTTTCGGCTCGGCTCGGCTCGGTTCAATCCGGTTTCGGTTTTTATGTCCACCCCTACTAGTATGAGTACTAATAACATCTCTGATACTAACGAACATGATTTGTAAAAAAAAAAAAAAAAAAAAGATGTCACGTAAGATTAATAGACATTATGTTAAAAAAAATCTCTAATGTAAAAAATATATTCTGGTAAATAAAAAGTAGACATTATCAACATGATTGTCCACTTTCAGACGACCTATTACACAACCCTTTTTTAAATTGTCTCAGCAAACATTTAAAATTGACATCAATTTTTCATCAATTTTTGATAAGGAAATAAAATAAAAAATAAAAAATAAAATAAAATTGGGCACGTCATTAAAACAAAATGTGTTTTAAATGGAAACATTGGTGATCAAATTTTAAGTTGATCGTCTATCAAACCTATATTTATATCACATAGGAAGTGTAAAGAAGGTGTGTGATGCTATGCTTTAATGAAAAAATCAATCCATCTCTTTCATGGAGTCTAGAAGTTGAAGTACAAAATTTTATTGATAAGGTTGTTATATTCAACAATGTACAAAATACACACATATATATCATAATAACCTTCTGAAGAATTTCTAACTAATTTTCCTTGATTTACAAAGAGCCAATCAATGTGACAGCTCAACTATTATATTTACAAGTTTTGGCACCAATTTTGTTTTTGGCATCCACATATCAGAGTTGTTGCTCTGTTTCCAGTCAACTTGTAATCTACGGTTGAGATTGTCCTTTGAGCTTGATCTTTTACTCTAGTCATTGTGCGGAAGTGTGGTAATGATCTATTGATCAAAGCGTCTAAAAAAACTCTAAACCATATGATTAGTTTCAGGTGTTGGCAACTTGTAACTGATACCACTTGGCTCTACTGTTATAGCAGGCAGCGACTCTTACTTCACATTCCCCTTCAAATTGTGCTTGGGATTAACAACCAAGCTCAGTTTGCTGCAAAGAATATTAAAACGAGTAATAGGTAACGCTTTGGTTAGAATATCTGTCTTATTATGCTCTATGGAAACATATTGAACAGAAAGTAAGCCAGAAGCAATTTTCTCTCTACTAAAATGGGCGTCTACCTCAATATGATTCGTTCTAGAGTGAAAAACTGGGTTATGAGCAAGATAGGCAGCACTTGTATTGTCATACCAAATCGTTCGCACACCTCTGATCATGACTCCCAATTTTGCAAATAAGGCTTTGAGCCATATAACCTCTGAAGCAACCTGAGACAAGGCCCTGTACTCAGCCTCAACACTTGATTATGCCACAACCTTTTATTTTCTTGAAAACCAGGTGATGAGATTAGGTCCAAGATAAACATAACACCCACTATTGGAACGTCTGTCATCCATACAAGATGCCCAATCGACATCAGAATATGCTTCAATAAACAATTCCATGGCTGGTTAAAAATGAAGACCAAGATAAGAAGCACATTTCAGATACCTAAGGATTTTCTTACAAGCCTACCAGTGCTGATTCATTGCAGCAACTAAGAATGGGCTCAGCTTATTGATGGTGAAAGAAATATTAGTCCTTGTATAGGTCACATGCTGCAGCGCACCAATGACACTTCTATACAATGTCGGATCCAAAAAAGGAATACCAAAACTTACGGACAACTTCAAGCTAGAACAAAGGGGAGTAGAGCTAGGTTTCGAAGTTAACATAGAAGTCCTACATAGAAGATCATGAATATACTCGGTTTGGGTTAAGTAAAAACCAGTTGAATCTCTAGAAGCCTCAAACCCAAGAAAATAGTTAACATGGCCTAAATCTTTCAAAGCAAACCGATAATGTAAATAAAAAATAGTAGACATGATGAGAGAAGAATTACTTCTAGTAACCAAAATGTCATCAACTTATACCACCCCAACTGACGTTCTTTTGATGAACAACGAAACATCAGAAGTTGACGAATGAAAACCCCAATCAAACAGAGCATTACGAAGTTTCTGAAACCAAGTGTGTGGGGCTTGTTTAAGGTCATGCAAAGCCTTGTTGAGCCTACAAACATATTGAAACTTAGAACCATCAATAAATCCAACAGGTTGTTCCATGTACACCACCTCGTGCAAATCGTCATTCAAAAAGGCGTTATTAACATCTACTTCTTGAATAGGCCACCCAAAACTCTCAGCAAGAGTGAATACAATACGAATGGTGGATGGCTTAATAACTGGGCTAAAAGTATCAGAAAAATCAATTCCAGGAGTTTGATGAAAGCCTTTAGCCACTAACCTCACCTTGTATTTCAAAACTGAACCATCGGGCTTGTATTTAACTCGAAAAACCCATTTGTGTCTAACAATGTCCATGCCAGCAATAGAGGGAACCAAAGACCATATATTGTTTCTCATGAGAGCATCATACTCTTCCACCATTGTTTGCCTTCATTTCGGATCAGTCAATACAATTTTGACACTGGTAGGTTTAGACACTAGAGATGAACATAGAGACTGACAAAGAGCATAATAGACTTTTGGCTTCAAAGATCTTGTTTTGGACCTGGTCACCACAACATGTGTCGAACCAACTGGTTAATGAAAAGTTGTATTTGGAGAACTAAGATCAACCATAATATTATAGGGAAATAATAAAAGAATAACAGACTTTGAAGAATTCATTGTGTGCGACTTGATGACAGTAGAAGACTGACGAGATAGAGCCACTAGTGAATGATTGTTGACTAAAGACATAGTTGGACCAAATATGGACAAAGGATTATCATGTGTAAATATGGGAAACAACTCCATATAGGGAAAGTTAAACTCATGAAATACCACATTTCGAGATATATAAAATTTTCCACTAGAACTCAAACATTTTTAACCTTTATGTTGGGAATTATAGCCAATAAAAACACATTTGGTTGAACGAAATTCAAATTTTTATTTCAAATATGGCTAAAGATATGGAAAGTAAACACACCTGAATGCTTTGAAATATGAATAGTTGGGCTTCTTTTTAAATAAGAGTTCAAATGGAGACTTGCCATTCAATACAGGAGTAGGCAAGTTGTTTATGGCTAATGTAGCTGACAAAAATGGCTCAGACCAGAATTTCAAAGGTACTTTGGCATGAGCTAACATTGTGAGACCTGTCTCAACAATGTGCATGTGCTTTCGCTCATGGACTCTGTTTTGTTGATGTGTATAGGCACAAGAATATCTATGTGTAATACCAAACTGTTTTAGACTTAAAGAGAAGACTTGAAATTCTATGCTCATGTTTGTTTGTAAGGTTTGAATCTTAGCCTGAAATTGTAGCTCAACTTGTTTCTTAAAACTCAGAAAGCTTGAAAGTGCCTCAGACTTTAGAACTATAGGATTTAACCATGTGAATCTTGTAAAATCTTCAACAAATAATATGTAATAACGATGACCAATTGTTGAAACCATTGGAGATGGTCCCTAAATATCTGTGTAGACTAAAGCTAATGGTGACCTTAATTGGATAAAAGAGCTCTGGAAAGGTAACCAGTGCATTTTGCCTAATCTACAAGAATCACACCAATCAATTAAGGCATCATCACATGAAATATTCAACCTTTTTAAAATCAGCTTTAGTGTTCGACTACAAGGATGACCAAGCTTCAAATGCCATAAAACAACACTATTTCGATGAGTTACATCAGTATGTAGTGCATTATTCACAACACTATTTTTGTAATCAATATTAGTATGTTGTGTATTATTCACAACAATATTATTTACATAAGAAAAGGATTTTATACAACCTATTGAAGATTCAACAATTGGCTCACCAATGGACTGTCCTTTATTATGTTTAGAAAGATAAGACTCATAAACAAGTGTCAAGACATCCTTTAAAGAGTTGCTAGAACCTTTACAGCCAGGTTTCAGATCAAGCTTGTATAGACCATCATTAAGGATACCTTTGAGAAGTATTCTATTGGAATCCCTACCCTTGATAAGACAATAATCACCATAAACTTCATCCAAAGCACTATTATCATGTGTAAACTTAGATATGATAAGCATGTTCTTAGCTAAATGGGGAACATGTAACACATTTGTCAACTGCAATTCTTTTATATGTTGTGTATGAGATAATATTGAAACGTGTCCAATATTAGCAATATCTAATTGGTTACCATTACCAACTGCAAGCTTCTCATTACCATTGTAAGTAGAGTAAGTTAAGAACTTACTAAGATCAGAAGTGACATGACTAGATGCACCGCTATTGGTATACCATGACGGATCAATTACTGATTCAGGAGAAGCAATATATGCTGAAATTTGATGATAGTTGGCTTGTGAATTAAGTCTCTAAGTAGTCTGTCCCTGGTGATTTGCTTGAAATTGACCATTATGATGGCTGACTCCCTGATGAATTGCCTTGAGCAAATCCATCTGCACCTGAATTAACACTAGAATTTCCAGTAACTAGACTGAAAATTTCTGTCAAACCTATTATAACGGCATGAAACAACTTCATCGATTCATCCATAAATCTGACATGAAGGTCTGTTGTTGTTGCCATTCAAGTTTCCTCTACCTCTCATTCTACGCACCACCTCTGATTCCAAAATTGTTACTAGAATTATTGCCTCATCTGTTGCTTGAGCCTCTACCACTTCTTGCACTACCATTGTAGTTTGTTACAATATTTTCAGAGGGATTACAATCTATTTATACAGTGGTGTTTATGTGTTCAATCCTTTGCTCATGAAGCATTAGCAAATATTGAACATCATGCAAGGAGATTGTATTCAGTTGAGAGGTGATGAGAACTTCTACAGCATCAAACTCATGTCTAACTCCATTCACAACACTAATCACCATATCTCGTTCTGAAACCGTATCACCTGCAGATTTCAGATTGTCACCAATGTTCTTGATTTTTAGAATAAAATATGCTACTGAGTTGGATCCTTTCTTCACATTTTGAAGATGTTGCCTCAACTGTATGGTTTTGGTTAAAGATTGTTGAGAGAATAGCTTTTCAAGTGTTCTTCGGGCTTTAAGTGTTGAAGAACATTCTGTTACTTGACCTAACTTTCACTTACAGTTTATAGAAGTCAGCTAAGTAAAAACTGATCAAGACGCCTCCAAGCAAGAAACTCATTATTAATCATTAGATATTTCTCTTCACTACCTGATTCTAGATCTGTAATGTATTTGTTTGGACATAAGCGAACTCCATTAACGAAATCATCAAGCTCTAAGGCTCTTATTGTAGGCAAAACCAGTGTTTTTCAGTACACAGTTGTGTCTGTTAAGCTTGATAGGAAGATTATATTTGAGTGAATTAGCAATCACCGGCGATTCAATCAATGGTAACGTAGACGATGATAAACCTTGATGTGAAAAACGTGACAACAAAGGAGAATGTGATTGTTCTATAATGATGATATGGTTTGATCAATAGCACAACTCTGATACCATGTAAAGAAGGTGTTTGTTGATATGCTTTAATGAAAAACTCAATCCATCTCTTTAATGGAGTCTGGAAGTTGAAGAACAAAATTTTATTGATAAGGTTGTTATATTCAACAATGTACAAAATACACACACACACACACACACACACACACACACACACACACATATATATATATATATATATTATAACAACCTTCTGAAGAATTTCTAACTAATTTTCCTTGATTTACGGATTTACGGAGAGTCAATCAATGTGACAGCTCGCTCAGCTCTGATATTTACAAGTTTTGGCACCAATTTTGTTTTTGGCATCCACATATCAGAGATGTTGCTCTGTTTCCAGTCAACTTGTAATCTACAGTTGAGATTGTCCTTTAAGCTTGATCTTTTACTCTAGTCGTTGTGCGGAAGTATGGTAATGATCTATATATCAAACCATCTGAAGAATTCTGAACCATATGATTAGTTTCAATTGTTGACAACTTGCAACTGATACCACTTGGCTCTGTTGTTATAGTAAGCAGAGACTCATACTTTATAGGAAGCAAGTCTCTTGATATTGTTGTCATGTCAACAATAATTCATATGCAAGTCATTTTTACATTGAAGATACTCTAAGGACTCTTTGGTACGTTGTATTGTATTTGTGCTGGATTATATTGGATTATGTTGGATTTTATTATATTAAATTAGATTGTATTATTCTTATAAAATTATGTGTTCAGTGATATTTTGTATTAGACTTTATTAAGTTTACAATGTTTGGATGTGATTACGTTGGATTGAATTAAAAATATATTATTAGTGTATATTGTATAGTAATAATTAATAATAATAATAATAATAATATTTTTAAAATTTATTATTATTACTATTATAATCATAATTATTATAATTATTAATTTTATTATAATTATTGTTATTATTATTTGGATATTTTATTATTGTTGTATTGTATTGTATTTAATAAAAAAATAAAAAAATTGATTGTACTGTATTTTTTTAATTCATAAAAAGATGATATATAAAATATTAAATATTAAATATATTTTGACATGAATAAAAGATAAACTTAAAAACAAAACAAAGCAAAACATTAAGAAAATAAATAATTTACTTATCCATTAATTTTTTTAATGAATTTAATTTAATTTAATTTACTATAAAAAAAATTCAGTTCCAAAATTAAAGTAAAACAGCTATTAATACTTGCTAATACCACCCCATCTTCACTGTATTAGCTAGTGCAGTTCTCGTTGTATTAGAACACCTATTGACCTGTTTGTTACATATGATTGGACTGGGATTGGACTAATCTTAGTCCAATCTTATATTTGGAAACAACACCGAACTGGATAAAATAATCCAATAGGATCCAACTTTAGTGAAATAGTCCCATGTTTTATGGGATAAATAAACCCACTAAATTGGTGGGTTTAGTTGTCCTGAGACTGGATTTTTTTTTAAGATTTTTTTTTTAAAGTTCCTTTTTTTTCAAATTTTTTAATGCACTATAAAAAATAAAAAAATGTAGATCAAAACCCAGAAAAAAAAAACAAAAAGCAAACCCATAACCATAATATTCTGGAAACCAAAAATAAAATCGAACCCACAAACATAATATTTTGGAAATCTAAAAAAAAATCAAACCACCTATATCTAGAATCGAAAAAAAAAAATTCAATATCTTCATATTTCAGATTCAACCTAAATATGAAATCAAACCCAACCCATATGATGGCGATGATATAGAAATGGTGATGATGATAGCGAATTAGGAAAAAAGAAAGTTTTATAGTTTTTTAATTTAATTTTAATTAGTTTTTTTATATTTTTATTTTAATTAGTTTATTTTATTGTTATTTCCGATTTAAAAATAAATTATTATATTTAATCAAATCCCATGTTTCACCAAACAAAACAAGGTATTAATTTAATTCAGTCTCATATTTCTCCAAACATAGCATAGTATTAATTTAGTCCAATCCAATCACATTTAATCCTAGTCATATCTTAATCCAATCCAATCCAATCCCATAAAATAGTCCAATCCAATCTCGCGCACCAAACGGGGCCATTGTGTATTAATTAGTACAATCCATAGAAGTCGCCAAACACTCTTGTAGCATTATTTTAATACATATCTATTCACCGTACAATGTAATGCGGGATGTCAAATGTACTTTAAAAATAATACTATTTTGACTAAATTTAATATTTAAATGATGTGACATCCCTATAATTTATTCATTTAAATCTTACACATCATTCAAATGAATAAATTATAGTGATTCTACATCGTTTGGTATCAGATTTGGATATTAAATTGGGGTCAAAAATTTATTGGCACTATTTGAGGGGTGTGTTGTGCAAATATCACCACTTTACTAATATATGTTTAAAAAGCACCAATAGAGTGTTTGAGACAAAAAAACCCCGAAATATTTTAACAGTGAGGAAGTTGTCGTTTTCAAAGTCAAAGAGAAGCAACAGTCAAACCGACGGGAAACTAATCGACGGTGAAGTGACTGGAAGAGCTGCGATTGACAAAGGTAAGATTGTTTTTTTTTTGCTCGTTTTTGTTGTTAACTTGCATTACATGTTAGAATTGAGTTTTGTTGATAGGAATTGTAGAAACCGGTTAAAATAGAGATGTGAAAATGGTTGTGGTTTAGGTTAGGGTTTGTAATTTGGTTGAATATCAGTTGAGGAAGATGAAATCTGGGTTTTCCAGACTTTTTTGAAGGGAATCGAGCTTATTTGTTTAGGTGAGCTTTTTTTTTTTTTTGAAAATTAGGTTTTGGTAAATCGAGCTTTTTCGAAAAGAAATCGAGCTTTTGTGAAAAGGAATCGAGCTTTTTTGAAAAGGAATCGAGCTTTTTTGAAAAGGAATCGAGATTTTTTTGAAAAGGATCGAGCCATTTTGAAAAGGATCGAGCCATTTTGAAAAGGATCGAGCCATTTTGAAAAGGATCGAGCTCTTTTGAATAGGTTTCGAGCTTTTTTGAATAGGTTCGAGCTGTTTTAGAATTAGATCGAGCGTATTTGAAAGGGATCGAGCTTTTTTGAAAAGGGATCTAGCCTTTTTTAAAAGGGATCGAGCCTTTTTTAAAAGGCATCGAGCTTTTTTAAAAATGAATCGAGCTTTTTTAAAAATGAATCGAGCTTTTTTTGAATTGGATCGAGCCATTTTGAAAAGGAATCGAGCTTTTTTGAATATGTTTCGAGCTTTTTTGAATAGGTTCGATCTGTATTTGAATTGGATCGAGCCTATTTGAAAGGGATGGAGCTTTTTTGAAAAAGGATCTAGCCTTTTTTAAAAGGGATCGAGCTTTTTTGAAAAGGGATCGAGCCTTTTTTAAAAGGGATCGAGCTTTTTTTAAAAAGGATCGAGCTTTTATGAAAGGGATTGAGCTTTTTTGAAATGATCGAGCTTTTTTGAAAGGGATCGAGCATTTTTGAAAAGGAATCAAGTTTTTGTGTAAAGCAATCAAGCTGTTTTGAAAGGGATCGGACCTTTTTGAAAAGGAATCGAGCTTTTTTGTAAAGCAATCGAGTTTTTTTTAAAGGGATCGAGCTTTTTAAAAAAATAATGTTTAATGATGTTGTATTTCTGTTACATTACAGATGAGAATTAGGTTAAGGGATTCGTTTAAAACTCCAGAAGGATACTGGTACGAGGGTAAATTGACACGACACAACCATTTTGATGCCCTCGTCCATATAGACGACGCGCTGAACCGTGTCCCTGTAGAATTTGCAGATGAAGACCGCCAACGGTTCATGGCATCATGTTTCAGGCATTTCCTGACGATGCATAGGGAGATGAAGTTTTCCGATGGTATTATCCATCGGTTGCCTTTGAGGGAGCTTTATTATAACGGTCCCACAGATGAGATGCACTTCATGTTAGGAACCCAGTCGGTGAGGTTTTCGAAGGTGGAATTTTGCTTAATCACCGGACTGCGGTTTGTAGTTGTACTAAAGACCACCATGTATGCAGCAGTAGAGAATGGCATACATGAGCGGTACTTTTCTGGAGCCGAGGAGGTGTCGCAGAAGCAGATTAGGGGTGTTGTCACGGCACAGATTTCGTAAAGGCGTACGATGTTGTCAAGCTCTGCCTCTTATATATGCTGAACTGGATACTGATGGAGGTGGATGAG
This sequence comes from Dipteronia dyeriana, assembly GCA_032871835.1. Taxonomy (NCBI): domain Eukaryota; kingdom Viridiplantae; phylum Streptophyta; class Magnoliopsida; order Sapindales; family Sapindaceae; genus Dipteronia; species Dipteronia dyeriana. Next base: position 31,160,408 of record CM065298.1, read on the forward strand.
AGATTCAAGATTCCAGTTTGGCAGTTTCGGTTGGTTGAGGAGCTCTATGTGTTCGATGCGTTCCCGTGGGGTGCCCACGTGTACATGCATTCTATTAACTCATTCAGGCATGCGTTTGACGGGCGAAGAGACTGGTTCTAGCGACGCCAGCAGGAAAAGGGCGCTGACGTACACAGAGTGGAGACCTACAACATATACGGTCTATCTCATGCCCTGTTGGTAAAAAGTTCGAACTACATATTGTACTTTATTGTTGGTGCCCAAAATTGTATGGATACACCGGGAAGATTGAGATTTATGACCCCTGGAGGCAGGAAGTCCCTTATCAGATCAGGCACCAGTAGGTCCGGCCATTACGGTGGTTTTTACTCTCCATGTTGAGTGATGCGGGGTTCCACACAACACGACGAGCTGGTCGTCGGGCGTTCCCTCGGGAAAATAAGCCCTTTTCTGTCAGCTTGGTGCATACTTCTACAGTCCCCCAACAAAAGAAATCGTAAGACATTCTATTTCATTCACGTGTTTAGATATTCTTTATGAACGATTTTTAATGGTGTTTTATGTGCCGAATTGCAGAGGTAACTGTGGTCCCCATACTTTGAGACTTATCGAGTACATACTGGAGGGTCGAAGGCCTTTTGATTGGTCAGAGGATGACATAAGGATCATTCGGGAGAAAATTTCTAACTCCAGGCCCGCCAAGTGATTTTTTGTATATTCCCATTTTATATGTACACGGACATGTAATTAATTCATGAATATTAATTCGTTCATTATTCATTCATTAATATTAATTCATTCATTAATAAGTAATTATTGCAAATCCAAATTATTACAATATGATACACATCCAAAAGTTTTCAATGTGATTGAAACTTTGTCATTCATTCCCTATTAGAGTCAACGTTAGGGCATGTTTGTTTGTTGTGTCCAATTGAATGGCAGATGCTACACTTGCGGCGGTATTCATCGGGAACAACTCTTCTTGTACCTTCATTAATCATATGTGGATTAGGACATCTCCTGGAATTATGCCCTGGTTGTCCACATCTTCTACAGGATTGTGTAGTTGTCCTCTCCGAAGACGAGACATGGCCACCGGCCCTCGGGCGTCCTGCTTGTCTTCTGGAGTTTGGATTCAAAATCAGTCTCTGAGCAATGTCAGATGGCACAACCCAAGTGGAAGGATGTCCCACCGGTATAATAGGAACCGAGTACGTGTTAATAAGTGTCTGTCTCTTGTAGTAGTCCACACACAAAGTTGTGAAGTCCAAGTTTCGCTCCCTGTAAAAACATTGAAAACGATCAGCTTCACCGAGAAAATGATCAGTAGGTTTTCAAAGTTGTGAAGTCCAAGTTTCAGTAATGTACCGTGCCGCCGCAAGGGCGTGAGAACATGGAAAATGATCCATTTGAAATTTGTTGCAAGTACAAGTCTTTCACGCTAAGTCAACAGTCCACTGTTTTCCAGACCGCTTGACCGAAAAAATATTCAAGTCGACTGAATTTAAGGTCAAATAACCACACTTCTCAACATGTTTTAAGAGCGCTGTGTCGGTCAACTGATGATGCATGGTTTGTGCAGCTCTATAGCGATCATGAAACCACCGTTGCAGCATATTCCTAATGAACTCGGCCAGAGTCAACATAGGTAGTTGGCGTGCAAATTTTAGGCATGAGTTTATGCATTCTGCAGCATTAGTCGTCATTACCCTATACCTTCTTTTTGGGCAGTGTACACGGGACCACTTGTGTGGACCGGCATCAATTACATAATCAAATGTATTCTGGTGCAAGTTCCTTAACTCTTCCATATGCTGGTTATATTCAAACTAGGTGTATGCACGGGCTGCTTTGTCCATTATTACGGCAACATCCTTCCTATGAAATCGCTTTTTGATATTTTCAGTAAAGTGCCAGCAACATATGGTATGGGTGGCATAAGGAAACACTTTAGAAATCCCTACTTCAATGCTTGCATGCCTATCAGAAATGAAAACTAGCTCATCAATATAACCTAGGGCACCCTTCAAGCAATCCAAAAACCATTCCCATGAAAGGTTGTTTTCTGAGTCGCCGTACCCAAAAGCAATTGGATACACCTGTTCGTTCCCATCTTGTGCTGTTGCAACAAACATTGTACCCTGGAATCGTCCCTTCAAATGGGTACCATCAACGGCAATGACTGGACGCATACACGTCCGAAATCCTCTAAGTGAGGCACCAATCGACATGAAGAAGTATATAAATTTACCATCTTCGTCGCATTGTAAGTCAGTGATTGTGCCGGGATTTTATTGTTCCAAAACGTAACCAAATGATGGAAGCGGTTGGAAGGTTTCCTCATGCGTTCCATATGTCAGTGACAACGTATAATCGAGGGCGGCGTGTGCCTTACTATACATGATTTGGATTCCATAAATTGATTTCATGTCGGCGATTATGTCCTTCGGACGCATTAGTCGACCATCTTGTTGTTGAAGTCTAGGTGCAATAACTTCTCCAATTATGACTGCATTATCTTGTCAGTACCGGCGGTGAATTTCCTCTAATGGACAAGTGTGTTCGTTGACAAAACTTCTTACTTGAAAGTATGTGCCTTCATCTCTCCTCACCGCTCTTAACTTCCACGTACAATTTTCCATCAAACAAACTAGATGTAATGTTGTCTTATTGAACTTTTTCACCTTCCACTCGAAGTTCTGTCGCATTGTAAAATGGCCTACTAGTCTCTTCAAATCCTTTTTCGTTGGAAAAAATTGGCCTTTATATATCATGCTTGTAGGTTCATCTTCAAACAAGTTCCTGCTTCCACCAATACCAAACGAGTATGATTCTGCTTCTGGAATACCCCATGTTATGGCATTATCAGAATCATCTGCAGTTACATTAGCCCTCCCCTCGGAGGTCCCAACTATATCTGGTGCACTGGAACTAAATCTGTGTACATGTCTTACACGTCTTTCCGTTTCGACAGGTTCTGCATCATCCTGATTGTCCTCTACATTTTCTACAGAATTTAAATTGCCCTCATTATTCACCCCAACATTCAGTGTTGTATTCTCCTCATTGTTGATGTCATTGTAGATCTCATTGTATTGGTGATTGTACTGTCTACCATTCATCTCAATATGACAACCAAATACATCGTCGAATTGAGGTCCCGGTCTATTATCATGGGCGGCTACTTCCGGTGGGACAACACATATGTTTTCCCGACCATCAATCCCACTTCTTTCTGTGAACAACTGGTTGCTTCCGCCTGACGATCGAAATTGTTGGGTGTTATCAGGATGAGGGATATCTTCACTAATGACACCTCCTGCTGGCCTCTCGATTAGACTAACACATACTTGAGGGATCACCATATCTTCCCCTAGCATAAATTGAACATCGTCATTGTTTCTTATAAATGTACGACATGTAGTCCTATGAACAATTGATAGAGACTGTAGCTCAGCACTGTATTTGTTCTCAGCAAACTTCACAATGGTTTGCACGATCGACACCAGTTCGTCGTAACTCAAATTCTTTGACACATACAAACCTTAGTTATCGGAACCTAAATACCTCTGATTTCTGTCTGGTAATTGCTCCCATCGGCCGTGTAAGATATGACTATTATCACCCTATCCATTGTCCTATCAAAAACAACATCAAAAACCATTAATAAGGAAAAAATATTTTATATTAAATTTACAATCATAAAAGATTAAACAAAAATCAAAAGTGTAAGATATGAAGCTTTTTTTTAAACTGATCGAGCTTTTTTTGTACATGATCGAGCCATTTTTGTACATGATCGAGCTCTTTCTAACGGGATCGAGATTTTTTTGTTCAAGATAGAGCTTTTTTTCTACATAATCCAGCTTTTTTTCATATGGCTCGAGCTTTTTTTCATATATGGCTCGACCTTTTACTTTTACGGATCGAGCTTTTTTTTTAGGAATCGAGCTTTTTTGTGAGGGATCGAGTTTTTTTTTTTTGCAAGATCGAGTTTTTTTTGTGCGGGATCCAGCTATTTGTGTGAGGGATCGAGCTATTTGTGTAAGGCATCGAGTTTTTTTTGGCAAGGATCGAGCTTTTTTTATTGATTGATCGAGCCTTTTTTCGAGGGATCGAGCTATTTGTGTGAGAGATCGAGCTTTTTTTGACAATGATCGAGCTTTTTTCTGATGGATCGAGCCTTTTTTCAAGGGATCGAGCTTTTCTTTTTACGTATATAGCATCTTTTTTTATCGAGCTTTTTTTGAATTTGATTGAGACTTTTTTTCAAATTTTCGAGCTTTTTTATAAATGTTTCGACCTTTTTAAAAAACATTTCTAGCTTTTATGTCCAAGATTATAAACTTGTTTGCACCACTACAACTCAACTCGGCCAAATATATATATACAAAAAAATATGCATACATGTTCATTCATTCTTTGTAAAAAGTTTACAACTCCACGACATCAACATAAAAAAATTGAGACAACATGTTCATAAATATTCATACAGTGTTATATCACACAGAAATATAATAAAAATGGAAATGAAGATCAGAAATATTAATTTACCTTCTTCTGCAATATCTGGAATGAAGCTCGTTTTCTGATGAAAAAATGGAGTAGGTGATTGATTTTCAGACAACTTTTTTGGACGACAGCTTTTAAAGAATAAAATATCGATTATTTAAGGGCAATTTCGGTAGCTCACCATAATAGGTGTCTTTTAAACTTAACTTATTATAACGGTGACATCACTGCAAGTGACCAAAAAAAAAGGTGACATTCCTCACCATTTCCACTATTAAATTTAGACAATTAATGTAACACTAATGTTAGAAAATCTAAAAAAACAACATATGTACTAAATGATTTTTCTATATTATATCATTCATCACATCATCCCATAATTTATGTTGGTTATATAGTATTACTACGAAGCAGACTGATGACATGGTAAATCGGAATTAAATTTAAAATTCAATAATAAAATATTATATTACGTAAATAAACATTTTAATTAGGGTTAATTATAATAACATACCTATTTTTTAATAAAGGTTTATTATTCATAAGTTTTTTAAATATAGGTTTATTATTCAATTAATTGAATTAATTGTTACAGACATTTTTCATTAGTCAAAAACTATTAAACGGTCAACTAGACAACTAGATTGCTAAGGAATAAGGATAAAATCATCATTTAATATAGTGGAAATGGTTAGATATGTCACCTTTTTTTATGTGTGTTGCAGTGATGTCACCACTTTAATAACTTAAGTTCAAAAGGCACATATTATGGTGAACTATCCAAATTGCCCTTAAATAATCTATTTTTTTAATCTCATTGTGTTTCCATCTACACTTTGAAAACGATAATTCTTCTCTCTCTCCAAAAAACTTGTCTTTCTCTAGATTCTGCACAAGAAGATAACTTATATTTGTGATCTTCGTTTATATATTTTTATATATTTCTGTGTGGTTTAACAATGTATCCATTCATTATGATTTGTTATCGAGTATTTATATGTATATGTATGAACATTTTATTTTTCAAAGGATCAAACATTTAATTTTGATAATAATGTTTAGTTAAATCGAGCATATTTGTAGCAAAATCGAGTTTTTTTTTAATATGATCGAGCTTATTTTTGAAAGAATCGAGTATTTATCAAAGGATCAAGAAATTTTCAAAAGACCGAGAATATTTTTCAAAGAATCGAGAATTTTTTTTAAAGGATCGAGAATATTTTTCAAAGGATCGAGATTTTTTTCAAATGATCGAATCGAGAATATTTTTCAAAGGATCGAGATTTTTTTCAAATGATCGAATCGAGAATATTTTTCAAATTATTGAGATTTTTTTTCAAATGATCGAGAATATTTTTTAAAGAATCGAGAATTTTCGTCAAATGATCAAGAATATTTTTCAAAGGATCGAGATTTTTTTTCAAAGGATCGAGATTTTTTTTCAAAGGATCAAGAATATTTTTTAATGAATCAAGAATTTTTGTCAAAGGATCAAGAATATTTTTCAAAGGATCGTGAATTTTTTCAAAGGTTCGAGCATTTTTTTCAAAGGATCGATAAAAAATTTCAAAGGATCGAGATTTTTTTCAAATGATTGAGATTTTTTTTCAAATGATCGAGAATATTTTTTCAATGATCGAGAATTTTCGTCAAATGATCAAGAATATTTTTCAAAAGATCAAGATTTTTTTCAAAGGATCGAGATTTTTTTCAAAGGATCGAGATTTTTTTCAAATGATCGAGAATTTTTTTCAAATGATCGAGAATTTTTTTTAAAGGATCGAGGATTTTTGTCAAATGATCGAGAATTTTTTCAAAGGATCGAGAATATTTTTCAAAGAATCGAGATTTTTTGTCAAAGGATCGAGAATTTTTTTAAAGGATCGAGAATTTTTTTCAAAGCTAGAATTTTTTTTTTTTAAGTACTGACCAGAAAAAAAAAACTCTGGGGGCGCAGCCCCCTGCCCCTCCATGAGCTGACCGGGCAACTCGACCACCGCGAGCTCAGCGGGGAGCTCGACCCCCCGAATGCGTCTACGTAGCGTTTAAGTTTCAACGAAACTTTCTCTCTCTATTTTATAACTCTCACTGTAAAAAAAATGAATAAAAGACTCTGATAGAACAACTATTTTGGGTATTTTTGTTCGTTCACCATAATAAGTGAATTTAAAATATAAGTTATTAAAACAGTGACAGTGTTGAAACGTCACCTCTAAAAAATGCTGTTTATTTTTTGTGTCCTTTAATACATCAATTAGAAATATAATAATTAACTAATTATTTATTTTCTAGTTAAAATTTAAAACTAAACACAAAAATATATAAAAAAAATACAATATAACAAAATAAAATTTTGGAGGCATCATCCCTTCAATAGACATTATCAAATGGACTATATAATTATGTTTGTTTTGTAAGTATTTTGTTTTATTTGAAGGATAAATGTTTGTTTTGTAAGTACTCAAATCAAATGGACTATATAAATATTGAGCACTCAAATCTTGGAGGTGTCAAATGTTAATACAATCATACAATAACCAACCAACAGTGCACGAGTGCATTAGATTCAATCTATTAATATCATGTCATATGAAATAAATAACTCATTTGATCGGTCATTCATACCGTAGAGCATGATAAGGGCCGTTTATAGTGCATGGCACCAGGAGAATAGATACCTTCTCAATGAAACATGTTTCGATCACGTATTTTAAAAAATAAGATAAAAGTTAAATTTGAATAGATTGTTATCACATAAGATTTTTATGCTATCTAATCGTTCTATTTGTTGCTATAGTTGTTTCCTTTTGAAATTCTTGTATAAATAAGGCTTGTTATAATCAATAATTGTATGTATGAGTTAAATTTCCACTATTACAGTATTACGTATTAGTTTATACTAACATTTGAGAGGTTCTGATTTCTCTCGAGTAAACTAGATTTTATTTTTAGAATATTCGTTTGAGAATTGTTTTAATATTCCTTTGAGAATGCTTTTTTTATGTGAAGGTGTCCCCAGTAGAGTTGTTGTTTCTTCATAATTGATCAGTCCCATATTCTCAAATAGTGACATAGGCTGACAGGGATATATGGTGTGATTTTCTATCTTTTGTCCAACAAAAATAGGTTACAACTTACATATAGAAAGAACAAGAAGCCACCCACCAAAACAATTGCCAACTTCTATAACATAAAAGAATTATGAGTTTAAATTTTCGCTATAATTTTTTTTTTTTTTTTTTCATATTCAAAGATTACATACAACCTTTATAGTGAATTTGACCACAATTTACATTAACAACCATTGAGGCTTCATTACCCCTCATAATCTTTGATTCTCTCACGAAGCTACAAGATTTTGATCGATTTACAATATGAATGTATTGTGACATTAAAGAATGACCACAAAAAAGTGAAAAACCAGTGTCATCACTGTCATGCAGTGAGTGGAAAAATAGAGGATTGAATCAGAAATCAAACTTCAATAAACACAAGATCAGCACCCCTCTCCATCCGTGCTATAAACAGGTATTTGCCAATTCTTGGTGTTCTTCTTCGGATCATCCGTGAGGCTGAGATCATTATAGTCTTCCTTGTATGTTTTAATGAATGTTTTGGCTCCCATCAAGATAAGCCTCTCAATCATGAATAACTGGTAATTGTTCTCAATCAAAGGATCCAGAATATAACTATAGTTGAAAGAATATGCCAATTTGTACCTGCAAATATCAGTCACCAAAAAACAAGGTCAACTTTGTAGCTGGATGATGCCATGAAGGTTTTAGGCAAATTTCAATTTAATATTGTGCCATCATTCTACACATATCAAAACAAAAGGCACCGGAAATAAGATCAATGACCCTCAAACTATCAAAAGATTCATCTATAAACCAAATTTCAGGGTCTGAACTCTGAACGGACTCTCCAGAGATTTGATGAGTTTCCCATGTACTCCACAATTTCACAACCATCATGGGCGTCACTACAACCTCTAAATCAACTCCGATCACACCACAGCTTAGGTCACTACGATCAGATACAATGACACACTCACACAGGCAACCCCATATTTCTTTGTCATCATTACTGCACCTTGGTCAGCTACCTCTACTGCTCCAGTTTTTTCAACAACCATTACCACCCAACCAACAATGTGGGAGCACTGCTACCAATACATTGAAGTGTATCTTGATTCTTGCAGTTTTCTGAGACAAACACTACTTTCCGTAGAAATATTACTGACATGTATTTTTATTGCAGTGCTTATAAAATCACATGGGTAACAGACGGCTTGATCCCTTTAACACCTTTCTCCCTAAAACAGGAGAAAAGAACACAGCCAAAAAATTACATTGTTTCAGATGTTTGATTAAAAGAACTAAGTGTTCCAGCCAGAAATAGCTACATCTACTTTCCAGATAAACCATATATATATATACTTTCCAGATAAACCATATATATATATATATATATATGTATATGTATGTATGTGTGTGTGTGTGCAGTTCTAACTCTTCCAGACATTATGTAAACTTGACTATTTACCTGATGGATAGTGGTGAAAAAAACCCCGGTGTCCTCTCATTCGAAGCAATATAAAGAGTTCGGCCAGGTGGAACCCACTTTTTAATCCTGCAGAGGATAGACTCTGGATGTGTATCCCTGTCTAGATGAGGATGTAGGGTCCTTTCAACCCCATATCTGTCCTTTCTAGTTTTTAATATATCACCTCGACGAACATGGATGGCATCATAATCACCGAGGCGTGCCTTTATCTAAAGAGACTTGAAATTTGATAATTAGAACAGGTAAGGGAAGTATTATAGGATGCAGCAAATAAAGCAAGAAAAAACAAAATCTGTTAAGACCTTACAAACATCAATACCAGTCTACAAAATTAAATCAGTATATCTTCCCTTCTCCAACAAAATAAAGATTGCCAGTGCAAATTATAATCTAAATGTGAAAGCCTTGTTCCTACTATTTGAGGTTGACAACCTATAGTGATGTTTGTTGTAGACTTGTAGTGATCCTAGTATAGGTTAAGACATTTCAAACATAGCTTCCTCCTATACTCTCCAGCATATTAACTTATAAGCAATACTACTATGATTGATTTAATGGCTCATTAATCCTCAAAAACAGAAAATGTATTTTGCATTTTGACGACTATCTTCTATCCTGAACATTCCAAAAATTGCAAAACTCAATCAAACAGTCAAACAATCAGCCAAAATTGAACAAGCTTTAAAATTTAATAAAATTACTTCATATGGTCAAACAACCAGTCAGCCTACTTTACTCAATGATTTAACACTGGCTGGTCAGATCCACTACATAATTTGAATACCTTGAACCATATCTTCAATGACAATATCATCTTCCTCTTTATACTATTGCCCCTTCCTCCTGCTCCCCACTACCCCAAAAAAAAAATTCTCTTTTCTTTTTGACAAATATACTCTTTTAAGCTTGATGGATAGTTTTTGGGGAGGCTGTAAATGAAAGCGAGACTTTTTCTATTGTATATATTAGGTGATCCTTCTTTTGGGTTGTAAGGTCCCTTTAGTGGACTACCGGTTCACTTTGTTTATTAACAAATTCTTAGTTTCCCACAAAAAATTAAATTAAATAAATAAAAACAAACTCTTTCAAGTAAAACTATGAACATCTTCTAATTTCACAACCACACCCTAACATTCAATGATTTTTTTTATATGAAGATTGTTAATAGATGTTACTAAACCACTTGAACTAGCATTCGTATTTACAACCTAGAGAAACAAATCTTCTACGCTTCCACTTGTACATGGCATAAATCTCATCCTTCTGATTTCACAACCACTCCCTAACATTCTATGATTATGATTTTTTATAAGAAAGATTTTCAGAAGATATTAGTAAATCACTTGAACTAATATTATCGTACTTACAGCCAGATGTGACAATTTAATTCTTGTTAGCATGAAATTTTGCTGACAAATACAACTTTATTAAATTTCTAATTTGGCTCAACATAAATTCTACAAGATGATGACTTGAAGTGATACCCCTCTCCTTTCAAGCTCCTTAGGAGAAACTACCCCAAGTAAACAGAAAATACATAACAATGTTGTTGGAGCAAAATGCATGTTCCAGTTACTGAAAAGAGCATTAATGGAATTATATACCAGTCTATCACATACCTTATCTGCTGCACCTCGCAGTTTCTCTGATGCCATAGATGGGAGAAATGAATGTGGCAGCATTATAGCACTATGGTTTTTTCGATCCTTGCATTCCATAAACCTGAAAGACTAGGATAGTTAGGCTCATCACCCATGCATAGCATGCAAGATTCATAAATCTTCACTCATCAATAACTGACAACAACGAATAGCATTTCACAATTAATGGCTGTATAGGAAGAACATCTTAAACATCTTCTTCAAATGGGATGACAAATGTCAATTCTGACATAAAATCCAATTCAAACTTGATTCAAATTATTCAAGACTCTTTACCGCATAAAACGGATAGTAATTACACTAATTTAGAGCTTACCCAAGCCTCCAGAGTTCACAACCTTTTCAATCAGCATCTGATAATTAGGCATTAGGCAACATAATTAAGCTCTTAAACCTAGAGACTAAGACTCCAACAGTTAATGGCAATAAATATCTTCACCCATATAAGCACTTGTGCCAAATCATTCAATTATCCCTTTTTTTACATTAAGGGTGTGTAACCAAGTCAAATTCAAAGGAGGTTTTATGATAAAATCACCTTTTTTATTTCTTAGATTTCCAAAGCAATTTGAGTACTTACAACGAATGTAAAGCACATGTTTGTTCTTTAAACTATCTAATTAATAATGGACTCTTTTTTCACCGCAACCCAGTTCCCTCTCCTCCTTCCTCCTTCTCAAATGACCTGTGCAGCTAGCAATACCAGGCTCTGAGACTTAAAAAAAAAAGTGAATAGAGTAAATAATTAAATTACCATGATAGAGGGCTTGCAGTGCGATTTATGAGCAAGAGACTTGCGTAGCGACTATTCTCTTTGAGATCAACTCGGCTAACTCCTGCCACATGAGCAACCCCTCTAGCTCCCAACTTCATACTTGTCACTAGAACATGGTACCACATTTTTGAATTGTCCAGAATTACAGGAACAGTTTCAGATATTAGATCCACGTCATACAAAGAGTCCATAGCACAAGACATAGCTGCCCACCTACTTAAAGAAGGAAAAAAAAAACAGATGTCACAGTTTAGCTTTTTTAAACTGATAATGAGTTTGTCTTTGTGTTGATGAATCAATGATCATTTTTTATTCATATTTTTTAGAGTATTAAAAAGCCAAAGCACGAAAATGAAATAAAATGTAACAGTGGAAAAAGATTGGCAAAAGAGATTCCTATCAAATCAAGCATCAAGAATAATGCTTGATCAACAATTACCTCTCAGCTGAACTCGCATTGTCAGATTGATGAAGTATGCCTTTTGTATTATGCATTGGATTGATACACATCCTAGAAGGCATCACAAAAGTTCTGCAACAGTCGAAAATAAAACAGGAATAAAAATCGAAACGAAAACATAGTAGAAGATACAAAAGTCCATTTAAATTTTCACAGTAGCCAGAAATAGAATCACCCAAATCACAATTAACAACCTTATAAATGTACAATGAGCCATCACCATAACAATTCTGAATGAGGGTGATTTGCTGAAAATCACTTGGCCATAATCACATGTAAAACACAATGCAGAAAAAACAACTCCATACATTGAATCAGTGAAAAGATCCATACGATAATAAATTAACAATCCCAAGCAAGATAAAAACAGATAAAACAGGAGCATTCAAGTGAAGTAAAGCAGATACCTTTGTAAAAAGATTGCTTCTTCAAGGGCACACCTGAGGCTGGATTCTTGATGACCAAGACCGGCACACGTGTCGCAGTGTTTACCTGGGCAGTCAATTCTATTGCCCCAATACAAGTACTTGTCATGGAGGGTGTGTTGTCTCTGGTTCTTGGATCTGGATAGGTTTCTGAGAGAAATCGAAGAGGAGATTATTGAGAACCCATTTGTGGAAAGTTGAGAGGAAATCAGGAAAAGCAATGCAATGACTGAAATGCACATAACCAGACCCAACATTTGGGATCCTGGTTTTGCTTTTGGCTTTAGGGTTTTGTTAATTGTTGCCATTCCAGAGACCAAAAAAGTTGGAGATGGAGATGGAAACCAAGCAGAAAAAAGGTGCTTCTTGTTTTAAAATTCTGTGATGATGCTTCTACAATCTTACATGCTTCAATAATTAATCAAGAATCATAATCGTTAATAATCTGCAAATCTAGACCCTAATGTGAAATGCCATTTCTTTCAACCGTTTGATTCATTAAAATCCCACAATTTTATTAATCTAATGTTCAAATTACGACTTTGACCTTTTCTGCGCATTATTGAATTAAATTCCTATAACAAATTCCTTTCTTTTGCGAAAATCAACAAAATACCGTAATTTTTATATGACATTTGTTTTTACGTTTTAGTGGCATAACAAAAATCGATGTTCGTATTGGAATAGAATTTTAATAGAAAATTTTAGTGTATTAGAATTTTATGAATTTGTATGATTTTATAGACGATTAGAATTATATATATTAAAATTTGTAGGATTTAAAAATAGTTTTTGAACTTTATTTATAGAATAATAAGATTTTTTAGATTTTATTTATATACTGTTCAAATTTATTCATAAGAATATTGTGTTAAATAACTGTATTAGTTAAACATGATCTTTTTTAAAATTAAAAAAACTCTCCGTTTTCCACCTCATCCACACCATCTTCCTCACCAAATACCCAATAAAACCCAACAACCAAATACAAACAATCCAAACCAAAACTTATATATATATATATACGAAAATTTTCATATAAGTACGAACTGAAATTATATAATGACATTGAATGTGAACCACTTATTATACATACTTTGACTTAGTATACATGCACTTGTCAAAGCTCTTTTATAAATGAACGGCTCACATTCAATGTCCTTATATAATTCCATCAGTGTGCATCAATAGAAAAATGATTATATATATATATTCTTTCTATTGTCGGTTCGAACTGATATAAAATATAGCAGTCCCTTATATGTGGGTCAATGGGTTTAAAAGATGTTTTGACAAAAACATTTAAATCCAATAACCCACGTGCTAAGAAATATATCTTATATCAGTTTGAACTAACAATAGAAAAATTATATATATATATATAATAAATAAATAAAATCACCAAATAACTGTTTGATTGTCCAAAGTGGGGTCAACTCAATATCCACCGCACACAAAGATCAAAAGAAAAAAGAAAACGCACCAACTCAAATACGGATGAAATCCCATAGACCTCAAATTTTATCCTTGTGAACAAGGATAGTTTGAGAATGATGGAATGATATGTCCATGATCCAAGTCATGCAAAGGGAGGAGACTTGATCATGGTTGATTGAGACTTGGTCATCAGACGTGGTCAATCAATGGCTATTTAGTTGTTTGGTTAGTCGGTAGTGGTTTCTTTATTTTCAGATTCAATAGTTGTTGTAACCCTTATATAAAGGCTCTGTTTGAATTGAATAAATATCGATTAAATTGTAAGCAAATTATCTCTCATATTTTCTCTTTGTCCATTTAACAACTGAATACATCTTCTGTTCTACTTCTTTTCAGTCGACCTTCCCTAAATTCTTTATGTAATTTCCTTAATTGAAAAATACATATCATAATTCAGGTGGGTTGTAATGCAAAACTAGTTGTGGCGAAGACAATATTAGGTAATTTTGTTGTCAGTTTATTTGTAGAAGAGCACAACCATTTATTGGTAACCCCTCGAAGAATTCACTTGTTAAAGTCTCACTGTAGAGTGACAAATGTCCAAAAGTCATTAACATAACAATTTTCAGGTGCAAATATTCTTATTTATCAACAAATTAGTGTTTTTGAATCTCAAGTTGGACGCATACACAATATTAGATGTACGGAGAAAGATATCTAGAACTATGAGAATGACTTGCGAAAGGAGATAAAGGGGAATGATGCAATCATGTTGCTTGAGCATTTTGAATTATAGCAAGGGAAAAATTATATATTTACTTTTACCATTAAGACAGGAAATAAGGGAAAGTATCACCCCCCCTGACGTTTACCCTATTGTTAAGACGATGACAGGTTTTTGACATATTGGTTTTTTTCCCCCAAAAAAACAAACAAACGTTGAAAATGTCTCTTCTGTCATGCTTTCCATCCAATTGGGGCATTGATTGTTAAATGGGAAGGTTATTAACGTAATTGACATTGTGGGGCAGAATCTTGAAGGTTAATTTAAACTAATTAAAAAAAAATAAGAGGGGATAATGCCACCTCATTGTTCCACTTTGCCTGCTGTATATATATATATATGTCGTGGACCCAAAGTAAATTTCAGATAGCAAAAGCAGAAACCCTCGTTGACAGTCTACTTCTCACAAATCCATTTCGTGCCAAAACCAACCCTTTAATCACCATTACCTCTTGAAGATTTTAATTTATTGACTGTAATAGTCATTTGTTTCAGGTTAGTTTAGTTATAGTGTCAGTAGTGATAAAGGGTAATTGAAAGCAAGAAGGTTTGATAAGCAAATCGGTTGTTTTAGTTGCAAAGGTACGTTCAAACTTATATTTCTTGTTTTTGATTATTCTGGGAGATTGGATGTAAAGGTTCTATGCAAGGCATATTTATGCCAATTTCAGTAAAAACTACAGTGGACAAAAGAAGAGGAAGCTCTTCTGGAAAGCTAGTAAAACTGGTGACAAACATGAGTTCAAGAAGTGTTTGTAAGATATAGGTAGTATAAACCCTAAACCTATGGGTTATTTAGCTGCCATTGAACCTTGTCATTGGTCAAGACATGCATTTGAAAACTCAATCAAATGTGACCACGTGACAAACAATATGACAGAATCTTTCAATAGCATGCTTAAATATTTTATGCCTAGGACTTATTTAGTCTTGATTGGAGTACATAAGAAGAATGGTGATGAGTAGGTTTCAACTGAGGAAAGAGGAGTGCAGTATATAGGGTAATGGCATACCACCAACAGTGAACAAGAAGATTAAGGATAAAAGGGTGGAGTGTATAATTCTTCGAACCTTGCATTCATGTGAAGGGAAGCATGAGATATTAGGTCTGAGTAGGGCATGCATTGTCAACTTGAATGGTAAAATATGCGAATGTGGCCAGTGGTAGATTAGCGGTGCCATGCTGTCATGCATTGGCTGGTATTATACACCATTTTGATGCTAATGATAATCAGAGCAGTTTAGAAGAATTTATTGACCTTGCATTATCCAAAGCTGTTAATCTTAGAACTTATAGCTATATGATCCATCCAATTCTAGATTTGTGTGTATAGGGTGATCATGAAGAAGCACCAACACTACCACCACCCCTGAAATGAAAACCAGGAACGCCAAAATTGTTAAGGAAGAGGTAATCAGTTGAGAAACCTAAAGCTGCTAGGAGTGGTAGTGTTGTCTGTGGAAAATGTAGACAACTTGGACATAATTCTAGGACTTGTAAAACTAAAGACACTCCTATAGAAAATAAGGTAATCAGTTATAAATTATTTTATTTGTTTTATTTTGAATTTAATTGAGTTGGTGTTATTTCTAATTCTTCCTATTTTGTACAGAAACAGAGGCTTCAAAAAAACAACCAACTATAAGTGACGACCAAGATGTTGCATCCTCTTCAAAGCCTTCCAAAAAGGTGATGCTTCATACTTCCTTATCATTCTAATTTATTTCTTTCCTTCTTAATGTGTTCAGTGTACTAAAATTTTGTTTTATGTTTGTAACAGAGGGCTTCAGCAAAAGATGTAGATATTTGTGACAAGTCTTCACAACCAACCACACAGGTTCAGACTCAACCAACCTATCAAGTGACTCAGTTGGAATGATTTAGTGGTTTTGTTGTTGAAGTTTTAATAGGTGATGTAATTGAACTAAGATGTTTATTTTTTGTATTGCATAGGTTGTCATTAACTTTTGAAGCATATGTATTGCTTAGCTTTTGTTTATACTGCCCAAAACTGGAATTGTGAACTTTAATTGGAATTTGTTAGCACTAAAATATTAGTGCTTATATTAGTACTTATGCATATGTATTAAGAATGCTTTGATAATGACTGACTATTATGATATTGCATTACATACCACCAACTGTATTGCATTACATACCACAATTGCATTACATGTTCATAGAACTAAGAAAAAAAATATAGACACCCATCAATAACATATTAAGCAACATCATCTTCTTTAACTCACTTACACTACCATTTATATTTGTCATCTGATTATGCATTCTTCCAATTATACTTGATTCTAGTTTCTGCATCTTTGCATTTAGCAATTTTAATTTTTCATCAATTCCATCCCTATCATTTCTTCAATACCTTGCATACGTTCCAACAATTCTGTTGCATCTAGCTCTCACTATGAAAAAAACTTGCATTACCTTTTTTCACAAAAATAAAATAACTTCCCTAGATTATCAAACGACTCTGAGGTTTTCACACCAGCATTCTTACCGTATATGTATATTTTGTTTTTTAATATTAGCATTCCACCATTGATGTTGCTTCCCATACTCCCTGTATTGGAACTTCCTTCCACGGTTGTTCACTGACAAAACAATTGTGAATGTGGGTGAATATTGTTAGAAATGTTTGAATGTGTTTTGTGATGATGAAATAGATGTATAAATATTGGCTGGTGATTAAATGTGTGAATATTGGCAAGTGATAAAATGTGTTTGAATGTGTTTTTTGGTGATGAAATAGATGAAGATGAATGAATATTGGTTGACATGCGAGTGAACGTGTTTGAATATTTTTGGTGTTAAATGATGAATGAAATGTATGAAAACAGGTATATATAAGGCAACATATAGCCGTTGGTGTCCTTCAACGGATTTATTCTGAGGGCACTTTTATGATTTTATTATTTAAATCACGTACTGGAAGTTGTTGAAAGGAGTTCAACTGCATTCAAAGGCATTGGTGTCTTTTTATACTCTGCAACCTATCAGAGTTTCCTTTTTCTGTTGAAAAAGGTAACAAAATGGGCATTTTTAATGTTTTTTTTTGCTGGAGGGTAACAATAGGGCAAACATTAAGGGGAAACGATATTTTTCCAATGAAATGAATATCGAATTACTCATTATTTTTGGGCTAATACAAATTCTAGGGTGGCTTATGAGATTTATGGTGATGTGGTTGCATTCGATACAATCTATAACACTAACCGATAAAGCATGGTGTTTGCTCCATTGATAGGAGTTAACAATCATGGTCGAACAATAGTCTTTGCTAGTACATTCTAAACAATTATGGTCGAACAATAGTCTTTGCTAGTACATTCTAAAGTGACGAGACAATAGATTCATTTATTTGGTTTTTTGAGCAATTCAAGAAGGTCATGCCTAGTGGTGCCCACAAAATGATTATTACTGATAAGGATTTGGCAATGATGGAAGCTATAACAAAATTTTTTCCTAATTCTTTCCACTGGTACTGCAGTTGGCATAAACTGAACAAGTTATTTAGAAAAATAAAAGTAGTTACATATCGGGATTGCTATAGTGACTTTCAAAAATGCATTTGACAATCGTATACGTGTCAAGAATTTTACTCTAAGTGGATTGAGATCATTGAAAAAAGTAATTTAAATGATAATGCATGACTTTGGTCTATGTATGATTTGCGATCAAAATGGGTGGCAGTATATTTCAATCATGTTTTCTCCAATGGAATGTCAAGTAGCTAATGAGTAGAGATTTCTCATGCCTTTTCATAAGGTACGTCTCTAAAAGGAATTCTTTATTTGATTGCATAACAAGGTGTAATAGGGCACTTGCACATTAAAGACATAAAGAGTTGATAGTTGATCATGTCGACATCAATGAGAAACATGTATTCAAATTGCCCCTACCTATAGAGAAGCAAATGTCTGAAATTTATGCTCGTAAGATCTTTTATAAGTTTCAAGATGAATTGTGAGATAGCTTGTTATAAGTGGTGAATTGCATGAGAGAATATGTTAGTCATTATCTTTATAAGGTTGAAAAAAATCAAGAAGATTCTCGAGTACATGAAATTTTATATCAAAAGGATGTGAATTTGACATTATGTAGCTGCACAAATATTGAAAACGAAGGAATACCATGTAAACATATTTTGGCATATTTAAATGATATGCAAATTAAATGTTTACAAGATCAATACATATTGAGGAGGTGGACCAACACTGTAAAATATAATATAGTCTTAAATGGTTTTAGTATGAAAAAAAAATGTTTTTTTTTACTTATTGATTCTTATAAGGCAGACTAGATTATTTGACCTTGCTTCAGATATAATTAATAAGGTAATGACACATAAAGAGGTAAGTAAGATCGTTGAAGAAGATTTAGAAAGTGTGGTCCAAAAGGTTAGCCCATTAAGGAGGTGGACCAAAACTGTAAAATGTATTATAGTCTTAAATGATTTTAGTATGGAAAAAAATGAAAAAAAAAATCGACTTATTGATTCTTATAAGGCGGACTAGATTATTTGAACTTGCTTCAGATATAATTGATAAGACAGTGACACATAAAGAGGTAAGTAAGATCGTTGAAGATGATTTAAAAACTGTGGTCTAAAAGGTTCGACACAACTAACTATTGCTCAACAATGTCAGCAAATCTGTAATGAACCATTGGCTGTAAAGGTCAAGGGTTGTTGTAAAAGGATTAAAAGAGGAAAAGAGAAGAGCAAAGTTGATGTAAAAGCAAGGCCTTGTGCTCTTGTGGAAAAGTTGGACTATCGCATGATAAACGAAATTATCCAATACTTAATAATCGGTAAGAATATATACTATATGTTTATTATTATTATTTGAGAAGTACTTTTTTTATATATATACCATGTTAACTTTTTCTTTTGATATGTTTTTTTTATATATAGATCTTCTATTAACAATCATGAATACTCAAGATTGTCTAATATGAATGTAAATAATTCTTCCTTGACCTAGAACGGTAATGTTTACTTTTACACGTCTATTTTTGTAGTTGTAAATATTTTATGAATTGAATAAAAATACACGATGACTTAAATTATTTTTCACAGGTTGAAATTTCAAGGTGGAGAAATATGTCAACGACTTCTTCATGCTTTAGAAAAAATGTGACTATTCTAGTTATATCGTAGTGATCATTTTGAGCAAAAGTCATTTTTATATTTGTTTCATTTGGTATTTGAATTTGTAAGTTATTGATGGTTGCACTTTATATATATATGGGGGGTGTTTTATTTTATGCCTTTTATATATACAAAAGGGGATGTTTTATTTTATTATTGGATAACGTTATATCGAGAAACAATTATATTTTCAATTTCTGAATTCTAGTTCAAAGATACTAAACATAGTAGAGTTTAAGATTGATGAATATAATACTTGTTCTTGCTCCATATAATGTTCTAGTAAGGTATATATATTCTCTCAAATGGTTGTCATATATATAATTGTGCAGTGCTTCGTGAACACCGTTACATGAAAAAAAAAAACAAATTATTGCACATGAAGGACTATGTCGACTAGTTGCACCTTCTTTTTTCAGGCCTCGAATTGGCTTTGAACATTTTACAGATTATTTTCAAGAAAGTAGTTTGGTTAATTTCAAATAAAATCATATTTTACTTGTTTGTGACAAATATGAGAGAAGAAATTGTTTAAATGGAAAAATAGTTATAAGAGTACTCTATTTTGTCGTGATGCAAAAAATGTCGGCAGTTTTACAACTTAAAAGTGAAGTTTGGTTTCCCAAAAAGAAAAAAGGAAATCAGAAGAGGATTTCACGTCAAAAAAATTAATTAAAAAAAGTATTGATAAGTAAATGTTTAAAATAAAATATAGGGTTAATAACACCGATATCCCTATATTTATAGCGCAGTTACATAGTGTCTCATGAATTTTTTTTCTTGGCACTTAACCCCATGAACTTCTATAAATTTATAAAAATTGATAGAAGTGAAACGGACGTTAGTGACAGATTACACTTACATGCCCTGAATATATGAATAACTGCATTAAAGCTGGAAAAATATAATAATATCATATAAATACCCTTTGACATGTTTGACCAATATCAAAAAAATTAATAATAATAATTAATAACATTAATTATTTTTAAAAATAATAATAATAATAAACTTTGAAAATAATAATATTAATAATATTAATGAACTTTTAAAAATAAATATTATAATATATTAACAATAATAATAAATAAAAATTAAATTACAAATATATGGAACTTAGATTTCTAAATTCCAATTAAACAATTAAATTACCCATAATTCCAATTAAACAAAAATTAATTAAACTACCCATATTTTAAATTTATTTTTCTTTATTATTATTATAAATATATTATAATATATAGAACCCAGATTTTCAAATTTCAATTAAACAATTAAACTATCCATAATTTTAATTAAACAAAAATTAATTAAATTACCCATATATTTTTTAAAATGAATGGTGGAGCCGATGAGTGATGATTTTTTATGGTTTGGTGGTGGTTTGCATCGGGATTTGGTTTTTGCAAGAAGAGAATAAATATGGGTTTGGAATAAATATGATTTTTTTATTGTTGTGTTTGGTTTATATTGTTTTGGGTTGGGTTGTATTATTGTTGTGTTTGTTGATGTATTGTAATAAATTTTATATTATTAAAAATTATATTATTAAAACTAATATATGTGATATATATATATAAACATCCAGATCTCTCACATTTCTCTCCTCTCACCGTCGTCTCTCTTTCTCTCCTCTCACCACCGTCGCACCGGCCTTCGTCTCCTTCCGTTGTCTTCGTCTCCTTCCGTTGTCGCGGCATTCGTCTTCGTCTCCTTCCGTCGTCGCGACCTTCGTCTTCGTCTCCTTCCGCCACCACGACCTTCGTCTTTTTCTTTATCTCTTCCTCTCTTCTGATGTGTGTGGATTGAAATGGGTTGGGTGTGGTTTGGTGGTGGTTTTGGTGTGGATTCGGTGGTGATTTGGGTGGATTTGGTGTGGATTATGGTGGATTTGGCGGTGATTTGGTTTGGACGGTGATCTAGGTTTGGGTGGATGTGGTGGTGGTTTGGGCGTGGATTGGTTTGGGCGGTGATTTGGTTTGGGTGTGGATGTTGTGGCGATGGTATTGGTTTGGATGGTGATTTGGGTTGGACGGTGGTTTGGGCGTGGATGTTTCTAGTTTCTGGAAAAAATGAAGAAACAATTTGTTTTTTTAATTAATATTTAGGTTTTTATAATATAATTTTCAAAATTTATTAATATTATTTATTTTATTATTTTATTTTTTAGGTATTAACCAAACTGATCGATGTTTGTGTGATATTGTTATATTTTTTCACTTTTTAATGTAATTATTCATATATTCAGGCTATATATGTGTAATTTATCATTGACATCCGTTTTACTTTTGTCGGTTTTTATAAATTTATGAAAGTTTAGGGGGTTAAGCGTTAAGAAAAAAAAATTAAATTTATGAAAGTTTAGGGGGTTAAGCGTCAAGAAAAAAAAATTAATGAGTTATTATATAACTGTGCTATAGGGTTATCGATGCTATTAATCCTAAAATATAATGATTATTGAAAATAAAATAAAGAATCTAGGTAGCATTGATTGCTCTTTCAATATTCTAGCTGGCAGCTTTTCTCAATTTTAATTGTCCAGATAAACTGATTTTTTATTAATTTATGACTATTAGATATGTTCGATCAAATAATACGGTACTTAAAATTCTATAAATGAGAGATCTTACGAGGAAACCACTTTATATATTAAATGTGGCAAAAATTTAGTAGATTGTCATTTAGAGACTAAAGCTTTGAAAGTTTGTAATGATAGTAATTTTATTATAAATAGAGTTTAACTTTATGATAAATAAATATTGTGAAATAAAGTTTATAATTAGGTTATCCAATATAAGATTACTGTTATTTAAATTACGTAAAGATCTTCATGTTAGTATAAATTGGGTTGATTAAAATTAAAGTAATTGTTTATAAGTTAGTTAGAAGAAAGGATTATATATATATATATAATTTAGTTCATATTGAACCACTATTTTTTTTTTATAAATAAAAGTATGCAGTTAAGTTTTTCTCTGTTTTCTTTTGAAAAAAATATGATAAAATCTGGTTAAAGATCGATCAAGTTGGAATTCGATCGAGGTCCGGTTTGATCCAAGAATTGGACTTTTCATATTCTTAAAATTTTAAATCCGGTGTGATCCTGTTCAAATAGCGTCCAAACCTTGATTTAACAACTGGACTCAAAAATTTCAAGCTGGAGTAACATGGTATGGTCCATTTGACACCGCTACTTGAACTTAATAAAAAAAAATTACATGTTTGTTTTATTCATTACTAATAAGAAAACAATCGACTAAAAAAGTATTTTAAAATATTGACCTTTAAAAAAAACAATTTCTAATTTTTTAATATTAAAATTATTATAAAAACAGAGAAAAATTAAATTCTTTGTTAGCATAATTTATTAAAATAATAAAATAAAAATTAATTTGAATAACAAAATAAATTTAGCATAAGTTCTAAAAATAAACAATAAATCAAGAGGCATTGGAAGCCAAACACAAGACATCTGTCACCTTATGACTTATGAGTTTGGTTGGTGGCAAACGAACTCTGTGGCAAGTGCGGAAAGTGACACGTGTCATAACACTTTCCTGATTTTACCCAAACCGCCAATAATCGGTAACGGTAACTCCCACTGTTTGTTTCATTATCGTCTGTTCTTTCCTTCTTCTTCTTCTCCGTTTACTTACCAAAATTCTCAAATTAGGGTTTCAGATAATGAAGTGGAACAGTGGAGAAAGCGGTCCTTGATGAATTTGAACCGCAATCCTTGTTCTTGGTCTGCCGTTCGACCAAATGGATGGTGAATTCCATCAACCTGCTCGCGGTGCTTTTTCGGGTCTCGCTTTGTTTCTTTCTCTCTATTACTGCCTTGTTTTATTTATTTTTTCTCAGATTCCTTCACTGCATGCTATTGGCATCTGATAGATTTCTTAAATGAAAGCGAGAGGTTTGGGACCAAAAACAGTTTTTTTGGTTTTTTAAATTAAATCTGAATAACGGTCAGGTTATGGTTTATATTTTGTTTTTGTAATTAGAAATTTTCCCAAAAACACAGATATTATTATGGGTATTAATTAAATTTTGATTTATTTGTCCATGATTCTTGACTTTGCTTTATAAAATATCACATGTTGCCAATGATGCATCTAAAATGCACGTATTATCAGATATAATTATGATGATATCTCATTGTAACTGAGGCATTATGTGGAAAACATGTTCACTTTTATTTTGATTCTTCTCTGTAGCTAATTTTTTTTGTTTGTCAACTTCGTCATAATGTTTTGTTATGTTAGTTGGCCTGGTGATTGTTACAGAAGAACGGAGATATGAAGGATGGTCATGTGGTAGCCTGATTTTATATTGGGCTCCGTGAATCATTTCATGTAATAAGGTATTCTGGATGAAATATGAAGTCCCCCAAAAAATAACTTGTCATTGTAATTTGTCCCTTTTTATCATCAAGCTTTGCTGTGATTCTTATTTTTTTTCTTTTTTTGAGTTTTTGATGCGTTTGGTGGTTTGGTGGCTTGTCAGAGAGGATAGTTATTTAACTTATATATTTTCCTGTTTATTTTGCATTTTTTGTATACTATATATCCCATGCCTATGATGGTGTTAAATATACTTTGAGAAACACAATTTAATACGAGGAAATGAGGCCAAGTTGTTATTTTCCTGTTTTGTTGTTAGATGTGTGCCTTTTTCGGTTTGGTTTGACAAAGTAAGAAAAACGGAATCATGATATTGGTCCGACAAAAGAATGTGTTGTAACTTGTAAGTATATTTAAAATATTACCTTTCTTGGGGGTAGTTATGATTTCACATTGAGATAAATGTGTTTCCCAATTATGGCTTTGTTTTCTTCTTTTTTTATTTTAAGAGAATTCTTCAGTATTGTTTCTGTTCCATTTTGACTTGTCGATTATGTTGCTGTATAGCTTTTCTATTATTACATGTTTCATAGATCATATTGATGGTGGCATTCCTGCAAAACTTTTTGTTGCTAAGAACCGAAGAAGATGTAAGTTGTTTTGTTGGTGTTGACTGATCAATGTTTCTGAAGATTTTCTGAAGGATAAAAAGAAACCATGACATACAGGAGTGGGGATGATGGGAATTTTTTTATTCCTTATGGACTATTTTTTATTTGCCTTACTTTGTTTATTATTTTGAGGCTGTCCCCATATAAGTTTCATTTTTGTTCTGTTTTTCTTTTAATTTTTTTTTTGTGAACAGCTTTGTTCACTCATTGTATACTTTGGTTTTTGAAATATGTTCTTTCTGATTCCCTATAAAAAAGAATTAACGATTTATTATAAACTTTGACTGCTCTGTAGCTCCCATGTGATTTGCTTGTTGTGTGTGTTTGGTATTTTATATTATTTCTATATTTATGCAAAAAAAATAAAATTGGTTTACTGCCATCAAGACAGTATATTGTCAGTCTCACTTGTACCATCAATTTTCTGAAAGCTTTGTTCTTTATTTGGCTAAGAGTGACATTGCATAGTGTTTGGAGTTGCCACTTCATGGCTGCTATGTTGTTTGTTCATCTCAGTATCACTTTGAGCTTCCCAAAGAGTTTGAACTTTCAATTTATAATTTCATGAATTTCCTCTGAGAAATTTGTATGTGTGCTTACGTCCTAGAACATGTTTTTAATCCAATGCATGTTTTTGCTGCCATCACATGTCATCTTGAAGTAATTGTGGTAGTTAAATGGATGTAGCATACGACATTTGTGGAAGCTGGCAGGACTCTACACAATCAGTATACTTTTGCTGGGGTGAGTTCCTAGCTGCCATGATAACAGCTAAGAAACCTCATGATGCTGGTGTTTCCATTTTCTTGTAATTTGTAACTTATTTTTTAGGAACGGATGCCATTAGAGTGAAATATGCTGATGGGACTCGAATCTGTAATCTCATGTGCAGGTGTGACAGGATCAATCTCATCTCGTCTCGTAAATTCTTGTTATATTAAATATATAGATATCTTTATTAGAACTTGAGATTCCCATGATTGTCGAAAGCTGTCAGTAACATTTTGATATTTAGCCTCTTCAATCAACCATTTGCAAGATTATTATGGTTATGCTGGTCAGCATATAACTTTTTTTGCCCCTAGGCCTGAATGGCGTGGTAGAGAAATGAGCACTAATTAAGTGAAATGGTACCTTTATATAAAGTAAAATTTAATAAACGGAGGCTCATTTTTTTCACAGTTTAGAGGAAATTATAGAATATCTTCTAGCAAATCTGCCTTTTTTCAATAATTAAGCCCATCTGGTTGTTGTTTGGATATGCATATAAGAATGTAAAATAATAATTTTACTGTTGGGCTTGATGAGAATTTCGTTCCACCATATTAAATTTATCATGACATTAAATTTTACCCTGGCTAAAGAGTAGATTATATGCTTTGATAAGATATGTTTCCTTATATCTCTTCATCTGGCCTGGGTTAATGTGTCTATCATGGTCTATACAATGATTATAATCTTTGCTCTGTGTTGCCAAAAAAGTAGTATTCTTTTTTTACTATTGTGATAATAATCTATTTATCACTTTTCCTTGTTGAGGGTAGGTACGCAGTGGTATATATGATGGTAAAAGTGACAATTATTGCCTTTATGACCTCTTGAGTGGGATGAATAGAAAACTTTAAAGTCTATAAAACAATTGAGCCTCAAAATTTAGTGCCCAAGTCATTGACCCTTGAGGTGCCACGGTTATAAGAATTGAGCTTTGTGCTTTAGCTTCCTAACATGCCAACCAGTACAAAAGAGTGGGTGTGGCCACGTGCCCTCGTCCGTGCAATCTGCATGCAAAGGCGTTGTGATGGGCTTGGCATATCGTCCATCTTTGTGTCGTGTGACGTAAATGTCCATTGTATGGTTTAGGTGTTATCGCGTCAAGTTGTGCTGGTCAACGGTTCTTGAGGGTTTTGTTAAAATTTCCTATTTGTTTTTTAAAACAGATCTCTATTGTCTATTTCTAAGATAAACGGTGGAGATAATTTTTAGTTTTTTATTTAATTTTCTAATAAAATATATTTTTTAAAAGGGTTGAAAATACAAAAGCGTCTTTCTACACATTAAGTTTGACCAACTTTAAGTAACGGTAACCGTGGATGACTACAAGATGTCATTGTCATTTAATAATAAAATTGTTTACGGTTGTAAAAGGGTAAATATAAGGGATTTGGGTGTAATTTTCTCTTTTATATATATATATATATATATATATATATATATATATATATATATATATATAATTATTGAAAGGTTATAGTAGTACAAGTTTTGTTTTTAGATTATTTTTTTAGAAATATTACACTAATTCGGGGTTTATTTACAGATAATCTAATTAAAAAAAATCGAACTACTTAACACGAACTCAATTTCACTCCGACTCAATTTTCAATTAAAAAAACACATTATTCAATTTAAAAAAAAAAAATCGGTATTATTCAGTCATAAGATTATAAAACAAACCCAACCTTAATCATAAAATTTGAGCTTATATAGTTATGTAACCCCACCTAGATTAAAATAATACAGGATCATGTCAAAAATATAGAAAAAAAAATACTACATGTGAGTTATCATTTTAATCATCAAAGTAATTCACAATTACATTATAATCATTTTTTCATTATAGGATTCACCGATTCAATATGCGTGCAGGCATTAACATAACCAGTAACCAGATCATGTCAAACTTGTCCAACTCTTGACGTAAAGAGTCTAAAATAAAATCAAAATCAAAATCTAACAAACTTTCTTCACCTACGATGTCTGAAAGGCATAGAATATTGCACTCAAATATATATATAAAAAAAACATAGAATATTTAATTTATTTAAACTCTTTAAATTAAACATATAATTATTGCTTCAAGGTGCGAGTAAAAAGAAAAGAACGCACCAATCTATAGAAGTGTTTTTGAGCACAAAAAGGATATCTAATGAAAGAATCTTACGCTATCTAACACCATCTGCCTTTACGCATCACCTCTTACTATACAAGCGGTAGTGCAACTTATCTTTTACGTTAATGGTGGAGGATTCAAGTCTCATCATATACATTTAGACATAATACTTCTTGAAATATATTTTCTTTTTTAAAACATCCAGCATAAATCAGCTGAAAATTTTATGCAGCGAAAGGAAGTAATTTATTATGAAAGGTACACCAGGGATAAACCCAAAATCCACAAAACTTAGGTTTAAAGCTGATTCTGCTAACACTATCATACATTTTGCAATCTACCCTCATCTGTACAACCCTCTACTTTTCAAGTACACCAATCAGAAACACTAAATCATAAAATTTAAAAAAAAAAACCTTATATAATAGGGGGGATGAACCCAAAAGAAAGAAATTTGAGGTGATGACATGCTGTAAAGAGCTTCATTATCATCCATGCCGATTCACTTTGTCCTGCATTTAAGATGAACACTGGCCTGTTCATTGTGGCTCCAGAGTTGGGAAATTCACTTTTCCCCCCTTCAGACATCTTTGTAGGAGAATGAGAAAGATGGATAAATGAGTTACTATGATTCAAGCCTTCTGGAATGTACGCGAAGAAACCCCGTGTAGAAGTCTTACAAATCCCAAGAAACTAAGTTTCCCATCTGAATGCCTTATCCAATCTTGGAGAACGACGTGAACAGGTACTGACGGGCTAAGTCCAAGCTCCTAATAAAAGCAAATTTATCACAAGTTAGTATTCTGCTATCCGTTAGGGGATACAACATGCTGTTACAGAAACCAATTTTGCTTTAAGGCTCTTTCAGAACTCGTAGAATGAAGAGTCTCTTGCTTAGCTCAGTTTCTAGTCATAACAGCATGAATTTTTTGGCTCAAAAATTCTTCTAATAGTGGAGACCGTTATAGTGATCACCATTCATCCAGTTCTGTGCCATTAAGTCATCAAGGTTAGTTTCTTTATTTTTCAAGTCTCAGGCTCCAAACAGGAGATTTGACTACCTATATATATATACTACAAATGCATATGAGAAAGAGAGAGAGAGCATACTGAGGCAAGTTCCTCAATCATAATGGGTCTATTGCCGTCTTTTTCAAACAACTCATAAGCATGCCTTGCATGTTGCTCCCAAGTGTCCATTCCTTCCAGCTGATGCACACTTATGGCAGCAGCACAAAATTCTTCAAAATCCAGTTTTCTATATTGAAGAGAACCGATCTGTATCACACAAGACTTGACATCAGTAATTTTCTTACCAATTTTAAGTCTTATAATAGACCATTTGAAACTAATTATTGCCAAAATAGACAAATTGGCTTCTATGAATGTTTACCATGTTGACATAGTCTAGAACCCGTGAGTCCTTGATTGCATCTGTGGAGTTCTTCACTACTGCCTGCAAAGTGGTAACACTATTTATATTGTATCAAGAAAAAAAAAAAAATTATTTGAAAAGAGTATAAAAAGAAGCTGACCGTTTTATAGTTCTGCATAGAAATGAATCCATTTTTGTTTGGTCCCAGCAATGTAAATTGTTCCCGTAGATAAGCTAGCTGAGGCACTGTTAATGTCTTTGCAAGAGCCTGTCACCATGGCATAACTTTACCGTTTATTCATTGCTCTAAGATTTAAATACAAAATGTTACATCAAAGATGTAAGCAAATCTGAAGAAATTCAGACAATTTGTCAGTTCAACGACAATTCATGGATCCACAGTAATTTTCCCTACTCCATGAGAATTACAGTTTCTCTTTATTTCAGATGTGATCTAAATAGCTTATAGTACAAATAGGTCAGCCGCAATTAAAGTGTGTAAAAATCCAATTCCTATTGTTTTTCAACCGTATCAATAAAGATGCTAGACCTGACACTTTCATGAAACTTTCCCCACATGTAAAAGGGGCCAGGTGAGTTGGGAAAGCTTGGATCCAATGAATTCTCTGAAATTTACTTATATAAAATCAAATTCTAAACCTTCCTCCATCTCGTTTTCTTACATTCTATGCCTCCAATTTTGGATGATTTAATTGGCATATATCGCAAAGATTGGCAACTTGATTTAGGTTTACCAGCTGTTAAGTTTTTGGATGTGTTTATGGGTTTGCTAACAATAAATGCATTTTAGAAACAAACTAAATAAGTATATAATTGGAAAAAATAATTAATCAGGTATTAATGAAAAAAATAAAATAATCAACTCATGGTCATACCTAACAGACTTTGTAGTAGTCAACTAGTCATATTTATGACATACCAAAGGAAACATTATAACACAACTAAACAATAGCTATGTAATCATACTCACCCCTAGAGCCGATTTTCGTAGAGAAGATGAGCATATATAAGCTTTTACAAGCTTGTATACTATCATATCTGAAGGTATCTTCATATCATGATAATTGGCCAGCCACGGATGACCTATGTACAATAAAAGGTAGCAACGATCAATTTCCAGAATATTTTTTGTTGCACAAGAATATGAATAACTATGAACTTATAATGGTTAAATCAGGTGGAATAGTGATACTTAAGACACCTCCCTAGTCCCTCAACGATTAGATTGGGCTGCATACTGATAGGTCCACAAGAGATATAAAAATCAAAGTGGTGACCATCAAAGAAATTGTTCATGGATAACCAATGTCGATGTATAGGGCCTGATTAAATTGGTGACTTACTCAGAGCCTGAGCAGCAGTTAGTCTCTTACGGTAGTCCTTGTTCAACAATCTCTTCACAAAATCAATTGCCTCGGGGGATAAAGAAGGCCAAGGGGCTTCATCAAAGCTTGGATCTGCTTTAAGGACGGCTCGGAAGATGCCAGATTCTGTACGAGCCCAAAAAGGTCGACTTCCGCACAGAAGAATATAAGCAATGACCCCTATACTCCACATATCAGCTTCAGTTCCATATGATCTATGCAAAACTTCAGGAGCAACATAATATGCACTCCCTACGATGTCATTCAGCCTCTCATCTGCAAGTTATTTGAATAGTCAAGCACCAATGAACATATTAACATAAACCAGAGAGAGAAGCCTCAGCTAGTAGTTCTGACCTGGCTTTACATAGTCAGACAGCCCAAAATCAATGGCCTTTAATGGTGAATTATCTTCCTTAGTAGTAAAAAGAAAATTCTGAAACAGAAAATATAACACAACAGAATAAGAAATGGAGAAATGCCATTGGAGAAGATACATAAACTGAGAACAGGAAAGAAAGTGAAAATTAGAATTATAAATAACTAAACGGAATGGACTGTTATTCAGTGCATCCAGCCACTGATCAAGAAAACAAAGTGGACTACGATGGAACACAAGCACAGTCTAAGCCATGCGTGGACAAATTTAAGAAAGAAAGCACTGGCCATGTCAAGGGACATGAGCTCCAGATAATAATATTCTTAGCTTTACGTTCAATGCTTGCTTTTTTTAACTTGAAAAATATTTGTGATAAATGTGGATAGCATTTTATGCCCTAGTTTGTATACTTTGTTGTCAAAATGATACAGAATGCAATATGATCATACAATTTGAACCCTGGATTAGTGAAACATATAAAATGACGATATTGATGAGTTAATTACCTCTGGCTTCAGATCACGGTGAACTACACCTTGGAAATGACAAAAAGCTACCACATTTAAAATCTGAACCATAACAGCTTTTGCATCTTCTTCTGAATATTTTCCACCCCTAGAGAAAATCGATGGAAAGCCAGTTAGAGGGTCACCAAACAGGCCAATGGTTTACAATTAAGATAAAAGTAGGTACAAGCATGGGCACCTTGAAAGTATTCTATCTAATAGTTCACCGCCTTTGCACAACCTAGACACATCAAATACAAATAAGGGTAAGGTCCAGAAGTTAAAACCAATTAAAAATCTAATGGGTAGATGAAAAAGAAAGAAATGAACAAGATAAACTCATAATCAGCATATGCTACTGGAAAAACCCTTATATGTCCCCAAGAATATTTTAAGCCCTGAGGTCAAGTATTTTGACCAGGTATAGGCAATTCAGCCGGCTAACTTAAGTTCCACAGAGGCAATATATAGACTGATCATTTAACTGACTGACCATGTCAAGTCAACTTCATTGTTGTAACTCTATGAAACTAACTAACATCAGAATCCAGGTTAGCCAAAATATAATGGGCATCAAAATCACAATGATGTCAGCATTGACGAAACACAGTAAATCCAGTATGAATTTCATGAAATTGCTTGCATCTACACATACATGCCATGTGTTAATACTTCGGCATTTTTCCCAGGGAACCAAAATACAACAGAAGATGTCAGTCCAAATCCTTGTCACAATCACAATCCATTAACATATAAATTATAATAACTACTAATGTAACACAACAAGATCTTTATTAAGAAGCAGTGAAGGGATTTAAACTTACTCCATTACTACATAAACATTGTCTTCATCTTCATAAGCATCATGGAACTGCACTAGGTTTTTATGCCCTGTCAGCGCCCGCAATATCTTAACTTCTCGCCTTACATCCTCTATAGCAATTGCTGTGGTCATCTGCCAAAAATTAACATATCGTAAATTGATTCCCGAAGTAGGAAAACACTAACTATGCCAAATGGCGAGTCTTGTACTAATACGCCAATGATCTGAAAGGAAAACGGCTCCTTCAAAGGTCATTTTCATGAGAAATATTTATATTAGCAATATGGAGAACATAACAAATCTATAACTCCATCGTAATTTACTTCTAATTTTCCACAACAAATCGGAAATAATCATAATAGTAATAATCTACTTGATTTCACAATGTATAGAGCTCATTCAAATGCACTGATGCATCATTGTAACAAAAAAAAATATTTTTTATGAAAGTTTCAAATTAGAACAAAATACAGATAACATGCAAGTAATTTTTTTCTTTTCGTGAAAGTTTCAAATTAGAACAAAATACTCATAACATGCAAGTAAACAATAATATCAGAGATAATATTCAATATCCCTCTATAGAGCACACACATATCCTTCCCAACAAATCAAACTGTTAGCAAAACAATTGCACAAGTAGTTCACTCTTTAGATATGCTATAAATTGGGGAAAGGAAATATTCTTCAAACTGACAAAATATAACAAAATATAAACAAAGTAACATATGTTATAGCAAGAGATAAGAATGATTACCTTAGACTTGGGAATAACTTTGACAGCCACATCTTGGCCTTTGAAAGAGCCTTTCTTGGCCTTAGCAGAGCAAGTGTAACCAAAATGACCACGACCCACTTCCTCATCAAGCTCATAATGAGCCAAAAACTGCTTAGAAAACCCAAAATTCTTGTCCAAAGCAATGTCACTCTCATTTCCTTCAGGAATTGAGGCCTCATTGGGCTTGACAGAACCATGCCTTCTCGCAAGCAATGCGCGGATATGCTTGGCAGGTGAAGGCGGAGGAAACGGACGCTTGAATATGCGCAAAGGTGTTGAATTCAAGCTGGGTATAGCTGGTGAGTTCTTGAACAGACTTGGTAGTGGACTTGGGCTGTAAAATGGGAAGGCTGAGGATTTCTTGGGTTGTGAATTCGGTGGTGGCTCGTCTTCAAAAGCAAGAGTTGGGTTTTGTGGTGATGGCTTGTGTTGATTTTGATTGGGTTTTCCATGACAGAGTCCCATGACAGTGAGACTTAAAGAAGAAATAAGAATTCCAGAATCCTCCTCACAAAAAGCTTAACCAACTATAAACAGTTGGATTTGAAGTTGCAGGAATAGGATCACCAAAAACCCAGTTAAGTGTTTTATCACTGTAAAAATTTCCCAGAAGATCAAATTCAAAGAGAAAGGAGAAAGAAACCCAGAAAGAAAATACAACAAAAACAGCAGCAGCAACAACAACAACAACAACAACAAAAGCAATTCAACTTTACTGATCAAAGAAACAATGCAAGAAAGAAAGAAAGAAAGAAAAACCCAAGAACAAAAATATAATAATAATAATGAAAAAAATAAAGAAGAAGAAAAACTGGGGAAGCAAAGAAAAGGGAGAAGCAAGGAAATTTACAGCAGGAAGGAATGAATTATGAATAGAATGAGTGAGCGAGGCAAAAGAACAGAAGAAGAAAAAGGGGAGGAAAGGTAAAGATGCTTAGCAGAGGCAACAAGAAAAAGAGAGAAAATATGAAGAAAGAAAAAAATTGAAAATTGAAAATTGAAAATTGAAAAATGAAAAAAGAAAAGAAAAGAAAGAATGGTTGTTTGTTTATTTGTGCTTTTTGTAAGCTTTATTGTGAATGGGTTAATGTGGGAGAGTGGAAATATCAAGTTTTGGGGGTTTGATTGATCTACTCTCTAATTATTAATGGAAGAAGTGGGGTTGTGTTTTGGATCCTTCCAGCCTGTCTTTTTTTTTTTTTTGATTTCACTATTTCTTCTCTCATACACATTGCATTATATACAATTGAATTGGATTGAGATTTGAGAATTGAATTTGGATGATGAATTGCAGCTGTATCTCAACTTTCTAACTCACCCACAACTATTCTCTTTGAGCCTTTGACTTGCTTTTTTCTGCCTTTGAATGCCTTTGTCTTCTTTTCCTTTTTCTTTTTTATTTTTCAGCTTATACCCATATATAACTCAAAAATTATAATGTTGTTTCTTGATCAATGACATTAACGTTTTAAATTATATCAAACAATACATAACGAGGGATATCTACTTTTATGATATGAGAGAACTTCTCTCTTATCAAATACTACGTGTATTTCCATTGATATTGAAGGGGAGATACGTTACCATATGTACTAAAAGGTGAGGGGATCTATAGACGGGTTAGCGATAAGTTTTAAAAATTATGTTATAATTTTCAACTTTGAATTAAAATAAAATTGATAATGATCCTCACAAAGCAGAATAAAAGGCATTTCTTTTTGTTTTTAAGCTTTTATTTAAATTTTGAAATCATCTTGCTTAAACAACTTTTAAGAAATATACTTATTTATAAAAAGAAAAAGGAAAACTGTATATATTTTTGGAACTCATATAAAAATACTTTATAATAATGTGTGTATATTTGAATGATAAAAATGTCATTGCGGTCACACAAATTACGATCATTTGACTATAATTATAATTAATTGGTATTATCATTATCACGTGATAGTATTGCTATATAGAAAGTGGTCCATGCATGATTTCTTTGATCAAATCTCCTCGATCTATATTCTATACCAGCTAGCTAATTCATTTTCAGTTTCATCACCATCATCATCATTTTCAACAATCCTTTTTATTTATTTATTTATTTTATGCAATTGTTGTCTTCATTTCTTAAAACAATTTAATTTCTGGTAAGACTTTTGCTAACCTAACATTGTTGAAAATTATACAATTTACACTCGAAGATTTCCCCAGTATTGTTCCTTTTTTTCTTCAAATTGCATCAAATATGAAATATTGTGAGGTTCAATTAAAGCCATTTATAATTAAGTCATATCAGACAATGATGTGTTTTGAAAGAAAAATTACTGGAACTCTTTTTTGTTTTTTTGGGTAGCATTTTGCTATTTTATGATCTCTAATGGGAAATCAGAGTATTGTAACCTTAAATTGTAGGGCTTGTGTCTGCCCTTTATGTGTGTAGGGTTTTTTTTTGCACAAAAGTAGGTGCATCTACTTTCATTGTCTCAAAATGGTCCTGTGTTGTGACATTGGGGAGCTCTTAATGCTTTTCATTAATCAACACTCTCTTCTTTTATTAAACTCTATTTCACTCTTCACCAATTCGACTTCCATTATTATAACCTGAAAAAAAAAATTATTTCTTTCGGTTGTGGAACACTTCATAAAGTCTTGTGAAATAGAGTGTTCACTTATGTGGGTAGGTGACCTATATATGTTTGCTGTGATTGCTTAATTGTAGTATGTGTTTGTTTATGTTCACAATTCATACTATAGTGGAGATCTAATGGATAAGATTGCATTTGTATTAATCATATGAACATTTTCTTAACAAATGGAAAACAATAAAAGACTTAGGTCCTGTTTGATTTTTCTACTTAATAATTAATGGCACTTAATGTGTCCCATTAAGTTATTTTGTTTTTTTTTTCAGTGATAAAATCACTTAAACAACCCTTAAAACCACTTGTTTAGAAAAGTGAAAAAAATTCACTTTTCACTTAACACAAATCCACTTAAATTTTATACAATTTTTTCCTTCCAAAATTATCCTCGTCAATCTAACTAATTTCCAATTTTGTTTCTTGTTAAACTACTATTCATAATAATAATAAAAAATTCATTCTCACCATAAATAACTACAGTATCACAAAAGTTAATTGCTTCAAAACTCAAACAATTAGAGACTGGTTTTGCTACCATATTCTGGTTTTTAGTAAGGAGCCGTTCTTTTTTTTCCTTATAATTTGATAATTAATTTTTAAAATTTTATTTTAGAATTCAATTGCATCTAAATAATATTAATAAAATAAATTTAAAATATATTAATAGCTAAATAATTTTGTTTTATAATTATTAAATTATTTGTTGTAGTTATCCTGAATATATTACAATATAAATATATAACAAATAGTTAGAAGGATATAGATGTAAAAGTATTAATTTTAAGATATTTATAACTTAAAAAATAAACAACGTATCACTTACATTCAGTTTCCAGTGAAAAAAACAAACATGTTTTTCAGTTTTCAGTCTTCAGTCACTATTCAGTCCTCAGTAACATTCAACACTGTTCAGTTTTCAGACAAAAAATCAAACGAAGCCTTAGGTACCGTTTGATTTTTCCACTTAATACTTAATGACTCTTAATGTACTTCATTAAGTTATTTTGTTTGTTTTTTAAGTGATAAAATCACTTAAAGAACCCTTAAAACTACTTGTTTAGGAAAGTGAAAAATTTTCATTTTTCACTTAACAAAAGTTAATTATAATTCAATGTAATATTTTACTTCCAAAACTATCATCACCAATCTAACAATTTTTCAATTTTGTGTTCAGTCAAAGTGTTGTTCATATTAATATGTCTTTTTAATTTCTCACCATAAACAATTATAGCTTCATAAATCCTAATTGCTTCAGAACTCAAACAATTAAAGACAAGTTTTCCTACCATATTCCGACTTCTGGTAACCACTCATTCATTTTTTTTCTTATAATTTGATAATTAGTTTTATTAGTTTTATTTTAGAGTTTTGTTGCATCTAAATAATATTATTAATATAAATTTAAAATATTATTAATAACTAAATAATTTTGTTTTACAATTATTAAATTACTTGTTATAGTTATCTTTAAGATATTAAAATGTAAATAATAACAAATAGTTAGAAGGACATAAATATAAAAATATTAATTTTCAGATATTTATAACTTAAAAAAAATAATCAGTTTATCGTTTATATTTAGTTTTCAATGAAAAAAAACACACATGTTTTTCAGTTTTCAGTTTTCAGTCACTATTCAGTATTCAATAACATTCAGTATCATTCAATCTTTAGATAAAAAATCAAACGGGACCGTACACTTACTAATTAAGAATGAAAATGAATTTCATAGAAAAGAAAAATTATTTCACAGTTATTGGGTGTATAGAATAATTAAATGTTAGAAGTTACAAATCAAAACTAGACGTCCCTAGCTAGCTAGCTTGGTATTGCAAGTGAGGTGATGATTTTGTTTGACTGACATGTAAATATATAGTATATACACAATAACTTTGACAAGATTTAACTATTCATATATAAATGATCTATTAAAATAACATTAGTTATTCTATCTCTATATCTTGGAGATCTCAATTTACGGTGTGTCAAGTAGAAAATAAAGACCTATCACATTTAAAGTTGAAATACAATCTGGGAGATGAGTAGACACATTTATCATTTTTTATTAATTAATTTATTTTAATGAATATTTATTTGAACATATCAAAATCAAACACTATAAATACGGTCCTGATATTTATTTTTATGATCAAAAAAAGTTATCTTCCAATACTGGAAGAGTTATTCTCACACTTATTGCAGTTTTATAACTAGTAAAAGACAAAACAATATATATATATATAAAAGGTGTTAATGTTTGAATTAGTTTGATGGACATGGATGAAATTGTGAAGTCTTCTACTGCTGAGACGATATTTAAAAATTTTGAATTATTTTTTATGGGTGGACTTCCGGGCACAATGCATGTTATAGGTGGCAATGCACAGGGAATTATGAAACTTGGAGAGGTAGGCAGTATTAAATATTAATTATATAATAACATCATTTATAAAATAAACTTTAAATGCAAACAAATGCAATTTTTCACTAAAATAATCTAGTTGGATTATTTATGGATATAATAGGCTTACTTTCTTTGTTGCTTAAAATAACATCCAAATAAGTTTTTGAGTTGTAAACAATTTGTCACTAATACCATTTTTATTTTATTTTTAGCCATAAAAATAGGGTGGGGAAGAATTTCAACAATTTCTACAATAACATTAAAGTTCTCATTTCATGCAACATCAAAGTTGGTTATATGTCAATTATATATACATACCATTAATACAAACTTTGTTAGCTAAAGTTCTCAACTACTTAGACATGTACGTCAAAAAATTTCCTTTTTGTAACTTAACATCATCAATAATTAATGTATGCCTTACTTGTATGATGAATAATCCCTTTACTTTCTTTTTAAAGGCAAACAAATTCGATCCCTCGTCTTTTTAAAGGTGGAAGGGAGGAAAATAAGTAAAATATGAGAAAATTTTGCTTTTTTTTATTTTTCCTTTTTATTCTATCACTCTGTCTTTTTTTAGACAATTACTAGATGTATGAATTGTGTTTATTGTATCAATGAAGTAATGAGATAATTCAATTTTTTATTAGTATGACAACTTTATACTTGATTTTGATAATGAAAAATATTGATATCTAACATTAATTGATTTAAGTAAAATTTCAGTCATATTGGAGATCGATAGGCAAAAACATCATGCAAGATCCACTTTAATTTCTTAATTGAAGTGCATGAAGGGTTAAAGAAACAAGGATTAACAATATGGCTCAGTCAAATGGAGAAGTTCTTTTAGATTAAGATTTTGTTTTGTATGTAATTGATCGGTATGCAATATTTATTTAGACTTGCTCGAAAATTTAATTATCCTTGGCTAACCAAAACCATCATGAACTTAGATATGTGAACTTATTTGAATAACTTCCAATTCCTTACACAATACAATAGTGGTGAACTTACACCAATCCTTACCAAGTGAGCCCCACATGGATTTCCAGTGTTTCTCTAACACTCAAATACAAGAGAAATGATTAAAGATTACTATTCATGAGGACCTTTGATAGGAAAAGAGACTCGAGGTAAAAGGAAATTGGTGGAATGAATGGAGGTAAGCGTCGGCCGAAACACTATAAATTCATGAGTTTCATTTTCTCTCACTTATATATTTAGATTATGCAATTTACTATAATATATAGTTTACATTAATATTTATATTTTCATAAACATTTTAAAATTGCATTTGTGGTTACGATTTGTTTTGAAACCTAATTCAATTATCTTGAATTGTTCCATAATACAATAATACAATAACACAGTTGGTAAGATCAATCGTTTTGATCATTCTCATACAAATCTATCAAAGTTAGCCGGTTTCAATATCAATATAAACATATATCTATATATAACAAGACTAATTTGATTGACTAGATTGATGAATCAGATTATTACATTTTTAAAGGTCCTATTATCTAACCGTGGAAATAACACTATAATTCTTGATTTTTAAAGAGTAATAGTTTAATAAATTAAGTTTAAATAGCACCAAAGTAAGTGGTTACTAAAAAGAGAGAAAATCAAAAGTAGTCACCGAAGTTATTAGAATTTCGTTTATAACCACATACGAAATTTTATTCATTAATAGTCATATTTTTAAAAAATTACCTCAATACCCCATATATATAAACTTAAAAGGTAAAAAACAGTGGAAAATGTTAGGGTTGTCTCTCAACCAATAAAAGACAATCGTGGAGAGGAGAGGAGAGGGAAATAGGTTCGCCGTCGTAAGGATGAGGAAGAGAGGGGTGTCGTCGTCGGCAAAGTTCCCCGCCGAAGTCTTCATCGTTGTCGCCGAAGAGAAGAGAGCCACCTCGTGGTCGTCGGTGAAGTGTTGATCATCGTCAAGGCCATCGTTGTCGTCGTGGAGTGGAGGAGATCGGAGATCGTGGTTGTCGACAGTAGCAGTGGCTACCGAAAGTGTTTGTTTATTTGAAGGTTTAGCTTTGTTTTCAATTCATTTGCTGGTTGTTTGCTCTTTAAATTTCGGTCAATTTTTTAGAACTTTGATTTGTTGCACTTTAGATTTGATTGGTATTACGAGTATATCTTCTAGCTTATCTTGCAATTGATTATGTTTTTGATGTTTGAATCAGAATTATAAGAGACTAGAAGTAGTCAAGACTGGTAGTGGTGCTTTGTGTTTGAAGAAATATCTTACAAACGTACAGAATTATATTGTTGTTAATGTTACTTATTTGATTATTTTATTTATGATAATCTGTCTTTTTCAGCATTGCCTATATGAGTGTATGTCGTTCTTCTGTTGTTAAAGTGTAATTGCGTAATACTTTGATTTGCTCTTTCAGGTGAAATGGTTGAACAAAGAATTAAGCAAATTATGGCCATTGGTTACAGAAATACGAGAGGTTATACAACTGAAAGGCTAAAATGTGATGATCTTCATGACTTAATATGATTTTATGGCTGTTATCTGTTTTTTTGATGATCTTCTTATTATGTGGTTTCTTTTCACTATATATGCATGTAGTGGAACATGTTTGATAGTAATAGGCGAAGTCTTACTAGCGTGCTTGTATTAGTTAGTGGATGTATAATATAATTTTAGTGAACAATGTAATTAGGTGAAAGGAAGTTTAACACTAAGAGAAAATAGGGATTAGAGATTTGAGAAAAGGAAATAAAGCAATATTAATGGATTATATACAAATTTTATGTTCTCAATAACTATGCCTAAGGTGATTGGATGTGTTTTTTTTTCAGGCAGCAGAATTGGTGATAAAAGAATCTGTTGAACCACTATTAGAAGAATATCGACCTTCAGAAATTACATCGTTAAAGTTTAGCAAATTGTCTCTTGGCGATGTTGCACCCAAGATTGAAGGTATGCTTGAGTAGAGGAACTAAAACTTGTTTTCTTTATTATTAATTTTGTCCTTATTTCTTCTATCTGCATGGAGGTTTTTAGCATATCAGAAAGCAACTGATTGAATTTTGACTACTTCATTTGTGGAATTTAATGCCTTTAAGATTTTAGCCGAAGCTTTTCATGGTTGTACACCTTCCAAGTTGTGACGTAGTACATACTACATACACCTTTTATTTATGTGCTTGAATTTTTAT
Source organism: Dipteronia dyeriana (assembly GCA_032871835.1). Taxonomy (NCBI): domain Eukaryota; kingdom Viridiplantae; phylum Streptophyta; class Magnoliopsida; order Sapindales; family Sapindaceae; genus Dipteronia; species Dipteronia dyeriana. The sequence continues at coordinate 31,201,578 of CM065298.1, forward strand.
AATATTTCAAGTTCTGTAGTAAAGACAAATTTGATTTCATTTTTTAGTTTGTTGTGAACATTTCAATATCAATTTAAAAGTGAAGAAAATTTCTGTTTGATGGATTCGGATTGTGAGGATTTTGTGATTTGAGAGATTCGAATTGATTTATATTGTGCTGATGAATTACAACAAGAGACAAGTTTTGCAATGTTGTTGCAAGTGTTGTTGACAGTGTTGCACATTTTGAAATGGTTTTTATTAAATTTGAAATCATTTTTTAAATGTAGGCAACAAACTTGAAATCTTGCTTTAAATCGCATGAACAAACTTGAAATCATGCTTTATACAGGTTTTGGAGTGTTGCCATTGTTGGACACTTGGAAATGGATTTGCTTAAACTTGAAATCATGCTTTATCTCGCAATTCGTAAACTTGAAATCATGCTTTAACTTGCAATTTACAAACTTGAATTCATGCTTTAAATCAGGTACTGGTGTGTTGACAGAGACATTTTGAATTAGATTTACCCAAACTTGAAATCACTCTTTAAATCGTATACAAGAAATTTGAAATCATGTTTTAACTCGCAATTCACAAACTTGAAATTACACTTTAAATAACAGGGACCATCAAGTTTTACTTGAAATTACAACTTGTAATATGTTCAGAAATTCATTTCAGAACATTTCTAGTTGTAATAAGTTCGTACTACAACAAATCCATACTGATACTTGACTTAAGTTAGTAATAAAACCTAAACATATATTGAAATTATAAATGAGTAGTATCGCCATCAGTGGAGTACCCGTTGTAGGCTGAGAGTGATCAACTAACGGGCATGTCTTGCGATTATGGCCAAATACGTGACATACACTACATGCACGTTGTCTACGTGTCGGCGGTGTTGGCCACTCAACACTTATAGATGTGTTTAACTGTCCATAATTTGGTCTTCATCTTGGGTTAGGGCATCCTATCCTATTATGACCTTGTTCGCCGTATATCGTAAATCATCCCACTACCCACCATAGTTGATTAACACCCTGTAATCCATTCACCTGTAAAAAAAAAATCGCAACAAAATGTTAGATTTTAAGATTTTCAATACGTTTCACGTTTCTAGTGTCTAAACTTGAAATCGTGCTTTATATCTCTATAAATATCTCTACATTTCAAGTTTTATCAACGTTTTGAATTTTTATAGAAGATTTCAAGTTCAGTTTTGACTTTTTATAAAACATTTCACGTTAATGAACATCTGAAACTTGAAATGTTCTGGAAAAAAATGTGTACATTATATTCTTTAAATTCTTCACAAAACCACACAATAGTAATGAAATAATGTTAAAAGATATTATACTAACTGTTTGGAACTCAAACTAATAAAAAATGGAATATGAATACACATCTACTATAAACATTTCAAGTTTTATGAGGTCTAAACTTGAAATCATGTTTTAAATCTCTGTAAACTTTGCTACATTTCAAGTTTTATCCACATTTTGAATTTTCATATTATATTTCAAATTCTGTTTTGAGTTGTTAGAAGACATTTTAAGTTTATGAACATTTGAAACTTGAAATATTCTGGAAAAAAACGTGAATCTTAAATTCCACAATTTCTTCAAAAAACACATAATAGTACTGCAATCACGTTAAAATCATGTTATATTATTTGTTCTGAACTCAAACTAACAGAAATGGAAGACATTTACACACCTTTAACTGAATTAGAGCAAATCGATAAACTTGTTCAAAACCTCTCAACCTAACAACGGTGTTCTTCAAATCCTCAACAAACAGTGTGCTTCTCATCGATTTGCAAGATACTTGAAATCCACTGTCTTCGATTTGCACAAGAAGAAGAGAGCTATTTCGGTTTGCACAAGAAGAAGAGAGTAGCAATGGTCTATGGTGAAGGAAAGAAGATGAGGGGGGAAACCGTGGAGAAGAAAAAGAAAAAGAAATTAAACACTGAGGGGTATTCTGGTAATTTAAGGATACACACTGAAATTATTTATAAAAAATGGCTATTAACAAATAAATTTTCGTATGTGGTTAAAAACGAATTTTTCATATTAGATGTGGTTGTTTTTAGCAATTTCCACTTCTTCAAAATGTCCATACTTTACTCATTTTATATTGTTTTTCACTTTTTGTTTTTTTAACTTCAACTTTTCTCTTTTCTCTTACTTTCTTCAACTTGTCTGAAACGAATTCTCTATAATAGCACTTCTCTCTTCAATCTCCTCAACTTTTGGCAACTGAAAATGATTTCGAGACTTATTTCCATGAGTCCAAGACTTCTTTTGTTTTTACAAGATTTATTTAGGTATTTACGAGACTTATTTTGTATTTTCAAAACTTATTTTGTAATTTCCTAGATTCATATTATATTTCCAAGACTTATTTGGGTATTTTTGAAACTTATTTTATATTTCCGAAACATATTTGGGTATTTCCGATACTTAATTTATATTTATGAGATTTATTTTGTAATTTTCGAGACTTATTGGATATTTTTATAAATTTCGAGATTTATTGGTCAAGATACAAAATTTCCAAAAAAAAATCATCTTCTTTAGGGATGACCATTTTCCCCGGGACCCCAAATCTCTGCTCCCCCATCCCCATTTGGGGGAAATTTTTTTGGGGGAAAATTGGGGGGGATGGGGATGATTTTCATCCCCAAATTAAAATGGGGATGGGGGGGAGGTGCCCCATCCCCATTTTCCCAAAATATTAATATATTAATATATATTTATTTTTTTATTTTCAATATTTTTTTTATTTTACTAACTATATATACATCTTTTATATGTAATTTTTACTGATATAGGGAAAATAGGGGAATGAGGAAACGGGGGACCTTGGGGAAATGGGGAAACGGGGAAACTGAGAAAAACAGGGAAATGGGGGAATGAGGATGGGGATGGGGGGACCTCCCCCCAATACTACCCCATGTCCCCATCCATATTTTCCCCAAATTGGGGGGGGGGGGGGGGGATGGGGATGGGGATGGGGATGAGGAGACCTACATCCATCTCCATTTCCCTATTGGTCATCCCTAATCTTCTTCATCGACCTCCATGGAGGTCGAATAGAAAAGTAAATAAAAAAAAATCAAAACCGTGAACTGATTACTGTGGGGTATTTTTGAAAGAAACCCATTTTAGTTGCCAGTTAAACTTAACTTATTAAAATAGTGATAATCTTAAAACTCACCATGTAAAGAGTGCAATAAAAATTTCGAACCCAACTAAAATATTCACTTTAAATTAGATTCAATTGTAAATCATTATTGAATTGAGTTAGATTCAAAACTAGGGATGTCATTTTCCTCCAATTTCCCTAACATCTCCAAATTCCCATCCCTATTTGAGGGAAAAAATCACCCCCAAATGGGGATGGGGATAAACTTTATCGCCAAATGAAAATGATGATAGATCCCTACATCCTCATTTTTCCCATTCTCTCTCTCTCTCTCTCCCCCCCCCCCCTTAAAAAAACCCTTTATTTTATAATAATTATTCATTTTTAACATTTCCCTAATTTTAACTCTAGGTATAACACTTCTTTAACTCTAACTCTTAAATTTATTTGAATTGTTAATATGTAATATTTATTTTATTTGAATGAGTAAGTTTTAGTAATTATTTATAATTAAACAGAGCCAAATGAGGAAAACAAAGAAAAAAAAAGAGGATTGGGTATTGGTAATTGGGAATGAAGGGAAAGAGGGTTGTGGCAATGAGTTGCCGAGTTAGGGAATGAGGGAACCAATATTCATCATCGTTTCCCCAATTGACATCCTATTCAAAATTCTATATAAACCAATAAAATATTAAATGAAATTGGTAATTCCTTCATTATGACTCCAAAGATCACATCTCTAAATAATATGAAAACCTTTCTTATGCTTTCATCTTTCCCATATAGACAATGAAAGGAAAACCATAAAAGATAAAAATACATTGTAAATGGATGTTATTTTATCACTACCAATAATCAATTAACAAATATATGTTATGAGCTTTCTTGAATGCTGATTTTACCCCAAACCCAAAGTAATCTTGATTTCATTTGAAATGCAAACCATCGTTCATATATATAATATATATTTGGAGATGGTTATTCTATGTGACCCCCCACCCACATTGAGTATAAACAAATGATATGCCACCTCTTTCTTAATGAGAAAGAGCCTTTAATTAGGATCTACTTCCATACCCAATTAATGACCATTGAACAACTCATCTCCTAAACCATTAACTGCTTTTCTTATACAAAAAAGTTCCAATTAAAGAGTCATAAAAAAAACAAGACGAGGAAAAAGATAAGATTGGTCCAATACCTTTCAAACATATATAATAAAGTTGTAGCTTTGAGTCTTTCCTTTTTAAATCCTAAATTATTATAATATTTTTTATATATATAATCAATCAAAATTCTAATCCTATGAGATTTTCATTTAAAAAAAAGAGTTCTTAAATTTCTATCACTTTTTGGTACTTATTCTGTGTATCGGTTTAATAAATTGATTTTTTTAGTAACATCAAAAATATGATTACAGTAAAAACACACAAAATTCACTTATTAAATCACACGTTTTTTTTTCTTTAAAAAAGAAAGATCACACGCTTTTTTTCTTCACATGCTTTTCTTTTCAAGCCCTTGATTGAGACTTTTTTATTTTATTTTATAAGTTTCGTGTTTTTTTCTAGACACTTGATCTTTAAATTTAAGGGCATTTTGATAGACTTTATTACTTTTGATGCTATTAAAACTCAATTTTGATTCAACTTAACTTCACATTTTGGTTAAAACCTACCCATTTCTATCAAACTGATATTTACATAAATGTCCAAGAATCAATCCAAACCCTTAAAAAATTCATTTTTTTAAAGCAAAATGAATTCATGAACCACTTAGAAATTATCCCCAACAACCTTCTCTAATTCGGATTCGGTTGGAACACATAAAGAAGGCTAGGAAGGTAAACAAGAATAAATTCTTATTAGTAAAGTTGAAAAAAAAGTGTTGAATATGGCATCAGAACAAAATCATTTCAAGTGGGAAAGGTATGATTATTGGTTTTACAATAACTTTTATATATGTTTGTGATGTTATTATATATATATACTGTATATTTTTAGTGGACCTTCTTCTTGCAGATCATGATCTTTTCTTTTGCAGTACATATAATTTGTTTGTAAAGTATGCACATCGATATGCCATATTAATCAAATAATTCGGAATCATTTCGTTGAACTAAATTTAATAATCATAGTTATGTCTAGCCTTTTTAAAAGAATAATAATTATTAATAAAAAAGAGTAATAATTTTCATATATACTGAAATGGGCACCATTGTATGTGATCATTTCAGTTTCAGGAATTGTTGGTCAAATTGCATTATTCTTTCTTATTAATATTTTTTTTGGATGTCTTGGAAAATTTGGATTGCTAAAAGTTGAATAAATCATAAATTATTGTAATATTTTATAAATATGTGTTATTGGACAAAAGTTAACGAAATGCCTTTTTATATAATACAAACCATAGATATTGTAAAAATTCACAATAATTTATTATGACAATATATATGGAGTCATTTGTTGATTTGATATTCCCAATACTTTGCCTGAATCCCTCCACCACCCAAACCAAACTCATGCCCCCATCCCTTCTGCTTTTTCTCTCATCCTTTTCAATTTTGTTCCATCCCAAAAAACTTTTTATTTTTTTATTTGATTATCTCATTTGAATTTTCAATGAAGTACGTATATGAAAATAATACTAGGTTATCCAAAATTTTGTCCAAAATATTTACCCAAATGATATATTAAGCTGATTTATAGTAACCATAATCATAAAATGATGTATTGATGATGTGTTTATTACAAATCATTTAAACATATCATTTGAGCAAATTTTTGGACAATATAACATCGTACTATGTAAATAGAGTAATTCGTTTGACTAGTTGCTCCACCTTAACAAATACCTTAAAAATAATAAGAAGATAAATGTAGTGCAAATTAATGAAGCATGATCATAAGTTGATTATAAATAAATGTTAATTAAATAATGGTTTTGGAAGCAAGTGTGGAAGTGTGAAAAGCTAGTACTTGGTAGTTTATGGTGCGTTTAATCTTTAATTGTTAGTTTGGTACGTACTCAAAGACTATACATATATAATGACAAAATTCTTGGAAGCAAAAAACTTGTACAATAAAACATCATAATATAAAGAATTGATGTATATTGGATTTGGTAAGCATCTTGAGGGCCACAAAGTATGAGAAGAAGATAATATAATGCCCCTAAAAAAAAGGGAAAATGAAAAAAAAAAAAAAAAAAAGGTAGAAGAATTGATGCTCCCTCTCCCCTTTAGTCCAGAGTGGATCTTTCTTTCTGCAAAGAAAATTCTTATTCCTTTGATCAATAAATATTCAAAGTTAGTTTGTGCATTTATATATTCTATTCGTTTATTCTTTCCACTGCAGATAGAGAGAGAGAGAGAGTTGATGCATGTAAATTATTAAATAAAATAAAATAAATTGCATGTGAAGATATATGGAAGAACATGGGGTACAGATGTTTCCAAGGGAAGAAGAAGAAGACAGAATTAGTGATTTTGGTCAAATGTTTGTTAAAACTTAAAACCAGATTTGATAATTAATCGATGAGAATCCAATGGCAATAACACCACCGCTAATCACTCTTGGAAAGTTGTTTTTTGGGCACTGTAATGCCTTGAGATGCATCCCCACAAACTCTCTCAAAACCTAGTTTCTCCAAACTCTAATATTATTATTAGTAGTTATTTTTAATATTTTGGGGTTTTTTTTTTGTGTGGACACTAATATATATATATATATATATATACCTTGAGAAATGTTATTATTCTTGTGAGCAATGATAATAAAACTGTAGTAGTCCCACTTTATCTTGATTATGATATTTGGTAGGTGACCCACCATTGCCTGTTTTTCTTTCTGTTCGTGAAAATGTCGTGTGTGTGTGTGAGAGAGAGAGGGGCATTTGGAGGGATTTGATGATGAGAATTATGAGAAATGACTAAATGAGAGTACTGAGGAAGCATAAATGGACACATATGTACGTGTCGGATGAGCAGGTGGAGCTGGCTGATTCTCTGACTATTCCTTTGCCTTGTTGGAGTTTCATAGGGATTATATATCAGATTCTCATGATCTGCCAAAATTATGCAGACTTTGTTTAGGATTTTATAATATTTGCTTAACATACAATAACAACATGTTTGTTTGTGGGAAGCAACTCAAGTCTCAACTGCCAAGCCCAGACCCTAACTCATACACCACAAATCATGCTCTAATTTCAATACATTCTCTTTAATCGGATTATCTTCTGTTTTTCTCTGATGGGCAGTAACTCAACATATTGTTACCCTTTTAATTTAAAAATTACAGTATATGAACTTCTAAAAAGGCTATCAAAAGTATTACTCAACGGATAAAAATGAGATTGGTCAGATGATAAACCATATGTATAGGAAGTTATGAATATAGATATTATAATATAGACTGCTTTTGTCAAAAAATAAGACGCTGTGGGGGGTCAGGAGTTTGAAAAAATTTGAATTTCAGGGTTTGATAAATTTGATTTGATGAAGTTGGCCCAACTGTAACTGAGAATAGGGTTTGGTATCCTTTTAGGCCCGTTTTGGGGGGAAACCATTAAACAGACGGATTTAGTACAGTTTCTCCATTGAAGCCCGACTGATTAGAGAAGTGATGGCCAATAATAAATGTGAAACATAAAAACTAGTGAGTATTGTCAATAAAGTGACATGATAAACCCGAAAATACTAACTAGTTTTTATGAGACGGTCATTTATTGGCAGTTATAAAAACTTGTGAGTATCATGTATTGACAGTCATTTTACAAACCTGAAAATTCTAACAAAGTGACGCCAATAAATGAATGAATGATACACCCCTCTCATATTTTTGAGTTCCCCCACTTAAATGAATGAATGGTCACAAAGAACAATACCTGATCAGTATCCAAAGTGTTGACCCCATCAATAGGGTGGTGTCACGTGACTTATTTTATTAGATAAATATAAAAAGTTAAAGAAAGAAGGTCACATAACAACACTTCATTAAAGAGGTCAGTACTTAGATACTGAACAGTCAGTATCCAAGTATTTTTCAGTCACGAATGCCTAGAACAAGAAATTCTTTGATTTCTACCGGAAGCAGATGGGTCGGTTGTGGGTGAGGAGGGGTTCGGATTTCTGTTGCCTATTCAACTCCTAATACAGTTAATCTGGCGTGGGCTACATGAGCCCCCAGTGGTTCCCCGGATAAGTTAAGAGAAAGACCTTACTCCTTTATACCAACATGTCCAAGTGTGATTTGATTTGCATAAAGCCCGCGGTAGCAAACCAGGGAAAGTATGGTTGAGTTGGTTATTAGTGCTATAGTTATTGGTTCATAGTTCATACTCCGTCCCAGGCCATTTTATTGAAAAAAATATGCAATTTGCATATTTATAGGATTAAACAAACATGACCACCAGCCCATTTCAAATTACACCCACCAAAAATGCTCTCCTCTCATCCCTTTCATATCATCTTGGTTCTTTCACATTTCGTTTCATTTTTTTACTCGCAATATATTGTATAAATTCTTTTCGATTTTTTTCTCACAGATACATAATATAGATATATTTATAACATACTAATACACATCACCACACTTTTATAATGTAAACAACTTAACTTCAATTATGATAATACACGTAGTAAAAGTGTAGTGATTTGTATTAGTATACTGTAAATATGTATATATTGAGTGTCTATTAGAGATAATTTGCTAATCTATGTATATTAACAAAATTCGGATAAAAAAATATGGGTCAAACATTCATGTTAAAATGCTGGTCGGGTAAACCCGAATATTTGACGGGTCTGATTCCAACCTGCACCTGATGCTCATTTAGCGGGTTTGGGCCATTCTAAACCCCTGCACTTATACACATTTTTCAGGTTTGGCCCATTACAGAGTCATAGAATGTATAGTTTTAGTTTTATTGGAGAGCCAATCAGTCCTTCCCAATCCTTTTATTTTCTCTTTTTCAAAAAACCAAAATAAAAAAAAAAATTTAACATTTTTAACTACCATTAAATTAAATTCACATCCGACTCAATCAGGTTTTCACGATGATACTACGTTTATATTGTGATCGATTTAAAATATAAAATATGAATTTAATATAATTTTTTGAGAATATTCACTTTTGGTCCGTCCCAATAAGTTAACTAAATTTGTTAACTCAAAACAAAAAAAAACTCTATAATTTATATTTATTGACTTAACTACCCATCAATCTAATTATTTTAATTTTCCTTTTAGGTTTTGTCTCTCGTCATTTTAAATAACTATAAGAGCATCTCCAATATAAATATGTATTTTTGAGTTTCTAAATGGTGTCACATTAGTATTTCTATTTATTATGGATCCACTTTTGATTTTTTTTTAGAGAAATACATATTCACACCTCCAATGCAATTATATAAAGTCAAATATACATCTATTTTATGACCAATCAGAATAAAACAATTATTACATTCTCTCTCATATTTTATTTTACAATTAAACGAGTTTTAATATTATTGATTGAATGAGTTATAAATCCTAGTCAGCATTTCTATGAGAGTTTCTATAATTAGAAACTCAACTCCATAATTTCTAACTTTTTGTTTGTCATATCATCTACATATTGAAGTTAGATAATTGCGTTGGAGAGAGTTTTTCTAACTTTTTAATTATCTATCATATGTGACAATCAATTTTCTCCAAATGCATAATAATATTTGAAATGTTTAATGGAGATGCTCTGACTTTCAGAGCATCTCCATTAAGCATCTCAAATATTATTATGCATTTGGAGAAAACGGAATACAACATATAATAATTAGATAATAAGATAGAAAAAAAATGAAAGAATAAAGGAAATTTTGAAAAAATATATTTATTTATTATTATTTTTTGAAAGTGTGCAAGTTGTATCTAATATTTTAATTTTAAATTTATGAAAATTTTTCCTATCATTAATTGTAACTTTTTTCATTTATAACAAAAATAATAAATATGAGTGGCATTTATGGAGAGATTTCTTCAATATGGATTAGAATCCCTTCCTTGTTCTTGATTTTCCTTGGTATTTCTCAAGTGAAGTTAAGACATTAGGTTGAATGAGAGAGAAAAAAAGTAATCGAATCATGGTCATGCATTTTTTATTTTACTCGGATGTCATTAAACCATATCCGATGCATGTCTTGTTGTCAATACTAAATTTAACATAAAAAAGTGTAAAATGCTATATTTGACACAACAATTTAACATTATGCTCCAATGCATAGTTATATTTAACATGATATTTTTATTATTTTATTAATCAAAATTATAAAAGTCAACATTTACCATTAATGCATTCATTAAAATACTGAAGAATGGTCGGATGAAATAGATTTTGATTGAAATATCATTAATGTATATTAAATTTAAATTATTTTAAATGTTATATATATATATATATATATATATATATATATAATGGTATTTTTATAATTAAAAAAATGTACATTTATTGTTGTGTCAAATTTAGCATATGCTTTGGCACACAGTATAACATATGTCAAATTTGACATATGTTATATTGTGGCATATGTTATATTGTGTGCCAAATTTAACACACTATTTGGCACTGTATTGGAGGAAGGATTTTACACTCTATGTTAAATTTTAGCATTGACACATTAATTTGACGTGGAAATGATGAGAAATGTCACCTTTTTTTTGGTGAGTTGCAGTGATGTCACCGTTATAATAAGTTAAGTTTAAAAGGCACCTATTATGGTGAACTACCGAAATTGTCCTTAAATAATCGATTCTTTATTCTTTAAAAGCCTCTCTCGTCCAAAAAAGTTGTCTAAAAATCAATCAACTACTCCAGGTATCTCTTCAAAAAACGAGCTTCATTCCAGATATTGCACAAGAAGGTAAACTAATATTTCTGATCTTCATTTTCATTTTTTCATGTATTTCTGTGTGGTATAACAATGTATGAACATTTATGAACATGTTGTCTCAATTTTTTTTTTTTTATGTCTGGGAGTTGTAAACTTTTAAAAAATAATGAATGAATATGTATGCATTTTTTTTTGTATATGTATTAGGCCGAGTTGATTTGAAGTGGTACAAACAAGTTTAAAATCTTAGACATAAAAGCTGGAAATCATTTTAAAAACGCTCGAAACATTTGAAAAAAAACTCGATCAAATTAGAAAAAAGCTCTATCCATAAAATAAATGCTCGATCCAAAAAATAAATGTACGATACGTCACAAAAAAACCTCGATCCCTCACAAAAAAAAAACTCGATTCCTCACAAAAAATTTCGATCCCAAAAATAAAAAGCTCGAGCCATAATTGAAAAAAGCTCGAGCCATATTAAAAAAAGCTCGAGCCATATTAAAAAAAGCTCAAGCCATATTAAAAAAAGCTTAATGATGTACAAAAAGAGCTCGGTCCTATACAAAAAAAGCTCGATTCCGTTCAAAAAAGCTTGATCATGAACATAAACGGCTTGATCATGTACAAAAATGGCTCAATCATGTACAAAAAAAGTTCGATCAGTAAAAAAAAGCTCGATCGCTTACACTTTCGATTTTTGTTTAATCGTTTATAATTGTAAAATTTAATATTAAATATTATTTTCTTAATAATGGTTTTTGATGATGATTTTGACAGGATAATGGATAGGGTGAGAATATTCATATCTTACAACGGTCGATGAGAGCAATTACCCAACGGAAATCAGAGGTATTTAGGTTTCGATAACCAAGGTTTGTATGTGTCAAAGAATTTGAGTTACAACGAACTGGTGTCGATCGTGCAAACCATTGTGAAGTTTGATAAGAACAAATACAGTGCTGATCTACACTCTATATCAATTGTTCTTAGGACTACATGTCGTACATTTATAAGAAACAATGATGATGTTCAGGGGAAGATAAGATGATCCCTCAAGTATGTGTTAGTCTAATCGAGAGGCCAACAAGAGGTGTCATTGGTGAAGATGTCCCTCATCGTGATAACACCCAACAATTTCAATCGTCCAGCGGAAGCAACCAGTTGTTCACAGAAAAAAGTGGGATTGATGTTCGGGAAAATATATGTGCTGTCCCACCGGAAGTAGCCGGTCATGCTAATATACTGGGACCTCAATTCGACGATGTCTTTGGTTATCAAATTGAGATGAATGGTAGGCAGTACAACCACCAATACAATGAGATCTACAATGACATCAACAATAAGCAGAATACAACACCGAATGTTAGGCTGATTCGTGAGGTGGATAATGAGGGCAATTTCAATCCGGTAGAAAATGTAGAGGACAATGAGGATGATGAAGAACCTGTCCAAACGGAAAGACGTGTAAGACATGTACACAGATTTAGTTCCAGTGCACCCGATATAGCTGGGACCTCCGAGGTCTGGGCTAATGTAACTCCAAATGATTCTGATAATGCCACAACATGGGTTATTCCAGGAGCAGAATCATACTCGTTTGGTATGGGTGGAAGCAGGAACTTGGTTGAAGATGAACCTACAAACATGATATATAAAGGGCAATTTTTTCCAACGAAAAAGGATTTGAAGAGACTAGTAAGCCATTTTGCAATGCGGCAGAACTTCGAGTGGAAGGTAAAAAGGTCCAATAAGACAACATTACATCTAGTTTGTTTGATGGAAAATTGTACGTAGAAGTTAAGAGCGGTGAGGAGAGATGAAGGGACATACTTTCAAGTAAGAAGTTTTGTCAACGAACACACTTGTCCGTTAGAGGAAATTCACCACCGCCACCGACAAGCTAGTGCAGTCATAATTGGAGAAGTTACTGTACCTAGACTTCAACAACAAGATGGTGGCCTAATGCGTCCGAAAGATATAATCGCCGACATGAAATCAATGTATGGAATCCAAATTAGGTATAGTAAGGCACACGCCGCCCTCGATTATCCGTTGTCGCTGACATATGGACCGCATGAGGAAACCTTCTAACTGCTTCCATCATTTGGTTACGTTTTGGAACAAAAAAATCTAGGCACAATCACTGACTTACAGTGCGACAAAGATGGTAAATTTCTGTACTTTTTCATGTCGATTGGTGCCTCACTTAGAGGATTCCGGACGTGTATGCATCAAGTAATTACCGTTGATGGTACCCATTTGAAGGGACGATTCCAGGGTACAATGTTTGTTGCAACATCACAAGATGGGAATGAACAGGTGTATCCAATTGCTTTTGGGTATGACGACTCATAAAACAACCTTTCATGGGAATGGTTTTTGGATTACTTGAAGGGTGCCCTAGGTCATATTGATGAGCTGGTTTTCATTTCTGATAGACATGCAAGCATTGAAGCAGAGATTTCTAAAGTGTTCCCTTATGCCACCCATACCATATGTTGATGGTACTTTGCTAAAAATATTATGAAGCAATTTCATATGAAGGATGTTGCCGCAATAATGGACAAAGCAGCCGCGCGTACACCGAGTTTGAATATAACCGACATATGGAAGAATTAAGAAACTTGCACCAGAATGCATATGATTATGTAATTGATGTCGGTCCACACAAGTGGTCCCGTGTACGCTGCCCTGAAAGAAGGTACAGGGTGATGACAACAAATGCTGCATAATGCATAAACTCATGTCTAAAATTTACACGACAACTGCCTATGTTGACTCTGACTGAGTTCATTAGGAATATGCTACAACGGTGGTTTCACGATCGCTATGGAGCTGCACAAACCATGCGTCATCAGTTGACCGATGCAGCACATATTGTGCTCTTAAAAAGTGTGGAAAAGTGTGGTTTTATGACCGTAAATCCAGTAACTGGAATATTTTCTCGGTCAAGCGGTCTGGAAAACAGTGGACTGTTGACTTAGCCCGGAAGACTTGTACTTGTAACAAATTTCAAATGGATCATTTTCCATGTTCTCACGCTCTTGTGGCGACACGGTACATTACTTTCAAGTTTTATTGTGAGGTGATTATTACTGAAATGTGAAGCTCATCGTTTTCAATGTTTTTTACAAGGAGCGAAACTTGGATTTGACAACTTTGTGTTCGGACTATTACAAGAGACAACCACTTATTGACGCGTACTCGGTTCCTATTATGCCTGTGGGAGATCCTTCCACTTGGGTTGTGCCAACTAACATTGCTCAGAGAGTGATTTTGAATCCAATCTCCAGGAGACAAGCTGGATGCCCAAGGGCGGGTCACCATGTCTCGTCTTCGGAAAGAACAACTACAAAATCGTGTAGAAGATGTGGACAACCATGGCATAATTCCAGAAGATGTTCTAATCCACCTATGATTAACGAATGTCCAAGCATATGTGTTCCTGATGAATACCGTCGTAAGTGTAGCATCTGTCATCCAATTAGACACAACAAACAGACGTGCCCTAACATTGACTCTAATAGGGAATGAATGACAAAGTTTTGATCACATTGTAAACATTTGGAATTGTTTCAGATTGTAATAATTTGGAATTGCAATAATAACTTATTAATGAATGAATTAATATTAATGAATGAATTAATATTAATGAATGAATTACAATGTCTTTGTACATAAAAAATGGTAGGACATATACAACCAATCACTAGGCGGGCCTGGAGTTACAAAAAATCTCCATAGTCATTTTCTCCCGAATGATCCCCATGTCGTCCTCTGACCAATCAAAAGGGCTTCGACCCGCCAGTAAGTACTCGATAAGTCTCAAAGTATGGGGACCACATTTACCTCTGCAATTGGACACATTAAAAACCGTTACAAATCGTTTTTAAATAATATCTAAGCATGTGAATGAAATAGAATGTCTTACGATTTTTTTGTTAGGGGACTGTAGAAGTAGGGACCACGCTGACCGAGAAGGGCATATTTTGCTTAGGGAACGGCCGACGACCACCTCGTCGTGCAGTGTGGAACCCCGCGTCATTCAACATGGATGGTAAAAACCACCGTAATGGCTGGACCTGCTGTTTCCTGATATAATGAGGTACTTCCTGTCTCTAGGGGTCAAATATCTCAATCTTCCTGAGAATAAGGTCGACGGTCACCACCGGCCAATGTTGGCTCCCAACGTTGCACGGAATCAGGACCTGTAATAGTATGCATACGGTGTTAGGTTATGATATACGAACAGTTTATTTTTTAAATCATTTCCATTGTCTAACACTTACCAGGTCAACCTCGTGCCATGGGCGGTTTCCACTCGTAGTTGCTCCACGAACTGTCTGAAGGTCCTTTTCTAACCATCGAGACTGTAACACATTCCACCTTGCCGTGGTCACAGCCCCGTGCGAATCACGAGACATCATCCTCTCCCACTATAACAACATAAGTGGTTGTACATACAATCATTGACAATATCGTATTAATAATACAAAACCATAAAATGCGATTCGATTCCAATAATTTATAACTACTTACATAAAATTGTGTATCCAATACGTTGATCCTCTTGTTGTACACAGTGGGGAATCCTTGCTAACGCTTGCGAAGAATATGGAGGTATGCGTCCATATGCTGACAGACAATAAAACTAATTAATTGTAAACAATACAACATTACTTACACAAACGTTAATATGAAAATCACGTAAGTACGTACCGTTTCCTCCAAGTCCATGAAGTTGGACTGCATACGGATGAACCATCCAGCGTCCACTGGTGCTAACACGTCTACATCACGTCTGTTTAATGATTGAATTAGTTTTAGGTAAATTTGAATAAACATTAAATATACAACCATTTTTATTAGATGAAGTTGGACATTTTTATTAGATAAAGTTGGACTCACAGTTCCCTGTTGATGTTCCTCTTGAAGGCTTTGTATGCCGCAAACTGGTCAGCGTCCACAAGTCTGTGGGGGTCAAATATGTGTTCCACGGCCACGGACTCAGGCCGTGTCCTCAACCTCTTTGGGCGACATGGATCTCTGTAAGGGCTCATCAACTGTCATCCGCGCTTAACTATACACTTCATGTGCGGTACTCCAACCTCCGATGAGCTCTGGAGCTCGGTCGATGTGCTGGCCATTGGAGGGGGCCGCTGCGGCTGAATCGATATGCTGGGCAGTGGAGGGGACCGTAGACCCTGGGTGGTCATGCTAGCCGGGGGAGGGGACCGCAGAGCCTGGGTCGATATGTTGGGTGGGGGAGGGGAGGGGGCCGACGCCGTCGACGTGCTGGGTGGGGGAGGGGATCGCTGAGCCGTCGACGTCGTGCTAGGTGGGGGAGGGGACCGCTGTGGCTGAATCGATGTGCTGGTTGGTGGGGGGACCGCTGAGGCTGGGTGGACCCAAATAGAACAGCTGGAAGGTCCGACCTGACTGCTATACGTGTAGCAAGCCTGTTGGAACCCCGTTCACCGGTCTCGCATTGGAAATGGGTTTATTTTTTTATTATTCAGATCGTAATCTGTATCTGGGACCAGTGAACTTGTGATCGTATTTATTTTTGAAACAAATACATATACTAATTATTACATTAATAAAATATATATATGTAAATATAGGAAATTGTAATCAATAATAAAAATAAAGATTAAAAGAACCATACTAACGTTTGAAGGCTTATTCACTTTTTCGATATGCTCCTGGTCTGCATCACTGATCTTCCTCGTTATATCCCGGGACTGGTAAATGCGTGTGGACATGTCACAATTCTCAGGAACTTAGGATGGAGGGTGTAGAAAAAAAAATTATTTGAAGAAACTTTTTCTTCATTGATATTGATATACAACACTTGCACCAAATAATTGTGTATATATATATATATATATATATATATATATATATATATATATATATATATATATATATATATATATATATATATAACCCATGCAACACTTGCATCCTTGAGATAAAAACAAAAGAAAAAGTGTATAAGGTATATATATATATAAAAGTTGTGCGTGAAAACGCACAACACCTTTTTTTTTTTTTTAAAATAAATAATATATATTATATATATAATATTTAAATTTAAAAAAAAAACTGATTAAATCTAATTTGATTTTTAAAAATTTTCAAATAAAAAATATCTCATATCTTTTATTTGATTTTATTTGAATTCAAACTATTTAAATTCAAAAATTAAATATTTAATTTAATAAAATAAAATAATCATATTATCTTATTTTATTCAAAAATAAATATCAACATACACCCTCCATTTAGTGATTAATAACATAATTAAATAATCTCATTATTTAATTTATTTAGTCACCATTATTCATTAATTAAATAATCTCATTATTTAATTAATTCCTAAATAAATACGTGTCACTTTCGTAAGACAGTTAATTGGACAATCCAATTAATTAACCGTGACCCTTGTTACCTAAATCGATCGGGCTAGCAAAGGGATCTAATGGACTCACAGTATTTTGAGCTCCAATAATCATCGGAATCATTAATTAAACTCTTTAATTAATATTCTTTGATTATTAAATCCGGTGTTATTCCACTAAAAACCCGAAGCTGCACTCTCTCAACTGCAGACGTTTTTATACAGATCGATACAACTCGGTGTCCATCGATATAACTATTACATATGGTGTGATCCTCCACAGTAGTTCATAATTAGAGCTGGGTCATAATGTTCGTTATACCCCTCTAATTACATATATCCTTTAAGTACCATTGATTCTCTAATGGACAATAAATCCTATTTCCTCACGGAATTAGGAGAACGCTCATATTGTCCAAGCCCCGAATCAACCCTTAAGGGAACTACCATCTACTTCTCGCAAGAAGGAGTGGATTCCACTATTGTGTACAAACCTTCCCAGCCACAAGCCAAATTGCAATCCCAACATACGGAGTATATTGATCAGGAAATGCATCTAACATCACCCATGGTATATCAAAGACCACGATCTAACCTGAAGGAGTCGATAAGACACTCAGGATTAAGATCACCCATATATAGCCATTATTAGTTGATATATATGAATCTCATCGGTAAACGGATCTTGGTGTGAGATTCATATAGATCATGACCCATTCCTACATGATCATATCATACAAGGTGCCTCCATTCCTATATCTCATATGAATGATTCAGGATAGAATCACTGTACATTACGGAATGAACCACAACTATTGATTAACCACAAATAAAGTACCCAGCTTTATTTACTATCTATGGACTCTTTAGATTGCACGTCTCTTACTGTATCCATCAGTATATGACACTCATATACATAGTTCGAGATTACATCCGAAAATCTAGGATGTTAATACGTTTACACGTTTATAAAATAAATAACATAACAGAATGATTTGAACCTTTCTTTTAATTTACTTCATAAATCCATTTACAAGTTACATGTTTAGGGCATAAACCCCAACAAAGCCTACTATCCCTGGTATGCGACTGTGGTTGACTCTCCAGACCAACCCCCCTAAAGACGGGTCATGACTACGTCCACTTATCCTGTCTGTCCCCCACGTATACCTATCAGTCCAGTCTCCGGGACTAAAGTCTGGATCAGGAGGTGAGGGGTCATCCCGGTGTGTACGCATGGTCGACCCCTGAAGCCCCCGGATCATATCCAGTAACACTCGGTGTTGTTGCTGACGATCCTCATTACTCTTCCGGATCATATCCACCAACTCCAAGTGTTGACGCTGTCGATCCTCCTCATTCTTCCGGAGGGCTTCACACACATCGTTCAACAGATCTTCCCACGGAGCCTGAAATCATGTCTACATTGTTAGTACAAAACTATCAATACGTGTTAATAAAAAACACTGAACTTTGTTTTCAACTTACCTCTCCATCACGTCTAACGCCCCCACGGGAATCCTTTGTAGATGTGCCATGTCCGGGGGTGGTAAATCGAACCCGCCTATGCCTATGTCTTTCTCGTTGAGGGTCTGTCTCATATCCCTCACTGTCACTGGGCCTTAAACCCCCAACAGCGGGCTCAGATCCCTCACTGTCACTGGTCCTGTCTGTCAAACCCCCACCATCTGTACCATTGTTCCCGCCAAAGGTAGTCTGATCAGGGACCGGAGGTGGCATATCAAGCCTGTCCTCATCTACATACAGGCTCCCCCCTCGTTTAGCTCGGTATAGTACGATGCCTGTCTCTCAGCTGGTGTGGACACCAGTTCCTTCCTCACAAACATCTGAAATATTAGTTATAACGATGTAATTGTACAAATACTAACTAATATAAATATTAACAAATTAAATACATACTATGGCTTTGAAAATCTTTGCCAGCTTCTTCCCTCTCGGTTGTTTGGTCAACTTCCAGTTAAAAATATGAAGAGTCCGATCTGTAACCTTCAGGGCACCGAACTCTTTGCCCAAATCAGGGATCATCTCGAAAGCAAATATCTACATCAAAGATAAGTACGATAACTAACCATAACATTGAGGACAACACTAATAAAGTACAACTTGTAATTCGAAGTTCTTACCAATAGGGCATGAGATAGACCGTATATGTTGTAGGTCTCCACCGTGTGTACGTCAGCGCCCTTTTCCTGCTGGCATCGCTTGTACCCGTCTCGTCGCCCGTCAAGCGCATGCTTGATTGAGTAAATAGAATGCCTGTACAAGTGGGCACCCCATGGGAATGCGTTGAACGCATCGAGATCCTCAACCAACCGAAACTGTCAAACTGGAATCTTGAATCTCTCATCTACCCCAATCAGTATCAAGTTCAGCATATATATGAGGCAGAGCTTGACAACATCATACGCCTCTCCAAACTCGGTGACGGTGACAACACCCCTTATCTCCTCCAACAGGACCTCATCGGCTCCAGGAAAATATCGTTGATGTATGCCATTCTCCACTGCTGCATACTTAGTCGTGTCTAGTACAGCTTCAAACCGTAATCCGGTGATGAGGCAAAATTCCACCATCGAAAACCTCACTGACTGGTTCCCTAACATGAACTGCATCTCATCTGTTGGGCCGTTATGATGCAGCTCCCTCAAAAGCAACCGATGGATAATACCACTCGAAAACTTCATCTCCCAATGCTTCGTCAGGAAATGCCGGAAACATGACGCCATGAACCGACGCCGATCTTCATCTGTAAATTCTGCAGGGATCCGGTTCATCGCGTCGTCTATATGGGCAAGGGCATCAAAATGGTTGTGTTGAGTCAATTTGCCCTTGTACCAGTCTCCTTTTGGAGTTTTAAGTAAATCCCTCAACCTATTTCTTATATGCAATGTAACAGAAATACAACATCATTAAACAGAAAAAATATCGTAACCAATATTATAAGTCTCGATCCAATGTAAAAACAGTTCGGTCCTAAAAAAAAATATGTTTGATCCTAGAAGAAATAAGCTCGACCCTTTTAAAAAAAAGCTCGATCCCATAACAAAAATGCTCGGTCCAATTATAAAACAATCCAAAGACAAAAAAACTCGATCCAAGGACAAAAAAGCTCGACCCTTTAAAAAAAGCTAGATCCTATGAAAAAATGCTCGATCCCATCACAAAATAGCTCGATTCTATGTAAAAAAAGCTCGATCCCATGATGAAAAAGCTTGATCCAATGTAAAAAAAACTCGATCCCTTTCAAAAAGGCTCGATCCTATTCAAAAAATGCTCGAACCCTTATAAAAAAAGCTCGATCCACAAAAACCTAATTTTCACAAAAAAAAAAGCTCTACTCATATACAAAAAAGCTCGACCGTTTAGAAAAAAACTAGATCTTATGAAAAAATTGCTCGATCCCATAACAAAAAAGCTCGATCATATGTAAAAAAAGCTTGATATGTAAGAAAAACTCGATCTTATTTAAAAAAAGCTCGATCCAATAAAAACAAAGCTCGATCCTATTGAAAAAAACTCGATTCCTTTTCAAAAAAGCTCGATCATTTTCAAAAAAGCTCGATCATTTTCAACAAAGCTCGATCCTTTTCAAAAAAACTCGATCCAATTAAAAAAAAAATTGAAACCTTACAAAAAGCTCGACTTACCAAAACCTAATTTTTACGAAAATAAAAGCTCGACGCAACAACAAATAAGCTCGATTCTCTTACAAAAAGTCTCGATAACCCAGATTTCATCTTCCTCAACAGATATTCAACAAAATTACAAACCCTAACCTAAACCACAACCATTCTCAGATCTCTATTTTAACCGGTTTCTACAATTTCTATCAACAAAACTCAATTATAACATGTAATGCAAGTTAACAACAACAAAAAATGAGGAAAAAAAAAACTAATCTTACATTTGTCAATTGCAGCTCTTCTCGTGTAATCTTGTTCCGGTCACTTCACCGTCGATTAGTTTCCCATCAGTTTGACTGTTGCTTTTCTCTGACTTAGAAAACGACAAATTTCTCACTGTTTTAATATTTCGGGGTATTTTCGTCTGAACATGTTAAATGATGTCTTTTAAACATACATTAGTAAAGTGGTGATATTTGCACAACACACCCCTCAAATAGTGCCAATAATTTTTTGACCCCTTAATTTGACACTTACACTGCACTGGAGATGCTCTTAGATTATGAAAAGTCAAGAAAAAACAAGACAATGAGAGTATCTTAATCCTTTCAATATTGGATTAATTGATTCTCTTAAGGTAACCTCTTATTTACCTATATGTCATTCATTTAATGGTAATATTAGAGAAAGTTAATGGAGTATGGCAAGTCAGTAATGTCATGATGTTCAACTAAAATGATTATTTTAAACGAATTTTTCATCTAATGGTCATTTTGATAGTGACCGGCCAAATAGGTGACCATTGGACTAATTATCCCTAAAAGCTATTTAAAATTGTTTAGCATCATGTTAAATCTTCATGTTCAGGTGCTAAAGTTTCAACATTCTTACATGTTAAAATTTTAAAATGCTTACGCGATGAAATTTCAACATGCTTAGAAGTTAAAATTTTAAAATGCTTACACGTTGATAAAATGTCAACAAGCTTACAAGCTGAAATTTCAAAATGCTTATGCATTGGAATTTTGCCGTGCTTATATGATGAAATGCGAAATTCAATGTGTGAAATTGCATGAAATCAAAATCGATCGAGTTTCGTTCTCACCATTGAATTTCTTTCTCTTCCAATTTTCTTAATAACTTTCTCTCTCGAACTTCCAAACTCTTCCAATTTTCTCTTTAACTTATTTCTCTCTCTAATTTTCTATCCCTCTCCTTTAGAGATGCACATTTGGGGAATGATGATGGATATAGGTACCTCCATCCTCACTTCCTATACCCAACCCCCCCAATTTCAATGAGAATGAGGAATTTTGGGGGAGGTATATCCATCTCTAACCCCAGTTCCCCATTTTTTCCGTTTTTCTGTTTTTCTCGGTTTCTCATTTTTCCATTTAACTAAAAATTACAATATAATCTAAAAAAAACAAACATTCCATTACAAATATAAAATAAAATATATTAACAGTAAAAAGAGTAAATGTGTATACAAACTTAGGGTTTCAAAGAATAAAAAAATATATTAAAAATATACATTATAATTATATTTATATATGCTTGGGGGAAATGGGGAAATGGGGATAGGGATGGTCTCCCCATCCCCATCCTCATTTCAATTTGGGAATGATTTTCATCCCCATCTCCCCCCCTCCCATTTCTCCATTTTTCTCAATTTTTTTTTCCTCAAACAGGGATAGGAACGCGGGAATTGGGGCCCAGGAAAAAATGTGCATCTCTACTCTCCGTCTTTCTCTCTATCTCAAGATCTACTTTGCCGCTCTCCCTTTTCTATCTGTTTTCAATTTTACTCGATAAAACTCATTCAAAGACATTTTATCCACTACACGAAAATATGGACAAAAACAATTAAATTTAATTTAATCTTAATTTCTAATAATTTAATGACTATTATGAAAATACTCCTACATCATACATTTTTTTCTCTTATCAAAGATGTTCAGAAATTTTTATATCACCTCTTAGTAGAGTTGGCTGTGCACCTCCCTTCCACACCTAGTGGTTAGGGATTCGAGTCCCAATATATGCATTTTACAAACATATGTGAGGATTTTTCTTTCGGTCTGTGGGAGCAGTTATCTCTCCGATTGTGAGAGTTGTTGTGAGAGTTGTAGTTCATATGTAACATTTCTCCAATAGTGAAAGTAGCATTCCAAACCTAATTAATCCCGTTAGGTCCCGATAGTAGTTGTATTTCAAAACAAAAAAAAAACATTTAAAAAAAAAAAAAATTTTTAAAAAAAAAGATATTTAGAAATTTAAGGAGCCGTAATCCAAGCTTGGCACTTTGATGAAGGTAAAACACCATCCATAGGGTGCAAACAAAGTAAAGATTAACATTATTCCCCAAAAACCACCCACATTCAACGCAAAATTTTGGTAAATCTTTCGTAACCTAAATCGGTGACAGATTCCCCATCCAACGAAAGCCACAAAGCTCTTTTAAGATGCGAATTAATATCAATATTAATTAACTCGCAAGTCGTAAGTGCATGCACAGAACCGGCCTATTATTGTTATTTTTTTCAAATTTTTAATTATGTTTTTTTATCTATATTTTAGATTGATAATTTCAATATAAATTACATTTCTTTTAGAAATTTGTTCTTCTAATTTCCAACTAAATGATAATATATAACCGTTTTTCAATTAATTTAGATTAACCTAAAAAAAATATTCATTGATGGATTTAGAGAAAAAAAAAGACTTAAATTGCCATTTCCATGTTGATGATGAGAGTTTGAGACATGTACGAGAGTTTTATTATAAAAATTGATTTTTTAATGTTTAATACCAAAAGACCTAATTTAACATTTTCGCCTTAGGAGTTAGGCCTCGTATGTTGTTGAGCGGCCTCTGTGCATGCATAAACTTTCCATGACAATCCCCACTTAATTGGCCACTTAAACCTCCAGTGAGCACCCTCTCTGCGACTCTGCCTGTCCAATTCAGCCCAGAAACGGAAAACAAAGATATTCCCACCCACATCTCATGTCTCTACCATGAAGAGGTGTCCAGATTGAATCAATAAGGCCTTTGAATGCGCCTTGCGAATTGAATCGCACTTGATGGCACTTTACGCTCTCTGGCGAACTGTACCCTCAATTTCATCCTGATCACTTTGTTGATTATTGTTTGTAAAAACACAAAACAATCCGGTCCGGTAGAAAGTAACAATCCGAAAACAAAGTAGTAAAATCGAGGCCCATGTAACACCGTAAGCATAAGGCGTCTGCGCATGTGAGAAAGCCTCTATGCCACACATTGCTGATAACTCATATTGCACATTCACTTATATACTACGTATAAATGATTTCTCTAAACAATGTGAGATTCACTTTTATCCCTACACAATGGGTTCACTTTGAGACTCAATTTCTTATTCATCCATTAACTATTTTGTGAATTTGAGTATACCATTTCGAAGTTCTCTGAAGAGAATTCGAATCTACTTTAATCTTCTATTTCTATAGAATTTATCGTTCTCAATTTGTGCTCTCAAATTAAGAGTTTGTCAAAATATTTTCAACACACTTAGAGTACTGATCATAAACATTTCAGGTTCTAAAATTCCGTTTAACAAACCTACTTCTCCACTAAGGCAAGAAGGGGATCAAGCCACCTAAAATTAGCCTCAACACAATTTCTATTTTCTTTCATTAGTTTGTGAGTGGAGAGGAGTTTATCAATAGACTCGAACCCATAATCTCTTAATCACCTAGTTGGGATTTGGGAAGGGACCTGACTGACAACCTTTAGGTGTGAGTGGTAAATCACTGAACCAACCTCAATTTTTTTTAATTAAACATATATATATTCAACTTCTTATTAATACTTGCATCTATTATACTCATAGCTATAATCTAACACTTAGATGGTAATGTACTTCCCTTCTATACCAAGTGGTCAAAGGTTTGAGTCTACCATACACATTTTACAATCATATGTAAGAGTAGTTATTCGGGTCATATATGTATTATTTGATCTTTACAGATTTTGACAACCCTATTATAATAGTCGTAAATGTAATACTTAAAAAAAAAAAATACGACTAGTAAATTCGAACTAAATTTCAAATGTGAAATCTTATTTGATGATAAATTTTGAAACACAACAGTAAGTCAACAAGCGACCAGGAGTCCTCAAAACTTCAGGAAATAGGGATATTGAACTATCAGTGTATCAGAAATAAGAATGGAAATGATGATGAGAGACTGGAAGTGGTAGTAATGATTAGTGAAAGAGAAATAACAAAGAAAGGCGAAGAGAAGCACAAAGTGTGGAGTTTATAGTGTGTGGTGTGTAGGTTGCTAGGTTAAGATCGACAGAGATATAAGCACGTCCCCCCGACAGGTCCACCCAATAATCAAAGCAATTGTCTTTATGAAAAAGTGTTAATGTTTTATAAAATACCATAAAAGACCCCTCCACGCCTTCTCATTTCTCATTCACATTTTTTTTTTGTCTCTTTTTATCGCTACCTTCGCTGCCTGCCCATCATTTTTCCTTTTTGTCAGTCACCTCCCTCCTTTTTTCACGCCCTCCTCCATCTCTCTTTTAATCATGACCTCTCACGTTTTTCAATTTCCATCCACCCACTATTAACAATTCATCAATATTTGTTTATTATAAACACTCACACACTTTGGTCTTTGCAAATTACATGTTGTCATAATAAGTATGTTTTCTGTATGTTAATTTGGTTCAACACGTCAAATAACAAAAGAAAAAAACAACATACTAATTAAGTTTTTCTTTTTTCTTTTTCAAATTTGAAAAAAAAATATCTTTAAAGTTTTATTTTGTTGATTTAAAGTTAGTTCTTGTCCGATCTCTATTCAATTTGATGTGCATATATGAATATGTTCTCGAATGACTTATACTTGAAAGAAAAATAATGTGATGATGGTTGGTGGCCGTCCTAACCCTACAAGGGTATGATTACAACTTAAAAAGTACCTCCTACAAAGCTAAGTGCTTGAAAAGCAAAGTGTTTACTATAATAAGCTTTGCAATTTTTATTGATCGTCAGACCTATGTATTCTATTTATATTAATTATTAGTTATTTTCAAAAATATTACTGCGAGATACAAATGTTGAGGTGGTTTATCGGTAAATCCTTCATATCCACGTTATTAAAGTTATTAGTTTCATATCATCCTCAATTCGATCTCAGATTTGCAATAAAAAACAAATTACACATAAAAATTGATACGAGATTTTAAGTGGTTCGACGTAAATCTACATATACGGAACACGTGCAATCAATTTCTAATATCAAATCGGTATTTATAACGGTGAAACACACTCTCTCCCAATTCGGTTTAATATTCATTTTATTTCTTGCACTTTTTTTTATATAAAGAAAACAAAGCTTTATTAAAGAGAAGAGAAACAAAGATCCAGAATACAATGTTCCACTTAAGCAGAGTAATCTTCTAAGTTCTAACCAAAACCTATCTTCAACTATGGTCAAAGCCATTTTTGCCATTGTCTGGGCTGCCTGATTCGCTTTTCTTGGAGCGAATTGCACTCCCATAATCCTTCCGATCCGAATTCTTGACCATATCTCTTGGATTACCAACCAATATCAATCGAATTACAATGCCCATAATTCACCAACTTAACCACCCTCAAGGCATCAGACTCCACCATAGCTGGCAGCAGTCCTGAATCCATAGCAACTACCCTTTCTTGCAAGAGAGTCACTGCCTCCACTACCATAGGTGAATAACCAGTTTCCAGCCGTAGCCATAACATGACCGGAATAGTCCCGAATAATAACTTTAAACCTCTAGAATAAAAGAGTACTTTAAATAATAAAATCTGGGGTAAAATTACTGATCCCAATATGACGTCAGCGTAGCGTAACAATATTGATTCAGGCTTCACAACCAAACAATATTATATATACAATGATTCTCTCTTAAGAAATCCATTATTAAAATTTTTGAAAGGACTTTGATGAAATTTAATTGATAATAATGAATTTTTATGTAATTTTTTTTAGATGGTAACTTTAATAATAATAAACTTGTGAAGAAGTTCTCCAATTATTTTTTCAGATTTTTTTAATATAAAGCTTTGGAAAAATTTGAAGCATAGGAATAATGAAAAAAAAAAGGTTTAGCACTCAAAATACTTTAATATTTTTTTTAGAAGGTATTTTTTGTTCATAAATATATTTATTTGAATTTATCATCCAACAAAAATCACATTAAAATTTATTAAAATTGATCAAATAAAGTCTATACAAAAGTTAGTGTAAGAGATGTTAAGGGAGAAAGAGGAGTTCATCTAATTTTACCTAAGTGTGCACTGACATTATAAAGACAGTTTTTTCAACACCAATAATTGTTGGATTCATTTATTTTTGCTTAATCAACATCGTTTTCTTCCTTAATTAGTGGCTTACAAACCTTAAACTTGATATTATTATATATTTATGTGTGTTTGGGGAAATCATTAGGACTAATATTTAAGATAATTTATTACTAGAAATAAAATAGTACTGGGAAAAGGCAATAATCATCTCGCAAAAACGGCCACTGAATTTCACAAGTAGATAGAATATGCATACAACTCACTAATCTATTATGAAAATCCGATAGAGATCGAAGAGTAATTTTGTTTAGTTATATGAAACTGATTACTAAAGAATCACATTCAAACCAAGGATAATTCCAACTCCTACTTATTGCTTCCTTGACCGATATTATGGCACCCGAAGCTCAACAGAAGGCTGAATGATACCACCAAGCTTAGCCACAACAATCAATGAAAGGAATCACCATATCTAAGCCAGCCTAGGACCATTTTAAAAAACTTGTAAAAAGAACAAGAGATTAAGTATAAATAACAAAAAATATAGGACAGTTTAAATAACAGTTTTCTTCCTTTTTTTTTTTCTTTTTTGAAAGCCAATAATAGCATCTTCTTAATTACATAAATAAATAAATAAATTAGGAACGTAAGCTTTATCTCTGGCAACTAGTAAGTCAAATATGGACATTAGATTAATTGACTATATAATGATCATTAATGATCAACACGCTTTTTTAATCCGACATAACTTGAGAATATTTTATATTAGATAATCATTGAACAACAATTTTTTTTCTACAAAAATTTTGAAATTGTTATGATATGCAATTAAATTTAAAGATTATATTTGAACAACAATATCCATCAGTCTATATATATATAAATATAATGTGAAAGTGAAGGAAAACATGCATGGAGTGGGCTCCGCAACTCAGAAATTTTGACACGTAAAGCTGTTTGAGGAGCAGATTTTTGACCTACCAAGCCAAAATAAGATTGTGGAGACCGATGTTATTAATCTTTCAAAAATTTCATTAATTAATCTTAAAATATACAAGTGAGACTGTGAGATGGACATGACTTGCTGACTTGATCATCTTTGTTTCTTTTTTTTTTTTTTGGGCAAGAAAAATTTAAGTGGAATTTATGAATCAGTTAGTGGGTCAAAATGACAGCATGTGAAAATGTAATTATAAACTTGGAACAATATTCTGAACAAAACTAGCCCCAATTATCATATCACCAAATTCATAATGTTTATCAGTCTGACCACCAAATTCTACTGTATCCATGCTTGACCAAAATTTGTTGTCTAAACCAATAACTTATATATTTAAGGATATGTATATTAATCGGAAATAAAATGAAAATGAATCAAATTATATAGGAAAGGAAAGAAATGAAAGCTAATTAATTTCTTAAGTAAGAGGGGAGAATTAAGTTCGGTTTTCGGAGCTTAATTTCTAATTTATGTATGTGGCACACATATATGTTAATCTGATTCTTAACTGACTTTAATAAATACCGTCCTTAATCACAAATTAGTAATTAACTTTTTTTTTCTCTTGTTAGCTAGGATTCCTCGTCACTCATCAGTAAATGGGACCTAAGATATCATGTTTTAATATTTGTCTTAACAAAAGATTTGTTTCATTAAATTAAAATGTGGATTCATGTAAAACAATGAAGCCACCATATATATGACATATTACAAAACTTTGAGGGCACATAACATGCCTAAAGAAACTACAAAAATTCATTCCAGTTGGCAACATATATGGAAGAAAAGTAAAAGATCCTTCTTGATTCTTGTGAGAATGTTTTCTCAGCTCTCTGATTAATTGTCTTGATCTCTTTATATATGCTGCTGGAGCTGAAATTGCAAAGCTTTCTCGTGCAGATAACTCCTGTATACACCCAGTTTCTCTCTTAAGAGACCTAGTTCAAAATCTTTGGTGTGCTTTTCTTTCCGAAAACATTGTACAAACAAACATGCTCGGGAAAGAATACCTATACTAGTTCCCAGAATATTATATATATATATATATATATATATATATATTGCATGCCAGTTCCAGTGCCAGTGCCAGTGCCAGTGCCAGTGCTAGATTCCTTTTTTGAGCTTGGAACTCACAGAAACCCTTCACTTTTGATCACATCACTTACACATTTCATCTTCTTCATTAGAGAAGAGATTCTTTGATTCCCTCCTACTTTTTATATATCACAAGATTCTCATATCTAGGTAGACCCTAGAACAAGTTATCATATGAACCCACAACACTATTACTTCTGGTACTTATTTTTCATTTGGCAATCAAAACAAAATCAAACACACACACTTACTATTACGATTGCAAACAAGCTCACAAATTATATATGTAGATAGAAATTAAAAAGAAGAAGAAACAATATTAATATTACTAATTAGATATTAATTAGATTATTAAATTGTGATCCAAAACGCGTCTCCTTTTGGTTCGATCACTAGAATTTGATCTTTCTAGCAAAGATTTCAATGCATTTTGTAAGAAATGGACTGATTCAATGCTATGATCTTTGTCGGCGGCCACGATGAGAACGTTGCGGATTCTTCCCCCTAGTGTTACCATTTCTGCTTTCAATGTCTTTAAATGCAATGACTTTAGTATCTCAATTAATTCCGGTAGAAGATCGGAACGATCCTCACAACACAAAGAGGCCTTGAAAATCAATCTGCCATCGCTCGAGTAATCGCTCGAAAGCACGGTGATCTCATCGGTCTCCGAAGGAAACGTTTCGAGTTGTGTGAGCTCAACGGTTTGTTCTTTCAATTCTTTCACGCGTTGAACCACCTTAGCAAGTAGAGAAGCCTTGTCTATCTGTGACATGATTAAAATTGGAATGAAAATTAATTGAAGTATTTAAAGAAAAATATATATTGAAAAAGCTTGACCACTTTCCCAACACACAAACAAACCCTAGAAACTTGGAAGGTACTTTGAGTTTCCTTTAATTTTCTTTTTCAGATGCTGTACTTGCAGTTTCAACATTTCAAAAGCTTCAAACTAGATAGACAGAACAGTACTACTGTTAAAAGATTTTTTACTCTGAATTCATTCTCTATACCAAAAAAAAGTGTAACAAACTACTTTCTATCTTCTTTTAAGAAAAACAAAGTGAAAGAAAATGAAGCAGAAATCTAATTAATGAAAATTCCGGTTCTTGGTCTCTGACCAAATGTATTAATTTCAACAAGATGGTTGGAATTCACTGTAATTGATATTCAAAAAGATAAGAAATGTTTGACATTGATCAATGATTCATAAAGTCTCCTTATTCTTTTTTGACTAACTTTTTCTCAATAGCCAAACAGTCAACTAACACAAACTACTGTCTACTGTCGATACACGAAATTCAACGTAGAAAAACACTTCCAATAAAACCAAAACAGAAAAAAAAAATATTAAATAAAATTTCAAACCCATTACTAGAAAAATTTCTTGAAACAACTTCAAAAAAAAAAAAATGTTGTTAAAGTTGGAAATTGAGAAGGTTAATTTGTTGGAGATTATATACAAGTAAAAATATATATATATACCTTGGAATTACAAGGAAGAATAGTTCTAAGCTTATCAAGATGAGAGTTGATTCTCTCTCTCCTTCTCTTCTCAGCTTCTTTATGATTCTTCAAAGCAGCAAGTGCTCTATCCTGAGGTGTCGCATTATCATGATCTGTAATTCCTGAAACCTCCAAGGAAGAGGGCTGATAATACGACGACGAATTACTACAAAAACTCTGCTGCTGCTGCTGCTGCTGCTGCTGCTGCTGCTGCTGATGCATCATCATCATTGTAGATAATTCACAGCTACTAGTACTAGACCCTGCAGGATGATGAGGAGGATATCCTCCTCCATAGAATCCGACCCCGTTTTGGGCAAGGAATCGGTACAGCTCTGAGTTATGATCTGCCGGTTGCATGATGGTTATGATTTTTGTTTCTGCTGATAGAGCTAGTGAAGGGAAGTGGTGAAGTGAGAAATCTAAAGTGTTTTTGAAATGGTTTTTTTTTTTTTTTTTTTTTGTGCTTTCGGTGGTTTTTGTCTGTCTTTAGGGCTTTTATCTTTGAGTTTGGCATTAGAAAACAAAAGTTTTCTCATCACTTTTAGTGGGTGTGGGTCCCCCGTGTGATCACTAAATGTTTCAGTTGATGACTTCTTTTCTCTCTCACTCTCAACTCTTTGAATTTTCTAATCATCGTTAGATATTTAATATAGGATTAACAAAATTATCTCTTTTATCCTCGCTTTTTTAACCTTTTTTTATTATTAAAACATGATTTAATCTAAATCTTCCACATCAGCTAACTCTTATAATTTTATATCTATCTCTCCCAAACTTCCACTCAATGAACTTTTGTTATTGTGGAAAATCTATATGGATTCATTTTTGTCGATCAGTAATTAAACAGGTAACCCACAAGATGAAGGTGTAGTGGTATATCCATCATATTCACATCTATAACATGAAGTTATGAGTTTGTATTTTTCTCCATCCTAAAAAGTCCGAATTTATGTAATACTTAAAAAAATATATAACTAACTATCAAACAAGATGGTTTGATGATGAAAGACATCATCATTGCAAGAGGTTCAAGTCGTCACCATCGTAAATGATATATATATAAAAAAATTAACTAGATGCGTTTTATATATTATAACTAATTTATTACTTAAATATTTGTTAACAACTCACATGTCACTTCATTTAAACATGAATTTAGATAAATAGTTTGAACAATATAGTTTTGCTCTTTTTTTTAGGGGTAAATACACTTAACTCTCCTAAAGTTTGGCATAAACGCAATTAGAGTGCAATCATGTATTTATCTACTCGGACCTTCCCTACTTTTAAAATTGAAACAATAAAAAGATCAATTTGCTTTTAGTTATTAAAATTTAAACACGAAGATATTCTTTTTATAAGAAAAAAAATAGCAAAAGCTAGCAAAATCAATATAAAATTTAGAAACAATTTATCATAACAAAGTTATGTTTAAAAAAAGCACTGAAAAATAATTAATTCAAAAATGAAGATAATTTAAGAACTAAAAAAAATTATTTACTTTATATATAATAAAAAATTAAATTAAAAATTGAAAAATAGTTCTTTATTTTCCCATTTTAAAATTATTTTTTAATTTATATTCTATTGAAAGGATTATCTTCAATTAATTTAATTTAATTTTTTAATAAAAAAATTATCTTTATTTTAAAATTTAATAATTAAAGGTAATTTGATCTTTTTATTGTTTCAATTTTAAAAGTATAAGAGGTTTTAAAAGATAAATACATGTATTCTTTAACTGCAATATTATCGAACTTTAGAGGAGGTGGGTCATTTACTTCAGTAGATAAATACATACTTCCCCTTTATTTTATATAAGACTTCATATAATATATTTTAGTTTTGTTATTTCTTAGTTTTACTTCAGTCCTCCATGCTTTGTATTTTACTTTATTCTGTGATTTCCTTGTTAGAAATATAATAAGGAAAGAAAATGGAAATTAATTTTCTCTACCTATTTTCGGTAGAAGTGTGCAAGATCCAATCCAATCCAATATGATCCATTGGATCGGATCCAATCCATTGGATTGGATTGGATCGGATCTAGGGAGATGATTGGATCGGATTGGCTCGGATCTAGGGAGGTGATTGGATCAGATCGGATCCTAAATCTTAAATCTATTGGATTTGATCGGATCTTGGATTTCCATTTGAAAATCCACTGAATCCGTCTAAAATATTAGGCCTTATTTTTATATTGGACAATTTATTTTATCCACTACTTTCTAAGGTAAAAGCCCAATCCAAATACAATTTGATTATCTGAATATCTATAAAGGCTCAATCCAAATACAATTGTTAATGCTACTATTTTGAGTTTTCTTTCTCAATATCTCTATGGTCAACAACCACCATCTTTTTTTCTTTTATTCTTCTTCATCAACATAACAGCTTATTAAGTTATGTTATGTATTTTTTTTCATGTTAATTTAATTTCATTTGAATTAATTGGTAATGTTTGAATAATTTTATTTGATTTTATTTATTTCAGATTATAACTTTTATATATTAAGAACAACTTTATATTAATTTGATCCATCGAATCATATCGGATCAGATTAAAATATTTTATAGTGGGATCGGATCGGATCGGATCGGATCAAATAGTAATCGGATCGGATCGGATCAAATAGTAATCGGATCGGATCGGATCCCGCTATAAAATCGGATCGGATCGGATCGGATCGGATTACAATATCTTTGATCCAATCGGATCGGATCGGATCGGATATTGGATCATGGTAAATCCATTGGATCTGATCCGCCGCACACCCCTAATTTTCGGCTAGCTTTGGTCAATTTCTCATAATAAAAGGGAAATTTGATAAAACTTATCAAAATCCTCTCTTGTATCGTTGTTGAGGCACAAATTGGTATTGCATCGGAGGTGATTGATATTGTCCCCATCTTTGATTGTAAATGTTAAAGAATAGATCATTCATTTGTTGCATGTCGTTCACTCGAGCTATCTCCCCCCCCCCCCCAATAGCCTCCTAGACTTGGGCATGATTCCAACAAATGTCCATAATTTGCACAAACCACGAACACTTGAGCTCTTGGAATCAATTGTTGAACCAAACTAGTTAAATGAGCAATTTGGGCCCCATCATTCATGTTTACCTATAAAATAAAATGAAAAAAACTCAAAATAAAAGTAAGTAATTTAATTCTCCGGTAGCGGCAATAAAAACTTGTTGGTTGTCAAATAGACAAACAAAATAATAAAAACCTTGTAAGTGCACAAATCGTAAACAATAGCACTGCGGAAAAACAAGTGTCGTTCCCACAAAGAATTAATTACCTACTAAAATAATTAGTTTATCTATGACACTCTTAAGACTCTAATCTAACTAAAAATAAGAAAACAAAATCACTTAACACATACACACGAATAGGGGTTTTTGAATTGATTATTAAAACTAAAGAAAATTAAATAACAATAAATAAAATGCAACATAAAATCTAATGAAGAAAAATATATAGAAAAACACTAGTCAGGATCTCCTATCGACCACTAAACAATCATCCAATACATGAACAATAATGAAGTTAGAAGATAATCAAACATGATGAAGACATTCACGACAATATGTTGGCATCCAACTCGAGTCATATAGATTATCTTTTAGTTAGTATGTATGTTGCATGGCATCTACATAAATTCGTGTATTCTAAATTATAACCTAGCATGGACATCTACTAGATTTAATAATCGAAACCTATTAAGAACAAAGAGAATATGAATATCACACAAACCCTATAATATGGCATTTATTCCAAGTAATTCATGAATCAATTTCCCTTGATAGGTCTTATTCCAATTAATTGTTGCATGCAAGAATATGTCCATATGACATTCGAACTATATCCTATAACATAGATCCTCAAATCAAGCTCCTAAAATGGCCAATTAAAGAAACAAAGATAATAGAAAAATAATTCTTATGGAGAAATTGAAATCATCATGTAAGAGAAATAATACTTCATTAAAACATAAACTTGTCTATGGAATTAGAATCATGTCTATAGCTTCAAGTTAGCCCTAACTAACAAAGAAATTAGCTAGAAATAAAACTAGAAAAAATAAATAAAAAGATCCAATCTAAAGAAAGGTAGAAGAAGAGAATGTTGATGGAATCTTCAATCTTCAATTTTCAACTCTCCACCAATCATCTATCTCTTGTAGAAAACTCTTGGTATTTATAGGTGACTTCTCCTTATAGATTCTCAATTTACTTTGTTGTAGGAAACACACCAAGTAGGAAAGTAGGATTGAACAACGAATGAGAATCATTTCCTAAATTGGATTTCCTTTCTTGGACTTCTAATTTGAGTTTGGAAAGTTTTCCAAACATGTATTGATCTTCTAAAGTCATTATGATTTGATTTGGAATGTTTTGGTACAATTTTGAACCAATTTGGAGTGGAAATCCATCAAAATACGTAAACACTGTGGTCCGGGTGGCTCTATAGGTCCCCCGTGGTCTAAACCGCGGAATTCTTCTGATGTTTGCTGTCGCGGTCTAGCCCACAGTAGACTTCTCCAGCTCTAATATTCGGTTACTAAAACAATCATAACTTCCTCTAGAAAAATCGGATTGACAAGTCGTGAAGTTTGCTAAAAACTAGACTTCCGGGACTTTATGAAAACATATGGATCTCAACTTGATTCGATCTAAGGAGGAAGATATGGTTTCACAAGTTAGATGAGTTGCAGAGACATTTCTCCAAACTTTCTCTAAAATCACATTTTATCTTTAAACTCACTTCAAGAACTATCTTCTACATAATCTCAACAAACGCGTTAAAACGTTTAATTATGCTTAAGAACATAACATAAAATATAGGAATTAGGGGTCTCAAATATCAATATTTATCGACCTAACAATTGTCTCCGCCAATTTTCTAAAAGTAGAATGGTTTCTCTCTAATTTGGTTAAATCTTAATTTTGATGTGAATACAATTTTTACTCAAACCAAAATGAAAATATCTTTAAATAATACTTACGTTTTAGACTTTTTTACATTGAATTTGTTTTTTTCTAAAAATGTAATTTCTAAAAATTAAGGATTAAGCACATTCTCTTTTGTTCAAGCAGTGTGCACTCAACACCTCTCCCAAAAATGTAATAGGGATTGAACATCACGGTGTGCTAGAATTTCAAAATAATAATGAACACATCAAATTCATATAATTTATAATAACATGCGTAATTTGAAGGCCACTTTTTTATGTTGATAAAGAATTGAACCTAATTTTAATAAAATAAGTAAATGAAAATGTTGTTGTCAAGATTGAGGCGGGATGCTTTCGATTAATCTGACAAGTCTGTTACAAGTATTATTTAGTTCGGAAAGGAAAACAATGTAAATGCAATAGGAATTTTGATAAAATTCAATACACATGTATATTTCTTAAACTTTTTTTTTAAAAAAAAAATTATTCAAGGTTTATGAAAAAATAAATTAAAATTCAATATTTCAAGCGTACCGTAGCCCATGCAAAGGTACCTCACTGACCTCTCTTTCCACACTTGTGGTGGGGCTTCAAGTCAGTCTATACCCAACTTCTCCGTAATATTTGTAGGAGTAAATATCTTCTAATTATAGAAGTAGACCAAACATCCAATTGGTCAATCTCGGTAAGTCCAGAAAAACCGGTGTTATTTTTTTTTTTTTAAAAAATAAACAATCAAATTAAGGATTAAACCTTTTCATTTTTCTTTTTAAAATTTTCCACTCTTTTTAGTTCTAGAAAAACTCATTATTTTTCTAGGTTGCTGTTCGAGCATATGTTAGTCCAATCCATATTTAATCATAATTTTTCTAATGTTATTATTTAATTTAATTTTTAGTTGTGTTCATATATACTTTGACCTTTTAGAGCTATTGGTTTGCAATATCATTTAAGTTGATCTTGAAGGTTAGATCAAATCCAAGAAAATATACAAAAATTACAGATATTCTCTTTGAGTGTGTGAAATACTGAAACAAATTGAATCTGGTTGTTCTTCCTCTTTGATTAGAGTTTTTGATGCGTCAATCGCTTCAAGTCTACCTCTCGACTCTCTCTCTCTCTCTAAATTCATACGAGTGCAAGATCACTCTTGCTAAGGGGCAGAGAAGACAAAAAAAAAAAACCACAGGAGACATTCCAATATATATATATATATATATATATAGGTCCTGTTCTAGTCAGTGCGCACTGATTATGGAGAAGTTTTGACAAATACATACACTTTAAGTGAGAAGTTTTGACAAGTGCATACACTTTAAGTCAAAGTATGTAAATCTAATGATCCACATCTATAAGTGAAAGTTCCCTAATAAACGCGTGTGTCTATATACCTAGAAGGGGGTGAATATGTTTTAATCAAGTCAATTACCAATTTTTCTTGATTAATCAATATTCAAAATTCACCCAATAAAACAAACATACAACATCAAGTGTAAAGTGTGAAAATATAAATAACACAAGATGTATACGTGGAAAACCCTCCAAACGGGAAAAAACCATGGGCTGTTAAGTGAGCCACACTCAGTCACAGAAATACACTATATGAGCAAATGTTACACCCTCAAGTGATTCTCGGACTCTCACTCTCAACAACCTCAAGCTATGGACACCGCCACTCGCCACTCGCCACTCGCCACTCGCCACTCACCACTCTTGGTTCAGTCCCTAGTGATATCCCCTGATACACTACTCTTGGCGTGAACGCCTCCTACTCTACCCCCTTGGGCCTTTTATAGTGGCACCCGACCAATTGCTTGTCAACCCACTCTTGGTTGTAAGGCTTCTCTTGCTTGTGCAACTTCACATCGAAGCCACAAGACTTGACTTTATGAAGAGTTCAACAACCTATGTGAATATGATGAAATATTTAAACATGCAAATAATGCTAGGCAAAACACTAAATACTTATCTAGGAATTTAAGAATGTCACTAAGTATAATTCCTAGATATCAATATCTAAAAGAATGATCATAAAGACTTAACTAGATATAGTTATACAACATTATATCCTAGTTATCAAACAATGACATTTCAACGTATGTTGTCATTAAGCATGGCATGGTCATTAATGCAATCATCAAAATACAATTAATTTGACCTAATTAGCTAGAGGCAAATATGACTTATATGCTAGCTATCACAATACAAACCCCAAACATGTCATAACTTCAACAAATATACAATTGATATGAAGAAATGCTAATTTAAGCAATAAATGACATGTCTTAGTAACCTAGAACAATAAATGAACAACAATGGTGGTTCTACTTACCAATCAATGAAAACCCATGCTTTAAATGATGTTTGATTGAAAGATCAAGATGTGTTTGGGGTTTGGAGAGTTAAAAACAAAGCTTGAAGCTTTCTCTCTCTAAGTGAGGTTTTGTCTCTCTAAAAATGTGTTCTTTGAGCTCTTGAGTGGCAAGGAAAAAGAAGAGAACATATATATAAAATCCCTAGATAAAATGATGTCGTTTTGGACTTAGGAAACGAAATCTTGTCAAGACCGCTGGGCATACCACTGGCCAGGAAAGTGTCTAGGCAGCTATCCAGGCTGGACATTACCACTCCTTAGACCACTGGCTAGGCATTTGCACCAAAAACGGTCTAGACCACGTTACATGTCTGACAGCTCAACACTTGTGTTTTGAAAGACCCAAAACATGACTAAACGACATCCAAACCTTTCATATAATATACCGTTGGAAAGGTATGGAAGTATACTTTCTACTTCAATTTAAAAAACATGATTTGGGTGTATGTAGAAAAATTTATGGTCATTTGAGTGACCAAATGTCAGAAACAGAAAACAACATAGTTGCCCTATTTTTGTGGTCACTTTAGAGATTTCAAAACGAATCCAAATGGTTATGAAATATTATGAATAATATACCGTTGGAAAGGTTTGGATGTCTAGTTTGTACATAAATTTTCAAAATTCATTTTGAAATATTACAAAAAAGATATGGTCATAAGACCATACAAATGTCAGTTTTAAAAAACATTTAAATCATTGAAATCCTGTCTTTTGAAACTAGACACCTTACTCCATATAACCAAACCAAGAGAAGGATGAGACCTTCTGAAATGGTCACTCAACGTGCTAAAACAAGCACACCATCGTGCAAGCACAGACGTATAAGATCAAACAACGAAGTACGAATTAAACACACAACAACCACACTTAAGACTAAGAATGAAGTGCAAGTGTAATTGTGAAGAGATGCACATAAATAAACAACATCAATACAAATGCAAGATCAACAAAACATACATGAGGTGCGTATGTGTGTGCACCTAAACTCTTCAAGAGGTAAAGTCAAGTGAATATACATTTTGCTCTTGAAGTCATGGAGACGCTTGGAAGCTTGCCAATGAAAACCTAAGCTACCCATTACACAATCATCTCTAATGTGGTGTGGTTTGTCATGAAATAAACTAATCATAAAATTGAGGCCCTTACAATAAGAAAAGAGCAAAAACAAGAAAAACAGAGTAAAATGGAAATATGATCTTGAAGAAAAAAAAATGAGAATTTTATTGAATATAGAAAAATAAGGCAATCATCAATACATGGCTCATATATATATATTGGTTCTAAGAATAATCAAATGGAAAGGATCTAAAAAATGTGTGTTCTAACCAGCTGACATAGCAAGAATCTGTTATTTGCTAATGTCAGTTGGGAATCCGTTGGAGGAATTCGTTATAAGAGTTGGAGCTGATATTAGAACTGCTAAGAATCATAATTTTATATGAATGACATCCTTTACCACATGATTACTGAGATTGTTGTCAACTAACACCTCTTCAGAGTTGTTGTCATCTAGCTGATGCATATTGGCCCGATGATGTCTAACATGCTCCCCTCAAACTGGGTGTGGTTGTTACCAGGACCAATTTGTCTCTCAAGATGATGAATCTACTGATGCCAAGAGGTTTAGTTAGCAAATCAGCAACTTGATCCTCAGTAGGAATATGCCTAACATCTAGCTCCTTCATTTCTACTTTATCTCTAACAAAATGCAAGTCCAACTCAATGTGTTTAGTTTTGGAGTGGAAGACAGGATTCTTAACCCGCACATGTGTTAGCACACCACAATATCGAGGTTTTATGCAGACTAACTTCTATTAACAAAGTTGTTAACTAAGTTACTTCATCAATAACTCGAGCCAGAGATCTATACTCAGCCTCACAACTTGATCTAGCTCCTACCTTTTGCTTTCTAAAGCTTCAAGATACAAAATTTCCACCTAAAAACACACACCAACCACTGGTTTTTAGGTCATCCAAATTACGTGCCCAATCAACATCAGAGAAACCTTTCAGAGATAGAAATTGAGGTTGTTGTAATGCCTGAATTGAAGACCAAGATCAATAGTTCCTTTGACGTAACGTAACGCCCTTTTACAGGCTTGCCAGTGAGTGATAGTTGAAGCAACCAAATATTGGCTTCATCTATTTATGGCAAATGAAATGTCTGGTCTGGTCAAGGTTAGTGGGTCGTTTGTTTTTTTATCTGAATACTGAACAATCCTGAATTTTCTAATGATTGAATAGTGACTGAATTCTGAACCTGAATGACATGTTTGTTTTTTTTTCTCACATCTGAATGTATTGTCAACACATTTGTTTTTTAACAGTAAAATTGTCTAAATATAAGTAATTTTACATTCATACCTATGTTAAACAATTATACATATAATATGGAATAAAAACAATTCAAAAATAATAATTATATATGAACATATATGATCATGATCTTTATCTTTGATTATAAACAAACTTCATTTTTCTAAGAAAAGAAAATGTTTTTTTTTTCAAAAAATAAAAAGGATATCAGGAAAACTCACACAAAACACTTTAATATATATATATATATATATATACATCACCATAATATCATAATAAAATATCGATATTAAACACCAATATGAACAGTTAATAGAGTTCTTTTTTATTTGGGTTTTTTTTAAAGCTATTTAAAATAAGCAACATATTAAATTAAAGATTTCTATACCATATGTAATTTTTTGATAAAATTGGAAATATGTTATATATGAGGGGATACTATCAGAAAAAAAGATTTTATATTGCATTTAATGCAATTCAGTGATTTGGAATTAAGTTAAAAGTCAGGATTTTTTACTTTTTATTTTAAGTTGTTTTTTAGGATTTTTAAGTTGTTTGACCACTTAAAAAAATAAATAAAACAACTTAATAATTATGATTCAAACCCATTAAGTTTTAAGTGAAAAAAACAAACGACAGCTAAGTATTAATCACCTACTATGTTTCTATAAACCGATGGCTCTGAAAAGGGATCACCGTTACTCTTTGTGAGCTTAGTACCCATGCTCATAGGAATG
Organism: Dipteronia dyeriana; assembly: GCA_032871835.1. NCBI lineage: Eukaryota > Viridiplantae > Streptophyta > Magnoliopsida > Sapindales > Sapindaceae > Dipteronia > Dipteronia dyeriana. The sequence goes on from CM065298.1 coordinate 31,242,970, forward strand.
GGACATGAGGTACAATCAATTAGCTTTGACTTCTTCAAAAGATCAGCAACATACTTTCTTTGAGTGAGATGAATTACACCATCAGTCTTTGTTGCCTCAAGTCCTAGGAAGTTGCTAAGTACACACAACTCTTTAAGAGAAACATCTGATGCAAATCCTTCACTGCCTTATTAATCATTTCGTTGCTATTCTTGGTTAGCAATATAACATCAACATAAACTAATAACAATAACAGAAAATGACCTTTCTTAAAGACAAACAGTGAGGTATATACTCTTGAATTGACAAAACCTCAAGCTTTTAAGGCAGCCTTCAGCTTCTCAAACCAAGCTCTTAGAGCTTGTTTGAGCCCATACAAGGGTTTGACTAGTTTACACCCATTGTTGGATGATCAAAACTCATATAGCCCTCTGGTTGCTCCATAAAGACCATTTCTTGAAGGCCTCCATTGAGGAAGGCATTGTTATGTCAAGTTGCCTTATGTTCTAGTTGAACACCACCACAAGAGAGAGGATCACTCTAATTGCAAAAGACTTTATCACCGGGTTGAAAGTGTCTATGAAATATATTCCAGCTGTTTGATGAAACTCTTTTTCTACAAGCCTTACCTTGTATCTTTGGAATGTACCATCTTAATTATATCTCACTCTGTACACCCATTTGTTGCCTACAATGTTCATATCATCCATTATTGGAACAAATATCTATGTATGATTTCTTTATAGACCTGCAGACTTATCATCCATTGCATTTTTCCAATTTGGATCTAAAAGTGCTTCAGTGACAGAGGAAGGTTCCTTAGAGGTAGCCTTAGAAGTATAAGCAACTGACTGTAGTTTGCTAGTCTTTGATCTAGTTTGCATGGGATGTGTGGAAGGATGAAAATTTGGTACACTGGTAGTCTCGATGACAGTGTTATACAAATGTGAAATGGGAATATTTATGTAGAAAGGTACAACAGGCAATTATGACAGGTCATGAGACACAATTTCTGAGTTACTATGAGTATGACTTGGCTTCTGTTTTGGCATAGTTTTATCTCCTGACAAATGCATTTGAGCAGTTGATACTATGGAAAGTGGAAGACTAGACTGAGAATGCACAGAAGGAGAGCAAGTAGGATAAAGATTACTATAGGGGAAATCTAACTCATTAAAATTAACATTCCTAGAAATATATATTCTGCCACTTGGATGTAAACATTTGTAACATTTGTATGTCTCACCATATCTAAGAAATAAACACTTGATAGAATAGGAATCAAATTTATGGGGGTTGTAAGGTCTTAGAAAAAGAAAACATGCACACCCAAAGTTTTGAAAAACTTTTAATTAGGACTGTGTTTGAATAGAAGTTGAAAAGAAGAGAGATGATTAAGGGGAGGTATTGGTAAACAATTGATGATGTACACAACAGTGTCAAAAGCTTCCCACCAAAAAGTTAATGGCATTTTGGCTTGTGCAAGAAGAGTGAGTCTTACATTTACAATGTGTCTATGTTTACATTTAGAGGACTCATTTTGTTGGTGGGTGTTAGGACAATGATGCCTAAAACCTACTTTCAACTGCTCTAGATATTTGGCCAAGGGTCTGTACTTACCACCTCAATCACTTTGTACACATTTGATCTTCCTATCGAAAGCTAACTCAATATGTATCTGAAAAAGGATAAACATTTCCTTTAGTTGGGACTTAAGAGTAAGAAGATATATCCAAGTATATTTTGAGTAGGCATCAAAGAAACAAACATAATACTTGAATCAGTGGCTAGAGTTGTGTGGTGAAGGACCCCAAACATCGGTGAAGATCAATTCTAAAGGAGCATTATACATATTTTTAGATGTGTCAAAAGGAAGTTGATGTGCTTTCCCATATTGGCAGGCATCACTAAAATCAAGTGAGGGTTGTGTTTTGTAGGGAAGGTTTAGTTTACTCATGACTTGTTTGACAACGGTAAAAGAGGGATGGTCTAGCTTATTATGCCATATGTGCAGCTCAGAATCATGACTTGTTGATGAAGAGTCATTGTAATCATTTATTTATTTACATGATACACTTGTAGTGGTGATAGTAATAACTGTTGTGGCATACGAGTTGTACCAAATGTATCACCAACCTTTGTTTTGGACATTATACAAGAAGTATCCATGGATTTGTCATGACTACAATTTGACTCTGAGTTGAAATGCAATGAGTCTACACAATTACAGGACTGACAGTTATTTGACTCAACATTATTTGATGCAAGAAAAGCCTAAAGCTTTAAGGAACTTGGCGTTTTAGCTGTAGAAATATCCAGCTGATAAAGGCCGTTTTTCAAGCCCCCTTGCAAGAGAAATTTCTTCATTTTCATATTCTTGATCACACAAAACTCAGAGTTAAACTAAACAATTACATTATTGTGTTTGGTAAATTGTGAGATGCTCAAAAGGTTCTTTGTTATGGAAGGCACATGCAATAAGTTATTTAGAAATAGAGGTATATGTGGCATAGTGTGTGAGGAAATCACAGTAGAACCAACATGAGAAATATTAAGTTTAGCACCATTACCTACTACCAGCTTATCATTCCCTCAGTAATTAGACCTCTGAGAGATGTTTTGAGCATCGGCAATGATATGATTGCTAGCACCACTATATATGTACCAGGATAGATCCATAACAGTGCTTGGTGAGGCATGAAGGCACCAGGATTCACGTTGTTGGCTAATCCAATCTGTGTTGAGCCAGAGTGATATTGTCCAGTATGTGCTTGAAAGTTATTCATACTGTTGTTTGATTGACCAATTCCATTGTAAGCTTGACTTTGGATATTACCTTGTTGTGATTGATACATATTTTGTATGTTGATCTCTTGAAATAATTGATCAAACCTTTTGAAACAAGAGGAGAACACATGACTGGTTTTTCCACACAATTGACACATAAATTTTGTTTCACCTCTATTTTGGTCATGTCTTCTGCCTCTTGATCTGCCTCTCATATTACTTCTTCTAAAGTTTGAGTAGTGTGTTCGTGTTTGACTGAAATCAAGAGTTATAGCTGAGTGATGTTAAGCAAGCCTGCTCTCATAGCTCATCAAAGAAATTGAGCTTTTTCCAATCAGATTTGTCCTTGTCTGGCTGTGATTGTAACAACAGCTACATCATATTCGAGACCAACACCACTAAGAATCTGAGAGATCAACTCTTCTTCTGAAAGAGGTTGACCTGCTGTTGTAAGACTTTCGCTGAGAGTCTTCATCTTTTAAACGGATTCACTGATAGAAAGATTGCCTTTTTTTGTATTATGAATCTCATGGCTTTGGATTGTTGAGCAAAGAGATTCTTAAGAGTTTTCCAAATATCATATGCAGTAGTACAATGAGTAACTAAACCAAAAACTGACTCACTTAGTGTTGAAAAGAGCCAACAAATAAAGAGTTGATATGTCTTATTCCATGCTAGATAATCTTCATTCAATGATTGAATGACTTCACTAGAAACTTCATGACAGCGTTGAATGAATTTCAAAGGACACTTGCTAGGATTCATTATAAAATCTTCCAAATCGAACGCACGAACAACAACTAAAACTTGAGGTTTCCAGAAGTTGTAATTGTTGTGATCAAGTTTGATTGCAAGCTTGACGTTCAGGTTTGTTGGTGACTTTTGACTTGATGAATCACCATTGTTATGCTCAGTAGCAGTGTTTGGAAGATCAATATGATACCATATAAAAGAAGAGAAAAAAAATAAGAAAACAGAGTTAAGAGGAAAGATGATCTTGAAGAAAAATATCTGAGAATTTTATTGAATATAGAAAACTAAGGCAATCATCAATACATGGCTTATATATATATATATATATATATATGTATGTATAGGTTCCAAGAATAATCAAATGGAGAGGAGATCAAAAATGTGTGTTCTAATAAACTATAACTAGCCAGTTGACATGGCAAGAATCTGTTATTTGTTGATGTCAGTTGGGAATCCGTTGGAGGAATCTGTTATGAGCGTTGGAGCTGACATTGGAGCAGCTAAGGATTACAGCTTTATATGAATGCCATCCTTTACCACATGATTGCTGAGATTGTTGTCATCTAACACCTCTTCAGAGTTGTTATCACCTAGCTGATGTATATAATGTATATTGGCGTGATGATATCTAACAACATCCAACACACAGATGAAATTATATCAGTGCATACTGATAAAGTTATATCACTGCGTACTGACTTGAACATTTATATATATATATACATAAATTTTTAAGTCAGTGCGCACCGATACACTGATATAAATTCATCAGTACGTTGGATATGGACCATTAGATTTATATACTTTGACTCAAAGTGTATGCACTTGTCAAAACTTCTCCATAATCAATGGTCCACATGCAACGCACTTATATAACTTATATCAATGTGCACTGACTGGAAAACCATTATATATATATATGTATATGTATGTATGTTGACAGTGAGTTTTGAGATTACGTAAAACCAATCACGCGTCCAACAAACTATTGCAAATTATCATTATAGTTGTGCAAAGAATAGAGAGAATGAAACATGCAAAAACACAGTTTTACGTGGTAAAACCCCAAGTCGGGGGAAACATCCACAATTGTCGATGACGGCGAGAAGAAAAATCCACTTTTTGATAATAGTTACACACTCTTGTTCTCTCCTTGCGTAATTTTTTTTTTCAGTGTCTATTTATATGTGCATATAACCCTAATTATTGGGGTACAAGTAAGAAAAGCTGGTGGTGTGTAACTAGGACTTATTACTTGTTGAAATCGTTTTTGTCTTTTTTCCTGTTTCGCATCTCTCACGCATTAGACTTCTTGACTAATCCGGATTCGGATACCCTTAAGAGTGTTTGCTTCCTTATCAGAACGTGCTTATAGACATCTTATTCGAGTAATATTCATTCTTTGCTTTTCCGAGTTGTAATCGTATTGAACTTGACATTGTCCACGTGTCACTCAGTTGACTATCTGCCATAACTGTCTGCGTGTCGTTTAGCTGACCATATATCAAATCCGACCAAACTTCATTCACCCTCGACCAGTTACTTGACCCCGCACGAAGGTCTTGACCCGATCATTTAGGTTATCCCAACCGAATCATCTTTACTTAGCCAATATAATTACCATAGTTGAGTTGTTTCCACTCGGCCATCTAGATAACCCTGACCAGGCATTATGAAGTTATCCTTGACCAACTTAGGTTGGTTTAGTTTGGTTGATTTTTGGTGACACATCATCTCCAATATCCGTGAATCTCAACGACTATGTTGATTCATCATTCTTCCGAATTTTACTAACAACAATACATATGCACAAAAATATTCAAGTCAGTGCGTACTGATATAACTTCATCAATGCACTGGATGCGAACCATTAGATTTACATACTTTGACTCAAAGTGTATACACTTATCAAAGATTCTCCATAATCAGTGGTACATATGTAACGTACTGATGTAAGTTATATCAGTGAGCACTGAGGAGAAAATGATTACATATATATATATATATAAATTTCAAGTCAGTCGTACTGATATAAATTCATCAGTGTGTTCGATGTGAACCATTAGATTTATATACTTTAACTCAAAGTGTATGTACTTGTCAAAGTTTTTCCATAATCAGTGGTTCACATACAACATACTGATGAAAGTTCAGTACGTATTGAGGAGAAAATGATATATATATATACCGTGTGGGCTTGGTTAAATAAATGGCACTACCCTTGACTTTTATAACCGTACTAGATTAATAATTTGAGTTTTTATATATAGTACCGAATTTGGTTTTTGGAAAAAAATATTTGGTTTCATTCTCAAATGAACCATAATATTCAAAATTGAGAAATAAAGAGTTAGAAATTATGGAAGGAAAGTTAGAGAGATGAAGTTAGATGGAGAAACAAATGGACTCCGACGAGACAGACCGAAAATGCTTTCAAAAACATAAGTGAAAACGAAGGCTTGATTGTTTGAATTAGGTAATATGTTGTGGTAAATTTTATTCTCTTCATCGAGACCATTCCAACTACATATTATACAGTCCAAATTTGACATCGTTTGTTCTCTCAAAGGACTTTCAAAAGTTTCCTACATCAATCGTGAAAATAGATCACCATAAAAGAAAATAGTTCATGATAAAAGGAAATAGATCACAGTCAAAGAAAAATGATTAATCACTGATAAAGAAAATTGATCACGAAAATAGTTCATGATAAGAGAAAATTGATCACCATGATCAAACAAATGGATCATATGATCAAAGAAAATAGATCACACAAATGGATCATATGATCAAAGAAAATAGATCACGATCAAAGAAAATATGTAGACATGTTATCTTCACCACTTGGACTATGATTCTCCCCTTGCCTCTTTTTTTCTAGACTTTTATTAATATTCTAATGACACCTAAGTATAAAATAAAATACATAATTCAGATTTTATTTTATTTTTTCTCATTCAAGTAGGTGTTTCACTTACAAACATAAAAAAAACCAAAAAAAAAAAAAGGTTACAAGAGAATCGTAACTCTCGCCACTTAATGCATGTTTAAGATAAAAATTTAATGTGAAATCAAAAAACATTTACATGCAAATCAACCGCTAAGAGATTTAATAGCAAGATTAATCTCTAACACTCGAAGAATGAATGTTTCCTCATAATCTAACAAGATGAATACAAGTCCAAGTCTTCAACAATGAGATTATTTTTGACACCGAGTAATAGATCTATTGATTTTGAATGCTCAAATTAAGATTTCAGCCTTGAGTTGTTGACATTATTAAGAAAAGAAAAATGAGATTTATAGAGAGAGGAATTGAGGATGGAATCTATAAAAAGAAAGGGGATAAAGAAATAAATTGTGTGAGTCAATGGGGACGTAGCTCAATTGGTAGATGAAAGAGTTTGAGGTTTAGACAAATAACTCCCAGGTTAACGGTTTGAGTCCTACCAATGACGAAAGCTTTTAAAAAATACCTGATCACAAATTAATAGATATTGTTATTATATACGTGTGTGTGAGAGAGCCGACTGCTAATTTTAGCCACATCCACTAAGGGCATGTTGTTCGTTCCTTTATTATTGAAGTAATGATTCCTAAAATAGGCACCACATTTACTGCTATTTATTTTTCTGCTAATAAGATCAAAATTTCTGAACCATATAAATGAATGACCTAAATATAGGCACATCTTTTGCCCTTGATGAATATAAACCATTATTTAATTGAGATTAAATAATATGAGAGAGCTTAAAAGGATCCATAAATTGAATTTATTATATGTAAACTAAAATGCGTTAAGAATCTTGTATTAATAAAATAAAATTCTAGATGAGAAACTGTGATATTTCCTCTCTTTTTTTTTTTTGAAAATACAATTACTTCCGGGACCTGACGAGATTAATTAGACTCTACAAACATGAGGTGATGTGCGTGATATTTCTTTTTTTGAAATGGTGTTATTGTGATGGAAATGACTTGTAATCCTTAGGTGATATTTGGAACCATTTTAAAAAAGGGTTTTCTGTTATAAAAATAAAAAATAACTTTAACGTTGTTTGTTTACAAGTTTTACAAAACTGTTTTTAAAAACAAAAAACAACTTTTAGAAATGTATAACTAAAAAATTTAAAATAATTTTTTATATTTTCACCATTGTCAAAAGCATCATTTCAAAATTAATCACTACTTTTCTACTATCCATTGTAAAAACAATAATAACCAAATACTTTTATATCATTTTCCGTTTTAGAAAGCTACTTTTAAAAAATAATATCAAACACATTTTATTTTTAAAACCATCATTTTAAAAACATGATTTTCATTTTAAAAAATAGTTTTCAAAACACCAATTTAAAAACGTCCTTAATTGTTATTAAATTTTTTAACAACTCAAATATATACTGTAATCGCACTTGAACTGATAGGCCCATTCCATTGATTGTAGATTGAATTATTTGAAAGCCCAGCCCGGCTACGCAATAGCTTCAATAATGCAAATGTTGACATAAGGGCTGGATTTTTTTTTTTTTTTTTTTAAAGGAATTACACAGGATTACCCTCAGATTTGACATTTTACACACGAAAACGATTTGTGGCGAGGGAGGACGGCAGGTTGGTGCTGTGGAGACTTTGGTTTTAGTTTATGAGTTTTTTTTTTTTTTTTTTTTTTGGCTTAGGTGGGTGTTGAATCCATTTAAGGTGTTTACTGGCCAGAAATTAAATGAAAGAAAATCAAATTCTATAACAAAAAAGGGTGAATTAGAAATGGGAACTTGATTCTTTAGATGGAAGTGAAAAAATTCAATTCTAAAATAAATAAATTAAAGCACTCTCCTAGCCACAAAATTTCAATTCTAAAATGAAAGCAGATAAGAATATGCAACAAGATAATAAATAATAAATTTGCAAGTAAATAAAAAGAAAGGGTACGTTTAGAGAATTGAACAATCATTTGATTGTGGTTCGGCCAAACCTTACATACTTCCAATCTCTAAGTTTCCTTTAAGCTTAAGAATTCTTCACTATCCAAAGTCCTCACAAATTGGTGACAATACACACAAGTGATTCTCCGGATCCGCACATGGATTTCCAACACGCATGTGTTCCTCTCCTACTCAAATACAAGAGAGAAATGATTAAAGGTTACAAGAAATTCTCTCACAAGAGTGGTAGTAACAATAATGCTCAAAACTTAGCTCAAGAGATTAGAAAGTTAAGGCATGAGTTAAGAAAATCAATAAAAACTCGTTGAATGCTCTCAAAGAAGATTATACACATCAATAGAAGTTGGTTCAAAGTCATTCAAGGGGTTTGAGGCTTGTTTATAAAGCAAGTGATAAGCAAACAGAAGTTTTTTTACCCTTTTAATTTCATTAAGTTCGTTATATAACTACCGTATCATATGTTGGATGATGGCAAGCCGTTATAAAAATTCAAACACGAGCCCGTGAAGCGACTCATTTGTCATGATCCGGATCAGAATTTTGTCTCTTACAAAACTTGGATTCAAGCTTATTTCAAAGTTTTTTTTTTTTTCAAAACATTAAGACTTTTGCGCACTTTTTAAAGACTTATAGTTATCAAAGATATTTAAATACTTTGTTTTGGATAGGTAACGCTTGCTTAGAGAAAAATATGTAAACTCTCAAGCAAATCTAAGAAAAATTGCACACCAATTATATATAAAAAATTAATCCTAAGAAACTTCACCATTTGGTTTGTGCAAATAGTAGATCATTGCTTTTTTTTTATAAGAAGAAAACTTTATTAGCCAAAACAAAAACTACATAGACTCCCCACATCTGAAGGAAACTCCTCTACCCAGAAACAGTCCTGATCCATTGCCAGATCCATTTTTGATAGGTAATGGGCAACCATATTTGCCTTTCTAGACACAAACAACACCGACTCAGTACCAACCAAACGCATAATATGCAAAATATCACACAAAACCAAACCAACATCAGTAGAGATAATAGTACCTATTGGAAATTTTGTGATAAACTCTCATTTTGAGAGTACAAATTGAGTATGATAAATTCCATAGAAATGGAAGATTAAAGTGGATTCGAATTCTCCTCCGTGAGAACTTCGAAATGGTATACTCAGATTCACAAAATGATTAATGGGTGAATGAGAAATTGAGTCTCAAAGTGGACTCAATGTGTAGGGATTAAAATGAACCTCACATTGCTTAGGGAAATCATTTATATGTAGTTTATAAGTGAATGTGTGATATGAGCTATCAACATGTGTGGCATAGAGACTCTTTCTCGTGCACGCGGGGGGAGGTGCAAATCATGGACCTCGAACATTCGAATGCACGACTCGTGTGTGGACGCGACCTGCGGACACGAATGCCGCTCCGATTGAACCGTGAGAGTCTTGTTGACCTTTTGCCACTTTCCTAAGTCAATGTTTTTTTATTGTGATGAATAAGGAAAGCTTTAATTGTTTGGCTTCTGATTTCTTACTTGATCACTAAGAATAAAGAATCGGGTTTTAATTAGAAGTAAATCTCTTTGGAGAATAATATCTAATTAAATTATTTCCTTATTAAATCAAAAACGTAATTTTCCAAAATAATCCCAAATTAATCCCAAAACCCTAGTGTTTCGATTTGGGTATTTAATACCTCTAATATTCTGTTCTGTTGACCGAAAAAAATACAAAAATTAGAGGCAGAAAACTCGATTTGAGTTCACTAGTAGTGGTGTCCTTAAGCCTACCACTGTTGAACTATTGTATCATGGGAGACGATCGCCTAATACACATACGGTGTTGTCCGGTGAAATTGTCTTAAGGACACTGTGTGAAACACGAGCCTATGTTCAAACTATGTTTTTCTAACGTGGTTTTATTGTGTTGTTGCTTTCTGTTTCCAGGTACCTACCAGATTTATTTTTTGGAATTACGATCTACAATCTTAAGACAATTTTCTGTTATTAAATCTTTTACGAAAAAAAAAACGTTTTTCCTCTTCAAACTTTCTGGTATCAGGGTTCTAGTTCAGATCATCACAAACAATTTTCAACTGTGGTAATCGGGTTCATTTAGGGTGTGTTTGGTACACGGGACGAGACGGGATAGGACGGGACAACTTTCTCTTGTCCCACGTTTGGCACGCTATTAGTGTGGGACGGGACCGGACGGGACCGGACCGGACGGGACAAGGTGGACAAAAACCATAAAATCTTGTCCCACCTCAGACCCTCGGCCAGACTCTTCCCATGCATGGGACAAGTCTGGAAAAGACATTTTTGCCCTCAAATATTGCAAAATTTACAAAAATACCAAATATAAAAATAAAACCCAGCTCTCTCTCTCTCTCTGATCGTTCTCACGTTTCTCTCTCTTTCTCTCCATTCTCTCTTCTTTGGCCGACGGAGAGGAGCAGAGATCTCAGTCTCTCCTGCTTGTCTATCTCTCATCTCTCTCTCTCTCTCCGTTTGACTTCTTTGTGGTGGCTTTTGTTGATTTCGATTTAGGGTTCTCAATTTGGGGTTCTCAATTTGTCGTCGCCAGCCGCTCAATCAATGCCGGACATCGACGCCGTCTATCTTCCTTTCTCAACGTCGATACACATCAAATGAGTTGTCATGGTGGCGCAGAAGAATAAGCATTTGTTGATGGAGAAACCGGTGGCTCTCAACGTCGCCGAGATCGATGTGATTGTCAAAGCTTGCGAGGAAAATGGAGTCCAGTTCATGGACGGAACCATGTGGGTACACAATCTCAGGACCGCTAAAATGCACGACTTTCTCTCCGTTTCCGAGCGTTTTGGTCAGCTCAGAGAGGTACGGATTTTTTAAAAATTAAATTAAATTTTGATTTTTCATTTTTGGTTGATGAGTATGTGAGTTTATTTTTATATAAATTTGTAGTTTATGTTATAATTGTTGGTTTATTTGGCTGAAAATACATAGTTGATGAGTATGTGAGCAGTGGTTGTTTAGATACTTTAAATGTTTGAAGGCTACATTAACATGACTGATAAAGAAATCTTATCTGATGTCTATGTTTCTTATACCGGTTGCTGGCATGTATTGTATGTGTGACTTATTGCATAGGGATACTGTACGCAGTTTACTGTTGTTGTGGGTTATAAGATATTGCTTGCTCGTTGTTGATACTGGCTTTTCAGTCTATGTCTGTATATAAAATTAGAGGGTAAAATGGGGGAACATGATTTGAGGTATGTTTTCTAAGAGGGCAGTGTTTTTGGATTATCAACATGGTTATGCAGCTTGAAATTGTGGATTATCAAGTTTTGGTTATTAGATTATAGTTGTTTGTCAAATTGTGATTTTTTAGATCATATATGATGTTGTTGTGTGGTGGTGTTATATAGTAACTTAACGTGATTATATTCGTTTCCAAGATTTGAGGTACTAGTTGTGATTTACTTGAATTTAATTTTTGGTAGCAAGAGATCATTTCTAGTTATTTATAATTAGATTCTTTCTGGATGTAGCTGATGACTTGTTTGTGTGTAATAGTGACAGGTTCTTAAAGTGGGAAGATGTGGAAATAGGGGAGTCAGGTGACAAATTGATTACTTGTTTGATTGGTTTTTCTAAAATGTGAAATTTGTATATGGATTGGTTTTATGAGACAAATTGATTAGGTGTTCATAAGCAATGTTTTGAGTCCATTTTGCTTTTTCCTAGGTTTGGATGTGAGAAACAGTACATTCCCTTATTTGAGATTGAGGCATCTGGTTTTGTCAATCATCGATGATCTTTATCATTAGTCAAGTATGCATAATTATTATTTATTACTATCCCCTTTATATATTGAAAATAGGATTGTTTGTTAGTTGTTACGTACAAATTTTACCTAAAGACAAATGACTAAAGAGAGAACAATATACAAGAGTCTGTGTGTTTTGCATGTATACCTACCCACTTTTGAGTTCTGAGATTATTCACATTCTCATCTATGTTTAAAAAAATAAAAAATGGAATGGCTTTATCATTAACAATCATACTCATTTATAACATGTCATGAGTTAAAAATAACTTATCAAATTTAATTTAGAGTAATGTTAAGACTTTCTATTTTTTTTTTTCAAATGATGTTGGTATAAGACTTTCTATTTTTATTTCAATTTTTGCAAGGCTAATTGTATCTCATGCTTTTAGATGTCCAAAGTAGTTTTGTACATAAGAATGTGATTCGAAAACTAATTAGAAGAATTTGTATGCAGATTCTTCTTTTAGTTAATCACTAATTTAGACTAAGTGTGGGAAGTTGTATTGTGCTTAGATATTAGGTACTTTATTATGTAATTAGCTACTATTTTATTTGTTTAAAATTATGACAATTCTTGTATTGTTGAATAAGCTTTATTTGTTTGAATATGAGAGAATGTGTATATATATATATATTCTTCTTTTAGTTAATCACTAATTTAGACTTAGTGTGGGAAGTTGTATTGTGCTTAGATATTAGGTACTTTATTATGTAATTAGCTACTATTTTATTTGTTTAAAATTATAACACTCCTTGTATTGTTGAATTAGCTTTATTTGTTTGAATATAAGAGAATGCGTATATATATATATATATATATATTCTTCTTTTAGTTAATCACTAATTTAGACTAAGTGTGGGAAGTTGTATTGTGCTTAGATATTAGGTACTTTATTATGTAATTAGCTACTATTTTATTTATTTAAAATTATGACACTCCTTGTATTGTTGAATAAGCTTTAGCAAGATATATGGATTAATTTGACTGAATATATGCTTGTGAGAACTCAGTTGTTTGGAAATGAAATGTTCAGTTCAGGTTTCCCTAGAGTAGTGATCAACTGATCGATAAACATTTCAGAAGGTTTCCCTAGAGTAGTGATCAACTGATCGTTAATGAAAAATTTGATGTAGTATATTTCAATGATATGAAAATAAATTACGGAATGAATATAAAACATAAAATTTAAATTACTGATATGTTCCAATGCTTGTGAGAACTCAGTTGTTTGGAAATGAAATGTCCAGTTTAGGTTTCCCTATAGTAGTGATCAAATTGGATGTTGCCTGCCTGTCAATATGCTAGAGCTTGAAACTAAAGTTTTTAAAAGCATCTGGAAGAAAAAATGAAGCAGGTGATCATTAGAGTGTGTCGATGGTTTGACAATTTATAATGCTAACTGTTTTTGAACTCAAATGCAAGCGTTTCTCTTGTTTTAATTGAAGAATTAGTTGGTTGGTCAATCCAAATATCTTAAGCATCTAATGAGCTAACTTGGATGGGAACAAATTTGTAAAAAAGAGATTGAAATCATGAAAATGACCTACCTTGATGGGCCAGGAATTTCTTGCCAATTTAGTGTGTATATGTGCCAGTGTCCAATTCAATTATCAACATATATTTCTTTGTGGTACTTGAGGCTCACATCTTTTTCCAATTCTTTCTCGCCTCTTTGTAGAAATGGTAGAAGCAGCGTACTGAGAGAGTATGGGTCTTGATCGTATGCAAGTGATACGGGTTGCTATGTATTTTGGAAATAAGCCAAACCAGTTGCGCATTTGGAATGGCTTGAATGACTCTTACAAGCCGGATTTCATGAAGGCAATTCTAGAGGAGTGAACATGTTTGATATTGTAAACATGTTTGATATTGTAAACATGTTTGAAACTTATATTTTGTTGGAATTGTGAACATATTTGAAACATGTTTGAAACTTATATTTTGTTGGAATTGTGAACATATTTGAAACTTATATTTTGTTGGAATTGTAAACATATTTGAAACTTATATTTTGTTGGAATTGTGAACATGTTTGTGTTATGGATTTTGTTATTAGGTTCGTGAACAAATATATTACATTAACTTTTTTGTTGGATCATGTTATTAAGTATTATCTGTAATTTACTATTATGTTATTAGAAAATATGTGTGGTTGAATAATTAAAACTTCTAAAATATATTTTTCTTTTCTATTATTCACAATTACGAGCATGTAAAATTGAATAATAATTTTATTTAAAAAATTGAGGAAATAATATTATTATTCAAAAAATGAGGGAATGACCATAATAATATTATTTTTATTTGAAAAAAAAAAATCAGACGTCTTCCAAAAAATTATTAATTAAACTATTTTTTAATTACAATATTATTATTTTTATGAAATATGATATATAAAAATATTTTTTTAATAAAAAAAATATTGACTTGTCTTCTCTCAAATATGATATATAAAAATATTTATCACTATTATGTGGTAACAAACATTGGATAGGACAAGAAGGGCACTCTGGTCATTTGAACCTCTTGTCTCGTCTTGTCCTAGTCATACCAAACATACAACAGTACAATGAACAGTTCTGTCACAGGTCTACCAAACACAATATAAAACAGTCTGTCATGTCCCGTCCCGTCCCAACTTGTCTTGTCCCATGTCCGCGCCAAACGCACCCTTAGAACACTGATTACAATTTCGTATCTGTGAAAATTGGGTTCTTTGGAACACTGATTTCAATTTTATACATACGTAATCTGTGGATATCAGGTTTCTCTCGAAACACTATATTTCAATTAATCGTCTGATTTATAACTCTAGAAAATCAGGTCTATTATTAGACACTGATTTCGAAATCAATTGTGATTTCAACTGGGTAATCGGGTCTGTAAAATCAGACACTGATTATGATTTCCATCGTGAAATCTGATTTAATATCAACTGATATCTGTGCTATTATTTTTGTGATACTAAAACGATTTTGTTTTTGTTTAAGATATTATGGCAAACAAATCGAATGTGAACTCCAGTGTTCCACTAGAGACTCCAGAAGTTAATCCAAGTATGAGATTAGATACTTCGGCTGTGAACTCTATGCTTGTGGGCCAGGTACCAGTAGTAGTACCTAATGTGGCCACAACGACTCCGGCCATCAACTTCTTCGTGAGAAACAAGCCTGATCCGGTGATGAACCAGTATATGAGTCAAGGGAATGTTTCAATGGAAAATCCCTACATGAATTCGGTACCTTTACCGATGAATCATATGGAGAAGCCTGATAAGTTCAGTGGACCGAATTTTAAACGGTGGCAGCAAAAGATGTTGTTTTATCTGACCACACTGAACCTTGACAGGTTCTTAACTGAAGTTGCTTCTAAACCTAATAATAGTGAAGAGCGTGATGCTCAGGTATGAAATGCTATTGATGCATGGAATCATTCGGATTTCTTGTGCCGTAATTACATACTAAAAGGGCTGTCAGATTCGCTATATAATGTCTATTCTTCAAAGAAAACAGCCAAAGAACTGTGTGAATCATTAGATCGAAAATACAAAACTGAGGACGCTGGTTCCAAGAAGTTTATCGTGAGTCGGTTTCTTGATTACAAGATGGGGGATTCCAAGACAGTTATGAGTCAAGTCCAATAGCTACAGGTGATTCCGTATAAGATACATGCCGAAAGGATGACCCTGGGTGAAACTTTCCAGGTGGCTGCAATCATTGAAAAGCTTCCTCCTTCATGGAAAGAGTTAAAAAAACTATCTTAAACACAAGCGAAAGGAGATGAAGATCGAGGATCTGATTCTCAAGCTTAGTTTTCTTCGTAATCAGGAAGATCACATGAAGTATGACAAGAAAGATGTCAATGCGCCTGAAGCGAAGATCAATGTGGTTGAACATGGGCAAAGTTCTAAACTGAAAAAGAACAAGCCTAGGAAAGGATCTAAATTTGGTTCTAAGGGATGAGTCTCTAAGAAGCCAAAATTCCGAGGGAAGTGCTTCAATTGTGACAAGCTGGGTCACAAATCTTCTGAGTGCAGGTTGCCAAAAAAGAAGAAGAAGAACCACGAGGCAAACATGGTTGTTGGAATCTCAAAAGATGTGTCCGAGATCAATCTCTCTACAGTTGTGACAGAAGCAAACCTGGTTGGGTCAAACCCAAGGGAGTGGTGGTTGGATACTGGGGCCACTCGTCATATATGCTCTGACAGGGATATGCTCAATACATTTGAAGAAATGAAGAATGAAGAAAAGTTGTACATGGGCAACTCATTCACATCTGACGTGAAAAGACGTGGTCAAGTCATTCTCAAGATGACCTCTGGTATAACCCTGAGCTTGAACAATGTGATGTATGTACCTGGTATCCGCAAGAACTTAGTGTCTGGTTCGTTGCTCAATCAGCATGGGTTTAAGATGGTGATTGAATCAGACAAAGTGGTTTTAAACAAGTAGGGAACTTATGTGGGTAGGGGATATGTAACTGAAGGACTTTTTAAGCTTAGTGTGTCTGTTGTCAAAAGAACAATCAATAAAGATAATTCTTCAGTTTATTTGCTTGGGTCTTCCAATTTATGGCATGGTAGACTATGACACATTAATTATGATACTTTGCGTAGATTAATTAACTTAAATCATATTCTCGCATTCAATATTGATCCTAAATATAAGTGTGAAGTTTACGTTGAAGCAAAACTAACAAGGTCATCATTTCAAACTATTGAAAGGAAATCTGAACCTCTTGATTTAATTCACACATATATATGTGATTTAAACAAATTTCAAACAAGAGGTGGCAACAAATATTTCATCACATTTATATATGATAGCACTAAATATTGTTATGTATATTTGTTAAAAAACAATGATGAAGCTGTAGAGAACTTGAGTCTCTATAAAACTGAAGTTGAGAATCAACTAAATAAGAAAATCAAGGTACTGAGAAGTGACTGAGGTGGTGAATATGTAGCACCGTTTGGTGAATTCTGTGCACAACACTGAATCATACATCAAACTACTGCATCATATTCCTCTCAGCAAAACGGTATTGCAGAACGTAAAAATCGTACCTTGAAAAAGATGATGAACGCAATGCTAATAAGTTCTGGAATGCCTCAGAACATATGGGGTGACGCTATATTGTCTAGCAATTACCTTTTAAACAAGGTACCCCGAAAGAAAGAAGACAAGACACCATATGAACTATGGAAATAAAGAAAGTCTTCCTATAAATTCTTACGAATGTGGGGGTGTCTTGCCAAAGTAGCCGTACCTATACCTAAAAAGGTGAAAATAGGTCTGAAAACTGTTGACTGCATTTTTATTGGATATGTACAAAACAGTAGTGTTCATCGATTCTTGGTCTATAAATCTGACATATCAGATATACACAAAAACAATATAATGGAATCTAGAAATGCAATGTTTTTTGAACATGTATTTCCATATAAATTCAATGATGAAGCAAGTTCTTCAAAACGAACACATGCTGATAGTTGTGAGGACTAAGAACAAGGAAATGAAGTAGAGGATGAACCTGGACGTAACAAAAGAGCAAGGATAGAAACGTCTCTTGGTCCAGATTTTATGACCTATTTGTTAGAAGGTGAACCTCGAACTTTCAAAGAAACGGGAAGCTCTTCTGAAGGACTTTTGTGGAAAGTGGCAATTAAGAGCGAAATTGATTCCATCATTCAAAATCATACTTGGGAATTAGTGGATCTTCCTCCGGGATGTAAACCGATAGGATCCAAATGGATTTTCAAAAGAAATATGAAAGATGGATCAATTGATAAGCATAAGGCTAGACTTGTAATTAAAGGTTACAATCAACAAGAAGGCCTAGACTACTTTGACATATATTCTCCTGTGACAATAATAACCTCCATTAGGATGATACTTGCAATCGTAGCTTTGCAAAATCTTGAAGTTCATCAAATGGATGTGAAAACGACTTTCTTAAATGGAGATTTAGATGAAGAAATTTACATGGAACTGTTGGGGTTTATGCCCTAAATATGTAATTTATAAATGTATTTATGAAATAAATAAAAGGAAAAGTTCAATTCATTATTGTTGTGTTGTTTATTTTATAACTTGTGCATATATTTAACATCCAAGATTACCGGGTGTAATCTCGAACTGTGTATATGAGTGTCATATACGGATGAATACAGTAAGAGACGTGCAATCTAAAGAGTCCATAGATAGCAAATAAAGTTGGGTACTTTATTTGTGGTTAATCTGTAGTTACGGTCCATTCCGTAATGTACGGTGATTCTATCCTGAATCATTCATATGGAGATATGAGAATGAAGGCACCTTGTATGATGTGATCAAATAGGACTGGATCATGATCTATATGAATCTCTCACCAATATCCGTTTACCGATGAGATTCATATATATCAACTAATGATGGCTATATATGGGTGATCTTAATCATGAGCGTCTTATCGACTCCTTCAGGTTAAATCGTGGTCTTTGATATACCATGGGTGAGGTCAGATGCATTTTCTGATCAATATACTCCGTATGTTGGGATTGTGGTTTGGCTTGTGGCTGGGAAGGTTTGTACACAATAGTGGAATCCACTCCTTCTTGTGAGAAGTAGACAGTAGTTCCCTTAAGAGTTGATTCGGGGCTTGGACAACATGAGCGTTCTCCTAATTCCGTAAGGAAATAGGATTTATTGTCCATTAGAGAATCAATGATACTTAAAGGATATATGTAATTAGAAGGGTATAACGGATATTATGACCCAGCTCTAATTATGAACTATTGTGGAGGATCACACCATATGTATTAGCTATATCGATGGACACCGAGTTGTATCGGTCGGTGTAAAAGCGTCTACAGTTGAGAGAGTGCAGCTTCGGGTTTTTAGTGGAATAACACCGGAGTTAATAATTAAAGAATATTAATTAAAGAGTTTAATTAATGATTCTGGGGATTATTGGAGCTCAAAATATTGTGGGTCCATTAGGTCCCCTTGCTAGCTCGATCGATTTAGGTAATAAGGGTCACGGTTAATTAATTAGATTGTCCAATTAATTGTGCTACAAAAGTGACACGTATATATTCGAAAATTAATTGAATAATGAGATTATTTAATTAATGAATGTTAATAGTTAAATTAATTAAATAATTAGATTATTTAACTATATTGATAATTATGAATTATTAATTAACTATTAATTGGAGGGTGTTAGTTGATATATGGATTTAGGTGAAGATAAAATAATATGATTATTTTATTTTACTAAATCATTTATCTAAGTATTTGAATTTAAGTTTAAATTTAAAATACTTATTATCTTTTTTAATATATTAGATATATTTAAAAAGGATAATTAAAAGATATATATCAATTATAACATAAGAGATTGCATTGGATGCAAATTGGTGTGTACACATATATTAGTGTTTGTATAGGATACAAACAAGAATATATATATAGATATATAAATGCACAAGTATAAGAAACATGAGATGATGCAAATACATGTGAAACAAGACAAAAAAAAAGGTATACATATGAAGACGAGAAAGAAAAAAAAGTGGATATACCTGATACACCAAGTGGGTGCGTGAAACAAGATGAATATATATATATCTTGTTTTCATGCTTTGTGTGTTTTTGAAACACATAGAAGAAATAGTTTCTTCAATTTTCTTTACATTCTCCATTCAAGTTCATGAGACCGTGATGCGCCCACTTGCAATTACCAGTTTCGGGAGATAGCGAGGAAGATCGAGTGGTTCAGACAGGAGCATATCGTAAAGTGAAGGAGCTTCCAAACGTTGGTAAGATTGGTTCAGACAGGAGCATATCGAAAAGTGAAGGAGCCTTCAAACGTTGATAAGTTTTTCTTCATCTGATTATATCGATTTCAATTTCATGTGTTTACATATTGTATGTATTTGTTTCGAAAATAATTACGTTCCCAAGTTCACTGGTCTCAGATACAGATTATGATCTGTATAAAAAAAAATTAAAACCTAGTTCCGCTGTGTAACCGGTGAACGGGGTTCCAACAATTGGTATCAGAGCAAAGGCAGTGGCGATTGGCCGATCCCCGGGAACTCTCACGCGTGATCGTGTGACGAAGCGTGGCTCTCCGCCCGGGGGCTTCTTAGAGGAGTGCTCTGATAGGTATTTGTGGGTGTCACCCCAAGGAGTTGGGATCGTGCCCACACTCATGAGATGGGAATTGATATCAACAGGAACAACCTGAGGGTTTTTCTACTCCAGAACAAGGAAAGAAAATCTGTAAATTGGTGAAGTCTTTATATGGTTTAAAGCAAGCACCAAATCATTGGCATGAGAAATTTGACAATCCTATGATGTCAAACGGATTTAAGATCAACGTGTTTATGTCAAGTACACGAAAAATGGCTATGTCTTTGTGTGCCTTTACGTTGATGACATGCTCATTGTTGGTAGTGATGATAAAATGGTCAAATCTACCAAGGATATGTTGAAATCAAGATTTGATATGCAAGATATGGGACCGGCTAATGTAATGTTGGGAATAAAAATCTCAAAGACATCTAACGGATTCATACTAAGTCATACTATATTGACATGATTCTTGAGAAATTCAACAAAAATGATTCTGGAATTTCTAGAACACCAATAGATACAAATATACATCTACCCAAGAATAAGGGTGAGAGCATCTCACAACTAAAATATTCTCGAGTGATAGAAAGTCTGATGTACTTAACAAGTTGTACAAGACTAGATATAGCGAATGCAGTCAGCAAATTAAGCAGATATACGAGTAATCCAAGAACTGATCATTGGAAAGAAATAGTAAGAGTACTGAAGTACTTACGATTCACTCGTAATCATGGACTGCATTATACTAGATATCCAGCGGTCCTAGAAGAATACATTGATGCTAACTGGATATCTGATATGAAGGATTCAAAATCCACTAGTGGGTATATGTTCACACTAGGTGGTGCGGTTGTATCTTGGAAATCCTCCAAACAAACATGTATAGCCAGATCCACCATGGAATCTGAGTTTATAGCATTAGATAAATGTGGTGAAGAGGTTGAATGGCTATGCCAATTCTTAGAAGATATTCCAATATGATGCCGGCGATTTGCATCCACTGTGATAGTCAATCAGCAATTGGAAGAGCATAGAGCAACATGTATAATGGGAAGTCTAGACATATACGTGGAAGACATAATACCATTAGACAACTAATCTTAACTGGGGTTATCATTATTGACTATGTAAGGTCAAAAGATAACATTACGGATTCGCTAACTAAAGGGTTAAGAGAGAACTAGTTGAGACATCATCGAGAGGAACGGGACTAAAGCCCATTAGATAAAAAGTTGATACAATGGACACCCAACCTTGTTGACTGGAGATCCCAAGATCTAGGTTCAATGGGACAACCAAGTTGTAAGACTCAGTTGGATCACTGTGGGGGTTACCCTCAAGTTCATTTCTATGATGAAACAGTGATGTCCGTTGGGAGAAGGTTAAACTATGTTTTTAATGATTCTTATGCGTCGAAATTCCTAGCTATGGAAATCTGAGCAGAGTAAAACGGGTTACTCTTAATTAAGAAATCACATATGTGAGAGAGAAGTTGGGCCACTTCTAAAAGAGAATAGTGAAGGGCTATATTCTCTAGAAACTCTCACAGAACCAGGCGCATGTTCATGGACAAAATGAACATAAAAATGAGAACCAAATCGGGTCTGGAAGATACCGTTGTAAGGTGTGTGATCATTTACACAAAACAGCAGAACAGATCAATGATATCACATCTACTGATCAGCCAGTAAAGTAAGCATACCTTTACAAGGGAAGGTTTAAAGGGTAACACTTACCTATCCTATGCTGATTTCGATCGTTTGAACTTACCAAACATCTTCTTTGTGTCTCCTAGGTCAATTTCATTCATGTGGGGGATTGTTGGAAATTTTATGATAAACTCTCATTTTGAGAGCACAAATTGAGTATGATAAATTCTATAGAAATGGAAGATTAAAGTGGATTCGAATTCTTCTCCGTGAGAACTTTGAAATGGTATACTCAAATTCAAAAAATGGTTAATGGGTGAATGAAAAATTGAGTCTCAAAGTGGACCCAATGTGTAGGGATTAAAATGAATCTCACATTGCTTAGGGAAATCATTTATATGTAGTTTGTTTATAAGTGAATGTGTGATATAAGCTATCAACATGTGTGGCATAGAGGCTCTCTCTCTCGCACGTGGGGGGGGGGTGCATGGACCCCGAACATTCGAATTCACGACTCATGTGTGAGCGCGACCTGCGGACACGAATGCTGCTCCGATTGGACCGTGAGAGTCCAGTTGACCTTTTGCCACTTCCCTAAGTCAACGTTTTTTTATTGTGATGAATAAGGAAAGCTTTAATTGTTTGGATTCTGATTTCTTACTTGATCACTAAGAATACAGAATCGGGTTTTAATTAGAAGTAAATCTCTTTGGATGATACTATCTAATTAAATTATTTTCTTATTAAATCAAAAACGTAATTTTCCAAAATAATCCTGATTTAATCCCAAAACCTTAGTGTTTCGATTTGGGTATTTAATACCTCTAATATTCTGTTCTGATGACCGAAAATATATATATATACAAAAATTAGAGGCAGCCGAATTCTTTTCTTCTCCGAATTCTTTTCTTCTCCGTTTTCTTTGTGAGTTTAAACTCGATTTGAGTTCACTGGATGTGGTGTGCTTAGGCCTACCACTGTTGAACTGTTGTATCCTGGGAGACAATAGCCTAATACACATATGGTGTTGTCCGGCGTAATTGTCTTAAGGACACCGTGTGAAACACGGGCCTCGGTTCAAACTATGTTTTTCTAACGTGGTTTTATTGTGCTGTTACTTTCTGTTTCCATGTACCTACCAGATTTGGTTTTTGGAATTACGATCTAGAGTACCATCATTGATATGCTTTACAACACCAAGAGCATCAGATTCCACCACGGTCGGAAGAAGCCCCATATCTCTTGCAAATTCAATACCTCGTAAAATTGTTATTGCCTCCACAATTTGGGGGATGAAACAAGCCTGGATGCGTTGTGCACTTGAACCCATAACCCAACCATTTCGGTCACGAATGACTATTCCAACACCCACACAATTCGATACATGGGTTCCATCGGTGGTCGCCATCTTGCATCCTCAATTGTACCCAAACATCTCTGATCATCAACAACAGAAGCACTGGCTGCTTTATAAGCTGCTAGAAAACTTGTTGACCATGCCACCACATTCTTCAATTCGGCAACCGTATTAGTATGTATCAATCAGTTATGAGTAAACTAGACCCTCCATAAGACCATCCATAACAAAGCCAAATCATCATCTCGGAGAGACTGTATGACAGAGATGAGAAAATCCAAAAACTGTAAATTATTATCCCACCAAAGACCTTTCATGAACCCGCAATCGATCCAGACTTCTTTCAGTTTTGCACACCCCCAAAGCGCATGAATTGTAGTCTCGGGGCACTTAGAACACGATGCAGATGTAACATCAACAAGGACTCCCCTTTTAGCAAGATTAGCTCCTGTAGGGAGCCAATGGTGACAAGCTCTCCAAAGGAAGACCTTGATCTTGTAAGAGACATCAATTCTCCATAATGCCTTCCACCAAGACACCGAGCTTTGAAGCCCAGACCCTTCTAAGACCACCAAAACCAGAATTTGCCCCCATCAGACTCATACCCATTGTTATAGCCACTCCTAACTATATATACATCGTCTGAAGTGTAATGCCAAGTTAAAGATTCATCTAGGATTGTAGAACTCAGAGGGATAGACAAAATCATCTCTACTTCCTCCTTTAAAAAAAGTTCCCGAATTAGAGGATAATTCCAACCACCTGAAACTGTCCTAAATGACTCACCAGGAAAATATCTTCACCCACACACTGACTAATTACCTTAAAAGTAACTTGGTGAGGGAGCCACCGGTCGTCATAGATGCGAATTGAAGTACCATAACCTACTCACCAGCGAGAGCCCTCTTCCAATAATTCTCGACCCCAACAGAGGTTGTTCCAAATTAAGGAGCCTCTCTTTTTATAATCAGCCTTTAGGAAAGAAGAAGTAGGATAATAGATTCCCTTAAGAACCCTTGCCACTAACGAATCAGGGGTCTTAACAAGCCGCCAACCTTGTTTCGCCAGAAGAGCTTTATTAAAAACATTCAAGTCGTGAAAACCCAGCCCTCCAATGTTTTTATTAGCATATAATCTCGTCCAATAGGCCCAAAGCAGCATCCTTATCTTCTCAGAACTACCCCACCAGAACCTCGAACACAACCCATGTATTTCAGAAACTAGTCCTTTTGGAATTCGAAAAAGGCTCATAGTATAAGCCGGAATTGATTGAAGAACATATTTAATTATGACCTCTTTCCCACCCGCAGACAACAATTTCTCCTGCCATCCTTTAATTTTTCCCCACAAACGATCTTTTATTGAGTTGAAAAGCTCCCGCCTATTCCTACTTGCGAAACTAAGGAGCCCAAGGTACTTCTAATGACACTGAACCCTCCTCACACCAATAATAGCAGCTAAACGGTTCCCATCTGAACTCGAAATTGCCTTACTCATACAGACTGCCGACTTATTTTAGTTGACAAGTTGCCCTGAAACCTTTGAATATTTCTCCAAAATCTGACAAATAACCAAACACTCAGACTCAGTTGCTGTCGTAAATAGTAAACTGTCGTCCGCAAAGAAAATGTGTGAAATTATAAGACCTGTTTGACCACATTTGTAACCTGAAAGATCTTCTTTCTGAACCGCCTCATGAAGCAAGCTAAATAATCCTTCTGCACAGATTAAAAATAAATACGGAGAAAAAGGGTCACCTTGACGGAGCCCCCGAGTAGGAACCACTGATCCACAAATCTCCCCATTCACCAAGAAGGAAAATGAAACCGTGGACACACACTCTTTCACTAGGCTAATCTATCTATCTGGAAAACCCAATCTCTGCATCATTCACCTCGAAAATCACCATTCAACTCGGTCATACGCCATTGACCTCAAAGATCATTGCTTTTTTTGACTTGACACTTTGTCATCTATGTATGTAAATTGATTATTTAAACATAAATTGGTTGATGCATTTGCTTTCCTCCTAAGGATACTTGAAACTTTACTGTATCATAATCAAATCAAACATTACTTGATCATCACCGATTGTTTGTTATCATCAAAATCAAGTATTAAATATTTGAGGCTAAAAAATTCATCGAGTGAAATGGGATAATTTTTGTCTTGGTGGATGTTGAATCCATTAAGTGAAATGAGATGATTTTTGTGTGGTTGAATCCACCGAATCAAATGGATTAAAGTAACGTTATGCTTCCTAAATATGTTATTAAATTCTTTCTCAAATATGTATAGCATGTGAGGTGTCAACATCACATCACTCACCACATAATCTCATGATTTACAAGATATTGACATCAAACGTGCTACAAATATTAGGAAAAGAATTTAGAAAAAAAGTTGGGAAGCCTAACTTTATTCAATGGAGTATATGTGTTTTTTTTTTTAATTTCTTGAAGAAAAAAATCAAAATAGTTATAAAATTAAATTAAGGTTAATATGGAAATTTCAAATTTTCAATATGGTCAACTGTTAAAAATAACATAGTCAACA
Organism: Dipteronia dyeriana; assembly: GCA_032871835.1. NCBI lineage: Eukaryota > Viridiplantae > Streptophyta > Magnoliopsida > Sapindales > Sapindaceae > Dipteronia > Dipteronia dyeriana. The sequence goes on from CM065298.1 coordinate 31,268,929, forward strand.
CGGTCAAAGGTGTTTTTGTGTCATAAACACAAACTGGAATTATTCGTGTCTTTATATTAAGTCTTTGGGAATTTGATTGCCATTTGTCCTTATTTTAAAAAAAAAAATCAATGGTGGAAATCATTTGATGGATATATGGAGATCTCCTCCGTCAATTCTTTTTTCAAAAAAATAATAAATTAAGTATTATACAAATAATTAATAATCATTTTGTCACATTAATTCATATGAAAACAGACGTTTAACATCTGCTGATGCACAACGCACAACTAATGGCAAGTGATGTCCGTACAATACTACAATTATGAGAAAAATTGAATATGCATGCAATTACGTAAAATGTCATGGGAATTTGTATAATTTGCCCTTTCTTCAGATCAATAGCTTGTATTTCAACAATACCCTTTATGTATTTCAACAATACCCTTTATGTATTTCAAAATTTCGAACCCATTTACTTATCTAATTTGTCATTTTCTTGGTATCCAGAGGCAGGGCTCTTCACAAGCTATAGCTAGGTTGAGCTGCAACCCAGCCCGAATTAGAGGTGTGTAAAAAACCGTCAAATCAAACCAATCCACCTAACCCAACCCAAATTTTATGGGTTGATTCGGTTTTATATATAAAAAAATTATTAATCGGATTGTCATTTACCAAACCGATCAAAAATTGGTTTGGTTTGGTTTGGATTGATAAAAATAAAATTCATACAACTCAAACCAACCCGTATATTTAATATAATCCAATCCATATTTCATGGGGTTTTGTAACTTTTATTTATACTTAATTGCTTCTCATATAAATAAGTTTTTTTTTCTTCTCATTCATTATCGTCAATCATTTGGTATTGTACTAGTTCTCTTTCTTTTACATATTATATTTTTGAGTAATGTTAGATATCACATCTAAACTTACAACTCTTTCATCACAACACACGTGGCAGTTAAAGTGTCAATTAATGAGTGGATACACGTTAATAATGATTTATCTCACTTATCTATGTATCCACCCACCAATTGACACCTCAGCTACCACATGTGTTATGATGGAGGAGTTGTGATTTTAGGTATGATATCTAGCATTACTTTATATTTTTTAATAAATAAAATATAGTTACTAATCATTTCCATTACATTTTAGAATATGAGTTTTATTATGTTTTATTTTTATTTTTCTATTATGGTATCTTTTATTGTTAATTTGTTAATTATATAATATTTTTAATTTTTAGAATAATTAAACAACACCTACTTAATATTTTTATATTTAAATAATTTTTTTATAATAATGTAAAAAATGATTTTTTAGGTTCAAACCTAACCGTCAAATCAACTCAAACCAACCCGACTTTTTTTGGTTTGGTTTGAATCGGTTTAGCAAATCACATTAGTTTGGTTCGGGTTGAAATATAGCCAAACTAATACATATCGGTTTGGTTTGATATTGAGCTTCAACCCAAACCAAACCGAAATTGTACACCCCTAGTCCGAATGTGTTTTTTTTTTAAGGAAAATCGTAATAAGGTATATGACATTTGGTGAAAACGTAAGATCGTAAATTTGCCAAAATTATTAGAAAATACATTGAATAACCCTTTGACTGTTACAATTAACAGATGTCGGAATGTCGAAAGGGTAATAATGTCATTTTCTATTTAAAAATTTATTAAAAATATATATAGTTCGGATTTTTTTTTTAAATGTTTAAAAAACAGAAAAAACAAATAACAGATAAAAATAAAGATTTCCATCGTCATCATCAATTAAATAATTTTTTTAGAGAACCCAGATCTTCATTTTCTTTTCCTTCAAACAGCATCAATTATTTTTATTATTGCTTCCTTATTTTGAAAAACCCGTTATGTAAAAAAAGTTGTTTTTATATGTGTTTTATACAAGTATATTTGTTTAATTTTTATTATTGTTATTTGATTGAAACAAAAAAAAATTGTCCTTTCCTTGATTAGATGTGAAAAATATATTTCTATTTCCGTATTGAATTATATTATCCAATTAAAATGAATTAAAATAAGACAATACAATATTAAGTGTAAACATTGTACTGTATTATTTTAATATATTTTAATTACCAAATACAACAAACACCGTATTAGTTAATATATAATATTTGGTGACAAAGTAATGTATTTTGTCTAAATTTGATGCGCATAATATTTGGTGATAGAGTAATGTACTTTGTCTAAATTTAATGTCTAAATCTGGTGCCTAAATGATGTATCAAAGCTCTAGTCTATTCATTATAATTGGATTAAATTTGCATGATTTAAATGAATGGACTGGAATATTACCATATCATTTGGACACCAGATTTGGATACCAGATTTGGGTAAAGTAACATTACTCTCAATGATATTAGGTTGTATTGTGTTAGAAAAATATATATATATTTTTCTCTTTATTCTCAACAAATATGGAATATTGGTGAAACTATGTGTTATGCTCTTAATTATATATATATATATAAATTTCAACATTAAATTGGAAATATTTATTTTATTTATAAATATATTATTTATTTAAGTTTTTGTATCAATGAAATAAATATTTATTGATTTTTTATATACAAATATTTATTAATTTATTCATGGTAAGAATATTTGAAATGAATTATTAACTTCTTCTTTTTCACGTTATATTTTTATAATATAATAGATTACAATAAAATCATATTAGAATAATTTAATTAATACAATATAATACGGTGCATCACCAAATACAGGTTTGTATTAATAATAATATACTCCAATTCAATACAATTCAATTCATTGCAATCCAATACAGTGTATCAAACGAGCTCTTATTGTAATACTTGTTTTCATTTTGTATATATTATTAGGGTTTATGATAAAATGAGTTTTCGACTTACGAGTGAAGGAAAAAAAATTAAGTTTCAAATTATATAATTACATATGTACTATTAAGTAATTTTATGTAAGTGGCACATCACCTCTTATTAGAGAAGGTTGTGCATCTCATAGTAGAGATGGTTGTGCACCTCCCCTCTACACTTTATGGTCAGGGTTTCGAGTCCCACCATACGCATTTTACAAGTATGTAAGGAGAGTTTTCTCCCGGTTTATGGAAGCAGCCATCTCGCCAATTGTGAAAGTTGTAATCCATATATTACCTCTAGTTGTAATTTAGAAAAAAAAAAGTAATTTTTTGTAAGGGTACATTAGTAATACAAAATTCATTAAAATATTGGAAGGGTGAGAATTTTGTGGGTGTCAAACGGTCAATATAGTCACCCTTTACTTAATTAATAAATATAATAGGTAACTGTGTAATTACACAAATATAGAATTTTTGCCTATGATAGTACAAACTAGTGTGTCAACCAGGCGTTGCACGGAATTTATAAAAAAAAAAAGGGAAATGATATTCTTTCTAATAAATTTTTCTAAAAATATGTACAATCCATTGTGACAGTCCAACACAATTAATGAATTGTCCTATTTTTTCTCTCATTATCTCTTTTACTGGATTGTCACATTAGATTGTACATATTTTTTGGATAATTTGTTGGGAAATGTAGCATTAGTCTGAAAAAAATATTTAAAATTCTTTGCAAAATAAATTTTTGACAAATAAATAAAAGACTCTTTTCTTATTTTGGTTCTTATTATGGTAAAATATTAAATCAAATTCGCTCATGTAAAATATTAAATCCCATAAAATCATGTTTACAAAAGAAAGGAATTTGTTTCAAAGTAATAAATCTTAATTGCTTATAAAGCATAAGCATGATTATTGAAATGATAATTATTTTTATAACCACAACGATGTACTAAGGTAAAATAAACAAGAGTAATGCTACTTAGCATAATTTTGGTACCCAAATGATGTGACAGCACTCTACTCCATACATTTAAACCATATAAATCTAATTCAACTTAAATAAATAGACTAAAGTGTTAACACATCATTTGGACACCAAATTTGGCTAAAATAGCATTACTCAATAAACAATCTGATTCACATAAACGATCCAGGAAAAAACTGATCGAGCAAGTCCACCCATTTATTGATTATTATGAATTTATCAAAATCATTTTACTTTTCATATAGAAGCAACATATGGAAATCATTTAATGTTATTAATATTTTAATTTTTTTTCATCTATTTGATATGATATTAATATTTTTTTTAAATCATCTTTTTGATATTAAGTAATCATATATCTTATATCATATATAATAATATAAACATTAATAAGCCTCGACCATTAATTAGTTTTTTTAAATATATATTTTTAACTAATTAATTAATAATTTCTTCAATTCAAAAGATAGTACATTAATAGTTAAAATTAATTAATTAATAATTTGATAAATTCAAAAACAAATTTTGAATATATTAGATTGTTACCACATCATTCGGGTAAAAGATTTGGACACCGAATTTGGGCTACTCATAACAAATTAAACATCCCTCCAATTCTATATCAATATAATATACAAATAAAAAAGCAATCAAGAGACTTAAAAAAAAAACAATCAACGAGCAATCCGTAAATCACAAAATCGATAGGTAAACAAGAGAAAATCTCATAATTAATGCGATAATGTATAAATTTTATTAACCAATTCCATAATTGATCTTTAAACAATAAATATTTATAATTGCAATCAAATTGTTAATTCACATGCTTTGTTGATATATATATATATATATATATATATATATATATGTTTTACAAAATAATTAGTTACCATTTATTAAAGAAAAAGGTGTTTTTTGAGTAAATTATGATGTATTTAGAGGTTTTATAATTATTATTTTTTTATATAAAAACATTTATTCTAGAAATACTTGAAGAAGTATTCAATTTTTTTTAACTCCATGGAGGTATGGTCAAGCCTAGAGATAAATTAATTTATTTTACCACACTAATTTTCTAAGGGAATTAGATTTTTTTTAATAAACTCACTTATATATTTTTGTTCACGTATCCTGATATGGAGATGTAAATAGCCGTGAAGTTTTTTTTTTATTATTGTACAAAAACATTTATTTATTACCATTTTTTTTTTTGGAAAGTTATTTCATATTATGAGTGAATTTCATATATATATAACCATTAAAAAATATATTTTGAGTGAATTTCATATATTTGTGAAAAGAATCAATTGAATTGAAAGTAATAATTAATGTTTTTAATAACTTATCATTAATATTTGATTAAAAATTATTATTTTAAATTAGTGTTATATCATCATTAATATAGTCCTATACTACTATTGATATTTTTTAAAAATTTACCACTAATTCCATATAAAACGGATTACCATTAATTTGGTATTTACAATAGATATTTTAATTTGTTTTAAAATATATGTATTGACTATCATTTACTGTATAATTATTTACTAAAGAGATAGAGAGCACTCAAATTCAATTAATGCAATAAATAATTTCCAATTCACTTATATAATAAATTAAACAATCCTCCAATTATATATCAATATAATATACAAATAAAAAGGCAACCAAGAGCCTTATAAAAAAACCTATCAATAGGCAATCCGTAAATCACAAAATCTATAGGTAATCAAAAGAAAATCTCATAATTAATACGATAATTCATAAATTATGTTAACCAATTTCATAATTAATTTTAACCGATTAATATTCATAATTGCAATACAAATGTCAACATGCTTTGGTGATATATATAATTTGTTTTGTAAAATACTTAGTTACCATTTATATAAAAATTGTATTTTTCGAGTAAATTGGGGTATATTTAGAGATTTTATAATAATTATTATTTTATATAGAAACATTCTTTCTATAAATATTTGTAGAAGTGTTCAAACTTTTTTTAACTCCATGGAGGTTATTATTAATTTATTTTTCCACACTTATTTTCTAAGTACACTCCTTTTTTTAATAACTCACACACACACACACATATATATATATATATATATATATCACGTGTCATGTTATAGAGATGTAAATATCAGTGAAGTTGTTTTTTTTATTATCGTACAAAAAAATTATGTATTACCATTTATGAAAAAATATTACAAGTGAATTTCATAAATTTAGAAAAAGAATCAATTGAATTGAAAGCAATAATTAATGGTTTTAATATCTTATCAATAATATTTGATTAAAAATTATTATTTTAAATTTTTGTTATATTACCATTATTATAATACTATTGATAGTTTTTTTAAAATTTACCACTAAGTCCATATAAAACGAATTACCATTAATTTGGTATTTAGAATTGATATTTTAATTTTTTTTGAAAATATGTATTGATTATCATTTCCTATATAATAATAATTAAAATTCTTGGAAATAATCATAAAAGCATCCCTAATATAAAAGTGGCTTACATATGAATTATTATTGACATGACAACAATGTCAAGAGACTTGCTTCTTATGTGGCATAAATATGGACTTGGTAGACGGTCAACTTAAAATTTGGTCTTCAATGCTTCCGTTTAAAACATATATTGTTTTAATGACATGTCCAATTTTATTTCTTTATTTCTTTTTTATTTTATTTTATTACCACAAATAAATAAAAAAATAAATGTCAATCATAAATGTTTGTTGAATCAACCTAAAAAAGGATGTGCAACAAATGACGGTCATGTTGTCAATGTCTAATATTTTTTTGTTACGTTAGCTTGAGGTTAAAAATAGAAAGAAAGAAAAAATATACAAAAAAAAATGTGTAAATTTCCTTTTTTTTTAAATCCGGGTATTGGATATCTGGACGAATACCCGGAATCCGGGCATATACATTTTTTTTTTTAAATAGACAATACATTGCTAAACTTAGAACCAAATACTATAACCCTAATATTTATCTGTAGTACTATTCTTTCTATCGAATCCATCGTTTATAAGTACTAAGCACTTCACAAATCTCAGTCGGTCCATTGATTTTCTGCATTGGTGGTAATAAGCAGGATGCTAGCCTTACTGGACGGTTGCATATCGAACAATAGCTAATTGAAAATCCAAGTCCGTCGAAATTAAATCTCAAATTTCAAGTTTTGTTAACTAAAACAAACATGAAAAAAATATAAAATATGTCACAACAATAATCAATCCAAAGTTACCTTTTTAACTGCTAAAATGTTTCCTCGAAATAAAAAAAAAAAGATAACAAAATGATACCCGAGAATGATGTAAGGCTTTTTGTAAGAGGCATTTGGCAATCATCATAACAGGAAAAAAAAATTAAAAATTAAAAACATTCAACCAAATATATTTTTAAAAAATCTATAGGAATTACTCTTAACTCCAAATGTCATCTAACATCCCACTGTTCGGGTTTTTTGAGTTTATCTACGAGGAAGAGTAATTGGAATGAGATGGAAAAAATGTAAAATTTTGGGTGGCTTTTATAGAAAAAATCAAAAAAGAAGAAGAGAGGGTTTTGGATTATTATAATTATGTGATTTAATTGACTAAATTTAAAGTCAGATTTGAAGGAGAATATGATTGAGTTTTGATGTTTTATTATTGATCATGATAATAACCATTAAGAGAATATGTTTTTAAAAAGTTTAAATAATTAAATAATTATTTTTATTAATTGTTATCACGTTTTGTTGTGAATGGTTTAAAAAGATGATATAGGAAGAGTTTAAATAAATTGTAATAATTCATTTTACTTTAATAATATATATATATATATAGAGAGAGAGAGAGAGATGAATATATTTGTATTTTTCTTAAAAGAAAAAGAAAATAAATACATTTAAATAGAAAACTTTCTCACAACGGCTCGTAGTCTTTTATATATTATATAGATATAGATATGATATATGATTATTATTATATATTATATTATATTATATATAATATTATATAATATATAAACATTATATATATAATAATAACATTTAATAAATAACACGTGTTGCAACCATATAGAAAGTAAAAAAAAATATTATATTATTATATATTATATGATATATCCTACCGTTATTTGATTTCTGTCAACCCTAACGGTTGACTATATATTTAGACCAAATTGATAGAACTTCCCCTAGTTAATTGTTTTATCTTTTTTATTACCTTAAAATTAGTAATTTAAAATAAATAATTAAAGAAAGAGAGATTGGATAATATCACTATCCGTCGATCTCCACCATTAACCATCATTAAAAAAACAATTAAAACCAAAAAATAAAAAGAATTTTAAAAAGAATTAAAAAATTATGAAATCTGAAAAAAAAAAAAAAAAAAAAAAATCATCCCCAATTCATCTTCCTCACCAGTTCAACCATCTCACCTTCATCTTCATCAACTTTGAAATCTGAAAAAAAAAAATTAATAATAATAATAATCTCCAATTCAACTTCTTCACCAATACAACCCTCTCATCTTCATCAACTATGAAATATGGGAAAACTAAATTCATCGACAGTGCATAATCCAACCTCGAATTTTACCGAACAGGATGCATAAAGCACATTATAATTTTCATTTTCTTTTGAACAAGATCCAAACCAATTCCCCAAATGAACCGTGGCCCAATACTGTTGTATTTTTTTCTTCAACTTATGAAGGGAAGTCAGAAATGTGAAAGCAAATAACAAAATATATAATAACTTTTTTTTCCTATTTTTTTTTTGGTATTTTTTTTTTTAATAAACTTTACATATGGACGTACAACATTACGCCACGTCGTAACATTTGAGTGGTTCAACTTCTTTTATCAACGAATTTGTCTTATTTTACGGGTAAAAAGACTTCTTTGCCCCTCATATGTTTTTTTTAATAAACTCACTACCGATTGGGTATGTTTTTGTAATTATTGATTAAAGTTCAATATTTATGTAATTACATCTAAATTCGGGAGTGTTTATACAATTTGCCCTAAATATTAAGAACGGTGTCTGGTAAGAAAACTAGTGTGGTGCAAGGTCGTTAATAGCATAACTGCTGTTGTTTAGACCTGCCGAAATGAAGCCCATATCAAGGATAATACTTCTTTGAGAAACAGTTTTTTTTTTAAAAGCCCAGTGAAGAAAAGCTGACATAATTTTCTCATGCAAAGCTTAATTATAATTATATTTGTGTGAATAATTATCATCAATGTAACATACTAACATTTCTGGCCTCACGTGATTTGGCGGTAAAAGCTGTTCATTCATTCGGTCTAATATTATCTTTGGTTTGAGTCGTGGATTCTATCATCGTCTATCAACATCGGTTACAAATATTAGTGGATACAGCAAAATCAACAACTGACTTTTGATGTACGAATAGAAAAAAAAAGTGTACACTAAAAAACTCTGGATGATCAATAGTTAAAAATCAAAAACTTTCACTAACTTTGAAATAAAGATTCCTTAATGGCCTTTTTGTTGAATATTTTTGCAAGAGTTTGTGCAATACTATGGTGCTTTGCTTGATTAATCAAAAAAGAAGAAGAAGTTAAGCTGCGATCATATTTGATGATATAATTAAGAAATGGAAAGTGAGATGTTAGGACATTGTGTAATATTATATTTTGATAAAGTTAGGTCATATCTGTTGACATTCAAGTGAGGAAATAATGATAAATTAATAGAAAGATTGCAGAAATTCAGTAGTTGTTGTGGAGAATAGTTGACAAAACATGGTGTGTGCCTTTTGTGTTTGAACTCATAGCACCGAAAGCCCTTCACTTTTCTTTAATTACATTTTATGAGTTATGAATTATCATCCACTTTAAAGATCAGTACTTCAATATTTAACTTTTCTTTTTTATTTATTAATTTCTCTTAAGACATTGTGACTCATCATGTTTAACTTCAAAAGGAACTCCAACCTATCATGACTTATTAAAGCACTTGGAAATTACATGCAAACTCAATCAATTATTCTATTGTTTTTTTTATCGCATATTTGAGCTCAGCCAAAAGGCCAAAAGGCCAAAAGGAGTTTGAGAAAATTCATCGATCACATATTGGATCAATTTTCCCCAGTTGTTCAATGTTTGTAATATACAACTTGAAAGTTTATTGTTGGATAAAAGAAAAGGAGATAGAATATCACCATATAAATTAAATTTAGAAGACATTTGGTTCAAGATTTTAAAAATAATTATTAAAAAGTTGGATACAAATTCATTTATAGTATGTTTTAATATTTGTATCTACCAACACAGGAAACAAGAAAATGTATTTGAATTCTATGTCACACTCTGTTAAACATTTTTATCGAATCTATCTGAGAATTTTTCTCCAAATGAACTCTTGATTAAATAGAAAAACAAATCCGGACTCCTCTAATATTCATGATTTATAAATTCACTCCAACGGGAAAAATTCAAAACTTACGGAAAAAAGAAAATTTTGAGTTATTTCCAAAACCAAATTGACCAATTCTAAACAAACTCAATGAAACAAAATTTGTAGAAAAACAATGAGATTGCTAAAACATGCCTGGAAATGGAAAAACTGAAAAAGTGAGATTCTCGAAACTTTTGTAAGATTGGTTGATACGGTTCAAATAGTATACTATGGGTCCAAATATCGTAATAGCCGAAAGTGTGTCCCAATCGTTATATGTCCTTTCTAAGGGTCTGGCTACCATACCCCTACACTGAAAATTGATAACCACTTTTTAATTGGTTTTAATATAAAAGTGGTTCTTACAAATCTTAATGGTTTTCCAATTTAATCCTGAATGGTTCTCATATTTTGATACGAACAGACCCACGTGGGTAGAGTAACCGAACCTTTCTAGACTTTGTGAAAAGAGAATAGTCGGTCCAAATCCATATTGCACTAGTCTAGGACTCTAGGGTTTGGTTTGCTCTTCCGTTTTGAATAAAGTGATTCAAGTCAGTAAGATGTGACTGAAACCAGTCCCTCTCACATGTTTGTCCAAAAAATTCTTCATGTTCTCCGGTCACATAAAATAGTGTAATACCAGTACTATACCCTTCTTCGAGAAAGCTTGTGACCAGCAGAAACATCAAACATGTGCTCCACATTCTTTTGTTATATCATTTGAAGAAAAATAAAATATAAAAATTAAAATTAAAAAAAGGTGGTTTCATCATCATACTCACTAAGGTCACATCAACGTAATAATAAAAGTTTTCGTTGTAAAAAAACAAATATATTAGTCTGTTGTTTAAAAGGAAAAAAGAGAAGAAAAGTTGGAAGGGCACTTAGATGATGATCAACATAAGAAATGAAGATATTATAGCTAGTCTGTTCTAAAACGAAAAGCGAGAAGCACTAATGTCTAATGATATTTCTAATAAGCAAAAAAACAGACAGAAAGTTGTCTGATTTTGATTGAGATTGGTGACGCTTGCTTGCAGTCTTGCACATACATAAACATAATAAAACCACTTTTTAGTATCAGGGTTCTCTAGCAATAGTATTGTTGTTATTAATTATCATTATATTTGACCCATAAATCATGCAAGCATGCTTATGCTTCTTCTGAAACTACGGCTTTTCATGGATTTGAAATGATGTTTCATCATTTGTTTCTCTGCTTCTCCATTGGGTTTTCATCACACTTAGATTTACCCGCTCATCATCTAAACCAAATCTTCTTTACTGTTTATCACTTGCCTTCCTTGTCATCAACTCTTTAGTCTTTATACCATCACAAAAAAGGAAAAAGTTAGTTTAATTTTAAATTTCGAAAAGATTGTTATTAGATTATTGGATTAATCTTTTTTTATATATATAAGTTGCTATCTTTTGAAACTCTTGTATAAATTAGAGCTTGCTATTGATAATAATAGGCTGAGTTAATTCCCAACAATTATGTATTAATACATGCTAATAATGTAGAGATTTTGATTTTTCTCAAAGAAAACCAGGTTTTATTTTTGGTTTCTTCAAAATATGCACATGACTTTTGGTGTCATAGTCAGTTATAGAGCACAACCATCTCACATGTTCGAGCAATGCAATCGTGCAACTTATAGCAAAATTTTATTTGAGATATATAGTTTTATCTATCTACTTACTATATAAGAAGATTAAATCAATCAACTATGACGCAGCGGGGTATGGTGAAAAATAAGAATGATCACTTTGTCGAACCCTGAGGCACACTCAGACGAACCTTGACGCAGCGACCGGTAGTTACCCAAGCATGGACCGCCATGCAGGGGCCATCATTCCCTAATCGTCGTTAGAAAATGGTGCTCTCGAATCCTCAAAGAGCATGTCGAATCCACGACAGATAAATGTTTCAAAGGAACGATTTTATTAAAATCAGTCAAAGGTTAAAAGTTACAATAATTGAAAATAATAAGACTATTTATAATAAACTAATCCTAATAAAACTCGAATACGACATTCCTAAAAAAAGACTAAAACAAGAAAAGATCAAAACTAATCAAAATCTTCTAGGATTCATGACTCCTAACTTGACTTGAAAACAAAGATCAAATCTTACCCAAAAGGTAAGTTTGATTTATTTCCAAGACCTAAATTTAATTCCTAATCAAACTAAAATAAATAAACTTACTAAACAAGAAAAGACCGAAATTAACAAAATAAGAAAATAAAGAAATTGCTCGACATAGGTTGCGGTTCCTTCATCTTTGTCCTACATCAAACTATCAACTGCTTAATGTAACTTAGTGGTAAATGGTATTCAATCATTCATGGTTTGTTAACGGGAAATTTGCTCGTGATGAGAGATTCCTACTAACATCCTCAAGACTACTACCACGAAAGCGGTGGTCGGGGTCGGTACCGTTGATACCTGACATGTTGAGAGGTAAACGAGCGGTTGGATCGTAGTAACAGTAAATGAGAGCTTTTATTATTGATACTTGCTTTAGAATACAAATCACTCTCTTATATGCTCGCAGTCTCTCTAAGATGTAGGGTGATGGCAACTCGGTGTCTGTCGAATAGTGGAAACAAAGGTGGCCGTGTTTTGAAATACATAATTTAGGCCTTCTCATTTTCTCTTCTTTCTCTCTTCTCTCTGTTTCTATGTATGTTTTTCTTTCTGTCACTGGCTATCGTGCTTGGCTCTATTTATACATGGTCCAAGTTGGTTTGAATTTGCTGAGATCCCGCCACGATCCTTTGAATCTGTTTCCTCCTTATCGGGCGGGATCCTACATTTAAAAGTGGTTGACCCCGAATAAATAGCGGAAACAATTAACGTGAATGAGTTTGTTTCCTTTTTGGAATCAAACTCTTGGTTCGCAAGTATATGGGATTAATGATGGTTATCTTCTAGAAATGATCTTGTATGTTATCGCGGCATGGTTTTTCATGGAGGTCACCCAGCTAGCTGCCTGTTGCCCTGTAAAGCAAGGTAGATCCCTGCTCCGACTCTGTTCTTAGAAGCTTAAGATGGATTTTCCCTTACCCTTGGAGGCTTGAGGTGCTCTTGTAGACATTCCTGGGAGAGGCCCGGGTTCCGATATTCTAATGGTTTTAAAGCCGAGTCGGTCTTCCCTGCTCCTGAGGGGTGGCTTTATGGTCTATCTGGGCTTCATGATTGTCGATTATGGGATTCGACTTGTGGCGGAAAAGTGGAAAATTTCTCTTTGACACCTGACCAAAATTTCACTATTAACATGGTTAATGTCCAATATTCGAATCATCGCACCACATGCATGTCATATATATATATATATATATATATATATATAAACCCAATTTAAAATGAAAGCATTAACCAGGCTATGTTGGCGGCTTCTCACTAAACCGAATTCTTTGGTAGCTAGAATCATTAAGAGTAGGTATTTCCCTACTTCCACGTTTCTGCAGGCAGACTTAGGTGGTTCAGGGTCGTTTGTGTGGAGATGCTTTTTATGGGGGCATGATCTTTTGGTGGCTGGGTTGAGATTGAGAATTGGGGCTAGGTCTTCTATTTCCATTTACCATGATTCGTGGATACCTCGACCTTTTTCCTTCAAAATTTAGCCTCCTCCAGTTCTCGGTTTGAATACTTTGGTGTCATCATTGTTTACCACCTCCGATAGTTGGAATGAGTAGCTGATACGTGCATTTTTTTTAGCAGACGAAAGGGATGCGATCATGAGCTTGCCTTTAGGATTATTGCAGGCTGAGGTGTGGCATTTCGAGAAATCTGGTGCTTATACCGTAAGGAGTGGGTATAGGCTTGGTCGAGTGATTCTCTCTCGAGAGGATCCTTCTGGATCCAAAGATAATGACTGGTGGAAATCTTTATGGAAGCTCCAAGTTCCATTGAAGGTGAGGAAAAATATTTGGAGAGCTTGTAGGGATTGGATCCCAACGTATCACAACCTTGCTGTCAGAGGTGTTCGGGTCCATAGTTGGTGCCCCATTTGTCATAGGGAACCGGAGATGATAAAGCATGTTTTATATTTTTGCAATAGGTTGAAACAAGTCCGTAAAGATTGCACTTTTCTAAAGGATCTTAAATGGGAAGGTAGTATGATTTTTCTCGATTTCATTATCTCTTGCCTTAGTATTTAGCTTAGAGCGGATATGGAGTTATTGTGTGTGGTTTTGTGGAGGGTATGGTACTGGCGTAATCATTTTCGACATTCCTCTTCTTGGGTATGTAGTGAGGACATATTTGCTTGGGCTAATTATTATTTGGGGGAATTTCGTTGGGCTACTCTGGTGTTGGGCAACTCCTTACGAAATGCTTGCTTTAATAATGATGTGAAGTGGAATAGTCCAATGGTAGGTACTTTCAAAATAAATATGGATGCTGCTGTTAAGGAGATTGATTGTCTGATTAGTATAGGGATTGTTGTTCGAGATTCTAGTGGCAAGGTTGTGGCCTCGTCTGTGCAAAAACTTAGGGCCTGTTTGATTTTTCCACTTAACACTTAATGGCACTTAATGTGTGTCATTAAGTTGTTTGGTTTGATTTTTTAAGTGATAAAATCATTGAATAGATTCTTAAAATCACTGGTTATGAAAAGTGAAATCAACTGAATATATATTAATTTATAACTTCCAAATTTATCCTTATAAATCTTCTCTAATTTCATGTTTTGTCTTCTCTCACACCCATAACAATTTTTTTTTCTTTTCACTATTTAAATAATTTTAGCAGCTATAAAACCTAGTTTTTTAAAGACTCCAAAATCTCCATTTGAATCCAAAGCTTTTTAATTGTATTCAAACCTATTTCAACTTCTTTTCATATTTTGGTAAGGACTTCTTTTTTCTCATAATTTGATTAGTTTTATATTATGTGATTGAAGACAATTAACATTTTCGAAAGAAAAAAAAAAGATTAACCGGTTTTGCAAACAAACTTAAACTAACTTAACCATAAACAACATACACTTTACATGTGTCGCAAACACCACGATATCATCTCTATATGCTTATATGAGATATTCTCAAATTCAACACTAATTTTGTTAATTTATATATATATATATATATATATATATATATATATATATATATATATATAATTGAATTATATATGTTTGTAACATATTTATGTTGTATGTTCACATTGATAAAACATATAGATTTCATTATAAATGTATAATTACATTATTATAATTCCACATATATACATTGAACACATTAAAATTTAAATATATAACAAATAATAGTTTAAGGGGCATAGATGTAAAATTATTTATTTTCAGGTATTTATAACTTAAAAAAACAAATAACTTATCACTTATATTCAGTTTTCAGTGAAAAAAACAAACATGTTATTCAGTTTTTAGTTTTTAGTCACTATTCAGTCTTCAGTATAATTCAATACTATTCAGTCTTCAGACGAAAAAATCAAACGCAACCTTACTGCTTAGTACAGTCCTCTGGTTGCAAAAGCAGTGGCAATTCTGTGAGGACTCCGATTTGTGGATGAGTTAGGTTGCTTACCTACGGTTCTGGAGAGTGATTCGAAGTAATGCTATAATAATGGAGTGGCTTGGCCCATTAGGCCTAGCCTGTTTTCGAAAACAGAGGCGAGGCACGGCACGGCACGCCGGCCTGCCTCAGGTGGGCCGTCTGGCGAGCCTGGTCCGACGGGCCTGATCCATAATCATTTTTAAATTCGATTTTTTCAAATTAAGTTTGTTTGGATGTAGGGTTTAGAGTTTAAGATTTCAATTCCAAAAACGAATAAAGAAAACGAATAATTTTTTATTTATTTAATTATTTTTCACTTATGAAATTCAGTATTAAATATTTACATGATTGCCTTATTAAAAACCTTACCAAGAAAAACTCAGTGGAATAAAAACTTGTTAAGGGAAAAAGAGTGCAATCGTATTACAACTTACAAGTAAATACTAAATACATATGTAAAAGTATAACCTAATTCTGGCTATGACCACTACCTGCAGGTTCATCAATATATAGACTGTTGAAATTTAGAATAAGCTCTTTATCTACAGTTTGATTTTGCAACCTTTTTTTAGCATGCTCCCAATCACGAAGGCATGTTAATATCTCCACCATATCCGGAGACAAACAGCTTCTTCTCGGTTCAATTATGCGTCCACTGGTACTGAAAGTTTGTTCTGAAGACACCGTTGACACGGGAATAACCAATACGTCACGTGCTAAATGTGACAGAACTGGATACCTGTACGTATATGTCTTCCACCATAACAACAAATCAAACTCTTCCTTGTCTTCAACAGCATCTAACTGTGCTTCAAGGTACCTAATCAGTTCGATACAAGAAGATGTTAATACCTCCACCATCACTGTTGCCCTGAAGAAGTACTTGCTGATTTGTCCTTTTTTCGCCGTTTCACAAGACTCCAACTTGTTTGCTTCGGCTCTGTCTCCGGTTGTATTGATTGGGGGGTGTCAATGTTGCCAAATCTGCTCCCATAAATACAAAAAATCTAGAACAACTTGGTTCGAATGTCAGTAATTTGTTCTAAATAATCTATTGATAAATTAGTACTAATAAACTCAAGCAAAACTTCTAAACCAGATAATTTAACTCTAGAATCTATTATAACACTTAAGGCATAAAGTAGAGGAATGTTAGCTCAATATTTTGTAAACTTGGTCTCCATGGCAACAACAACAGCGCCTAGATGTTCATCATCTCTATAACTGTTTAACATTTTAGACATTTCCACTATCTGATGGAATGTCTGAGAAAATGTGGGGTAATAGACCCCGAAAAGAGTTACAGCAGTATTGTAAAAAATCTTTAAAAATTAAACAAAAACCCTTACCACATACCAGTCGTCTATGGTAAGTGTTTTTGCTTCATGACGACCTGTTTCGGACAATTTCATGTTATAAAAACATATAATGATTGTATCATATTCCAAACAATTTTCCAACATTAAATACGTAGAGTTCCACCTTACCGGCATATCAGTTTGGAATTGTCGGGGTTTGAGACCGTTTAATTTACAGTGTCTCCTGAATTCAATGATTCTAGGATTAGAACTGTAAATCCAAGAAATGGCATCTCTGATGCGATCTATTTGGTCGCTTACCTGCTTTAAACTAGTCTGTACAACTAAATTTATAATATGACATGCACACCGTTGACGGAAGAAATAACCTCCATCTTGCGGGATATTTCTTGCAACAAACAATGCAATAGAGCTAGTATTTACAGATGCATTATCTAATGTGATAGAAAGGATGCGATGCGTGATTTCATAAGTTTCTAAAACAGAAATAATGACATTAAAAATGTTTTCTACGGTATGTACAAAATCCATAGGACGAAAACCAATAATTCTTTTTGTTATCATCCAGTCAGAATCTAAATAATGTCTCGTGACATATAAATAGTCCTGTTTGGAACATGCATTCCAAATATCAGAAGTTAATGTAACGGAGACATTTAAATGTTGTATATTAACAATCAAGTCATCTCTTTGGGTTTCATACAATCTTATCAAATCATTTCTAGTGGTGGTTCTAGAAACATGTTCAAATTGGGGGTTATATGCAGATGTGATTAATTCTTTATAAAATGGAATCTCACCAACACTGATCGGTTGATCAGTTTATGCAATGTATCGTGCCAAGCACTCTCTAGCGTGCATGGCGTCGAACTGCCACATCGTAACGGACCCGTCTGAGTGTCGTTGTTGTTGTTGTGTCTGGGTTGTAATGTCTACATGTCCATGTGCAGTCATACATTTGTACATATGCCGTTTCAAATGTCTGGTTCCCTTCCTACTTGTGGCATAATCCTTATGACAAAAATTACATTTAGCTCTGGGCCCAAACGTCCCGTCTGGAAGTGTCATTTGGACTATATTGAAACATTGCCACACATCTGATGTTAATTTTCTGGGACGTAATGTTGGTGTAACGGCGGAATCAGAAGGTTCCGCCTGAGTATGGATCGGCTTCGAAATATCAAATTCATCGTTGAACATGTTCAAACCGTCAGGAAAATAAGGCTGCTGGTTATGATCCATTTTTTGAAGTAAAAATATGAGCACTATAGTTATTAATAGTGAAATTAAAAATCAATATTTACTAACAAAATGATTTTAAATTAATTACTACCATTAACAATCTTAATTTACTAACAATAATTAATAAAAATAATACGACACTTAAAAATATTATTTTACTACTACAAATTAAATTGATAAATTTACTAACAACAAATATTAAATTAAATACTACACATAAAAATCTTAATTTACTAATAAAACTTATTAAAATTAATCACTACACTTAAAATTCATAGTCTGCTCATAAAAAATATTAAAATAAACAACTACACTAAAAATTCATAATTTATTAACAAAAAATATTAAACTTAACTACTACACTTAACATTCATAATTTACTTATTAAAAAAATTAAATTCAATAATACAAATTAAATTTCTAAATTTACTAATAACAAATATTAAAATTACTAGTGAACTTAAAAATCTTAATATACTAAACAAATAATATTAACATTAATGCACAAAAATTGATAAACTAACTAACTAGATAAAAATGTTTTCATTTAGTAACTACAGTCGAAACATAAAAATATAAATTTACTATCAAAAAATGTTTCAACAAAAATAATAAGAAAATTGTACCTTTAAAATTTGGTGTGTTGGTGGAAAATTTAGAGAATTTTGTAGAGAGAGTGATAATGAAATTGAATGAAAAAGTGTAGAGAAATAGAGAATGTAGATATTGAGATTTAAGAGAATGAGAGATTGAAAGAATGATAGAGAGAGATGGAAAATGAAATGGATAGAAGTATTTATAGAAAAATTTAATAAAGACTTCACGGTTTTTTTTATAAATTTTAGAGCCTCCAACGGCTGGAATTCAAAATCCAGCCGTTGGAGGGAATATAAAAAAAACGGTTGAGGGGCTTGTCGGCGTGCCGGTCCGGGGGCCTGGCATGCAGGCTAGGCGGGTCGTGGCGGGCCGGCCCGCCGAACCTGGTACCAACGGCCCGGCACGCGGCCTGTCACGGACCGGGCTTCTACCTGGTCTGCCTCCTTCATGGGTCGTGTTTGGCACAACCCGTTTTACTTCGCGGACCACACGGACCGGCCTATCTCTGGCCGGTCCATAATTACAGCACTAATTCAAGGGTATGGTGAACCTGATTAATTCTGATAACAGTTCCTTCGCTAAGGTTGGGGTGGTGACCAGTGAATCAGTGATATTGTCGCTCTCTCTAGTCCATTGAATATCTCTATTTCCTTTGTGTTCAGGAATGCGAATAAGGTGGCACATAGACCGGTTAAATTGGCTTTAAAATCTTCTTCTGATTGTTTTTGGCCGGGTCCTATCATCCTTGCCTAAATTCTACTGTTTTGGAAGATTGTACCTGGTAGTTGTTTTGTTTTATGATGATTTCCTTTAAAAAAAAAAAAAAAAAAAGCATTAAAGTTTAAACTAAGACAGATAAAAATGTAAGGGTTAAAACAAAAATTCTTACTGACATCACATATTCGTGGCATTGGCAATACATTAGCTCTTACGCACTCCATATATAATTGTAAATGATGGAATTATACCAACTAGCTTTAATGTCTTGGACTAGATTGAACTATTTTAAGAGACTATATTTGGATGCAATTTGATTGGATTGAATTAAGTATATATAATATCTTGTATTTGATACATCCGGAGTTGAAGTAAAAATGGTACTGTTTATATTTTATAGGAAATTTTGATTGAATATGATTGGATTGATTTTATATTTTGTGTTAAATGTAATTATTTTAAACTATTTTTTTATTAAAATAAATAGATTTTAACTTGTATATATATATAAATAAATCATTTTATGATAAAATATTATTATTAAATATCATTTTCTATGGTAATATAATTCTTATAAGTCAATAAATTATTATAAAATAAAGTAAATTAATTTACAATCATTTGATAATAAAATAGAATAATTATAAATTATAATAAAATAAAAAATCAATTCAATTCTAAAAGAGAAAGAAGTCCAATCCTATCTTTACTCACGGTCATGGTTACCATGGGTGATGGGTTTGAGCATGCTAATTTTGAAATTAGAAAAATTTATTTATGTTTTTGTCCATTATCATACTGTAGCCTATGCAACAAATATATATATATATATATATGTTTCATGTCGATACTTACTGATATAACTTATATCAGTGCCTTGCACGTGAACCATTGATTATGTAGAAATTTTAACAAATACGTACACTTTGAATCAAAACATGTAATTTGAGTCAAAACATGTAAATCTAATGATCCACATTCAACATACTACGAATTTATATCAGTAAACACTGATTTAAAATTTTATTTATATATACACACGAAATTACCATGGGGCTATGGCCTCCCAGAGAATTTATTTTATTTTATTTTTAGAAGTTTAAGTTCAGACATGTGATTTTATATAATATATTATATATCCCGGAGATAATTGCCCCTCATTGACTGTCAGTTTTTAAAAAATCACTATGATTTGTGAATCTTAATTTTGAAAGACTGAACCTTGTTATGTATGTATGTAGGTTAGTTCTAAATTAAAAATATTATTATAATATTTTAACTTAGACGATAATATATTCCTCAATTGATTTTTTATATATTATGAGTTGGTTTAACCTATATATATGCTTGTATTTTTTTTTCCAGTTTTTTACTTAAGCAATTTCATTCTTACTACAGTAGTTAAATTCTTCATATTCTTCAGTTTATCTTTCTAAAATAATTTCAGGTATGTGACTACTAATTAATAAATATTTTGGATTTTTTTTATATTTGTTATTTTCTTAGGCTCTTAATATAATTTCATTAATGAATTCTTATTTCAAAAAATATATTATTTTGCTACATTTATTATACCAGTTTGTTATTTAAACGAATATTTATTTAAATTAGTTCGATTTTTTTTATTTGATCTTCAGATGAGAAAGTTATCGACAATCGGTGGATTTTTCAAAGAATTAAAACATCATAAGTCGATTCATCTTCGTCAACATCTAATATTAATATCCTAACCAGCTTCTGAAAATCAATCCACGAAATCTCCAACAAATGATATTAAACAAGATAATAAATCTTTGAAGTGGGTCATAGGATTACGTCAACAAATATAGTGCTGTAAAAATGGACTGGCCTGGCCCATTAGACACGGTCTGGCCAGTCCATTTTTGGAAACTGGCCTGGCCGGGCCCGGCCTGTTTACGAAACATGAGGCCCGGCACGGCACGCCGGCCTGCCTCAGGCGAGCCGTGCCAGGCCGGGGAGCGGGCCAGTTCTAGCAGGCTAGGCGGGACTGGTCCAATTTTTTTTTTTTGGATTTATGGTTTATGGTTTAGGGTTTAGGGTTTAGGGTTTAGGGTTTAGGGTTTAGGGTTTAGGATTTAGGGTTTAGGGTTTATGATTTAGGATTTAGGGTTTAGGATTTGAAATGAATAAATAGAACAAACAATTTTTAGGATTTGAAATGAATAAAGAAAACGAACAATTTTTTATTTATTTATTTATTTTTCACTTATGGAATTTAGTATTACATATTTACATGATTGCCTCATTAAAAACCTTACCAAGAAAAACCCAGTGGGATTAAAACTTGGTAAGAGAAAAAGAGTGCAACCGTTTTACAACTTACAAGTAAATAATAAATACATATGTAAAAGTATAACCTAGTTCTGGCCCTGGCCACTACCTGCAGAGTCATCAATATATAGATTGTCGAAATTTAGAATAAGCTCTTTATCTACAGTTAGATTTTGCAACCTTTTTTTAGCATGCTCCCAATCCCGAAGGCATGTTAGTACCTCCACTATCTCCGGAGACAAACAGCTTCTTCTTGGTTCAATTATGCGTCCACTGGTGCTGAAAGCTTGTTCTGAAGACACCGTTGACACTGGAATAACCAGTACGTCACGTGCTAAGTGTGACAGAACTGGATACCTGTAAGTATAGGTCTTCCACCATAACAACAAATCAAACTCTTCCTTGTCTTCAACAACATCGAACTGTGCTTCAAGGTACCTAATAAGTTCGGTACAAGAAGATGGGCTAAATCTTTGCCCTGAAGAAGTACTTGCTGATTTGTCAATTTTTCACCGTTTCAGAAGGCTCCAACTTGTTTGCTTCGGCTCTGTCTCCGGTTGTGTTGATTGGGGGGTGTCAATGTTGCGAAACCTGCTATCATAAATACGAAAAATCTCGAACAACTTGGTTCGAATGTCAGTAATTTGTTCTGAATAATCTATTGACAAATTAATACCAATAAACTCAAGCAAAACTTCTAAACCAGATAATTTAACCCTAGGATCTACTATAGCACTTAAGGCATAAAGTAGAGGAATGTTAGTCCAATATTTTTTCAACTTTGTCTCCATGGCAACAACTGCAGCGCCTAGATGTTCATCTTCTCTATAACTGTTTAACAGTTCAGACATTTCCACTATCTGATGGATTACCTGGGAAGATGTGGGGTAATATACCCCGGAAAGAGTTACAGTGGCATTGTAAAAAATCTTTAAAAATTGAACAAAAATCTTTGCCACATACCAATCGTCTGTGGTAAGTATTTTTGGACTATGTTGACCTGTTTCGACCAATTTCATGTTATAAAAACATGTAATGGTTGTATCATATTCCAAACAATTTTCCAACATTAAATAAGTAGAGTTCCATATTACCGGCATATCAATTTGGAATCGTCGGGATTTGAGACCGTTTAATTTACAATGTCTCTTGAATTCACTGAATCTAGGATTAGAACTGCATATCCAAGAAATGGCATCTCTGATGCGATCTATTTGGTCGCTTACCTGCTTTAAACCAGCCTGTACAACTAAATTTATAATATGGCATGCACACCGTTGATGGAAGAAATAACCTCCATCTTGCGGGATATTTCTTGCAACAAACAATGCAATGCAATGGAGCTAGTATTTGTAGATGCATTATCTAATGTGATCGAAAGGATGCGATGCGTGATTTCATAAGTTACTAAAACTTCAATAATGACATTAAAAATATTTTCTGCGGTATGTGCAAAATCCATAAGACGAAAACCAATAATTCTATTTGTTATCCTCCAGTCAGAATCTAAATAGTGTCCCGTGACATATAAATAGTCCTGTTTGGAACATGCATTCCAAATATCAGAAGTTAATGCAACAGAGACACTTAAATGTTGTATTTCAGTAACTAAGTCATCCCTTTGGGTTTCAAACAATCGTATCAAATCATTTCCAGTGGTGGTTCTAAAAACAGGTTCAAATTGGGGATTATATACAGATGTGATTAATTCTTTATAAAATGGACTCTCACCAATACTGATCGGTTGATCAGTTTGTGCAATGTATCGTGCCAAGCACTCTCTAGCGTGCATGGCGTCGAACTGCCACGTCGTAACGGACCCGTCTGGGTGCCGTTGAAGTTGTGTCTGGGTTGTAGTGTCTACCTGTCTATGTGCAGGCATACGTTTATACATATGCCGTCTCAAATGACTGGCTCCCCTCGTACTTGTAGCATAATCCTTATGACAAAACTTACATTTAGCTCTGGGGCCAGATGTCCCGTTTGGGAGTGTCATTTGGACTATGTTGAAACATTGCCACACATCTGATGTTAATTTTTTGGGACGTGATGTTGGTGTAACGGCGGAACCAGAAGGTCCCGCTTGAGTATGGGTCGGCTCTGAAATATCAAATTCATCGTTGAGCATATTCAAACCGTCCGGAAAATAAGGCTGCTGGTTAGGATCTATTATCTGAATAAAAAATATGAGCACTATAGTGGTTAATAGTCAAATTAAAAATCAATATTTACTAACAATAATATTAATTTACTAACAATAATTAATATAAAAACTACGACACTTACAATTATTATTTTACTTAAAAAAAATGTAAATAAACTAAAAAAATCATAATCTACTAACAAAAAATATTAAATTCACTACTACAAATAAAATTGATAAATTTACTAACAACACATATGAAATGAAATATTACACATAAAAATCTTAATATACTAATAAAACTTATTAAAATTAACCACTACACTTAAATTCATAATTTACTGAAAAAAAATATTATAATAAACAACTGCACAAATATTTCATAATCTACTAACAAAAAATTTTAAATTCACTACTACACTTAAAATTCATAATATACTCACCAAAAATATTAAAATAAACAACTACACTAAAATTTCATAATTTATGAATAAAATAATATTAAACGTAACTACTACACAAAAATTAAATTCAGTAATACAAATTAACTTTCTAAATTTACTAATAACAAATATTAAAATTACTATTAAACTTAAAAATCTTAATATACTAAACAAATAATATTAACATTAAAGCCCACAAATTGATAAACTAACTAACTAAATAAAATTTTTTTCATTTAGTAACTAAAATCTAAACATAAACATATAAATTTACTATGAAAATATGTTTGAGCAAAAGTAATAACAAAATTGTACCTTTAAAATTTGGTGTGTTGGTGGAAAATGTAAAGAATTTTGTAGAGAGAGTAATAATGAAATTGAATGAAAAAGTTAAGAGAGTTGGAGAATATATTAGAGATTGAGATTTGAGATAATGAGAGATTGAAAGAATGATAGAGAGAGTGATTGGAAAGTGAAATGGATGGAAGTATTTATAGAAAAAATTGATTTGTGTGTCAAAATGTAATTTAAAGATTTGAGGGGGGGTTTTGTAATTATTTTAGGCTCCAACGGCTGGAATTTGAATTCTAGTCGTTGGAGGGTTTTTTATAAAAAAAAAATATGGTTGATGGGAGGGACCGGTCGGTCGGTCGGGCCGATAGGCCGGTCCACGGGCCTATCATGCCGGCTTGGCGTGCCGTGGCGGGCTGGCCAGCTGGGTCTCGTACCAGCAGCCTTGCACACGGCCTGTCACGGGCTGCGCCGCGGCTTGGCTCTCTTCCTTCATGGGTCGTGCCAAGCACGGCCCGTTGGCTTCGTGGACCGACCTGTCTCAGTCCGGTCCATAATTACAGCACTAAACAAATATAGGATTATCCTGTCATTGAACGTGATGACATTCGTCGAGCTTATATTAAAGTCGGTCCATTCCAACTCATTCTTGACCATTATAAAAAATCTGGACTAGATATAAAAGAGCGATGAGTTCCATTATGATTTATAAAGCTAGTATCTATTTTGTTTATTAATTTATTTTATGTATCAAACTAAACGTTATTACATTTGTTTTTTTGTAATAACTTAATTTTTAAATATTAATTTATTCATCTAACGTTAATTTGAATAAACGATACGAGGTTGGTTCGATGGCAAACCCCTTGCACATACACAACGAGGTTGCGGCTATATACATATACATATATATATATATAGAGAGAGAGAGTTCGAAAAATTATTGGCACTATTTGGGTGGGGGGTGTTGTGCAAATATCACCAATTTACTAATGTATGTTTAAAAGACACCATTTAACGTGATCAAACAAAAATACCCCGAAATATTAAAACAGAGAGAAATTTTTCGTTTTCTAAGTCAGAGAAAAGCAAGAGTGAAACCGACGAGAACCGTATCGACGTCGAAGTGACCGGAACGAGAGTACACGAGAACAAATGCAATTGACAAAGGTAAGATTAGTTTTTTTTCCTCATTTTTGTTGTTGATAACTTGCATTGCATGTTAGAATTGAGTTTTGTTGATTGAAATTGTTGATTAGTGTTAAAATAGAGATCTGAGAATGGTTGTGGTTTATGTTAGGTTTTGAAATTTGGTTGAATATCTGTTGAGGAATATGAAATTCTAGATTTTTTTTTAAAAGGAATCGAGCTTTTTTTACATTGGATCGAGCTTTTTCATCATGGGATCGAACTTTTTTTAAATAAGATCGAGCTGTTTTGTTATGGGATCGAGCTTTTTTTCATAGGATTGAGCTTTTTTTTAGTTCGAGCTTTTTGTAGATGAGTAGAGCTTTTTTTCGTGAAAATTAGGTTTTGATAAGTCGAGTTTTTTTATAAGAGTTCGAGATTTTTTTGAATGGGATCGAGTTTTTTTGAAAGGAATCGAGTTTTTTTTACATTGGATCGAGCTTTTTCATCATGGGATAGAGCTTTTTTTTAATAAGATCGAGCTTTTTTTACATAAGATCGAGCTTTTTTTACATATGATCGAGCTGTTTTGTTATGGGATCGAGTTTTTTTTTATATGATGGAGTTTTTTTTAAAGGGTTGAGCTTTTTTGTAGATGAGTCGAGCTTTTTTGTAGATGAAAATTAGGTTTTGGTAAGTCGAGCCTTTTTTATAAATGTTCGAGCTTTTTTTTAATGGGATCGAGCTTTTTGAAAGGGATCGAGCTTTTTTACATTTGATCGAGCTTTTTCATCATGGGATCGAGATTTTTTAAAAATAAGATCGAGCTTTTTTTGACATAGGATCGAGCTTATTTTTTATGGATCGATCATTTTTTTCATAGGATTGAGTTTTTTTAAAAAAAGTCGAGCTTTTTTATCTCGGGATCGAGCTTATTTTTTATAGGACCGAGCTTATTTTTTATAGGACCGAGCTTTATTTTAATTGGACCGAGCTTTTTTTTACATTGGATCGAGCATTTTTGTTATGTGATCGAGCATTTTTGTCATAGGATCGAGCTTATTTTTTATAGGAGATTTTTTTTTTTTTGATGATGTTGTATTTCTGTTGCATTGCAGATGAGAAATAGGTCGAGAGATTTGCTTAAAACTCCACAAGGAAACTGGTTCGAGGGAAAATTTACTCGACACGACCATTTTGACGCTCTTGCCCATATATACGACGCACTATATCGGGTCCCTACAGAATTTATAGATGAAGATCGGTGTAGGTTCATGGCGTCATGTTTCGGGCATTTCCTGACTATGCATCGTGAGATGAAGAAATCGAGTGGTGTTATCCATCGGTTGCTTTTGAAGGAGCTGTATCATAACGGCCTAACATATGAGATGCAATTCTAGTTAGGGAACAAGTCGGTGAGGTTTTCGAAGGTAGAATTTTGCCTGATCACCAGATTACGGTTTGGAGTTGTACTGGTCACGACCATGTATGCAGCATTGGTGAATGACATACATCAGCGGTACTTTCCTGAAGATGATGAGGTTTCTTTGGAGGAGATAAGGGGTGTTGTCACCGTCGGAGAGTTTGGAGAGGCGTACGATGCTGTAAAGCTCTGCCTCATATATATGTTGAACTGGATACTTATGGGGGTAGAAGAGAGATTCAAGATTCCAGTTTGGCAATTGCGGTTGGTTAGGGATCTCGATATGTTCGATGCGTTCCCGTCGGGTGCCCACATGTACAAGCATTCTATTTACTCATTCAAGCATGCGCTTGATGGGCGGCGAGACTGATTGGAGCTACGCCAGCAGGAAAATAGCGCTCACGTACATACGGTAGAGACCTATAACATATACGGTCTATCTCACGCCTTATTGGTAAGAACTTCGAATTACAAGTTGTACTTTAATGTTGTTGTCCTAAATGTTATGGATACTTATCGTACTTATCTTTGATGCATATATTTGCTTTCGAGGTGATCCCTGATTTGGGCCAAGAGTTCGACACCCGGAGGGAAGAAGCTGACCAAGATTTTCAAAGCCACGATATGTATTTAATTTGTTAATGTTTATATTAGTTAGTAAATGTACAATTACATTGTTCTAACCAATTTTTCACATGTTTGTAAGGTAGAAACTGGTGCCCAAACCAGCTGAAAGACAAGCACCGTATTATGCGGGGCTAAACGAGGGGGGAGCTTGTATGTAGAGGAGGACATTCTTCATATTCCGCCTCCGATCCCTAATCAAACTACCTTTGGAGGGAATAGTGGGACAAAGGGTGGGGGTTTGACAGACAGGACCAGTGACAGTGAGGGATCTGAGCCCGATGTTGGGGGTTTAAGACCCAGTGACAGTGAGAGATATCAGACATACCCTCAACGAGAAAGGCATAAGCATATACGGGTTCAGTTTACCACCCCCGAACATGGTACATTTATAGGGGATTCCCGTGGGGGCGTTGGACGTGATGGATAGGTAAGTTGAAAATAAAGTTTTGTTTTTTTCTTAACACGTGATGTTGATAGTGTTGTACTAACAATGTAGACATGATTTCAGACCCTATGGGCAGATCTGTTGAACGATGTGCGTGAAGCCCTCCGGAAGAG
This sequence comes from Dipteronia dyeriana, assembly GCA_032871835.1. Classification (NCBI taxonomy): domain Eukaryota; kingdom Viridiplantae; phylum Streptophyta; class Magnoliopsida; order Sapindales; family Sapindaceae; genus Dipteronia; species Dipteronia dyeriana. The sequence goes on from CM065298.1 coordinate 31,297,511, forward strand.
TGAGGAGGATCGAGAGCGTCGGCACCTAGAGTTGGTGGATATGATCCGGAAGAGTGATGAAGATCGTCAGCAATAACACCGAGTGTTACTGGGTATGATCCGGGAGCTTCAGGGTCGACCATGCATACACACAGGGATGGCCCCTCACCTCCTAACCCATGCTTTAGTTCCGGAGACAACTGGTGGATATACGGAGGGGGGACAGGCAGGACAGGTGGACGTAGCAAGGACCTCCCAACTGTCCTATCTGGGTCCATCCAGCCCGAGCTATACCCACCACCCAGAACATCAATTCAGCCATAGCGGTCCCCTCCCCCACCCAGCATGTGGACCTAGCTTCAGCGGTCCCTTCCCCCAGCTAACATCTCGACCCAGCTGCAACGGTCCCTTCCCCCACCCAGCATGTCGACCCAGCCACAGTGGTCCCCTCCCTCACCCAGCAAGTCGACCGAGCCTCAACGGTCCCTTCCCTTACCCAGCATGTCGACCCAGCCACAGTGGTCCCCTTCCCCACCCAGCATGTCGACCCAGGCTCAGCGGTCCCCTCCCCCACCCAGCATGTCAACCCAGCCTCAGGGTCCCCTCCCCTACCCAGCATATCAACCCAGCTCCAGAGCTCCTCGAAGGCTGAAGTACTGCCCAGGAAGCGTATACTTAAGCGTGGATGGCAGTTGATGAGCCTTTACACAGATCCATGCCGGCCGAAGAGGTTGGGGACACGACCCGAGTCAGCGAACACATATTTAACCCCCAAGGACTTATAGACGCCTCCCAGCTTGCGCAACAGGGAACTGTAAGTACAACTCCATCTATGAATTTGACAGTGTTTTCATGTTTATTCACATATTGATAAAGCTAATCCAACCATTAAACAGATCTGATGTGGACGTGCTGACACCAATGGACACCCAATGGTTCATGCGTATGCAGTCCAACTTCATGGACTTGGAGGACACGGTACGTACTTACGTGATTTTCATTTTAACGTTTGTTTAAATAATGTTATATTGTTAACAATTCTTTACTTTTATTGTTTGTCAGCATATGGACTCTTACCTCCATATTCTTCGGAAGCGTCAGCGAGGATTCTCCAATGTGTATAACCAGAGGTTCAACGTATTGGATACACAATTCTATGTAGGTAGTTATATATTATTGGAATCGCATCTCGTTTTTTTGTTTTTTATTATTGATATGAATTTGTCAATGATTGTATGTACAACCACTTATGTTGTTACAGTGGGAGAGAATGATGCCTCATGATTCACATGGGGCTGTGAACACGGTGAGATGAAATGTGTTACAGTCTCGATGGGTGGAAGAGGACCTTCAGATGGTCCGTGGAGTTAACAAGAGTGGAAACCGCCCATGGTACGAGGTTGACTTGGTAAGTGTTAGACGGTGGAAATTATTTCAAATATAAACTGTTCGTATATCCTGACCTAACACCTTCTGCATACTATTAAAGGTCATGATACCGTGCAACGTTGAGGGCCAACATTGGCTAGTGGTGATCGTCGACCTTATTCTCGGGAAGCTGAACATATTTGACCCCTGAAGACAGGAAGTTCCTCATCATATCAGGAAGCAGCAAGTCCGGGCATTAAGTTGGTTTTTGTCATCCATGTTGAATGACTCGGGGTTCCACACTACAAGACGAGGTGGTCGTCATCCATTCCCTAGGGAAAATAAGCTCTTCTCGGTCAGCGTGGTCTCCACTTCTACAGTCCCCCAATAAAAAAAATCATAAGACATTCTATTTCATTCACGTGGTTAGATATTATTTTAAAATGATTTCTTAACGCGTTTTCATGTGTTCAATTGCTGAGGTAACTGTGGTCTCCATACTTTGAGACTTATCGAGTACTTACTGGCGGGTCGACGCCTTTTTGATTGGTCAGAGGACGACATGGAGATCATTTGGGAGAAAATGGTTGTGGAGATTTTTTGTCACTCCAGGCCCGCCCAGTGGATGGTTGTATATTTAATGTTGCATTTTTTGTATATCTCATACCAATTTTTATGTACAAATACATTGTCATTCATTAATAAATGTCATTACATGTACGAAACACATAGCAAACCTTGACAATCTGATACATTTTTTTTAGTACAAAATAAGTTAACACACAACTTATACAACAACAAATTATTACAATCTGATACGATTCCAAATGTTCACAGTGTGATCAAAGCTTTGCCATTCATTCCCTATTAGAGTCCATGTTAGGGCACATCTTTTTGTTGTGTCCAATTGAATGACAGATGCTACACTTGCGGCGGTATTCATCTGGAACAGCTCTACTTGGACCTTCATTAATTAAAGGTGGGTTAGAAATCTCCTGGAATTATGTCTTGGTTGTCCACACCTTCTTTACGATTGTGTAGTTGTCCTCTCCGAAGACGAGACATGTCTACCCGCCATCGGGCGTCTTGCTTGTCTCCTGGAGATTGGATTCAAAATCACCCTTTGAGCAATGTCAGATGACACAACCCAAGTGGAAAGATGTCCAACCGGCATAATAGGAACTGAGTACGCGTCAATAAGTGTCTATCTCTTGTAGTAGTCTGAACACAAAGATGTCAAATCCAAGTTTCGCTCCCTGTAAAAAACATTGAAAACGATGAGCTTCACGTTTCAGTAATAGTCACCTCACAGTAAAACTTTTAAGTAATGTTCCTTGCGGACGCAAGTGCATGAGAACATGGAAAATAATCCATTTGGAATTTGTTACAAGTACAAGTCTTCAGGGCTAAGTCAACAGTCCACTGTTTTCCCGACCACTTGACCGAGAAAATATTTCAGTCTACTGGATTTACGGTCATAAAACCACACTTCTCCATACATTTTAAGATGACAAGATGTGATGCATCGGTCAACGGATGACGCATGAATTGTGCAGCTCTATAACGATCGTGAAACCACTGTTGTAGTATATTCTTAATGAACTCAGCCAGAGTCAACATAGGTAGTTGTCATGCAAATTTTAGGCATGAGTTTATACATTCTGCAGCATTTGTTGTCATCACCATGTACCTTCTTTCGGGACAGTGTACATATGACCACTTGTGTGGACCGGTATCAATTACATAATCATATGCATTCTGGTGCAAGTTTCTTAACTCTTCTATATGCCAGTTATATTCAAACTCGGTGTACACGCGGACTGCTTTGTCCATTATTGCGGCAATATCCTTTCTATGAAATCGCTTTTTAATATTTTTAGAAAAGTGCCAGCAACATATGGTATGGGTGGCATAAGGGAACACTTTAGAAATCTCTGCTTCAATGCTTGCATATCTATCGAAAATGAAAACCAACTCATCAATATGACCTAGGGCACCCTTCAAGCAATCCAAAAACCACTCCCATGAATGGTTGTTTTCTGAGTCGACGTACCCAAAAGCAATTGGATACACATGTTCATTCTCATCTTATGTTGTTGCAACAAACATTGTACCCCTAATCGTCCCTTCAAATGGGTACCATCAACGGCAATCACTGGATGCATACACGTCCGGAATCCTCTAAGTGAGACACCAATCGACATGAAAAAGTATATGAATTTACCATCTTCATTGTACTGTAAGTCAGTGATTGTGCCTGGATTTTTTCGTTCCAAAATGTAACCGAATGATGGAAGCAGTTGGAAGGTTTCCTCATGCGTTCCATAGGTCAGGGACAACACATAATCGAGGGCGGCATGTGCCTTACTACACATGATTTAGATTCCATACATTGATTTCATGTCGGCGATTATGTCCTTCGGATGCATTAGTTGACCATCTTGTTGTTGAAGTCTATGTGCAATCACTTCTCCAATTATGACTGCACAAGCTTATCGGTGGCGGCGGTGAATTTCCTCTAACGAAGAAGTGTGTTCGTTGACAAAACTTCTTACTTGAAAGTATGTCCCTTCATCTCTCCTCACCACTCTTAACTTCTACGTACAATTTTCATCAAACAAACTAGATGTAATGTTGTCTTATTGGACCTTTTCACCTTCAACTCGAAGTTCTGCCGTATTGTAAAATGGCATACTAGTCTCTTCAAATCCTTTTTCGTTGGAAAAATTGCCCTTTATATATCATGCTTGTAGGTTCATCTTCAACCAAGTTCCTGCTTCCACCCATACCAAACGAGTATGATTCTGCTCATGGAATAACCCACGTAGTGGCATTATCAGAATCATCTGGAGTTACATTAACTCTGACCTCGGATGTCCCAGCTATATCTGATGCACTGAAACTAAATCTGTGTACACATCTTTCCGTTTGGATAGGTTCTTCATCATCCAAATTGTTCTCTACATTATCTACCGGATTAAAATTGCCCTCATTATCCACCTCATGAATCGGCCCAACATTCGATGTTGTATTCAACTCATTGTGGATGTCATTGTAGATCTCATTGTATTGGTGGTTGTACTGCCTGCCATTCATCTCAATTTGAAAACCAAAGACATCGTCGAATTGAGGTCCAAGTATATCAGCATGGTTAGCTACTTCCGGTGAGACAGCACATATGTTTTCCCGACCATCAATCCCACTTCTTTCTGTGAATAACTGGTTGCTTCCGCCTGACGATGGAAATTGTTGGACGTTATCACAATGAGGGATATATTCACCAATGACACCTCTTGCTGGCCTCTAGATTAGACTAACACATACTTGAGGGATCACCCTATCTTCCCCTAGCATAAACTGAACATCACCATTGTTTCTTATAAATGTATGACATGTAGTCCCAGGAACGATTGATATAGACTGTAGATCAGCACTGTATTTGTTCTCATCATACTTCACAACGGTTTGCACGATCGACACCAGTTCGTCGTAAGTCAAATTCTTTAACACATACAAACCTTAGTTATCGGAACCTAAATACCTCTGACTTTCATCAGGTAATTGCTCTCATCGACCGTTGTAAGATATGATTATTCTCACCCTATCCATAGTCCTCACTCTCCATGGAAGGAAAGGACTACCGGTCACCTCCAAAATTTCCCTCCTTAACACCATCTATAAAGAGTACGAGCATGCAGTTATATGGACCTGTCTGCCTACGCTTCATGCAGGTAGTACTACCCTAACTTCAACATCCAGCTCAAATAGCAGAATCTCCACAACTGCCTCAAAGTTTAACTCCAAGTTACAGCAGCACCTATGATGCCCAATTCTTACATGGCAACTCTTCATCATCAGATCGCCTATAGGCTTTAAGATCATGCCCTTAATCTCCCTACCCCCGGCCACACTGAAGACACTCTCTTCATAAAAGCAGAAAGGGAAGATGAAGTCCCCACTATCATCCAGATCCCTAAACAGCTTCCCAGGGACAAGCTTACAGAAATTATGCCTCTCAAATGGATCACTAATTATGAGAAGGCTTTCCAGAACACTACTCATATTATTGCATCGGACACCAAATTCACCAAGCTGTCTGATGGTTCTATCCAGACCATTTATGAACCAATCTCAACCCCTGCTATCTCATCCCCTGCTTCTGATGCTTCTGCCAGTACACCACCAATCTTCCAGGTTCTCATGATCCGCCCTATCATCTCTGAAGAAGAGATCCCGATACACAGTTTTAAAGCTGACGGATCTCATATCTACACAGACAAAATCAACGGCCACTTTATATAGGACGTTGACCTATAGATGCGTGATGCATACAGTGAATGCAAAGCCTGTTCTAAAGTCATGAGGTCGTCCTGTAAACCAGGTCATCCCCACCGTAAACCAAATGATCCGAACAGTCCCTGGATCGGTTTACATCCTGTTAAAAACAAGCATCTCCCTATCTACAACAAAGCCCTTCAAATCCTTAGATCTTAAGGTTTATTGCAAGAAGAGCCAAAGGAACCAGAGAAACTCTTACCCCATCTTCAGCATACCATACCTTGCTTTATGGCCTCCAGTTATGACAAGGATTTTCCTCCATTAGAACCATATTCCAACTCGGAAAGGAACCTGTTCTCTAGACCTTTCGTTCAGACCATAGAGATCATTCCTGATGGATCCCTCAAACAACCTTCTCAGGCTGAACAAGTCCTCAACTAGCACTCTCGCAACTCTAGAGTTCAAAATAGAGTTCTACACTCTATCGACCAAAAAATTGATCAAGTTTCACATCATGCCTCTCAACATGATCTTCATCTTCAACATTTGGATACCTCGCTACGCAGCATATACACAGATTTACAGTCCAGAGTTGTTAGATTGGATGTTGACCTTTATCAATACATTAACCAAGGATATTTTGGCCCTGACTTCGATAGCAAATAAAGAGAGATCCGACAATTGAAAGACCAATTGGATCAAATAAGTTGAGACCATTTCATTAGTACACCCTATGTACCAAGGCACATCCTTATAACATATCTCTAGACCTCCTAATCACTCTCAATTCTTCAAATCAACTGGAAACCTCTTCAGGAAATATCCACCTTTATCCCCACCAAGACAATCAGACAAGCCATCGTCCAGCAGAACTACCCAACATTCTAAAAAATCCTCCCCCCGGAAAAAGAAAGTTTCAGGCCATCACAAACACACTCTTTACGTTTCTCACCGGTCTATTTCCTTTTCTGAAGAAACAGCAACTGAAACCTCTACTGCACCCTCAGAATCTTCCTACGAGTCATATTCCTCTTGAGAGACATATTCTCCTGCTTCATCTGAACAATCTTACCATAGTAGTAATCTATCTGATTCAGATGCCCTTCTAGACCTTTCTCAAATCTTTATGGCATCCAGGACAGATCCTCAACCGTCCACTCAGACAGTAGAAACGACATCAGATGAAACTTCGGATGAACCAACACCCATAGTCGATGAACCACCTGAACACAGGCCCTAAGCCCCCTACTCCTGTTCCTAGACCCACAAATGGCCCTTGGTTCAACTTAGAAGATTCTGTTCCCCGTCGATGGAGACGAAAAATATCAGAAATGAGCGTCTGGCTCGATCTCCAAATAGCAAAGCGTGAAAACAACACGGAAACTATCTTAAGAGAGTTCGTTTCCAAATTCACTGGATCTCTCAGAGATTGGTATCAGGCTCTCGGAGAATATCGACAGCTACAATTAGTTCGATGTGGTTCAGTGTCCCAGGCTAAGGGAATCCTTTTTCGAGAATTCCTTGGAGACGCCTCTCAATTCTACAAACAAACTAGACAAGAATTATTTGAAATGCGCTGTTGTTCCCTTGACAGAAGAGACATAGATTTTCATTACAGACGCATGTCTTTCCGATACCATGCCCTTGGTGGAATCAATGATGAAAGCCTAAGGCATGTATACTTAAACTCTCTTCCCACTGAACTTCAGGGTGAACTCCAACAAACAATTGAACTTTCAAACAGAACCCTTTGAGATATTACCTTGGGAGAAATCCACATGTTCACTCTTACCGCTCTAGACAAGCTCTGTGTTACGCAAAGAGTTTTCACAAAGATGATCAAGGAAGGCAGGAAGTATGACAAGAACTGCAAACTACCTGATTCATATCACCTCAAATGCAAATCCACAGACCATTGCAATTGCATACCTTACCGTCATTCCAGAAGGCAACCTAGTAAGGAAAGGGTCTTTCCTAGCAATAAAAAGAATAGGAGATACAAGTACTACCAGAAGAAGACTAGAAGATCCTGGAACAAATCAAATAAGTGCTTTGCTTGCGGACAACAAGGACATTACGCAAAATAATGTCCTAATAAGAGGACAAAATCTGCCAAACTCATTCAACAACTCAGGCGGATAGCTGATGATGACCCTTCTGATGTTGACATCAAATCCATTTTCTCTAAACGAGATGATGTCAACCCACATACTACTTTCATGATCCAAGACTCAGATGACTCCAGTCTCTCTTCAGAATCATCTGACTACTCAGAGTCTGACCTCCCTTCAGAGGCATATCAAGCAACGAGTGGAAGTAACCTATATTTAGGCCCCCAAGTTTAGGTCCAGATACTCGTAGAAAAATATTCCAGACTTATCTCTGTCATCGCATATTTAGACACTAGTGCCCATTCCACCATGATGAACACACGAGTCCTGCCTCCAGACGCTTGGAAGAAAAAGTATAATGAGTTTCTAGCAGTCGATGGTCAAATCTTCACCACCAATTTGGTCTCTAAGCAAAAAATTGGTATCCAGTTTTCCCCCACATACTCTCTATGGACTCATGTTATTGGTACCCCTCTACCAGACAATACATCTTAATTGGTTAGGACGTTTACAACCAAATCAAATTCATCAGAATCTTTCCCACGGGTATCCGAGTCAAAAGGGAATTCAAACCTTTCTCCAACATACCAAAGATTTTCCCTCTTTCGGTCATTAACCCTGACTTTCAAAAAATCCAAGAGAAGCTCGTTACTTTTTGCACAAACAGTCATACTGATTTCAGGCATCCTAAGCTTTTATGGAAAAACTCAGACTTCTTTATCAAGCTGCATTTCAAGCTCAATGAAGATATCAACCCAACCAAAGTTTCTCATTATGGGATGTCCCCCACAGATCTTTTGCTAACCAATAAAGAATGTGAAGAGCTCCTCCGACAAGGCTTGATAGAACCCACTTCTTCCCCTTGGGCATGCCAAGCCTTTTATGTTGAAAAACGTTCTGAACAACTCAGAGGCAAGAAAAGACTAGTTATTGACTACAAGCCCCTCAATATGTTCCTCTATGATCACAAATTCCCTGTTCCTAGAGCCAATTCTCTGTTTTCTCAACTGCCCGGTGCAACCGTGTTTTCCAAGTTTGATCTTAAGGGAGCTTTCTGGCAGATTGGAATCCATCCTGAAGAAAGATACAAAACGGCTTTCTGCCTCCCAAATGTACAATACCAATGGACTGTTTTACCATTTGGTTTGAAAACTGCTCCATCACTTTTTCAAAAGGCCATTACCAGGATTTTCCATCCTATTCTCCATTCCGCCGTACTATACATTGATGACATACTGTTGTTTTGACCAGACATTATCTCTCACAACAAGCTTTTACGGTAATTCCTTGAAATCATATACCAATATGAGATCATGCTCTCTGAAAAGAAAAGCTCGATTGGCGTTTCTGAAGTTGAATTCCTTGGCATGCAAATAAAAGAAGGAACATTTCTCTCTGGTCCTCATTTGGCCAAACAACTCCTTGATTTCCCTGATTCGAACTTCACCCAAAAGCAAGTTCAACAATTCCTTGGCATCATCAATTACATCAGGGATTTTATCCCACAGCCTAACCTCTACAATACAGCTTTGTCCTGTCTTCTTATGAAGTATCCACCTCATTGGGACATTTCACATACTGAAGCAGTTGTTCATCTTAAGAGTGTCTCCTAGAAACCACTTCCTTTGCATATACCCTCTTCAGGACAACTCATCCTCCAAACATATGCTAATGACCATTTTTGGGACGCCATCCTCATTGAAGAAATCAAAGGAAAACGCCACTACTGTGATCATGTCAGTGGACAGTTCAAAGATGCCCAGAAGCAATATTATACAGTCTACAAAGAGATACTTGCGGTCAAAAGTGGAATCTCCAAATTTGATTTCCACCTCAGGACTAAGAACTTCGTCATAGAAATTGACAATTCATCCTTTCCAAAAGTCCTCAAGTTCCACAACAAACTTCCTCCAAACCCTCAACTACTAAGGCTCAAGGATTGGTTTTCTAGATACGACTTCACTGTGAACCACATTAAAGGACATAACAACCTCATTCCTAATATGCTCTCCAGACCTCATCCTATCACCTTTATTCTAAAGATGGACCTATTCCCCTACTTTATATGATAACATCTACAGCCTCTTCCTCAGCCTCTTCTCCGGCCTATCTTCTCCGCCTAATTTTCCTCCAAAATTAATGGCGACCCTTCCTCTAGGCCAATCTCCCTTCTATTCAACAGATACATATCTTTGCCAAAACACATCTTCCAATCTATCTTTCTCAGGTCAATGCCCAAGATTGTAGACATCATCTAGTCAACCCTTCCAAGCCATTTCTTAACCCCTTTGTGTCTCCCCCTTTTTACTACTATTCCCCTCAGGTTTTATGGTTCTTATGGTGCTTATCTGTCATGCATCATCATGCTATGGTATTTCCCCTTCAAGAATTATATGGATTTGTCCATAACTCAACCTCATGTAATGTCAACCTTCGAACCTTTCTTCAATGGTTTAGTCCTCTACCAATTTGGGACAATGAACTTACCAAGCTCATAGGACAATACCACCTTTAGAAGATAGACACAGAGATGGCAGTCAAGGTATGTTGTATCTGGATTTTTCACAGACCCTACCATTACAATCCACATACCAAACTCATGTGGACTTCTAACATCAACTACGAATAGGATACTTCGTATGACTATGAAAAACTGTATCCGCTCTGTATCCAAATCCCCTTCTCAATTTCCTCTGTGACGTCAATAGTGACATGACAGATGTTCTCTACATCCTTCCAGGTGTCCCAAGGGACCCATATCTAAGTTGGCATCCTTTCTAGAACTCTTATCTTCTAGATTCAGAGGATCCACTACAAGGTGACACGTGGCCCTGTTCCATTTGCGGAGCTCTTGACTCTGATGATGAAAACCATGTTGCCTATAACCTCAGCAGCCCATGACCCACCTCCAAGCTTATCCAGAATCAGACACTTTTATCCTATATTTTATTATGTCTCTATCCTGCTTGCCAGCTGCCAGACAGCTTTATCTAATTATTGTTGGTTTTGATGCTTTGTTGTATGCCTGTCATCTGTCCGACAGTGCTTTAATTATTTTGCTTTTGTAAAATATGTTTGTCGGTCAAAAGCTTTGGCATTATCTTGTTTTCTTCCAGAGGTCTCTCTTCTCCTCTATTTAAGGTTGGAGATGCTCTTCCTGTAAATTCAATCGAAGAAGAAAATAAAATATGTGTGTATTTATTAACCTATGGCTTTCTAAGTTTTCTCTTTTCCTGATCTTCAAGAAGTCTATTATGATAAGATATTTAGTTCTGTAAAATCTCAGTATGCTCTATGTTTGCCTCCTCTGAGGATCCTGCATATCAGAACAAATTTTGGCTTAAGGTCTCCATCTATCTCCAACTAGTGTCTTCCATGTGTTAGTACCCTGTTTAGGTCATCGAAAAAGGTCGTTTGTGGGGAAAACTAAGAGACTACACTCATAGTGAGATGGTCGTGGAGTTCCCTACCACCCGTAGTGTAAGCGATCGAGCTGTTTTTTTTAGGGATTGAGATGTTTTTTAGGGATCGAGCATTTTTTGTACATTATCGAAACTTTTTTGTATATGAGATCGAGCTGTTTTTAACTTCATCGAGCTTTTTAAAACTTGATCCAGCTTTTTTGAACTTGCTCGAGCTATTTCTGTGAGGGGCCGATCTCTTTTTGTACATGTTCGAGCTTTTTTTAATATGGCTTGAGCTTTTTTTAAAAATAGCTCGAGCTTTTTTTTAGGAATCGAGCTTTTTTTTGTACATGATCGGTCTTTTTTTGTACATGATCAAGCTTTTTTTATGAGAGATCGAGCTTTTTTGTGAATGATCGAGATTTTTTAAAATTTGCTCAAGCTTTTTTACTAATGTTTCGAGCTTTTATACCCAAAATTTTAAACTTGGTTGCACCACTTCAAATCAGCTCGGCCAAATATAAATAACAAAAATAAATGCATACATGTTCATACATTAATTTTTAAAAGTTTACAACTCGTACACATATCAAACAAAATGAAGACAACATGTTCATATATTGTTAAACCACACAAAAATGCATGAAAAAATAAAAATGAAGATCATAAATATTTGTTTACCTTCTTGTGCAGTATCTGGAGAGAGACCCGTTTTTTAGAAAGACATATGAGTAGTTGATTGATTTTCATATAACTTTTTTAGAGAGAGAGACTTCTAAAGAATAGATAATCGATTATTTAAGGGTAATTTCGGTAGTTCACCATAATAGGTGCCTTTTAAGCTTAACTTATCAAACTGATGACATCACTGCAACTCAACAAAAAAAAGGTGACATTTCTCACTATTTGCACTATATATATATTTGAGATATGAGTTCCATTATGATTTATAAAACTAGCGACTATTTTATTTATTAATTTATTTGATATATCAAACCAGACGTTATTACATTTGTTCTTTTTATAACTTAATTTGTAAATATTAATTTATTCATCTAACGTTAATTTGAATAAACAATACAAGATTATGCTTTTATATATATATATATGTTTGAGATATGCTATATATATACACATTAAAAAAACATCAATTTATTTATTAAAATATCACTTGTTAAATAAAAATCCATAAAATACAAGTGTTAACAAAAAATAATCATTTATATAATAATGACATAAATTTATAGTCACCGACTACAAATTTAGATCGTAAATTCTACTGGATGGAGAGAAAACTTCTTCTGCATGCCCGACCCTGAACGTGTAAACTTTAAACCAAACGATAACGATGAGATGTCTATGTCACAAAACATAACATTATGGATTGGAAGTTTAGTCAACAAATGACCTAATATCGAAACATTTGCCTTAGATGAAAACCAAAAAATAAATTTAAATTTCTGATAAAGAACCAGATTTTGTCGTTTTTTGGAATTGGAACTTGGGAAGTAGCTCTGTTATGGGGTGGGTCAGGCCTTCCGAGAATAACCAACAAGCCGACATTAGAACAGAAGTAGGCCCACGAGCCAAGCACACCCTACAAACATATTTCATTAAAAAGGCTTCTGTTTTTAATATTAGTGGAACAGATCCTAACATTGTGTTACAGCTGGGTTACCCTACCTACCCTACAAAACACCCTTTTGGCTTAAGCTACCGTTTGGTTTCCCAGAAAATATAAAACCACTCTTAATCTACTTTCCAGCATAGAGATTCCAATTATAGGTCATATAATCTTTTTTGACTTGAAAAGGTTTAAAAAGATTCAAGTAAGAGGAAAACAAGTTTCACTTTCTACATAAAAAGAGAACAAAAAAACCTAAAAAGCTACTAGATGATCACAACATGCCTCCGTGGAACAACAAAGAATAATAAAGAAGGCATTAAAGACAACAAAAATTTTCTAGCTCCTCCCCACCAACTGTTTTGTTTTTAATTCTTCTTCTGCTTCTTCTCTCTTTGCCTGAAGTGAACCAAACTTGTTTTCAATTTTTCTTCTTCTCTATTATATCCTTTCTTGTTAGAGAAGTCCAAAAAAACAAAAAAAACAAAACCCATCTCCAAAATGGGTTGGTGATACTACTACTACTGCTGCAACTAGTCTTCTTCAAAGTCCAAGCAAGATGTAATATACTAGCGTGATAGGAAGTGCTATTAACATCCCAAATATGACCCTGCAACAACATTATATTATAATCAAAATCAATTATTAGTAACATATTGATAATGTCCATGCTTATAATATATATGTGAACAGTAAGTTGGGTACAAACCCGGTGCTCAGTATGTCTGGATGAACATTGTATTCCTTGGCAAAGACGAAAGGCACGATCCCTTGTGGAAGAGCCGCCTGAAAATTCAAACAAGTATTGTTTAAATAAGCCGTGTTATGTATGTATGTAGGATTAGTGTATGTATGTACGATTAGTGGTTTTGAACTCCTAACATACCTGCACTATGGCAATATGCAATAGAACTCCCCGTAGTCCAACAGCAATTGAAGCAGCAGCCATGACCGCAGGACCTGTGAGGAATCGAACAGCCATGGTAAATGCAGCAACTGAGTTTCCACAAGCAATGATCCTAGGCTGCAATGCCATGAACAGACCTGCAATCCCAAAAAAAGGTTCCATAGTGATGATCAAGCCACATCAATATCTTCAAATATAGTCATCAATCAATCAAAACTTGAATAGAGTTCGATAATCAACATACCAAGACTAAACATGGCCATTCCAAGACCTGCATTGGAGAGAATGGCTATGGAATCAGCGATTATCGCAGGCATCTTAACTTGCCACCTACAAAATCAGTCACATTTGAAGATTTACATATCAAACAAAACAAATACCCCAAAATGAAATGATTAACAAAATTTCACATACCTGAATGACACAAGAGACCAAGTGAGGCCAATTAGGCTGGAGTAAGTGTTGGGATTCCTGATGAGTTTTCGCCAAACCATTATCAGAATGAGTCTGGTCATAACGCTGGCAGGAGGCATAGCAGTTGGCTTTGCATCATCTTGAGCAGCAGATTTAGGATGGAGCTCAGCCGTGGAGCTTGAACCGAGCTTCGAAAGCACAGGCCCTTCATGATCAACCCCATTCGGAACTGGTCGGTTACCAAAACTGAATTCATCTCTACCAAATTCATCATAATCTACATAACAATACAAACAGACCAGTTACAATTCAATCTTTGAAAGAGGAAACAGATTTATGCAACAAAATTCCAAAAATCGCATACCATATAATAATAAGAAAAAATCCAACAAACCCCCCATTTCACCGCAACATAAAAATAAATTAAGCAACCTCTCCAATCAATAGCAACAATAAACAAAGACAAATACAGTCACAACACTCCAAAAAATGGCTTAAACATTATAAGTAAAATCCGCGACATGGAAAACTGAATCATCTCTACCAAACTCATCATAATCTACACAACACAATACAAAAACAGACCAGTTACAATTCAACATATGAGAAACACAAAACAGAGGAATCACTCACATAGACACAAAATTCCAAAAATGGCAAACCATTTATGCTAATAGAAAACACAATGAAATAATAATAAGAAACAAAAATCCAACAAACCCCATTTCCCCGCAACATATAAATAAACTAAGCAACCTCTCCAATCGAATGACAACAATAAACAAAGACAAAGAGTCACAAAACTCCAAAAAAATGGCTTTTTTTGAACTAACAAAAATACGCACCAAATAGTTTGAAAGATGAGTGTTTTATTATACCTTTTTGATGTGGTAGGCCAGCAAGATCGTTCCCATAATCAGCTCCACCTCTGAACACATGAATCCCACCTTCTGATACAGGAGAAGCACTAGAACTCCAAACAAACATGTGCAAATCTTTGCCATTTTCAGCTCCATTTGCCTTCTTTTTCACACCAGGTCCGGCCACCGGGGAGAATATTCCGGCTGTTGTTGGAGCCGGATAAGTGGCCCCATTGGGTCTATTAACATTATTGCCAAATACTCCCACTGCATTATTCTCTTCATCAAAACCCAAGTTACCAAAATTTGACTGTCTAGGGCTGACATTGCTTATGTTCTTTCCATTAACCATGGAATAGAAATCAGTGTGATTAAAACTAGACCCTCTTGGTGTTGGGTTCCTTGAAGACTGTAGAGAGTAAATCTCAGCATTAGTCAAATTAGATGGTCTTGGAGTCAACGAAACCCCTGAATTTGGACCGTGTGATCTTCTAGAGAAGATTTCTGATCTAGAACTTGTTGATTTCCTTACAGTCACATGAAGTTTCCCATCTTCACCAACCTCTGCATCAGTTTGCAATGGCTCTTTACCGTCTAAAGAGATGATATCAGAGTCAACTCTGAAAGAAATAATTGACCCAGCAGTGTCTGGAAACTGTTCTGCAATTAAAAGTCTAGCTCCTCTGTATTCAAAGAGAAATAACATCAATGTATACCAAATTATACATTGAAGAACCACTATTTGGACCATTAAGGTACCAGAATCGTCTCCATACATGCCCTTTAAGAGAGGAATACCCATAACAAGAGTGTTGGGCAAAGTTGACAGAGAGAAGAGAGTTATGGACCATTCAAGTGAGCCTCTGGAGCTTGTTCTAGACCAGATTGCTAGAACAAAAAGGACGATGATTTTCTGGAGAGTGTCTGCAGCAATGAACCTGTAGTTCATTTCATATGGGTTGTTTGTAGATATGAAGTGGAAAGAGAGAAGTGGAACAGCAAACAGAGCAACGAATCTGTTGATTCCAGAGCACTGGTCTGGACTGAAGATTTTCCACCATTTCACTGAACCATATGCTAAGATCATGGCTACATAGAGAGGCACCACGGCTGTGAGCACATGGTAGAGGTCACTGCCACTGATCATTTTTGGTGTTACAAGCAAGAAGATGAAAGATAAAAATGGAGTCTTTTGTGTTTTTGAAAAGTAAAAAGAGGGTCTTTTTTGAAGAACAAATCAACCCATTTTTATACCAAGAACAAACCCCACCGGAAAGTTTTTGATTTCGAGAGATTGTAGAGTTGAGAATAAGAAGAAAGTGATGTACTTGATGAGTTGTATTTATGGGATTTTTGTGTGGTATAGAAGTAAATGCTCGGTGCTTTTTATGTGGCATTTTTACGGTCTTTTGGGAAGACAATTAAAGACGACTTTTATTCTTTAAAAAAAAAATTAAGAGTAAAGCGAAATTTCACCTGCGATCTCATCTTTTCATTTCAATACGGTGGTTAATTTATCATTAGGTGAATAAATATATATTAATTATAATTTATTTTAATGTATATAATAAATGAATTGCTATTTACTGTATGGATATACATTAATAAGATATATAGCATTACTTAATAATTAAATATTTGATTATCGATCATATATAGTTCAATATATCGATCATTATATTGTGCCTTAATAATCTCATTGTTTTTTCTCCTTTAAAAAAAAAAATCTCTTTAAAATTTCTTCATTGTATGTTTTGATTAAATAGTAAAATATATATCAGTTACGGTGCACTTTTACTGATTAGAAATCCTTATAAGGAAAATGAAATTTAATTCATAATTTGTGATTACTATATTTACTAAAATTTATTGAGAATCAGATTATTTGAGTCTCATAAATACATCTGTGATACAAATCCAATGAGTAGAATTTATTCTAAAAAATCGACATATATGAAGAGGGTGTCCAACGAGTTATATAGCATGACTAATCTCATACTCAGTCAATGTTGGATCCTAACACTCTACCACGCTTCCGCAAGTGTCGTCCACGGCACTCGTTCTTTTCCAGTTTGATGACTCTGTGGATTCCGCTTTCTCGAGTAACATCCCTTACCAGGTCGCCCCGTTCGCGACGAACCTATTGCTCTACGTGGTGTAAGCTCTGATACCAAATGATTCGAACCCACTAAGTAGAACTCATCCTCAAAAACCGGTTTGTAAAGAGAGAGTGTCCAATGAGTTATATACATTGATTAATCATATACTTTGTCAATGTGGGATCCTAACAATTTGGAATTAATTCATCTTTCACTTAAGAAATCAAGTTCCCTTCTTCTTGTCCCCGTATAATTTGACTTCCTTTCATTTCATTATTGGTTAGTAAACAATCCATTACTAAATATTATTTTCCACCTAATAAAAGCTAGTGGTGGTTCACTTGTTAGAAAAATTGATTTTTCAGTATTTCTTTTATAAATTTTCAAACCCGCTTTGATTCATAATTCAAAACACCAACGAAATATACGGATTACAAAATTTGGTACAAAGAATCGTAGAATCAAGTGATATGTTTCACATGGTGTCCTTAAGATAAATTCGTTGTCAACACCGTATGTGTTTGGCGTTTGTCTCAAAGGATAAAACGATTCACAGTGGTTGTGTATTAACACTATCATTATCAGCGAACTTAAATTACGATCTGAACTTACCACAGAGAATACAAAACCGAAAAACAATAGCAAGAAGGATAGGACAACAGCAGATAAAATAAGATTGTAAAGCATAAGACTAAGGACCAGTTTTGTAAGCTTTTTTCGTTTGTCATTTTTCGAAAAGAAAGATGAAAATGAAAACAGTGTTTTTTGTTTCAGTTTTAAAATCCGAAAAACTCGTCTGATAGCATATACTGAAAGCTGTATTTTGGAAATAAAAACGGAAAAAACACGTATATAATTAAAATATCAATTTTTATATTATATTTAATATTATAACAATTATAAATTGATTGATTAAACGGGAATTATAAATTGTTTTTGGAAAACAAAAAACAAAAACCGACTAACCAATCGCATGATGGGACCTAATATTTTAAGAGATTGTGTTTTCTATGTCTATGATTTTTCGTGTGTATCAAAAGAATGGGAAGGCACACAATATATATATAAATATAGCAATTTATTATAGTGAGGCTTCAAAGAGGAAATTAAGAGAAAGAATAAGATTATTCTCATTAACATAGCAAAAGTCAAAACGGTTTTTGAATTCAAAAATTTAATATTTTAATTAATCCGAAATTAATCAAAATCAATTATCATTAAATTGGTAATTATAATTTTTAAAATTCAAACTTAAATTTTGATAATTACAAAATTAATTTTGACATTAATTGTTATTCATTCTTTGATTTGGAAAAATCAAACACATAATATTACCTTAGTGAGTCGCAGGTGTGTATACACACGTGATTTGTACTCATACTCATGCTTGTAAGCTACACAACAAGTATGTAAACATTTAATCAAGCATTTATTTTTCCATCAATGTGAGACTCATTATTTTTCTAAATTTAATGGGTGTATTTCCGGTATCAATTTCTCATTCACCCATTTATCATTTTTCCAACTTAACTTGCTTCAACATTTTCTTAAACTCACTTACAACATCTAGTTTGCCTAGAAGAGTAACAAAAAATAGAATATCAACAAATTTTGTATATACTACGTGCGAATATATGGGTATATCGATTCGAACCTTGACCTTGCCAGACTGACAATGGGTGATGGTAAGACAGACACTAGCAACTTAACATTTGCTTGAAATAAACACTTAAACTTTATAACTTTTATAGAATATGGTGTCATGTACTTAGTGTTGTAATTATGGACTGGTCCGAAACAGGCCGGTCTGTGTGGTCCGCGAATAGAGCCGGACCAGACTTTTCGGAAGTCTCTGGACAAAATCTAAAAAATGGGCCCCTTATGAGGGGCTAAGCATAGACGGTACATAACATATGACTAAAAAAAATCGAAATTGAATCAAAAAAGAAAAAAAAATTAATAGATTCGTAAAAGAAAAAAAAACTTTAATTATCTAGATATGGGATCTTGATCCAGATAATTGGACCATTTGTTGTTGTTATTATTATTATTATTATTAATGCTTGGGCTTTAAAAATAATATTTAGCACCATTTTTTATCTGAACCAAAATCATTCAATTCAATACTAAACACAAAAAATGGCCCCCTTTTTGGACCCTTTTTTCTTAGGCCCTGGGCGGACGCCCTTAATGGCCCCCCCTCAAGGCCGACTCTGTCCACGAAGCAAAACGGGTCATGCCAAGCACGGCCCGTGAAGGAGACAGGCCAGGCCTAAACCCGGTCCGTGACAGGCCGTGTGTTGGGCTGCTGGTACCAGGTCTGGCGGGAAGGCCCGCTACGTCACGCCCAGCCGGCATGCCAGGCCCCTCGACCGGCACGCCGGCAAGCCCCTCGACCGTTTTTTTTTATATATAAAAAGTATTCCCTCCAACGGCTGGAATTTAAAATCCAGCCCCTGAAGTCTTCCAAATTTAATTTTGACCTACAAATCAAATTTTTCTATAAATACTTCCATCCATTTCATTTTTCATTCACTCTCTCTATTATTCTTTCAATCTCTCATTCTCTCAAATCTCAATCTCTACATTCTCCAATTCTCTACACTTTTTCATTCAATTTCATTATTACTCTCTCTACAAAATTCTCTACATTTTCCACCAACACACCAAATTTTAAAAGTACAATTTTCTTATTACTTTTGTTGAAACATTTTTTTATAGTAAATTTATATTTTTATGTTTAGACTGTAGTTACTTAATGAAAACATTTTTATTTATTTAGTTAGTTAGTTTTTCAATTTTTGTGCATTAATGTTACTATTATTTGTTTAGTATATTAAGATTTTTAAGTTTAGTAGTAATTTTAATATTTGTTATTAGTAAGTTTAGAAATTTAATTTGTATTATGGAATTTAATTTTTTAATAAGTAAATTATGAATGTTAAGTGTAGTAGTTAAGTTTAATATTTTTTGTTAATAAATTATGAATTTTTAGTGTAGTGGTTAATTTTAATAAGTTTTATTAGTAAATTAAGATTTTTATGTGTAGTATTTAATTTAATATTTGTTGTTAGTAAATTTATCAATTTAATTTGTAGTAGTAAAATAATATTTTTAAGTGTCGTATTATTTTTATTAATTATTGTTAGTAAATAAAAATTGTTAAGGGTAGTAATTAATTTAAAATTATTTTGTTAGTAAGTATTGATTTTTAATTTCACTATTAATGACTATAGTGCTCATATTTTTACTTCAGAAAATGGTTCATAACCAGCAGCCTTATTTTTCATACGGTTTGAACATGCTCAACGATGAATTTGATATTTCGGTGCCTACTCATACTCAGACGGGACCTTCTGGTTCCACCGTTACACCAACATCACGTCTCAGAAAATTAACATCAAATGTGTGGCAGTGTTTCAACATAGTCCAAATGACACTCTCAGACGGGACATCCAGGCCCATAACTAAATGTAAGTTTTGTCATAAGGATTATGCCATAAGTAGGAAGGGAACCAGGTATATAAGACGGCATATGTACAAATGTATGTCTGCACATGGATAGATAGACACTACAACCCAGACACAACTACAATGGCACCTACACGGGTCCGTTACGACGTGGCAGTTCGACGTCATGCACGATAGAGAGTGCTTGACTCGACACATTACACAAACTGATAAACTGATCTGTGTTGGTGAGAGTCTATTTTATAAATAATTAATCACATCTGTATATAACACCCAATTTGAACCTGTTTCTATAACCACCACTAGAAATGATTTGATAAGATTGTTTGAAACCCAAAGAGATGACTTGATTGCTGATATACAACATTTAAATGTCTCTGTTGCATCAACTTCTGATATTTGGAATGCATGTTCCAAACAGGACTATTTATGTGTCACGGGACACTATTTAGATTCTTACTGGAGGATAACAAAAAGAATTATTGGTTTTCATCCTATGGATTTTTTCACATGCCGCAGAAAACATTTTTAATGTCATTATTTCTGTTTTAGAAACTTATGAAATCACGCATCGCATCCTTTCTATCACATTATATAATGCATTTACAAATACTAGCTCTATTGCATTGTTTGTTGTAAGAAATATCTCGCGAGATGGAGGTTATTTCTTCCATCAACGGTGTGCATGCCATATTATAAATTTAGTTGTAATGGCTGGTTTAAATCAGGTAAGCGACCAAATAGATCGCATCAGAGATGCCATTTATTGGATTTACAGTTCTAATCCTAGATTCAGTGAATTCAAGAGACACTGTAAATTAAATGGTCTCAAACCCTGATGATTTCAAACTGATATGCCGGTAAGGTGGAACTCTACGTATTTAATGTTGGAAAGTAGTTTGGAATATGATACAACCATTACATGTTTTTATAACATGAAATTGGTTGAAACATGTCGTCTTGAAGCAAAAACACTTACCACTGATGATTGATATGTGGCAAGGGTTTTTGTTCAATTTTTAAAGATTTTTTACAATATCACTGTAACTCTTTCCGGGGTCTATTACCTCACATCTTCCCAAGCAATCCATCATATAGTGGAAATGTCTGAAGTGTTAAACAGTTATAGAGAATATGAACATCTATGCGTTACAGTTGTTGTCATTGAGACAAAGTTGAAAAAATATTGAGCCAACATTCCTCTACTTTATGCCTTAAGTGTTATAGTAGATCCTAGGGTTAAATATATGGTTTAGAAGTTTTGCTTGAGTTTATTGGTACTAATTTGTCAATAGATTATTCAGAACGAATTACTGACATTGACACCCTCAATCAACACAACCGGAGACAGGGCCGAAGCAAACAAGTTGGAGCCTTCTGAAACGTGAAAAAAAAAGACAAATCAGCAAGTAATTCTTTAGGGCAAAGATCTGACTCATCTTCTTGTACCGAACTGATTAGGTACCTTGAAGCACAATTCGATGATGTTGAAGACAAAGAAGAGTTTGATTTGTTGTTATGGTGTAAGACCTATATGTACAGGTATCCAGTTCTGTCACACTTAGCACGTGACGTACTGGTTATTCCCGTGTCAACGGTCTCTTCAGAACAAGTTTTCAGCACCAGTGGACGTATAATTGAACAAAGAAGAAGTTTTTTGTCTCCGGAGATGGTGGAGGTATTAACATGCCTTCGGGATTGGGAGCATGCTAAAAAAAGGTTGCAAAATCAAATTGTAGATAAAGAGTTTATTCTAAATTTCAACAATCTATATATTGATGAACCTGCAGGTAGTGGCCAGAGCCAGAACTAGGTTATACTTATATATATATATTTAGTATTTAATTGTAAGTTGTAATACGATTGCACTCTTTTTCTCTTACCAAGTTTTTATCCCACTAGGTTTTTATTGGTAAGGTTTTTAATGAGACAATTATGTAAATATGTAATACTGAATTCCATAAGTGAAAAATAATTAAATAAATAAAAAAT
Organism: Dipteronia dyeriana; assembly: GCA_032871835.1. Lineage (NCBI taxonomy): Eukaryota > Viridiplantae > Streptophyta > Magnoliopsida > Sapindales > Sapindaceae > Dipteronia > Dipteronia dyeriana. Next base: position 31,320,018 of record CM065298.1, read on the forward strand.
TGTTCGTTTTATTTATTCATTTTTGGAATTGAAATCTTAAACACTAAACCTTAAACCCTAAGCCCTAAATCCTAAACCTTAAATCCAAACAAACTTAATTTGAAAAAATCGAATTTAAAAATGATTATGGACTAGGCCCGCCGGACGTCCCACCTGAGGCAGGCCGGCGTGCCGTACTGTGCCTCCGTTTTAAAAAACGGGCCTCACCAGGCAGTGCCCAATGGGCCGGGCCATTCCATTATTACAACATTAAATATACTGTTAAATTTTTACTCGCTAAGATATGTGATCATTTTAAAAATTCAAACACTTCGCCGTACATTTTTGCCTTTATATTATTTTTGGCAGTGTTTTCAAACTTTTGCACCTTTTTAGTGAGATTTTATTTATGGATTTGGATTCTTTATTGATCTGATTTTTTAACATTTTTAAAATATGTGATTGGTTGTCGGTAAATTTATTGTGAAAACTAATCACATCTTAACCACGCATTCATTACAATGTTTATATATCATGAGATTAGATGACGTCGGAAAAAAGATCAACCTAAATTCGGAGTTTTGCCTTTAAATAGAGTTCTCTCATATTACTCAATAACTCAAATGTGTGGCTTTTGGTAAATTTACATTCACCTGCTTATATCCTCCCTACATTCATCTATTTTAATAATTATTTGGCTCACTGATGATAGTGTTGATACAACTCGGCAATGTCTAGCTTCGAATCACTTATAATCAGAGGCGACCCTGGGGGGGCCTAAAATTTATTTTCCAAATTTTTGTATATATTGTATATATTGTTATAAAAGGAAAAATAAGCCCAATAAAATAAAATCCACAAACAATGACCTGATTGCTTGTTTTAAAAATGGCCTTATTGCTTGTTTAAAAAAGGGCCCAATTTATTTTATAAGTTTTTGTTCTGTGTTTGATTTTAAAAGGTCCCAATACGACAATACCTATTAAAAAGTTTAACCTAGACCCAATTATTTGTATCTTATTTCAAAACTCAATTTGTTAGAATTTCAATGATTTCTTTATATATATATATATATATTTGTTTCAGCACAGTGTCCTCCACGGCTCCACTCGCTTTCTTTACAAGATAAACAACAGCTCCCTTGTCTCTTCTATTGATTCTTTATTTCTTTTTGCTCTTCCTAACTTTTTCTTTCAACGCCTCAACTCTCAAGTATCAAGTTCTCAATTTATTTAGGTAATTACTTTTTGTTTTTTGCTTTTGATTTTTATAATTTTTACAAATTGTACTTTTTTAATGTGTATTTATATTTAATCTTCTTTGGTCCCTGGATTGTTTTCTCTTATTTTTTGTTATTTTTTGTTATTTTAATTGTGTTTGACTACTTGTCACTTTAAATTAAATAATTGATGTCTATTATCTATTGTCTACTGATATTCCGATTTCTGAATTTCATTTTTTTTGTACAATTGCCTTCCCAAATCTCAAGCCGTCACATGAAAAATATAGTGGCTTTACCAAAGCTAAAAGCTGATGTAGTTATAGGTGTATTAAGCTTTTTCTATATTGAAAATCTTATGATCTTATCTAACAATGTTACAAGGTTCTCATAATCTCAATTATATACAAAAGATCTTTAACTATGCATAAAGCATTTTCGTGACTTTTGGAATCATCGGTCAATGACTATTGGTCAACAGAATTCAGTTTGTTACTAACAATAGCTTAACTGATTCTTAACAGCTAATTAATTTTCTTAAGATAACCATACTATAACTAACAACTATTTTTTTTTTGGGTGAACTTGTGATGGGTGAAAGTATGAAACTATGAAAGTGAAACGAAATGACTATTGGGTGAGACCGTGAGTCATAAGTCATAATTGGGTCTTAAACTGTTAATTTGATTATATCTTTTAGAATTTTAGTTTTAATTGGTTTAAATATAATTATTGTTCAGTTATTAATTAATATTTAATTTGATTGTATTTTTCAGTAAAAAAAAATCAATCTTGCAGTATTACAGGACTGGTGCAACTTGTTGAATGAACTTGAATCCAATTGCTAGAATGCTTGACAGGTTTTATTGTTTTGTTTCAGTACTTCACAGTTCATATTGATTGTTATTTATTTATTTATTATTTTAGTTCTTAGTGTTTTATTTTTCTTTGTTTGTTATTTTAGTTATTACTTATTAAGTTATTAGTAACATGCTTCCTAAAAAACAACCATCTGGATCTGAAAAAAGAAAAAAAAAAGACAAAGATTATAACAATTGACTCAGTCTCAAAAGGGAGCTTTGAAAAAATTCTTTACTAAGAAAGTAGAGTCCAGTTGTTCAATTGAAGGTTTAGCTAATGAGTCACAACACCTAACTCCTCGTGGGACATGTCAACTCAATGATCGTGATGTGAATAATATTAATGATAATGAAAATTTGGTCAACGAAATTGAAAATGATGAACATCAATTGAATGATAATGAGAATTTGGGCAATAAAATTGAAAATGTTGAAAATCAGTTGAATAATCTTGACGTGATTGATGTGAATGCTAATGTGAATTTGGGCAATGAAATAGAACAACCAATTCCTCATTTGGATATTTATGACCCTAGAATTTGGGAAAACCTTGATAGTAAAACAATTGATTTATTAGTGGAAAAAGGTCCTATCAGAGAACCCAATCTCAACTTTCCTTTGGATGGTAAATCTAGACATTTTTCATATTCATATTATACTCGAAAATTACCGAATAGAGAGACTCAAGATAGGAAATGGTTAGTGTACTCAAAACATGTAGACAGAGTATATTTTTTTTGTTGTAAGTTGTTTAAGTCAATGAATACGAACAGTCTTTTAGCATATGAATGATTTAATAATTGGAAGCATCTTAGTGAGAGGCTTAGAGAACATGAAAATAGTATCGAGCATATCACTAATATGAGCAGTTGGATTGATTTACAAATCAGATTAAAGAAGAATGAAACAATTGATAAAAATATACAAGAACAAATTGCAAAAGAGAAAAATCGTTGGAAAGAAGTTCTTGTGAGAATTATTTCTGTTGTTAAATACCTTGCTAAGCATAATTTGGCTTTTCGTGAAACCAATGAAAGAATTCATGAAGATAATAATGGTAACTTTTTGGGTTTAATTGAAATGATAGCAGAGTTTGATCTAGTAATGCAAGAGCATATTCGACGCATTGATGATAATGAGATTCATTATCACTATCTTGGTCATAAAATTCAAAATGAGTTGATATCTAGATTGTCCTCTAATATCAAAACTGCAATCATTAATAAAATCAAAGAAGCAAAATATTTTTCAGTGATTCTTGATTGTACTCCAGATATAAGTCACCAAGAACAAATGACTTTGATAATACGATTTGTAGACATGTCCATTAGTACCGTAAAAGTAAAAGAGTATTTTCTAGGGTTTTTAAATGTGGATGATGCATCTGGGATGGGGCTTTTTAATGAATTACTAGTTGTTCTAAAATCTCTTGGTCTTAGTATTAATGATGTGAGGGGACAAGGTTATGATAATGGATTTAACATGAAAGGGAAACACCAAGGTGTGCAAAAAAGATTACTTGAAATAAATCCTAGAACGTTGTACATGCCATGTGCTTGTCATAGTCTTAATCTAATTGTTTGTGATATGGCTAACTCTTGTGTTAAAGCAATATCTTTTTTTGGAGTTGTTCAACGAATATATTCATTGTTTTCTAGTTCTACAAAAAGATGGAAATTTTTTCAAGATCATGTCAATGACTTAACTCTCAAAACATTGTCCACAACACGTTGGGAGAGTCGTATTAATAGTGTTAAAGCTATAAAATATCAAGCTCCCCAAATAAAAGAAGCTTTGTTGGTATTACTTGATAGTAGTGAAGATACCAAAGCAAAGAGTGAAGCTGAAAGTTTAGCGAATGAACTTGAACATTTTGAGTTTTTATTAGGTATGACTATTTGGCATGATATCTTGTTTTCTATAAACATGGTTAGCAAAACTTTGCAATCTAAGGATATGTGTCTTGATATTGCTATGGAACATTTGAAAGGTATCATTTCTTTTTTTTGAAAATTATAGAGAAAATGGATTTACATCAGCCATGATTGATGCTAAAAGTATTGCATCTAGTTTGGAAATTGAACCAATTTTTGTTAAAAAAACGTCAAATTCGTAGAAAGAAACAGTTTGATGAGAATGCACATGATGATATAACGCAATCGGCTGAAGAATCTTTTAGAGTGAATTATTTTATTGTTGTAGTTGATGTTGCTATTGCATATTTGAAGAATAGATTTGAACAATTGCAAGTATTTGAAGGTATTTTTTGGTTCTTATATGATTTGAAAAAGTTAATTTCATTATATGATAATAAATTGAAAGAATGTTGTGTAAATCTTGAACGTGCTCTAAAGCATGATACATCTGTAGATGTTGATTCAAATGATTTATTTTCTGAATTGAGAGTGTTAAACGTAGTTTTGCCAAAAGAAAAAAAGACTGCCATTGAAATACTTGAGTTTGTAAAAGTTTCAGATTGTTATCCGAATGTATCAATTGCATATAGAATATTGTTAACTATACCTATAACTGTGGCATCCGCAGAAAGAAGTTTTTATAAATTAAAATTGTTGAAATCTTATTTGCGGTCAACTATGTCACAAGAAATGTTAAATGGGCTGGTAATCTTGTGTATCGAAAATGAAATGTTGGAAAAGTTTGAATTTAAAAATATCATTAATGAATTTGCTTCTGAAAATGCTAGAAGAAAACATTTCAAATGATGTTTTTATACTGTTTATTGTGTTGTGATTGTGTTTTGTAGGACTATGTGATAGCTGAATGAGTTGTATGTCTTTTATAATTTTATATGCTATTATTGAATATTTTGATGTATGACATTGATATCGTTGTATAATTTGAGTATTTTTAATGAATCTATCATTTTATGATATTAATTTTCTTTAATGAAATTATCATTTTCGAACTAAATATATGATATCAGGTTACATATTTGTATGTATATTGAAAAACTATGAATATACACATGGTCACAAGGGACCCATTTTTTTGATTTCGCCCATGAGCCTCCGAATAGTCAGGGACGGCAATGCTTATAATGCATTTGGTTTTTATTTTAAGAAAAAAACTAAATGCATATTCCTAAAAAAAAAAAAAAAACAAGATTTAAGGTATTGTTTTTAAGTCATGTTTTTTCTTTGGAACCCTAAATTATTGTAATATTTAATATATATATATATATATAATATAATCTATATATATGTTTACAAATTATACAATGACTAAATTAGAGAGGGTGATTTTTTGAAAATAAAAAATTAAGAAATGGCCGTAAAGAATTGGAGGAATGTATTAAAGAATGCATGGCATGGAAAAGAACAAAATTAATAGAAATATTATATATAGATTTTTCCTTAAACTAAGAAATATGACGAAGACAAATCAACAACATCAAGAGGAAGAAGAAGAAGCAGATTAAAATCCGGAAATGATGGAATGATTGCAGCAGCAGAGTATGGAATCTTTAATTCGGTAGAGTACAAAAGACCACGTGTCATTATTATTATCATTATTATTATTATTTGCATTGAAATTAAAATTGAAATTCCAAAAAGGGCCAAAACGTTCTCGAGAAGTCGAGAACGAGTTTTCTACGTACTCTGATTTTATTCCATTACAAACAGCTTTTGCCTCAACGGTCGTTTTTGGATCTAACGCCTTTTTCTTTCTCTCTTCGGTCTTCAAACATATGGGACACCGATATGGATGGAAAATTAGAAAAAAATTAATTAAAAATTAGTTGGATAAATAAGTAAAATAATATTATGGTGAAATTTTTGGGGTAAAATTATGGGAGTAATTATTTTAGTTTATTATATTATGTAATTAATTATTTAAGAATAATATTTTTTATGTTAAAAGAAAACTAATCAATTTTACTTAAGTTATGTTTGATATATTGGACTGAGTAAAAATTTAGTGTAAAAATATTTTCAAAAGATGCTCTTTTTATACCAATTTGTTGTAATTTTTAGTGCTCTCCATTAGATATGTCTTAAAACAAAAACAAAAAAAAATAGAGAGGATTATCGTGGATCAACCTCATCTCGTCACCTACAATTCCCCTAACAATCTAACATAAGGTTATAAATAAATCTATTAATATAAGGAATATCAAAACAAGAATCAAATTGTTTAAGAAAATTATACATTAATTGACTAGTCGAGACCTAAATTCAAGTTTATATTTGGGGTAATCAAAATCAACCAACATGGTCCCTAAAACGTTTCACTTGAAACGCTAAGCAAAACCTGAAAATGCATGTAGCATTAGAAATGACGTCGGTTCGGTTTGAACTGGTGAACTAAACCGAAAAAATCGGAACCAATTTTTTCGGTTTCGGTTCCGGAACCAAAATGAAACTGGTGTTGGGGAGATTCGAACCGAACTCTCAATCATTAAGTTATCAATATCTATTTTATTTACAATTACTAAGTTTCCACTTTGTTTTATTTGTATATAATTTACAATTACTAAGTTTCCTGAAATTTATTTTATTTACAATTACTAAGTTTCCTGAAATTTATTTGGAATTTATTTTATTCGAATTTATTTTATTCGCAATTAATTACTACTAAGTTCCCAATTCTCTACCAAATTTATTTACAACCATTTTTTTCCATCATTTTTTAAATATTTTTTGTTCAAGGAATTTTACAATTCAATTTTTTAAATGGCAAGTGGAAGCCGTGACAGTCTTAGGCGTTAAATTTCGATGAAAGGTAAGGGTCGTATGACAGATAATCTCGGTTATGATGACAAGGCCTATCACGGGTATATGCAACGCCAAGTCTATGCTGAAAACCTATGCCTAAACTCTCCTCAATCTTATCCCCCTCTAATAATTTTTGAACCCGATCCCGATCCCGATCCCGATGGACTCGATTCCAATTCCAATTTCACAAGCCAATTAGAAAATATGCCTGATCACCCTCCAGATTTTGAATTTAATCCACCTTCGGAAGAGAGGTTACCGAAGCAGGTCAAATATGACCTCTTTGTACTCCATATGAAGAAAGTTACGTAAGCAGTTGGAGCCATTGTAGTGATTTGCAGTTACCGTAAAAAAATATTTAAGTGGCACAAATTTGGAGGATATGGAACATATCAAAAGCATATAACGAACAATTATCCAGAAACACATGACATATCGAGTTCACAAGCCCAAATTACCAGATATGCAACCCCTAACCAATAATTTTTTAAATATAGTGATGAAACCAATAGAGAAGAATTAGTTAGAATGGTTGCGACAGAACACTTATCATTTAGCTTTGGTGAAAATGTTGGTAAATGACAAACCGATTAATAAATTGTTTATATGTGAAACCGAACCGAACCATACAGTTTGGGTTGGGTTAGGCTAGACGGGTTGGTTCGGTTTGACGGTTCTTTACACACCCCTACTTTTAAGTCTGTAATCAATTTAGATACAAGTTTGTATTGATGATTGGACGAAGACGTAAAATAGATAACGTAAAATATATAACGAAAAATCGATCAAGTGGAACCCTACGATTTCTTCAAAGATGATCAACCTTAAGTGTAAGGCCAAATTTACCCAATAAAATGTATTTATAATTTTACATATATATATATATATATATATATAATTAAATAAAAAAAGAAAAAAATAGAACCAAATCACCAGAACCGAAATTGTTGGTTCCGAACTTGAATCAAATCGGAACCGAAACTAGCGACAGATCTATGTAGCATGAATAATCTCCAAATCTAAGTTAGCCAATTAAATGTAGTCAAAGTGGTCCAACTCATTCATTATTTGTGAAATTAAAGAAAACATGTATTTGTCCTCATTGTCATGAATCATCGAAAAATCTGCCTTTTCCATTACCCACAATACAAACCACTCCTAGTCAAATTCCATTTCACTTACTTTACAAAAACAAAAATACATACTAGATTTGGGTCATTTTAAAGGTACCATTAATTTGGCTTGTTTGGTTTAATAGGACATATGGGTGGCTTCTTTTGGAATAATCGCTTCTCATTTGACCACAAATGCAAATTGTTTTTGTTGTCACTTTTTTTTTTTATTTGATTTTTGTCTAAAGATGAAATGGGTCATAAATTTATTGTGATCCAGATTAGAATCTATAAATACGGTTTGGTGCAACTCGTACAACAAAAGAGTAAAATCTTTAGGGGCAAAGTAAAAAAATGATGAAATGTAGTCGCAAATCTCTAAATTTTAAAGAGTTTTGTAAAAACCTTTGGCTAGATCTCCAAACAAATATACAATTATGTTTACAGATTCGGTCTAAGTTGATGTGAACAGCAATATTGCTTGATCAATTTTTAGTATTTAAATTTTGTATTAAAATTAAGGATTTAAAAATTAAAACAAAAATAAACCAACCGTTACTGCATAGTAATACTGGCGTTAACAACAATTTAACTAAAACCTTTATTTTTTGATATATATTTTTCTATTAAAATGATATTGGTTTTTAGCTGTTTTTTTAGAGAACTTTTAGAAATTTTGATAATGATATAGCATTAGGTGGCGCATGCGATTATTGTCCCTTGGAAATGGATTTTTCAGACAGATTTATTGGATTTTTCATTACTCTCTGCAGGCGGCGCCGCTGTAAAAAAAAAAAAAAACACACACTATTACCTCATTATATTCACACTAACCATTACCTGTACTCGCTCCCTCACTGGACATGACTTGTCTCTGTCAAATGATATGGCGCGTGTAACTTATGAGAGTGGTCTTCTTTGCTTTGATTTGCTTTTGTTTTATGATTTATAACGACGACACGGCATTGACAATTGACAGTAGTAAAAAAGCTAATAAATATTTTTCAGGAAACACAGCAACAAGTGTTTTCAGTGTTTTTTGGTGTAAAAAGCACTTTAATGAAGGGGATTTTTGATTATCCAGACTGTCGTGTATGTCTCTCTTTATATTAATTTCTCAAAATGACAAAGCTGTCCTTTTCACATGCGGCAAACACTGGCCCTCTACTCATCTGACATGTTTTCATCAATAAAAGAATTATGGTAATGGCAGGACTGCAATTTAAGAGGTGATTGGAGGGCTAGAAAGTAAGTTTCATATGAAAGTGATGACGTGAAAATGACGTTTACAAGAATCTCTCTCTATTAAATGCGTGGCTGGTTGCCCGGTTTTTTTGCAATCTCGCCTAACCAGAAGGGCATTAACTCCATTGCCTCCTAAGTCCTACCTATCGTCTAATGTCTATTGATAACTATACATTTTAGGCTTTTACTGTATATTCCATTTAAGATACAAACTATCTTTAACATCTTACCCCACCAAAGGGCCGGCCTAAGATTTTTGGAAACGGAGTCGAATTATAAAAAATGATTCTTTTTTTCTCTAGAGATTTTAAATTGAGATTTTATGTCTAAAATATAATTTTCGGAGTAAAATTTAAAAGAGTTTTGAACAACCCTAATTTGATTTTTTTATTTTATTTTTGTTCGATGTCTTTTTCTGATCGTTGATAAGTTATATGAATCCCGTTTTAGATATATAAAAGATAATCGGTGTTAGGAATATAGTTCAACCAACGTTTGATTTGCTGTAAGAACTTAAGAATAATAATTGAGTTTTATAATTACTTGGCCTTTAGCACCCTTCAAATCCTGTACATTTTAAAATATTTTAAAAATCTATGCTTTGTAAATAAACTTCACTTAATATAAAAAATATAATTTCTTTAATTTTATTATATTATATTTTTGTTAACACACCCCACTATTTTATTATCTAATCAGATTTATTTTAAATTTTATTATTTTATATCTTTTTATTCAAACAAATGGTTTCTCTTAAGAATAAAAATTAACTCCTGCAAAAATATTTGATGTCACTAACAAATTGTTTGAAAAAAAAATCTTAGCATCAAAACTTTTTTTTTTCAATTCTTTAATTTTTTTAAACTCAAAATCCTCCGATGCCACCGAATTGAAAAACTACTAGTTCTCAACACACAACATAGTATCTCAATTCCTTTGTTCCTAAGAAAATTTATTTATTTATTTTTACAATAGAAAGTTTATTATTTGTATTGATTTTTGTTTAATTCAATTATAAAATTAAATTGTTGGTCAACTCAATCAATTTGTATTCTTTAAAAGAAATTGAAATTAGTATTTAAAATAGAAGTTAGGGTTTGATAAAATATAAAGGTTTTAGTTATCATATCAACAATTAATAGGAAACTTTTTTTTTTTCCAAAGGATTGATATAAAACCAATTAATAATTATTTGTGTGTACTTACTAACTATATAGTCATTTAACTAATTTTACTTAAGAGTAATATTGGATTTTTAAACATATATACTAAATTGGGGTGTACATATAGTTTTTGAGGGGTGTAAATATCGTTACAAAAAAAAAATGTTCAGTGACCCTATTTTAATCTCATTTATGAGTTTATTAGTTTGAAAAAAGAGTGACGATATTGGCACCCCTAAAAAATTGCATGTACACCCCTTTCATAAGTAAACCTTTAAAATATTTTAAAAATCTATATTTCGTAAATAAACCTCATTTAATGTCAAAAATACCCTTTTTTAATTTTATTGTATTATATTTTTATTAGTACACCCCCACTATTTTTTTTATCTAATCAGAGTTATTTAAAATTTTATTATTTTATATATTTTTATTCAAATAAATAATTTCTTTAAAAAAATTATAACTCCTGCAAAAACATTTGATGTCACTAAAAAAATTAATTTTTTTTTTCTTATCATTGTATTAAAACTTAATTCTTTAATTTTTTTATGTTCAAAATTCTTCAATTCCACCAAATTGAAAAACTATTAGGCTATTAGCTCGCAACACACAACAGTGTATCTCAATTCTTTTGTTCCTAAAAAGGTTTATTGTTTTTTTTTTGAATAAAATTTTTATTGCTGGCATTGATTTTTTTTTTCATTCAATTATAGCAGTAAATTGTTGGTCAACTCAATCTATTTATATTCCTTACAATAAATTGAAATTAATATTTAAAATAAAAGTTAGGATTTGCTAAAATAGAAAGGTTTTTATTATCGTATCAAACAATTAATAGGATTTTTTTTCTTCAAATGATTAATATAAAACCAATTAATAATTATTGGTGTGTACTTAAAAACTATTTAGTCATTTAAGTAATTTTACTCAACGGTAATATTGAAAATTTAAAAATATACTAAATTGGGGTGTACATACAATTTTTGAAAGGTTTAAATATCGTCATTCTTTAAAAAATTATATGTTTGATGAGCCTATTTTACACTCATTTATGGGCTTGTTAATTTAAAATCGAGTGACGATATTCACATCCCTTAAAAACTGTATGTACACCCCCAAATTAATATATTTTAAAAAAATCCAATAATACATTGAATGAAATTACTAAGAGGATTAATTGTTTGTTAGTACACACACCAATAATTATTAATTCGTTTCCTATTTTAATCTTTTGTAAATTTTTTCCTACTAATGGTTTGATATTAATATATATCATTAAAACTATTTACATTTTTATAAACCCAAGATTCCCTTTTAAATATATTATCGTCTTTTTTAAGGAAATATTAATTTATCGCTAAGTATGGAAAATAAATCAAAATCATGACATAAATTTAATTGTGAAAAAGATAAGTTTTAAATTAATTTTTATTATTTGTTGAAAGAACAAAAAATTATTCTCGTTAGAAGAACCAAATCATTAGATATATATATATATATATACCGACTTTCAAATTGACTATATTATTTATATTTTTTTATTTCTTTCAAAAACACATTAGATTTTTTATTATTATCAATATTGGATGTTCTTTCTTGTTAAAAAAATATATTAGATATTTTACAATTTCATCGAACTCTTATTCCTTTTTTTTTACCTATCATTTAACATCTATCTACTTGCACATCAATTTAGACATATTACAGATCTTTTATCCTAGCAACCCTTTCAAACAGAACATGATACTCTAATATAAAAAAAAAATCTTAAAATTGATTTTTAACAAAAAAAAATAGAGTTTGATTTTTTAAAAATCGAGAAGAGAAAAGAAATTGGAAAGAGAAAGAATAGTAAGAGAATTAATAGGCCGTATGGTATGGGTTAATGTTCAGGTTGGAATGTGAATCTGATAACATTTTCTCGTTTGTGGTTTTTGATTCCTAGGAATGTAATTACCATGAGAATCACCTTACTCTCCAAAGGTATAATATGATTCCATATTACCCTCCATTTGATTCCTGTTATGCGACCCACACTTAATTATTTTTATTTTTTCTTACATTTTCTCACTCCCCATCCAACTTTCTTCGATCACATTCAACAAACAAAAACCAAAAATTAATTCCACTAACCCAAATCAATTTCGATAATCAAAATCAAATGCTATTAATCCAAACTTCTCCTTCAATCAAAATCACATGGCTTTTTTTTTATAAAAAAAACCCAGACATTCAACTTGGGAAAATAGAGCAGAACACCACATCTTCAACAATGGAAGATTCCACCATCAAATCGGCTTAGGCAACGATTCCACCATCACATCCTCCTCCATTGTCGCGAACTCCTAGTCTGCCTCCCACGACGTCCTCTGTATCGCTGCGACGTCAGCGCTGTAGGGAGCTTGCCGACACTCTCTGAGAGAATGAGAGAAACACCCATGCCGGTGAGCTTGCCAGAATTCTCTGAGAGTAGGAGAGAAACCATATCAATTTTGCCCAGATCTAGTATTTGAAAAAATATGGGTTTCAAGATAAATCAGACTAGTATTTATTATTATTTTAAAGTTAATCTCTATCCTTCATGCCATCGTGGAGATCCAGCATCCATTCAACACAATTAATATTAAAAAAAATATATCTTTTAGTTTTTTTGTTTTCTCTTTTCTTTTTGAAACATTTTTTTATTTATCTTATTTATATATATTTTTAATCAACTTTAAAATTAGTTTTGGTATTTTTTAATTTTTAAAATAAAAAGATTCCCATTTACAACCAAACATAGTTATCTAGCATTTCCAGAGATCTGACACGATATTCCCATACATAACTAAACATAAGTATACAAGTTTTCCAGGAATCATATTACTGTGTTTAGCTTTCTCAGGAATCCGATTATTTTGATTAATGCATAACAAACGCCCCCTAAAGGTAAATACAAAATTTGATATACTAATAAAGTTGATTAAATAACATAATAATAGTTATAGATGATGTGTACTTATAAAAATACAGTATAGTATATTAATGAAAGGATATTTTTGACATTAAGTGGGGTTTCATTACAAATTAAAGTTTTTTTTTTAATTTTTAATGGGTTTGATTACAAAAGGAGTGTAGATACAGATTTTGAGGGATATCATTATCGCTACTCTTTAAAATCATACATGAAATATATCTGAAATCATTTTTTTTTTACAATTAGGGGGCCCTTAAAGATCGGGCGCCCTAGGTGGCTACCTCACTAGGCTCCCCCAGGGCCAGGCTTGCTCTACCACAGTACCGTCTTCTGCCTTTAAGTTTGGTGGTAAAAAACACTCACTTAGACATGCATGTATAGAGTGTTAATTATTGACACGACATGATATTTAAGGGTTTGAGTTAGATTTTTATTGGATTCAGGTCGATAGGTTAAGTCCGTTAAGTAAATGTGTCGTATTTGGATTGAAGCTTTCTTAACCCTATAACACATTTAACATAATTCAATATGAAAGTAAAATATGTAGTTTATAATTAGGGGGAATTGTACAAACATCCCCCGAGGTTTGATAAAATTGTACATATATGGCAGTTGTTTGGTCTTATAAGCATAACTTTCATCAACATATGAAAATTGTTATACAAACATCCCCGACTATTTGATGGATCTGTTAGTCAATAGCCAAATGTGTAAAAACTCTAAAATACCCTATATTTTTATTTTAAATAATCTAAAAAACTTAAAAGTAAGATAAACAAATATTAAAAAATCTTTTAGAAAACATGAATGTATCTTAAATTTGAAACTTGAAAAAAAAAATCATCTTAGAAAAAAAGTTTGTGCAATTCCCCATAGATTTAAAATAAATTTAAATTTAAAGTTTTTTATTATTTAATTGTTTAAAAAGTAAAGATGATTTTTTTTCCAGGTTTCAGATTTAAGATACACACATATTTTATAATATTTTTATAATATTTGTTTATCTATTTTTTTTTTAAATTTTTAGTTTATCTACAATAAAAGTAAAAGGGTATTTTAGGTTTTTACACTGTTAACCATTGACTAACGGATTTATCTAATAGTATGGGATGTTTGTGTAACAATTTTTAAATGTTGAGGGAAGTTTGTATGTATATAGCTAAAATTACCATGTCTATGCAATTTTATTAAACCTCGAGGGATGTTTGTGCAATTCTCTATGATAATTATGAAAAGATAAATACATTTAAATTGCCTATGAAATTTTTTAACGGAGATAAAAGAAATAAATTTTAAATATTCGGAGATTAAAATTTAACTGTTTTGATGAAAATTATATACTTTTAAATTTTAAATTCTTCTAAGTTCTAATAGTTTAATAGAATTTTAGTAGAATTTTTGATGAAAGAAACTTTGATGGGTGTATTTTTTGAGTGAGAATCTTGGCCACGTAAAAAAAGAAAAAAAAAGAAAAAAAAAAAGAAGGGCTGATACTTGCAGGATTTTTTGGGGGGCACGCCCGAACTGTTTTCTCTTGTCGTAGGTACACATGTTAGGTTGTGGGATGATAATTGATAATGACTAATGAGTGGTTCCACTGATATAAAGAGATGCTGTACAGATAATATTTTTTTTTTTCAAAAAAATAATACTTTGGGCTTTGCTCTACAAAGTTTTTATTGTTTGGGCTTCAACAAGGCCTCAATTCGTTGATCTTCCGTTTACGCCCATTTTTTTTTAACCTTTTTCTTATTTATAAAATTAAAAGATAAAGAATTATTGTTACTATTTTTCCGAATATCATATTTACCATACTACACATATACGTTAATATTACACATGGTGAGATTTGAGCTAAGAGGGAATGTATGTGGTAGGTGAAAATCCACCATATGTACCATACTGTTCTTACCTTATAAAATTTCATCAAATCATTTCTTTGGAAACCCAGCATTTCTTGCTCTCAAAACTCTACTATTGATACGATTTTGAATAACTGCGGAAAAAAATCATTCAATCGAGTGAGTATTCACTCATCATTGCTTATAATTTTTTTGTAGTTTAAAAGTAGTGCTAAAGCCATCTCCATTCTTAAATATCAATTTGGTGCAATTTTTATACCATTTTGGTATAACTTTCGTATCGTTTTTTTTTTCTAACTTTAACTTGTATTAAATGTTACATAATATAGAATATTCCTTTGAATATTCTTTTTTTTTTTAAAATTAAAATAATATTATAATAATAAACCGTTGTTGTAATTCATGTTGTATTTTCCCTTAACTTTACTGTTTCCCAATTAATGATACAGTAAAACCTCTCTATAGTCATAACGAACTAATTTTATTACTATAAGAACTGAGAAGGTTATAACTTAAAAAAGTTTAGTTACGAAAATTATTGTTTTGACTTAGTTATCCTTAATGCAAGTGGTATAGAGGTAAATTATACACTATATTAATAATTAATTAATGAAGCATGTCAACACTAGTACGTGTAGTGTTGGGAATATGCAAAGTCATCATAAAAGTCTAAAATTTTGCATTCTCTTTAATGATGGCAAGTTATTACATACCCGCAAGTTCAAAGATGTGATAACCAGTTCTAAAGAGTAAATCATTGTCCCATACAACTTTAGATAAATATTTTATTTCATCTTAAACCTTTAATGTAACATAGCATATATTTTTTGCAATATACAGATAATTATTACTATGTGGAGGCAAGTTCCTTAGAAAAATTATAACTTATTACAATGTGGAGTTTCTTATTTATAATTGGCCTAAGTCGGTACCATAATTTTTTATGACTACACGAAGGTTATTCCTATATAGAGTATCAATATAGAAAGGGGTGAAACCAGGACTCATCGTCCGGGTGGACTAAATTAACTATAATTTTTTTTATACCACTTGTGGTGCAGCAAATCGAATCTGGAACACTGTCATGTAAAATTAACGTAATTTTCTACTTAAATCACACTGCGTGGTAGTATAAAGTTTTTTTAAAACAAATCTAAAGGAAAAAAAATAGCAAGCGAAATAAATTTAAATACTTGTTGAAACAAGCAATCGAAGTAAGAAATTCAAAATTTATTTTATTTATCTATAGAAGAACAAAGAATGAAGAGGAAGATGAAACTTTAATGTGTTTGAGTGTGAATAAAATATTGAGTATATCACTCTAATGAATCTATTGAGATCATCTAAGTTAAATTAAATTATAAACTAAACTATTTTATGAATTATTAAGCAATGTTAATATAGTAATTAGGGGTGGACACAAAAATCGAAACCGTATTGAACGGAACTGAATTGAATCGAACTGAAAAAGGGTGTTTGGTTCGGTTCATAGTTTCTATTTGGTTCAAACCGATTTGAAATTTGAAAACCGAATTGAATTTGGTTCGGTTTCGGTTTTGGACATATAAAACAGAACCAAACCGAACTGAATAGAATATACCGAATTGTCTTAATTAATTATTTTGTAATGTTCACTTTTTTTTATATGGATTATTTGCTGATGATGTTTTATTTTTTGACTACATTATATATTACATTTTTTGATTATATATATATATATATATATATATATATATATATATAAGTTATGAAGATTTATATTTTGATTGATTATGTAGACTGAATATTAATGAAATTTTAGATTTGGATTGTATTTGTTTAAATTATTTTTTTACATATTATGTTTTCTAAAAAAAGTAATTAAGCATAAATGCAAAAAATACAACTTAAAGGCACAAAAAATGAAAAAAAACATATAAAAAACCTTCAAAGCTCAATAGACCCAAAACCGAATTGAGATAAATGTGTTCGGTTCAATTCGGTTTTAGGTTCAAAACGGTTCAAACTGATTCAGATTTTTAAAAACCGAATATATGTCTGTTCAATATGGTTTTGATTGAAACCGAACCGAACCGAACCGAACCATGCTCACCCCTATTTGTAATTGTATTTCATTTGTATTTCTATCTATTACTTAACAGAAAAAAAAAATCATCAAATAATTTTATTTTTAGAAAAAGCAGTCTAGGCAAGATCACATGTACCTCCACCCCCAACTATAGCGAGGTCTTACTGTAATTTATTTTATCATTACGAAGTTGTTAATGTTTTTAATGTTGTATTTTGCTTTTAATTTTAGTGTTTTCAAATTATTGATTTTTAAAAATAGTATAATTTGTGTATTATATACTTAATTTTAGTTTATTATAAATAATAATTAAGTTAAAAAATATAAATTAAACAAAATCATTAAAATATAAAAAGGGACAATTGGAACAAATTTTATTGAAAGCTTGTCTAGTTGAACTTTTAAAAAATCTGTATTTGTAAAAGGTCTCTTTATAGTAGATCTATTAGCAATAGAGTGTTTTTAAAAATAAAAATAAAAATTATAGTTGTTTGGTTAGTAGATTTTTATTTTATTATTTGGAGAAGTTCATCCTCATGAGTTTTTGTCTAATAGAGGTTTAAACTTTACTAAACTCTACTGAAATTAAAATAGACAATCTCAGAAGTCCAACCAAACTACTCTAAAAAAATTCATATAAAGGTTAGTAGAGTTTTTGAGGTCATAGAAAGTCGATCAAACAAGCAATGAATGAGGGTAAAAATGTGAATACATAAAACTTTTAAATAATAAAAAGAGATACAACTGAAATAAATTTTATTAAACAAGGGTAAAATTACGATTAAACAAAACTATATGTATTAAAAAAAGAAGGAAAAAAAAGAAAAAAAACTGCGTCAATTGTACAGTGGCGCAACACTATAGATCCATCCAATTTGATGCAGAAATGTGTAGCTCGATTGGAGAGGATTTTAAGCTTCAATTTGGTGTTTTGCTTCTATATGGAATCCGGCTAAAGATAGCTTTAAGGGGTCGTTTGGTATGGGATAATCAAAATAATGTGATTTCTGATAAAGTAAAACCCAGTAATGTGATTAGTGAGAAAGTTGTATGTATGTGTTTGGTTGTGTATGAGAATATTATATTGGATTCCTGGGAATATTAAGTAATAGTGTTTTGTTGTACATGAGAATTTGTCCAGATCTCTCTCTCTCTCTCTCTCTCTCTCTCTCTCTCTCTCTCTCTCCAGATCGCTGTCGTCCTTGCCTCCAAATCGTCGTTGACGATCGCTGTCGTCGTCGTCGTCTTCATCGTCGAAGTTCACTGCCGTAGTAGTCGAAGCTCACCGCTGTCGTCGAAGCTCGCCGCCGCTGTCGTCCTCATCGAAGATCACCGTCGTCGTCATCATCATTGAGCAAACCCAGATCTTGTTTACTCAAAATGTGTGCATTTTTTTTTTTGGTGTGTTTCCGATGGTGTTTAAGATGTTGATTTGTTAATGTTTTCATATAAAAGATTATTTGTGAGTTGATTTGTTAGGATTGAGATTTGGGGATGAATTGAAGAGGAGAAGATTTAATATAGGGTTTGAGGATTTCTTTTTAATTAATTCCGAGTAGATCGTGAAGAACAAAAAGAAGTAGAAAATAAAATAATTTTTTTTTTAATAATAGTGGGTCCCACGATGGGAATAAGATGGAGGTAATCTGAAACCCACATATTTTGATGGGAATTATATTCCCGAAAAATAAAAAACTCAAACCTGTTACCAAACATGAGAATGTTTTGAGATTCTCATTCCCATGTAAAGATACCACCATACCAAACAACCCCTAAAACTTATGTGGTGTCTAATTTTTATAGTAGTGCTAAGAAACATGTGTGGTGTGGTGTTTATATGTCCAGCTACCCTATGTGCATCTAGGTAAACTATATATGATTGTTTTATCTCATAGAATATCTTATATGACTCCATGTTTGCTTTTGTAAAGACTAATTCACATTGATTTTTTTGTTCCATAAATGTATAAATAGTTTAGAATTGTATTGACGAGTGGATTAGTAAAGAAAAAAAATATGTTCCGAGTAAAATCTACAACGAAAGCATACTTTCTGTTTAAAGTGCACTAATATAAAGAGGAAATTTGAAAAAAAAAACCCTTGAATTAAAGTTCGTTTGTGCTTTAAATATAAAATTTAATGGATTTGAATTATAATTATTAAGTTGTTTTTTGTAAGTGGTCAAACAACTTAAAAATATTTAAAAAATAAAAAATAAAATAAAAAAGTAAAAAATCCCGACTTTTCACTTAAATGTAAATCACTGAATTACATTAAATCCAATCCAAAATCTTTTCTTCCGTTACTATCCCCATATATAACATATTTTCAATTTCATCATAATTATATATGGTATATAAATCATTATTTTAATAAATTGTTTATTTTAAACAGTTTTGAAAATAAAAAGGAACCAAAATATATTCTTCTATTGGTGTTTAATATCAATACTTTATTACAATATTATAGTTGTGTATTTACATATATATTTTTTAAAAGTGTTTCGTGTGAGTTTTTCTGTTGTCCTTTTAATTTTTTGAAAAAAAAAATCTTTTCTTATTAAAAATAACGTTTGTTTGTAATCGAAGAAGAAGATCATCATTATATATATTCATATATAATTATTATTTTTGGATTGTTTTTATACCATATTATATGTATAATTGTTTAACATGTGTAACCTGTTGATAATATATTCAGATATGAGGAAAAAAAACCAGTGTTCTAGTAAACATTAGGTGCTAGTCGGGCGGCAGCCCAGCGCCTAATGTTTTATCTCATAGAATATTTTAATATAGTGAATTGCAACTTGTAATTTGATAATGATTTTGTTTATTAAACTTTTTTTTTTTAACAAAAAATCATATAAGTTGCATTTAAATATTTATTTGATGGGTCTTTTACGTGATAAGTGACATATGACTTGTTTTTTTTTTTTAAAAAAAAAACTCTACTCGGACGTAAAGATAAAATATGCAGTAAACTGAATTCGGGAGTCCCCTGAAAAACAGGGGCCCTAAGCAGCGGCCAATTGGGTCTATACCCAGTGACGACCTTGGCTATGCTGTCCAGATTATTTATCTAAAATCATACCCGAATGATGTAGTAAATGAGTTGTCAAGATCCTATAATTCATGGAATTATGGTGTAAGTGATGGTATTTTGACAATTCACATGCCATAGCATTTGAGCATAATTTTTAAAAATTAATTCGGACAGTCTAACTTTTTTTTTTTCACCGACATTGCCATAAAAAAGTGATTTTTGTAAGAGTAAAAAAAAAGAGGTGAAGGCCCTGTCATGCGGTTGTTTTTCAGTCCGTTTTCATTTTTATTTTTTAAAAACGATTTCGAAAACGCATTCGGTAACCGTTTTTCATTTTATTTTCGAAAACCCAAAAAAAAAATTGAAAAACAAAACCAGTGTTAAAAGTGAACGATTTGAAAAACACAAAATACTTGTTTTTTTTTTCCATTTTGTTTTTCACTTATTTAATATAAAAAAAATCAGTTTTTTTAAAACTATTAATTGTACTGTTATGCGTTTGATATGGTTAGGATAAGACATGACAAGATTTTTAAATGACCAAAGTGTCCCTCTTAAATATGTATATATTCCAAAATAATTTATTTCCAACTAGAACTAAAAGCATTCATACAATAATATATATAAAATAATATTATATATTATAAAATAATATATCTTATATATAATAATATATAATAATAATAATAATATATATATATATAATATTAATATTTACATAAATAGTATATTAATATTCTATAATATATATAATATTCTGATTATTTATATTATTAAATATAATAATATTATATATTTATAATATATGTAATAATATTTAATATATATATATATATATATATATATATATATATTGTAATTATTTATTTATAATTTAAGAGTTTAGTTTTGATTAATTCATTTTTTGATATGTTTTTTTGAATTAATTTTTGATGTGTTACTTTTGTATAATTTAAATATTATAATACAAAAATTATATTGGTTAATTATGTAATCAATTTGTTTATAGTTGTAATAATATTAAACAAAATGCCAAAATTGATATTTCAAGTTTTGATAGTTTTCGGTTATCCTACCAAACGCGTTTTTTCCGTTTTCATTTTCAAAATACAGCTTTCAGTATATTCTACCAGACGCGTTTTCAGAATTCGAAACTGAAACAAAAAACACTGTTTTCATTTTCTATTTTTATTTTCGAAAAATAGCAACTGAAAAATAGCAACTGAAAAACGCTTACAAGACGGATCCGAAGTTATCGGTTGTCCAGTAGAGAGAGATAACTACCCAGTTATATTATGTTTTTTAGTTTTTGAAACTTGACGGGTGTGTTCATTTAGGGGCTCGTCTTGTAAGGGTTTTTCACTTGCTATTTTTCGAAAATAAAAATGAAAATGAAAATGAAAACAGTGTTTTTGGTTTAAGTTTCGAATTCATAAAACGCGTATGGTAGCATATATTGAAAGCTGTTTTTTGAAAATGAAAACGGAAAGAAAGCGTCTGGTAGGATAACCGAAACTATCAAAACTTGAAATATCAATTTTGACATTTTGTTTAATATTATTAATACTATAAACAAATTGATTACTTAATTAACCAATATAATTTTTGTATTATAAATTTTAAATTAAACAAAACTAACACATAAAAATTAATTCAAAAAAACATGTCAAAAAATGAATTAATCAAAACTAAACTCTTAAATTATAAATAAATAATTATAATATATATATATATATATATATATATATATATTATCACATAATAAAAATATATCTGTATATATTATATTAATATAGAATATATATTAATATATTATAATAATATATTATAATATTATATTATATTTTTATATATAATAATACATAATATATTACATTATATTCTATATAAATATATAATATTTGATATTATATATATATATCATAATATATATACTATTAATATATATATATATATGTCGTATTTGAATTTTACCAGACGTACATGTCATTGATAGAGAAGATAAAATTGTCAGGTGGACGTCCACATAGGCACTCAGGAAACGTCCTTCAAGGCATCATCAAAGAGAAGAGGCCCGAGTAAACAAGTATTAAAACAAGACCTGTATCAATTAAACATACTCGGGGCCAGTAGAATGCATTTTCTACTCGGGATCAGGAGACGTCACTCGGGACCAGCACTCATCATATCCTACTTGGGATAAACATGACAACCGAGTAAGAAGCCTAGCGAGTAGTTCACAAGTTGAGTCACGCAAGGATCCTTATCAAAGGACTCTAAAGAAGAAAGAGAATGTCAAGCATAAAGAGTTCCTTATCCGAGAACACCTCTATTTCCTCAAAAAGACTACGCTCTTATAATGAAATAAGTCCTAATTGGACTATGTTACTGAAGTCACATTCGATCTCAATACAAGTCTTCGAAACAGGAAAGAAGACAATCTACTTCGAACAAGAAACTGAATCCAAATTAAATGTAAAGATCTTTTATTACTTGTACAAAGTAGATTAGGGTTCTATAAACATATAAATACACCCATAATCTCGTCCAAAAAAAGAGATAGGGACAATAGAGCTTACACAGAAATCATAGAAAAATACAGAGAGAAGAAAGAGAGATCGAGAGCTTGTAAGTGTCGATGTACGGCCAAATGACGGCCAATAACATTCACAGAAGCAGACTCACATGGCGTCGATGTACGGCCAAATGACGCCTTGGTCATAAGTGTCCGGATTGGTCACCGGGAAGTCAGAAGAATCCTGATAGATATAGCCGTCTACGATCAACTCAGGTTAGACCGAAAGGACCTACAACCCTTCCATACCCCACTCAGAGGATTCAGGGGAGTTGAGGTCAGGTCACTCGGGACGGTAAAGCTACATGTGAAGATTGGAGTAGCACATTGTCAGAGAACTGTACTGCTCGACTTCGTGGTGGTAGACTTGGAGTATTGGCCATATAATGCACTATTGGGACGACCATTCCTAAATAAAACTAAGGCCGTAACAACCACTTATGCCTTGATGATGAAATTCCCGACTGAACATGGGGTCGGGGTAGTCAAAGGATCTTAGGAGATGGCCCGAAGAGCTAACCTGTCAGTATACAAGGAAAATAATGAATCGGTTTGCACTATAATACAGTCGAGTCAGAACGAAAAGCCCCTATCATTCGAATTCGATCCAAGAGAAGATCCGAATGAATCCAAAACTGAACCGATTGAAGAAATCGCCTTAAAGGAAGATGAACCAGACAAAAAGGTCAAGATCGGGGCCAACCTGGAAAGAAGAGTCAAACAAAGCCTCATTGATCTACTTAAAGAATACAAGGATGTTTTCGCTTGGAGTCATGAAGACATGGTCGGGATAGATGCCCGAATAATATCCCACCATCTCACAGTAGACCCTAATGCAAAACTGGTGATACAAAAGAGAAAATCATTCAATCTTGAAAGAAGTCAGGCGATCAAACAGAAAGTAGAGAAGCTACTCGTCGTGGGATCAATTAGAGAAGTCAATTACCCTCAATGGGTGGCTAATGTAGTCATCGTCCAAAAGAAGAATGGATAGTGGAGGATGTGCGTAGATTTCATGGATCTGAACAAGGCCTTCCCGAAAGATAGTTTTCCACTTCCGAGGATAGATCAGTTGGTGGACGCTACATTAGGCCATGAGTTACTCAGTTTCATGGATGCTTACTCGGGGTATAACCAGACCAGGATGAACAAAGCTGAAGAAGAAAAAACAACATTCACAACTGATCAGGGTTTGTACTGCTATACTGTGATGCCCTTTGGATTGAAAAATGCAGTAGCAATTTATCAAAGGTTGGTCAACAAAATATTTTCACGACACATAGGAATGAATTGGAAGTATGCATTGATGACATGCTGACCAAGAGCATCACAACAGACAAGCATACTTCAGATCTGCGGGAAACATTTGATGTCTTGAGAATATACCAAATGAAGCTGAATCCAAACAAGTGTTTATTCGGGGTTCCTTCAGGAAGATTCCTAGGATTTTAATTCCAATAAAGAGGAATCGAAGTCAACCCCAAGAATATCCATGCCCTGTAGAGAATGACTTCACCGAGGACACTCAAAGAAGCACAGCGCCTAACAGGATGTCTGGCTTCCTTAGGAAGATTCATCTCAAAAGCCACAGACAGATGTGCACCCTTTTTCAAAGTAATTAGAAAAGAGAAAAGACTTGAATGGAATGAAGAATGCGAACATGCATTCTTAAAAATTAAAGAGTACTTAGGACAGTCTCTCATCCTTTCAAAACCTCAGATGAGGGAGACACTTCAACTGTACTTGTCAATTACATAATTAGCAGCAAGCTCAATTCTAGTAAAAACAGAAGATGGAGTACAAAAGCCGGTGTACTACACCAGCAAGGCACTTCTACCTGCCGAGACCAGATATTCACAGGCAGAAAAGATTGCCCTGACATTAGTTTCAGCAGCAAGAAAGCTAAGGCCATACTTCCAGGCTCATACAATCCAGGTTCTCACCGATTGCCCATTGAATCAAATTTTACAAAAGCTTGAGATTTCAAGGAGATTAACCAAATGGGCAATCAAGCTCAGTGAATTCGATATCCACTACGTCCCCAGGATATCTCTCAAAGGGCAAGCAGTGGCAGATTTCATAGCATAATTCACAGAACAGAACCGAACCTAGAAGCAAGAAAGATGTTGGATAAAAGCTTCATATGGAAATTGTATGTTGATGGCTCTTCAAACACTCATGGCAGCGGGGCAAGGATTGTAGTATGCACTCCAGAAGGAAACGATGTCGAGTGTGCCATGAGGTTCGACTTCAAAGCAATCAACAATCAAACAGAGTACGAGGCGCTACTAGCTGGACTCAGAGTCTGCATAGCTCTCGGGGCAGATGAGGTTGAGATATTTAGTGATTCACAGGTAGTTGTCAACCAAGTTCTGGACGAGTACCAAGCAAAGGATAAAGGCATGATAATCTACCGTGACATTACGAAACAGCTCCTCCAGAAATTTAAAGAATATAAGATTACCCAGATCTCCAGGGAGGAGAATGAAAAGGAAGACGCATTTTCCAAGCTAGCGTCAACAACAACCACAATCAGGCCAAAGACTATTCCGGTTGCACATCTCCTTAAACCAAGCATGGCTGAACCAAGAAACTTAGAAATTTTAGAAATCCGAACATCACCAGACGGTTGGATGACTCAGCTAAAAAGATTCATAGAAGAAGACGTACTCCCGGAAGATCCCTTACAAGCAAAACGCATCAGGTATAGATCAGCCAGGTACACATTGGTTGAAGGAGAACTATATAGAAGGGGGTATTCCCGAACACTCCAAAGATGTGTATTAGAGGAGGATGCATATCGGATATTACAGGAAATCCATGGAGGAGTTTGTGGAAACAACACTGGGGGTAAAAGTTTGGCACACAAGGTACTCATGCAAGACTGTTATTGGCCTACTCTATTCTCAGATGCACATCAGTGTTCAGAAAGTTGCAATACTTGCCAAAGGATTGCTAATGATATCCGACAACTCCCTGAGCAGCTCAGAAACCTCACGTCCCCATGGCCATTTGCCATGTGGGGCTTGGATCTAATCGGCCCAATTTCAGCCGGGACAGGGGGTGGAGCGAAGTATGCTATAGTAGCCGTTGACTATTTCACGAAGTGGGTAGAAGCTGAAGCATTAGTGCACATCACAGAAGCAAAAAACACAAATTTCATGAAAAAGAATATACTTTATAGGTTTGGAGTCCCAAACACTATAATCACAGACAACGACACTTAGTTAGATAACTTGAAATTCAGGCAGCTGTGCAAAGAATACCAGATTACTAATTACTATGCCACACTTGCCCACCCTCAGACAAATAGGCAGGTGGAAGCAGTGAACAAAATCATCAAGCACACAATCAAAGCAAAGCTAGATACCAAGAAAGGAAGCTGGGTTGAAAAACTTCCCGAAGTGTTATGGGCGTATCGGACAACAGCAAGAACTTCAACAGGAGAAACTCCATTCACTTTAGCGTTTGGAACAGAAGCTGTTATTCCTATAGAAACGTCATATACATCACCTCGGGTCAGGCTATACGATGAAGAACAGAACGTTGATATGCTATTACAAAGTCTAGATGAGCTAGAAGAGAAAAGGGTGAAACCCCGAATACGAAATATGACATATCAGCAAAGGTTAGCTCGCCACTACAACTCTCACGTTCGGGTCAGAAAATATCAGCTAGGAGATCTGGTACTCAGAAAGGTGTCATTGAACATAAAAAATAAAGCTGCAGGTTCTCTGGCTGACAAATGGGAAGACCCATACAAAATCGAAGGAATAGCTGGCCATAGAGCATATTGGATTGCACGACCTAATGGAAGGGTTTTACCTCGACCATGCAATGCCCAATATCTGAAAATTTTCTATCCTTAAATTATATGTTCTTTTCTCTAGTCAGGACAATGTTAGGATAAATATTAGTTGTGAAATTTTAACTTTATTGATTTTGCATTTATAAATAAGAAATCAAACTCGGGATTTCCGAAAGAAAAGTATCGAACTCGGGATTTTCAAAAGAAAACATATGATAATAAGAGCATATGGAAGACAATCATGATAATAAAAACATGCAAATAGAATACTCGGGACCATTAAATCCCGAATGGGCGGAGAAGCTCGAAGGAGCATGCCAGCCGAGCAAGGTCAAAACGACCTTAGCAAAACGGTAAACCCGATGCACCAGCTCGGGACACTATCGAGAAAAATTCCGGTGAAATGCGTAGCTGTGTTAAGCAATTCAAAAAGCTTAATGATTCGGCAAACCCTTGTACATAAAAAAATGGGGAGACGTCCTTGGTAATGTGTAAGGACTCAAACATATGATCATGGTGAGCCTTGATGTAACGTTCGGGTAGCAACCGAGTATGAAACACGTATACACTTGCCTGTTTCAAGATGACTCAGTTAATAATAAAGAGCCAGTTTAATAAGATACTTGGCAATTAAAGCTATTTGGGTAACTACCGGTTTAATAAGATACTCGGTTAAGTTACCCGAACATCGAAGAGCCAGTTTAATAAGATACTTGGCAATTAAAGCTATTTGGGTAACTACAGGTTTAATAAGATACTCGATTAAGTTACCAGAACATCGAAGAGCCAATTTAATAAGATACTTGACAATTAAAGGTATTTGGGTAACTACCGATTTAATAAGATACTCGGTTAAGTTACCCGAATATCGAAGAGCCAGTTTAATAAGATATTTGGCGATTAAAGTTATTTGGGTAACTACCGATTTAATAAGATACTCGGTTAAGTTACCCGAACATCAAATATACCGGTTTAATAAGATACTCGGTTAAGTTACCCGAACATCAAATATGTCAGTTTAATAAAGTACTCGACAACAATCAAGAAGTTGAGTGATTAAAGCAAATCAAAATCATTTAAAAAACTTGGAATTTTATTGATTTTAGAGAAGGGTTACAAATTCCTTACAGTAAAGAATCAAAGATTTCTAAGAATTTCTACAATTCTACAAAAATTAAGGTTGCGAGGATTTCGAGCCCTTGCCCATACTCGGGTCTGGAACCATTTCGTATTAGCGGAGCAGACTTTTGTTAGAAGGCCAAGCAATTGTATTGACTCAGTCATCCATCCATTGGCTGTAATCCTCTCCTGTGATTGGTCCGACATCATGCTCCACACCCTTCACAACCGACTCTTGACTAGCATAAAAGGTTGAGAGGGAGTGGTCAGATGGAATCTCTAAATGTATAGGATGGGGCTCATTGCCTCGGCTACGACAGTAAGCTCTCCATTCTTTCATCTGAGTCCGAAGAGATTCCAATGACCGATCCACATGATGTTTGATTGACAGCTCCCAATTCGTTCGGGCCTTCTCAGTTGCCCGATTCTTGACTTTAAAGAATTCATAAGCTGAAACCAGCCCTCGTTGAAACTCTTGAAAGAGAAGAGCATCGTAGGCAGGGGGTCTCTTGAAATGATCTACCCCTTGTACTTCAAGTTCAAGCTTGGCCTCTCGGGATAAGAATTCGACAGTCAACGCTTGGCGTTCTAGATCTTTAATTTTTTGCTCATACGCCGACTTAGACTGCTTCGTTTCCTGCTCGGCCATGAGCATTGATTCCTGGGCAGAAGACAATAGGTTCTAAAGTGATATTTCTTTCTCTTCTACCGAAGAAGCTCTTTCCTCGGCCTCCATCTGCTTTGCTAGACAGTGGTCGGTAAAAATCTGTGCAGAACCAACCTTCTGTTGATAAGCCGCTTCGACTCCGAGCTCTGCTATCCTCACTTTACTTTAGCTGAGCCTCCAAATGCCTTATTCGATCAGCTTGATGCGGTTGCGTCTGAATTAGCTCAGTGAATTCGGCAACAATCTGCAAAAGAATACAATTAGAAATCTGGCAAGCAAGCAAAAAATTAAAAGAGTTGGGGGTAGCTTACATAAGATGTGCCATTAAAAACATTTTGAAGACCTTCGGTCAGGGAGCCATCCCGAAAAATGCTCCAACGGTCTTCCCTGATGAAAGCCCGACCAGATCACATCTCCCGCAGTATATCCTGGGGAGAAGAATGTGAAGGAACCCCGAGGTTTCAACCTCTAGATTTTCAACCTCGGGGGGAGGGGAACCCCTGTTCGACTCCGAAGCCTTCACATCCACCGATACTCCAACATCAGCACTCGGGTAAGCCTCAGCCACAATATCTTCATCGCTGGAGTCGATGAAAGTGACCACCCGAGGAACCTTGAGAGGATGAGTTTGAGAGCTGATTGCCTTCCGTTTCTCACGCCAAGAACGGTGGAAACTGAGATCAGCTGCGGGATCCTCAGAAGTATCATCCCGGAAGGCTTTAAAAAATTCGGGACCTATATGTACCTATCCCACAGATGAATTATCTCTATCACCGGTGTCAGTCTGCTCGACAGGCTCCTCACCGATACCTTCACTTTGCCTTTACCGATCGACAGGCAGTTGAATATCGGTCGGGCCACTCGGACCGCTAGTCTCCTCAATCGTCGGTTGAAAAATATCCTCATGGACATCTTCGAGAATCTGCTCCTCAGCGGCATCAGTCTCTTCATCGGACTCAGGCGGGGCGATGCCTTCATCACCTTCATCATCCGATTGTACATGTTCCACATGCACATGAAAATTTTATAGCTGTTCGGGGCCAATTGAGCCGGAGCGATCCCTACTTCAACCAGAAATCAGACAATAAAAGGCTAAAGGGGAAGAGTGACGCCACAACAGAGTATGGATCCATAGATTGCCACCATGCCCGGGGGAGGGTTCCACACAGCTCTATCACCCGCTGGAATCAGAGTGACCGAGTTGGGCAGATCGAATCGAGAACGATACTTGCCTATCTCATCAGCCTTGACCACATTCGGTTCGGTGTCATACCCACTCTGGCGGTCAGTAGAGAAAGAAAGATGAGACGCCCTAAAAGACTCTTCAACTTTGTTCTCGTTGACAGTCTGCTCCCTTATCAGAATAGGGGTCAAAAAATTATTAGCACTATTTAAGGGGTGTGTTGTGCAAATATCACCACTTTACTAATGTCTGTTTAAAAGGCACCAAAAGAGCATTTGAGACAAAAATACCCCGAAATATTTTAACAGTGAGGAAGTTATCATTTTCAAAGTCAAAGAGAAGCAACAGTCAAACCGATGGGAAACTAATCGACAGTGAAGTGACCGGAAGAGCTGCGATTGACAAAGGTAAGATTATTTTTTTTCCTCGTTTTTGTTGTTGTTAACTTGCATTACATGTTAGAATTGAGTTTTGTTGATAGGAATTGTAGAAACCGATTAAAATATAGATGTGAAAATGGTTGTGGTTTAGGTTAGAGTTTGTAATTTGGTTGAATATCAGTTGAGGAAGATGAAATCTGGGTTTTCGAGACTTTTTTGAAGGGAATCAAGCTTATTTGTTTAGGCGAGCTTTATTTTTTTGAAAATTAGGTTTTGGTAAATCGAGCTTTTTCAAAAAGGAATCGAGCTTTTTCGAAAAGGAATCGAGCTTTTATGAAAAGGAATCGAGGTTTTTTGAAAAGGAATCGAGATTTTTTTAAAAAGAATTGAGTTTTTTTTAAAAGGATCAAGCCATTTTGAAAAGGATAGAGCTTTTTTGAATAGGTTTCAATCTTTTTTGAATAGGTTCGAGCTGTTTTAGAATTAGATCGAGTGTAGTTGAAAGGGATCAAGCTTTTTTGAAAAGGGATTGAGCCTTTTTGAAAAGGGATCGAGCCTTTTTGAAAAGGGATCGAGCCTTTTTGAAAAGGGATCGAGCCTTTTTGAAAAGGGATCGAGCCTTTTTTAAAAGGGATCGAACTTTTTTGAAAGACATCGAGCTTTTTTGAAAATGAATCGAGCTTTTTTAGAATTGGATCGAGCCATTTTGAAAAGTAATCGAGCTTTTTTGAATATGTTTCGAGATTTTTTGAATAAGTTCGAGCTGTATTTGAATTGGATCGAGCCTATTTGAAAGGAATGGAGCTTTTTTGAAAAGGGATCGAGCTTTTTTGAAAATAGATCGAGCTTTTTTTAAAAGGGATCAAGCTTTTTTTTAAAAGCGATCGAGCTTTTATGAAAGGGATCGAGCCTTTTTGAAAAGGAATCGAGCTTTTGTGTAAAACAATCGAGTTGTTTTGAAAGGGATCGAGCCTTTTTGAAAAGGAATCGAGCTTTTTTGTAAAGCAATTGAGCTGTTTTGAAAGGGATCGAGCCTTTTTGAAAAGGAATCGAGTTTTTTTGTAAATCAATCGAGTTTTTTTGAAAGGGATCGAGGTTTTTAAAAAAATTCTGTTTAATGATGTTGTATTTCTGTTACATTGCATATGAGAATTAGGTTGATGGATTCGCTTAAAACTCCAGAAGGATACTGGTACGAGGGCAAATTGACACGACACAACCATTTTGATGCCCTAGCCCATATAGATGGAGCGCTGAACCGTGTCCCTGTAGAATTTGCAGATGAAGACCTGCGGCTGTTCATGGCGTCATGTTTCGGGCATTTCTTGATGATGCATAGGGAGATGAAGTTTTCCGGTGGTATTATCCATCGGTTGCTTTAGAGGGAGCTCCATCATAACGGCCCCACAGATGAGATGCACTTGATGTTAGGAACCCAGTCGGTGATGTTTTCGAAGGTATAATTTTACCTGATCACCGGACTGCGGTTTGGAGTTGTACCAAAGACCACCATGTATACAGCAGTGGAGGTGTCGCTGGAGCAGATTAGGGGTGTTGTCACCGGCGCAGATTTCATAAAGGCGTACAATACTGTCAAGCTCTGCCTCTTATATATGCTGAACTAGATACTGATGGGGGTGGATGAGAGATTCAAGATTCCAGTTTGGCAGTTTCGGCTGGTTGAGGAGCTCGATGCGTTCGATGTGTTCCCGTGGGGTGCCCACGTGTACATGCATTCTATTCACTCATTCAAGCATGCACTTGAAGAGCGAAGAGACGGGTTCGAGTGATGCCAGCAGGAAAAGGGCACTGACGTACACAGGGTGGAGACCTATAAAATTTACGGTCTATCTCATGCCCTGTTGGTAAGAAGTTCGAACTACAAATTGTACTTTATTATTGGTGCCCAAAATTGTATGGATACTTATCGTACTTATCTTTGATGCAGATATTTACTTTGGAGGTGATCCCTGCTTTGGCCAAAGAGGTCGGTGTCAAGAGGGTTACTGATCTGACTCCCCATATTTTGAAGTGGGAGTTGACCAAACAACCGAGAGGGAACAAGCTAACAAAGATTTTCAAAGCCAGGGTATGTATTTATTTTGTTAATGTTTTTATTAGTTATTATTTGTACAATGACATTGTTCTAACTAATATTTCAGATGTTTACGATCAAGAAACTGGTGCCGACACCAGTTGAGAGACATGTACCGTACTATGCCTGGTTAGACGAGGGGGGGGGGGAGCCTGTATATAGAAGATGACATGGATGATATACCGCCTGAGGTCCCTGATCAGACCACCTTAGGCGGGATCAGTGGTACAGACAGGACCATTGACAATGAGGGATCTGAGCCCGCTGCTGGGGGTTTGAGGCCCAGTGACAGTGAGGGATATGAGACAGACCCTCAACGAGAAAGGCATAGGCATATGCGGGTTCAGTTTTCTACCCCCAGACATGGTACATCTATAGGGGATTCCCGTGGGGGTGTTGGACGTGATGGAGAGGTAAGTTGAAAACATAGTTTAGTGTTTTTTATTAACACGTGCTGATAGTTTGTTACTAACAATTTAAACATGATTTTAGGCACCGTGGGCAGAAATGTTGAACGATGTGCATGAAGGCCTCCAGAAGAGTGACGAGGATCGACAACGTCAACGCTTGGGGTTATTGGATATGATCTGAAAGAGTGATGAGGATCATCAGCAGCAACATCGATTGTTACTGGATATGATCCGGAGGCTACAAGGTTCGACCATGCGTATACACCGGGATGACCCCCCACCTCGTAGCACATCGATCCCCCCACCTCCTAGCACATCGATTCAGCCACAACGGTCCCCTCCCCCACCTAGCACATCCATGTCGTTGGAGCGGTCCCCTCCCCAACCCAGTAAGTCTGTGGCGTCGAAGAGGTCCCCTCCCTCATCCAGCAAGTCTGTACCGTAGAAGAGGTCCCCTCCCCCGGCCAATACATCGAAGCGTTTAGGTAAGCGCGGATGGCAGTTGGTGAGCCCTTACACAGATCCATGCCGTCCAAAGAAGTTGAGGACACACCCGAGTCCGTGTAACACATTTTTGACCCCCACGGACTAGTGGACGCTGACCACTTTGCGGCATACAAGGCCTTCAAGAGGAACATCAACGGGGAACATTGAGTCCAACTTTTTATAATACAAATGGATGTACATTTCTTGTTTATTCAAATTTATGTATAGCTAAGGTAATTCAATCATTAAACAGACGTAATGTGGACGTGCTGTCACCAGTTACCTCGGGATGGTTCGTGCGTATGCAGTCCAACTTCATAGACTTGGAGGACACGGTACGTACTTATTAAATTTCATATTAACGTTTGTGTAAGTATTGTTGAATTGTTAACAATTATGGTGGTTTTATTGTTTGTCAGCATATGGATGCATACCTCAATATTCTTCGCAAGCGTCAGAGAGGATTCCATAATGTGTACAACCAGAGGATCAACGTGTTGGATACACAATTTTATGTAAGTAGGTATAACATTTGAGAAGCAAATTGGATTTTCTGGTTATTTATTATTAATACGATATTGTCAATGCTTGTACATCCACTTATGTTGTACATGTGGAAGAGGATGATGCCTCGCGATTAGCACGGTGCTATGACCACGACAAGGTGGAATGTGTTACAGTCCCGATGGTTGGAAGAGAACCTTCTGACGGTCCGTGGAGCAACCACGAGTGGAAACCGCCCATGGCAAGAGGTTGATCTGGTAAGTGTTACATGATGAAGATGGTTAAAAAAAAAACTGTTCGTATATCCTCAGCTAACACGGCATGCAAACTATTACAGGTGCTGATTCTGTGCAACGTTGGGGCCCAACATTGGCTGGTGGTGAGAGTCTACCTTTGTCGCGGGAAGATTGAGATTTATGACCCCTGAAGGCAGGAAGTCCCTTATCAGATCAGGCACCAGCAGGTCCGGCCATTACGGTGGTTTTTACCCTCCATGTTAAGTGACGCGGGGTTCCACACAACAAGATGAGCTGGTCGTCGGGTGTTCCCTCAGGAAAATAAGCCCTTTTCGGTCAGCTTGGTGCATACTTCTACAGTCCCCTAACAAAAGAAATCGTAAGATATTCTATTTCATTCACGTGTTTAGATATTCCTTACGAACGATTTCTAATGGTGTTTTATATGCCAAATTGCAGAGGTAACTGTGGTACCCATACTTTGAGACTTATCGAGTACATACTGGTGGGTTGAAGGCCTTTTGATTGGTCAGAGGACGACATAGGGATCATTCGGGAGAAAATGGCTGTCGAGATTTTTTCTAACTCCAGGCCTGTCAAGTGATTTTTTGTATATTCCCATTTTATATGTACACAGACATGTAATTAATTCATGAATATTAATTCGTTCAGAAATCATTCATTAATAAGTAATTATTGCAAATCCAAATTATTACAATATGATACACATCCAAAAGTTTTCAATGTGATCGAAACTTTGTCATTCATTCCCTATTAGAGTCAACGTTAAGGCACGTTTGTTTGTTGTGTCCAATTGAATGACAGATGCTACACTTGCAACGGTATTCATTGGGAACAGCTCTTCTTGTACCTTCATTAATCGTAGGTGATTTATGACATCTCCTGGAATTATGCCCTGGTTGTCCACATCTTCTACAAGATTGTGTAGTTGTCCTCTCCGAAGACGAGACATGGAGATCTGCCCTCGGGCGTCCTGCTTGTTTCCTGGAGTTTGGATTCAAAATCACCCTCTGAGCAATGTCAGATGGCACAACCCAAGTGGAAGGATGGCCCACCGGTATAATAGGAACTGAGTACGCATTAATAAGTGTCTGTCTCTTGTAGTAGTCCGCACACAAAGTTGTGAAGTCCAAGTTTCACTCCCTGTAAAAAAACATTGAAAACGGTCAGCTTCACCGAGAAAATGATCAGTAGGTTTTCAAAGTTGTGAAGTCCAAGTTTCCGTAATGTACCGTGCCGCCGCAAGGGCATGAGAACATGGAAAACGATCCATTTGAAATTTGTTGCAAGTACAAGTCTTCCGCGCTAAGTCAACAGTCCACTGTTTTCCAGATCGCTTGACTGAAAAAATGTTCCAATCGACTGGATTTACTGTCAAATAACCACACTTCTCCACACGTTTTAAGAGCACAAGATGTGCTGCGTCAGTCAACTGATGACGTATGGTTTGTGCAGCTCTATAGCGATCATGAAACCACCGTTGCAGCATATTCCTAATGAACTCAGCCAGAGTCAACATAGGCAGTTGGCATGTAAATTTTAGGCATGAGTTTATGCATTCTGTAGCATTAGTTGTCATCACCTTATACCTTCTTTCTGGGCAGTGTACACGGGACCACTTGTGTGGATCGGCATCAATTACATAATCATATGCATTCTGGTGCAAGTTTCTTAACTATTCCATATGCTGGTTATATTCAAACTCGGTGTATGCGCGGGCTGCTTTGTCTATTATTGCGGCAACATCCTTCCTATGAAATCGCTTTTTGATATTTTCAGCAAAGTGCCAGAACATATGGTATGAGTGGCATAAGGGAACACTTTAGAAATCCCTACTTCAATGCTTGCATGCCTATCAGAAATGAAAACTAGCTCATCAATATGACCTAGGGCACCCTTCTAGCAATCCAAAAACCATTCCCATGAAAGGTTGTTTTCTGAGTCACCGTACCTAAAAGCAATTGGATACACCTGTTCGTTCTTATCTTGTGCTGTTGCAACAAACATTGTACCCCAGAATCGTCCCTTCAAATGAATACCATCAACGGCAATGACTGGACCCATACACGTCCGGAATCCTCTAAGTGAGGCACCAATCGACATGAAGAAGTATAGAAATTTACCATCTTCGTCGCACTGCAAGTCAATGATTGTGCCGGGATTTTATTGTTCCAAAACGTAACCAAATGATGGAAGCAGTTGGAAGGTTTCCTCATGCGTTCCATATGTCAGTGACAACGCATAATCGAGGGCAGCGTGTGCCTCACTGTACATGATTTGGATTCCATACATTGATTTCATGTCGGCGATTATGTCCTTCGGACGCATTTGTCGACCATCTTGTTGTTGAAGTCTAGGTGCAATAACTTCTCCAATTATGACTGCACTAGCTTGTCGGTGCCAGCGGTGAATTTCCTCTAACGGACAAGTGTGTTCGTTGACAAAACTTCTTACTTAAAAGTATGTGCCTTCACCTCTCCTCACCACTCTTAACTTCCAGTTACAATTACTTGAAAGTATTATGCGTTCCATATGTCAATGACAACGCATAATCGAGGGCGGCGTGTGCCTTACTGTACATGATTTGGATTCCATACATTGATTTCATGTCGGCGATTATGTCCTTCTGACGCATTAGTCGACCATCTTGTTGTTGAAGTCTAGGTGCAATAACTTCTCCAATTATGACTGCACTAGCTTGTCGGTGCCGGCGGTGAATTTCCTCTAACGGACAAGTGTGTTCGCTGACAAAACTTCTTACTTGAAAGTATGTGCCTTCATCTCTCCTCACCGCTTTTAACTTCCACGTACAATTTCCCATCAAACAAACTAGATGCAATGTTGTCTTATTGGACCTTTTCACCTTCCACTCGAAGTTTTGCAATGCGAAGTTCTGCCGCATTGCAAAATGGCCTACTAGTCTCTTCAAATCCTTTTTCGTTGGAAAAAACTGGCCTTTATATATCATGCTTGTAGGTTCATCTTCAAACAAGTTCCTTCTTCCACCAATACCAAACGAGTATGATTCTGTTCCTGGAATAATCCATGTTGTGGCATTATCAGAATCATCTGCAGTTACATTAGCCCTCTCCTCGGAGGTCCCAGCTATATCTAGTGCACTGGAACTAAATCTGTGTACATGTCTTACACGTCTTTCCGTTTCGACAAGTTTTGCATCATCCTAATTGTCCTCTACATTTTCTACAGAATTTAAATTGCCCTAATTATCCACCTCATTATTCACCTCAACATTCAGTGCTGTATTCTCCTCATTGTTGATGTCATTGTAGATCTCATTGTATTGGTGGTTGTACTGTCTACCATTCATCTCAATATGACAACCAAATACATCGTCGAATTGAGGTCCCGATCTATTATAATGGGCGGCTACTTCAGATGGGACAACACATATATTTTCCCGACCATCAATCCCACTTTTTTCTGTAAACAACTGGTTGCTTCCGTCTGACGATCGAAATTATTGGGTGTTATCAGGATGAGGGATATCTTCACCAATGACACCTCCTGCTGGCCTCTCGATTAGACTAACACATACTTGATGTATCACCCTATCTTTCCCTAGCATAAACTAAACATCGTCATTGTTTTTTATAAATGTACGACATGTAGTCCCAAGAACAATTGATAGAGACTGTAGTTCAGCATTGTATTTGTTCTCATCAAACTTCACAATGGTTTGCACGATCAACACTAGTTCGTCGTAACTCAAATTCTTTGACACATACAAACCTTGGTTATCGGAACCTAAATACCTCTGATTTCCATCTGGTAATTGCTCCCATCGGCCATTGTAAGTTATGACTATTCTCACCCTATCCATTGTCTTGTCAAAACCAACATAAAAAACCATTAATAAGGAAAAAATATTTCATATTAAATTTACAATTATAAAGGATTAAACAAAAATCAAAAGTGTAAGATATGAAGCTTTTTTTTAAATTGATCGAGCTTTTTTTGTACATGATCGAGCCGTTTTTGTACATGATCGAGCTCTTTCTAACGGGATCGAGCTTTTTTTATTCAAGACCGAGCTCTTTTTCTACATAATCGAGCTTTTTTATATATGGGTCGAGCTTTTTTTCATATGGTTTGAGCTTTTTTTCATATGGCTCGAGCCTTTTTCAAATATGGCTTGACCTTTTACTTTTACGGATCGAGCTTTTTTTTTTTGCAGGATCGATCTATTTGTGTGAGGGATCGAGCTTTTTTTGGCATGGATCGAGCCTTTTTTCAAGGGATCGAGCTATTTGTGTGAGAGATCGAGCTTTTTTTGATAAGGATCGAGCTTTTTTTTGATGGATCGAGCATTTTTTCGAGGGATCGAGCTTTTCTTTTTATGTATCCAACATCTATTTTTTGGATCGAGCTTTTTTGAATTTGATCGAGACTTTTTTTTAAACTTCCGAGCTTTTTTACAAATGTTTCGATCTTTTTTTAAAACATTTCCAGCTTTTATGCCCAAGATTATAAACTTGTTTACACCACTACAACTCAACTCGGCCAAATATATATACAAAAAAATATGTATATATGTTCATTCAATCTTTGTAAAAAGTTTACAACTCCAGGACATCAACATAAAAAAATTGAGACAACATGTTCATAAATGTTCGTGCAGTGTTATATCATACAGAAATACAATAAAAAATGGAAATGAAGATCATAAATATTAATTTACCTTCTTCTGCAATATCTGGAATGAAGCTCGTTTTCTGATGAAAAAATGGAGTAGGTGATTGATTTTCAGACAACTTTCTTGGACGACAACCTTTAAAGAATAAAATATCGATTATTTAAGGACAATTTCGGTAGCTCACCATAATAGGTGCCTTTTAAACTTAACTTATTATAACGGTGACATTACTGCAAGTGGCAAAAAAAAAGGTGACATTCCTCACCATTTCCATATCAGAATATCGCCTCGAGTTGTGTTTGCGGACTGCATTCCTACTTTGATGTTTTCCCATTCTTCGAAGAAGTACCCTGTGGTCAAAAATATCAGAATCAAAACTAGATGAAGAACTCAATACAGGGCCAAAAGTGACGTCAGGGTGAAGTCCCGAAATATCAACTTCTAGAAATGAAGGTTCATCTACAGGGATATCCCCCAGTAATCGTCTAATACAAGAAACTAACTGGAACTCCCCACGTTCTAATACGTCGAGAGCGATATTAAAAAGACGAGATGACGGGAAGATGACTCCATTAGAAACTAACCTTAAAATAAAGAATTGATAAGAGCTTCAACGGAGAGTCACGACTCTGTAAAAAATTTGGGTTAGAGAAAAGTTCTTTTTGCTGCAAATTTTTCCAAATGAACCAGCACAACCTAAGACGAAGAATTTAAAGAGAAAACGGCATGAAACCCTATGTTTTCAAGGCGAAAAATAACGATGACGATGATTGATGACGTAGGCGGCGCATGGGAAGACGCATAGGTCGTTTCTCATAAATAACCTTGAAAAATGAAGATGTAAAGTACACGTGTCAAAACAAGAACTAGCCTCAGCCGTCAGAACTTCAAAGCGTCGCCGTCATTAAAGATCTCGCTTGAAGGGATGAATCGAATTTACAGGGTCACCATTAAGACACGCCATTATGACAAGATATTTACTCGGATACTGAAAAGATGATAATTAATTAAAATACTTTTGCTCGAAGAAACCTTGTTCAGTAAAAATATTTTAAGGAGGTATTGTCGTATGTGAATTTTACCAGACGTACACGTCATTGACAGAGAGGATAAAATTGCCAGGTGGACGTCCAAATAGGCACTCAGGAAACGTCCTACAAGGCATAATCAAAGAGAAGCGGCCCGAGTAAACAAGTATTAAAACAAGACATGCATCAATTAAACATACTCGGGGCCAGCAGAATGTATTTTCTACTCGGGATCAGGAGACGTCACTCGGGACCAGCACACATCATATCCTACTCGGGATAAACATGACAACCGAGTAAGAAGCCTAGCGAGTAGTTCACAAGTTGAGTCACGCAAGGATCCTTATCAAAGGACTCTAAAGAAGAAAGAGAATGTCAAGCATAAAGGGTTCCTTATCCGAGAACACCTCTATTTCCTCAAAAAGACTACGCTCTTTTAAGGAAATAAGTCATAATTGGACTACGTTACTGAAGTCACATTCGATCTCAATACAAGTCTCCGAAACAGGAAAGAAGACAATCTACTTCGAACAAGAAACCGAATCATAATTAAATGCAAAGATCTTTTATTACTTGTACAAAGCAGATTATGGTTCTATAAACATATAAATAGACCTATAATCTCATAAAAAAAAAGATATGGACAATAGAGCTTACACAGAAATCATAGAAAAATACAGAGAGAAGAAAGAGAGATTGAGAGCTTGTAACATTCCGGATTCATAGTCGATTTTGGTTAGGTTGATCATTCAACCACCCGTGGACGTTTCTCTGGTCATCAGAGTTTTACCACGTAAAATACTCGTGTCCGATTATTTCTCCTTCTCTTTCTCTTTGCAAACACAGCTGAAATCCAATTCCTGTTTACTTTACATTCAGCCAAAAACGCACGTCAACAATAAATATTATAATATTATATAAATATATATATTATATGTAATAATATATATATAATAGAATATTATTTATATATATTATATTATATATATTATATATATATAATATATATAAAATATATTATTTTATAGTATATATATATATATATTATTGCATTAATGTTTTTAATTCTAGTTGGAAATAAATTATTATGATATATATATATATATATATGAAGGGCACTTTGGTCATTTGAAAATTTTGCCCCATCTTGTTATAGTCATATCAAATGCATAACAGTACAATTAATAATTTAAAAATAATTTTTTTTATATAATTTTTTTTTATTTTTAAATTAAAAACAAAATGAAAAACAAAAACAAAAACAAAAAACAAGTATTTTGTGTTTTTCAAATCTTTCACTTTTAATACTGATTTTGTTTTTTGTTTTTGAAAATAAAATGAAAAACGGTTAACGAACACGTTTTTAAAATTATTTTTAAAAAATAAAAACGAAACCGGACTGAAAAACAGCTACAAGACTGGACCTTTACGTTTCTCATCCTTGCTTTTTCTGTTTTTCAACTCCAACAAATGACAAAAAGGTGTTATGCGAACTGTTTTGAGTCTCATTCCGATGAAATGAAAAACACCGTTTCCAGCTTGTATAACCTAAAAGTGGAAAACATGCAAATTGGTTTTCATTATTAATTTGTTTTCTTCCAAATATTTACTAAAACACGTAAAAATGGGCTGACCGTTTGTTCCTCCTCTTCTCTTGACCATGAACTTAAAAGTTAAAACCAATCATTGAATCACTCCTATCATTTTGTCACAACCAGTTAAAAGTTATTTCAATTTCTTTTGCTTCTCAATCTGTTTTTTATGACACCAAAAAATCAAGCATACTTCACAAAGAAAGAATCATATTTTTGAAAGCAGAATAGCTTTCATAAGCAATTTTTTTTTTTTTTTTTTTTATCACATGTGAGCTAACATTAGGAATAAAATAAGGAAGAAGTTTTATGGAATAAACACTACTATCTGTATTTTCGATTTCGATCCGGAAAATACACATTTTCGATTTTGAAAGCATGGGTTATTGGGTTGAATCCTTTATTTTATTTTACATTTGTTAGTTCTAGAATTTCCATTTTTTTTATTAAAGTTGTTAGAGTATCTTCGATGTAAGAGTGGATTCGAAGAAAATTGACTGCCACATACGATAAATGATCAAAAAGTTAGAAAACCCTCTCAAATGCAATTATCTAACTTCAATATGTAGATGATGTGGTAAAAAAAGTTAGAAAATTAGGAGTTTAGTTTCTAATTCTATAAACTCTCTTAGAAATGCTGTCTATGATTTCTAACTCTTTCCACCAATAATATTAAAGCTCATTTAATTGTAAAATAAAAGAGAAGAGATAGTAAAATAATTGTTTTATTATGACCAGTTATAAAATGGACGCATATTTAATTTTAGATAATTATATTGTAGATGCGAATATACAATTTTATAATTTTTGTTTTTTTTAAAAAGTAGACGCATAATGAGTAGAAATATTGTTGTGAACTATTTACAAAATAAAAAATAGTGATTTAGTTCTTGAATTTACATTGACGAGTAACTCTACTTTATTTAAATTTAATGTCCAAATCCGGTATACGAATGATGTGATAATTCTTTAATCAATTTATTTAAATCATAGAAATCTATTATAATTTAAACGAATGAATCAGAGTATTGATATATTATTTAGGCATTAGACACAAATCTAGGTATAAAGTTGCATTACACTTTATGGGTATTCTTTTTTTTTTTGAAGCCGATAAATATAGACGTGTTTATGGATAATAATGTGGCGGGTTTAGGACGGGGTGACCCTCGTTGCACCCCACCCTTTTTATTTTTTGAAAATTCATCCTTTGAAAAAACCCCTCAATAGATAGAGCGGGACGATGCATACTTTCTCCATCCCCATCCAATTTACCCCATTTAATCCATTTATCTAAATTATTTATTAAAATAATAAATATTATATTTTAAGATAAAACCCATCCACCTTCCATACTCGTTACATACTTTATTATCTATTCCTATCTCTGTCCCAACAACGTCTCATCCTCACGAAGTTAAAACCTATCAACCTATACCCCTCCATAAGTGCGGATCCCTGCAGGGTCCGAAGG
The DNA here is from genome assembly GCA_032871835.1 of Dipteronia dyeriana. Classification (NCBI taxonomy): domain Eukaryota; kingdom Viridiplantae; phylum Streptophyta; class Magnoliopsida; order Sapindales; family Sapindaceae; genus Dipteronia; species Dipteronia dyeriana. The sequence goes on from CM065298.1 coordinate 31,362,498, forward strand.
TTATTTTACGATCCCTAGGAGGCGAGTCAGCGTATAAGTAACACTCGGTCAGCCGGTGTGAGTAGTGCATCTTAATAAACGCATTTTTGTGTTGTGTGACTACTTGTAATTGTGAAATGGCTAACGAGGTGTCGGACCAGCTGGAGCCATGGCGAGACTTGAAGGGCAAAGTGGTGATGGTCACCGGCGCTTCCTCCGGTTTAGGCCGAGAATTTTGCCTCGATCTCGCCAAAGCAGGCTGCCGGATCGTAGCGGCGGCTCGCCGTCTGGAGCGCCTCAAGTCTTTATGCGATGAGATCAACAATTTAACATCGCCCGAGGCACAGCCAACGACTGTTAGAGCGGTGGCTGTGGAGCTTGACGTCTGCGCCGATGGAGCCACTATTCAGAGGTCCGTACAATTCGCTTGGGAATCCTTTGGTACAATCGATGCTTTGGTTAATAATGCCGGTGTTAGAGGTATTTTTTTATTTATTATTTTTTCTATTTCTTTATTACATTTGTTTATTTATTGTTAAATTTGTTTAAATTAGCGTTTATAATTTTCATTATACTATTCAATCGGGTATTTCTTTAATTACCTTGTTAAAATCAAAGCTATGCTTGAGTTTATTCACTTTTAGATAATAATCAACTGTGAGGAACATTAACATCTTTAAAATTGAGGTCTTATACAAGGACACATTTCTATACTTTGTAGAATTGTATCGAGAGTACTTCACTTATTTTCCTCTGCGGTATTGGGGTTTTGTGGTATTTATCATGCACTTCTCGGAATCTTTCCTATTGTACGGTTATGTAGGGAAGATACGAGATAGAAATAAAATGACCACAATTTTGGATATTCACTTAATTTTGTTTGGTGTATGTACTTTTCTTATAGTTTTCAAAACTCTTTATTTTTGGGGTTTATATGATACTCGGTCCCGGGCAGGAACCTTAGCCTTAGCCCAAGTGTTATATTTGGTTATTTACTAAATCATTATTTGGAGGAGAAGGGTGGGTTGTTGATTAAAATAGACATATTAATTAAACATAATAATGAGGAAATTACATACATTCCAAAAACAATAATATAGATTATCCCATAATAAATTTTCAAAAGCAACTCGTCATTTTAAAAGTTTAGTTTACGAAACACATTTTCTTTACTTTTAAAGTTTTTATTAAAAAAAGTTGATAATTTCATGGAGTGATTTTATGAAACGCCTACTTGTTTTCTTTATGGTTAGATTATTTCTTATGTAAAGTTAAAAGTGACTAAGTTAACAGCAACTTTAACCCAAAAACAAAGCCTGAATTTTATTAACCACTTGGTTGAAAGCCCCACTCCTCAATGAAGTAGAACCAACATAACACAAGAGATATAGAATAAAGGGAGAATTAAGGTTAGGGAAGATAGAAAATTAGAGGAAACTGGAAAGTTAATATTCTCACTTTTAAACTCTATGAATGTGCCATACTCTCACATTATGCTTCTACCGGGAAAATTCATGTATGCATTAATATTTGTTTCCAATTCTTAATCGAAACTAATCTTGGATTAAAATTTAACTAATTCATACAAATTTAATTTTTTTTAACGTTAGATGTTGTTGGCAGTATCTCTAAAATTTCCCCCTTTATGGTTATATATATATACGGAAATTTTCAAGTTAGTGCGAACTGATGTAATTATATAAGAACATTGAAGTTGAACCACTTATTTTACATACTTTGACTTGACATATATGCACTTGTCAAAGCTCTTTTATAAATGAGTGATTCACAATCAATGTTTTTATATAATTCTATCATACTGATAGGAAAAAGACTATATGTATATATATATATATATATATATCTCATTACTACAGACCGACTCCTCGGTATATTGTGCTATATTTTTGTTGTTTTGAATTTGTAATATTTCTTTGGATATATTTATGATCAAGTACTTGAATATGTGTTGTGTTTTTTCTTTTTATTATATATTAATATTTATGTTTGCTGTGTATACCAGGAACAGTGAAAAATCCATTGGATCTGTCCGAGAAGGAGTGGGATCATGTTATCAGAACAAATTTAACAGGATCTTGGTTGGTGTCAAAGTATGTCTGCATGTATATGCGTGATGCAAATCAGGGCGGATCTGTTATCAATGTTTCTTCCATTGCTGGTCTTAATCGTGGACAATTACCTGGAGCTGTTGCCTATGCTTCTTCAAAGGCAGGCCTAAATACGATGACAAAGGTAAGAATCCTGTGGCAATTTCAGCAGTTTTAATGTTAATTGGTGGTCAGCTGGTGATTGTAAAAAGAGTAGAATGTGGAAAAAGGTAAGTTTGAACCAAGGTTGAACAACATTAACCCACAATCAGCTGGGCATTGTATTTCTATATATTGTGAGGTAACAGATAAACACAATAGGAACATGACAAAATAACTTCTGAAACTTTGGGAAATTTATGGTGAAAATGGTGCCAATATTCTCCTGAACATGCTTTAACTGATCCTTTAAGGCCCTATACATATTTTCCTTGTGAAAGATACGAAAACCAGGAACAGTAACTGCCTCAACTGGACGTACGTGTTACGGCTCTCTAGTGCAAAGTTAGCTCGTAAATTATCCGACTTAGTTGTGGGAAGGCATTCTTAAATGAAGCTAATCCCACATCATAGTGACGCACTAAGGCCATCTCTAACCCATTGCACCATTTTGTTGTGACTTTACAGTAAAATGTAACAACTTCCACTCCACCATCTCTAACTCATTGCATCAAATCTTACTCTATAAAGAATATTTCCTAAATATTCACTTTTTCATTGTTTCTTAACAATTAAAATAATATTACGATAAGTTCAGAAATTAATAAATTAGTAATTTAGTGTTTTTTATTGTTAATGACATTTAGTAATTTTTGTATTATATACTTCATTTTAGTTTATTATAAATATTAATATAAATAATAATTCAATTAAAACAAATATATATTAATCAAAAGCATTATTTAACAATTATAAGGATACAATTGGAATACATTTTGTGTAAGGGATAAAATCGTAATAGCTTTTATTTCATGTGCTGAATATGTGATTTATGAAAATTCGAGGGACTAAAAACAGAAAAAACCAGCCAAACCAGTAAAGCAGCGCAACTCACCGGATTGCGCTACTTCTGATGCTGGAATTCTTTTGGAGCTATTCTAGCATGAAGAATAGAGCTGGATTAGAGAGGATTCTTGCTCTAAAATGGAGAATGATGCTAAGGTTGGAGATGGTCTTAACACTTTGAAGTGGAGTATATGTGCTCTGTTATCATTTATTTAATCTGTTATTTATAACCTCTTCCCCGGTGTTCTTCGCCTTTTAAAAGTCTTTACAGACACCTTAATAAAGAACATCTGAATTGGTAAAGTAGAAGACCTTCCAGGCTATCTGGTGTATTTCTGTTCCTGGGTCTTTTATTCTCAATAATAATGTAAGTTGGACATGTATGAAGTGACCCTCAGTGCCCTATGTATATTTTTCCTTTTCAAAATATGTCTAGCAGAAACAAAGTAGTTCCCATAATAGGATTTGCATAATAATGTTTCTCTGAACAAGTGCATGTTAGCTTTCAATTATCTGACATAGTTGTTGTCAGACTCTTAAATGAATAAACCTATGCACAATTTAACTGGAATCATATATAATTTATTAATTTGAATAATCTACCATTTTTATCCTCTTTTCTCGTTCTTTGCCTTTTAAAATCTCTTTAGACAGATTTATTGCATATCCAAAACCCAAATTGGTAGATACAGCGCCTTCCATTATATCTACCGATTGTCCTGAGTCTTGAGACTCTTGAGACTCTTAACAAGGGCTGTATGTTTTCAGGTGGGTTTTTTTATTCTCTATGACTTTGTAAGTGAACCACTTTCTAATCTTGGTCTCATTCCACTATAATATTCATTTCGGTTGGAAGCACTGGACCTGTTACTCTCTAGCAAATAAGAATTTATTTCTTCATGCCTATAGCTTTTCGTTTATCCTTGTCGATGATCAGGTCGTTCAATGTTTCATTTGTAAATTTCGGCGTCTCTCTGTTTCATTTTAATTTCAAGAATACACTATATTCATTCATTATACTATGTAGTGTTAAATAACGAGAATGGTGATTTTGGTAGGTCATGGCTGTAGAATTGGGAGTGCACAAAATCAGAGTGAACTCAATATCCCCTGGAATTTTCAGATCTGAGATTACTGAGAGCCTTATGCAAAAAGAATGGCTGAGTAAAGTGGCCTTGAAAATTACTCCTTTAAGGACTCTTGGCACCTCAGATCCAGCTTTAACATCACTCGTTTGCTACCTGGTTCATGACTCTTCTCAATATGTATCTGGAAACATATTCATCGTTGATGCAGGGGCTACACTACCAGGTCTCCCTATTTTCTCTTCCCTTTAAAATACTTCAAAAAATGTATATTATTGTGTATTCCTTTAATAAGTGTTAGGCTTCTGGCTGGATGAAGTTTGTCAAAAATGTCATACTGAGAAACCATCTTACCATCTTCTGTTGTATATATGAAAATGCATGTTAAATTTTGAATTCCCAACGAGTTAGAATAATATTTCGGCTTGTAGTTGAATGGTGGAGAACTGATGAAGCTAAATGAACTTTAACAGAAAGGGGAGAAATTATAAGATACAATTTTTATTCATTCAAGTATGAGAATTGAGAAAAAATGAAGCCCAAGTCCCCTGTTTGCAGTGGTCCAAAGAAAACAAAAGGAGGTAATAATCTACCTTCCTCAAAACTAAAAGATCCCAGTCAACTAATAATGGAACCCAAAGATACAAATCAAATAAAAGATTATAATAAAAATAAAATCAAAGATGCTAATAAAAATCATATCAATTCTTCGTACGTCTAACATCAATTTCCTTAGGCTGAAAAGAACTTGACTGTGACGACTGACGAGTTATGCTACAAAACGAGAGGGATCCGTACGTCGACGATCATCCTCAATGACCCATGAGTCATCTGTGTCCGAGCGGTTCTTCTAACCAACCAAGAATCGCCTAAACCCATCATCAGAGGAAGTCGCGTACTTATTGCCTAAGATGTCCAACACTGCTTCAATTGCTAGAGGAGATGATCCACTCTTAGGAGATATACTTGTATGGATGAGATTCTTTACAAGTGATTGAGAGACTAATAATTGTTCTCTCAGTGGGCTTGGAGTAAAAAAACATTAATGGCAATGCTCTTAAAAACGTTATAAATTAGATGTTTGATATTCTCTATCCATTTTCTTTTTAATTCTGTGCGATTTATACTTGCACTTTTGCATATCATTTTCAAGAATGCATATTGTGGCAAGCAATTTGATTGAAACCCGATTCACTCCCGTTTTTGTTGCCTTTCGGTCCAACAAGTGCTTTGTCGATCCTAATGTTCTAAAATGTATTTTTAGTATTGAGGTGTTTTTCTCTACTGAGGTGAGACGTAAACCTTAATACGTAACGAGGTATAAACCTCACTAGAGAGAGTTAAATTGCATATATATATATATATATATAAAGCAATAAAACATATAAAATTTATAATTCATAAAACAACCAATAACAAACCCAAACCCTAACATAGTGGGTTAGTGGAGAGCGGCAACAGAACACAAGAGGAGGAAGATAAGTTAGTGAAGAAAAATAATAAATTAACAATCCCTACTACAATGACTTTCTCTTTTCTTTTTTCTTTTGGATTGATGACCTTTCTCTTATTTGGGTTTTAAATACAATTTAAAATCCATCGATTTGTAATTATCAATGGCAAATTCAAAAGTTGGTCAAATTGAACTTTAAAAAACTATTAAAACTCAATAGGAAACAGACTACAATCGAGACGTATATCTTCATTGCGCCTATAAGATAGAGTTGTGAAACGTAATGAGGCTTATTATGAGGTGCAAGCCTTAATAACCAGTATTGAGGTCTAAGCCTCGATACAAATTTTCACATTTCGTCTCTAAGGCACGTATCTAGATGCACCTCAATGCGACTTTTAGAACATTCTCGATCGATTACCTTATTCTATGTGTACAGAGTTTGGTTATTTGATGTCTAGGATTTTTTGGAGTGGGTCTAGAAATGTGAATAGCTAAGATGATATTTACTAGCTTAAATCGATAAGGGGTATGGGTTTCAAGGATCTTCAAGTTTTTAATTAAACCCTCAAAATTTGGATTGTTGGCTTTTGAAGAATAAATATTTTCCTCTGCTGATTTCTTTGCTTCACATGAAGAATTCTTTGGGAAAATTTGCAAAGGAGAGTTTTTTAGGGACTAGTACAAATGCTTTCAAGGATCCCTAAAACAGTCCGTTTGCCAATTTCTCCTTAGTCTTCCTCTTAATTTTCGGCCTTGAATATTATATATCTTTTTTGGATTTTTTTTAATACAACATGCGGTGTGACTCGAACCGAAACATTGTCAGAGTGAACCGGTGTACGTTTCTAAGTTTTTACTACCAAACCACATAGGATAGTGCCACAATGGTCATCTTTTTGGAGCTGGTTAGGATGGGACTTGATTGTTTGTCATGCTCTAGACATTTTAAATATATTTTCTGATGTGTTTATGGCTTGATTTTGCAGGATTGAAGATTGTGGAAATTGAAGATTGAAGAACTGAAGAAAAATGGTGATTATTGATATGTTTATGGCTTTGACTTTGCAGATAATTGAAGATTGTCCGGTAATTGGATTGAAGAAGAATAGATCGTGAAATAGAGAAGAAACAGAGATAGATTGAAGAGAGAACAAATCAGAAGTTGAGAAAATTGTTAAAGGGAGAGTGAATAGAATTTAGATAAGGAAAATTGATGTAATATTTCTTGACATCCATTCCACATTACAGACTCTATATTTAAAGGAAATTGAACAGTACAGCTACAATAAGGACTCTACACATAATAAGACTCTTAGGAAATGATTCCTTACAACTGACTTACACTAATTATGATAGGACCATATGAGAAATGATTCCCAACAGTGAGACATACACTAATTAATATAGATTCACATTAAATCTTAATTTTCCTAATCCTTACATTCCATTTCCCTTGAAAACATCATTGTCCTCAAGGATAGGAACTTGGATTAGTGACCCAATTGTCCAATGATCTGAAATGGGAGACCAATTGCAATAGTGGCCTAATGGCTCAATACCGGTGATGACCCAATTTGACAAAGAGAGCTCTAACTTGCCCAAATATAAGGGCTCTAATACGATGTCATTTTAAGGTAGGGTTTGAAGTCCACCCTTTAAAAGCCTCTCTTTGTTCAGACGACAGTTCTTTTCCCACTTCATCGCCTTTTCTTCGATCTCTGGTCACGCAAGCCCTAACCCCTAAATTCATCTTCTTATATGACAAAGCAAAATCGAAATCACTAGAAAATTACCAAATCACATCATTCGAAACCCTAGCTTCTTCTTCATTTCTGATTCTTCTCCTCTCACTAAACTGACGACCACTCTCTTCGATCCGCCGTCGATTCCCTTTAAAAATCCTTCCAAAATGGCCCAAGCTCCACCAAAATCGTAGCCTAGCCAAACCTCCAGCTTCAAACGATCCATTTCCTCTAGGATCGAACATTGGTAATCGAACCATGATGCATCTTCGATCTCGCGCTTCTTTCGGAGCTTGGTTGTCTACCGGAAAGACCATTAGTTGTCTCTCTAGTCTCGTTCGATGTAAATCTAGGCCAGGAAACGTTGTGGGTAATCGAGCGGTGTTCGTGCCTGAGTGAGTTGGCCATAATCGGTGATGGTCCCATTTTAGGACATGGTTGGTCTTCGAAAACACCAGAAGATGTCTCTCCAGCCTTGTTCAGAAACGATCTATGCTAGAAGTCACCAGTTAAGTTAGTTTTCAGGCTCGTTCGGCCACAGAAGAGTCCCAAGGCTGGTCTGACTTTGAAATGACCAGGAGCTGATTCTGGTAAGATTTTCCATCCTCAGTTGCTTCAAATTTTGGCCCACAGCCACTGTTGTTTGTGTTGTTGAGCTAGTGTTATGAATAGCTTGTTTTGGTGTGTTTAAGTAGCTTATTTTGGTGTGTTTAGGTAGCTTTTTTAGTAGATTTGGTGTTGGTTCTGTATTTAGGCTGAAATTAGGTGGTGTTATTGATGGGGACACATAGTTGCAGTCTCATCAAATATGAATATTTAAGTTCGACCTCGCAAGGGCGTAAGTTACAGAGACTAGAACAGCGGCAAGCAAGGGATCGATCCATATGGAGGTGGGATTCACCGGCCGTCTCTAGTTCTAGCTATTATTACAACACTCCAAGCGGACTCGTGTGTTGCGTGTGCAAGAAAAGTGAATAATAATATAACTAAATAACTTATATAAATGATATATACAATGATAGATGGAATGGAGATATACATGAAATGTGGTTACACTAGGGAAACAACTCAACCGTGACAATCCTCCTAATTATGTTCTAGACTCACCTAATCCTCAAATGTGCAAGTATACATAGGTTCGTATCCCCTTAATTAATCTTTAATCTCTCTCTCGATCTCTTAGAGATAGTATCCATATATACCCCAAATCTCTCTCGAGCAATCCGGATAATATATATGAACCCATTAAGCACGTGGAATACAAATCGAACCCTATACGCTAGCCTAGTGGTTCTAGCACTTTCTAGTCAAGCATAGTGAATGTTTATCTAAGCATTGTCAAATGCGTCTCCTCTCGGTACATAGCATCTAACCATAGAACAATTACAAAGTGATCAATTAAGCAAAGACTTTAAGCACTCAAAACATCCATATAACAACACAAGCATAAGAAAAATGTCGGTGGTCTTTACTTCTATGTCAAAGATTCGGTTTAGTCAACTCCCTAGGATGGCTAAACATGGGAAACAAGTTTACCTAACAACTATATGCAACAATGTGATTATTATATCATTAAGAACATTCAATTTAAGTTAAAGGTTCATCCTCTTGATTAGGGAATTTTTCCACAATCAATTCATCACCCAATCTTGTCATGTGGATGGATAATCGTGTCTTAATACAAAGACCCATTAAGAATAAGGATATGAATCAAGGTCAATTTAGCAACTAAAAGCCTGAATTGAAACCTTTTCTACTCTTTGGGGCTAAAATCCATATTACTCAAATTACTCAATACATGGAATTTCAAGTCATCCATCAATCAATCAACAATCATGGGTATCTAATTTCTACTCTAAATTACAACTACTCCTAAACCCAATCATGGGCACATATTGATTTCTAACAATTCATACACATACATATCATATTAAGAGCATAAAAACACATATATCAAAGAGAAAAACAAAACCCAAATGAATTTAAGAACAATCAATACATTTATTACACAAGTGTAGGTTTACAATATCCCTAAATTGGTGGAATACATCAAAGAATACAAGAAATACAAAGAAATGAGTAAATAAGAGCAAACCCTTGAAGACAAGTCCTCCAAAGATGCTCCTAGCCTTCCTAGCTCGGTTTTGGCTCTTAATTCCTTTGTAATCTACTCTAAGATGGATGGAGGAAGTGTATAGTGATGAGGTGGAGGTGTATGTTGAGCTCCCATGGAGGAAAAACGTCTATGGAAGCAAAAGATGAAAGAGAATGGAAGAAGAAGAGAAGAGGTGTGAGAAGGGGAAAAGAGGGGAAGAGAGGTCTGAAAAGAGGAGAGAAAGTGGGTTATTTATAGGCTTGGAAGTTAGGGTAAGATATTGGGGTGAAAAGACAAGAATACCCTTCAAAAAATGGCCAAAAAATACATTTCAGCCCATATATGCGGTACGTCATGCGGTACACATCAACAGACGTACCGCACATCACTTTTGAAACCTACTGCAAAAAAATGCGGTACGAAGTGCGGTACGCAAATTGGTCTCGCGCGGTTGCGTACAACACCTATGCGCATCATTACGAAAACGGTCATAACTTTCTCTACAAACTTTAGAATCGTAATCTATAAAGTGAGTTGGAAAGAAGACCTCCGGGACTTTCTGAAAAGTGGTTATGGGAGACGTAGTTTGATCGAAGGAGAGAGATATGACCTTCCAAAGTTGGGGTGTCTGTATAAGATATTCCAAATTCTGCCCTTTAACCTCAAAAACTCTTCAATTAAGCTCAAATACCTTTCGTAGGGAACATGTACCTACACAAGGCTCACAAACATATCAAATACCAAAATATACTCAAAAACAAGAATAAAACCGAGATAATTGAGACCTCAAATAGGTATATAAATCGTTCCGATCAGTTATTTGGTTTGTGGCTAGTTTAGTGACGATTATAGAGGCTGGAGGCTTGAATTCCTCATGAGACTCATAAGTAACCACTTCATGTTTCTCATTCACAAACCTGTCCAAAACAGCCTCACTAAACTTTCTCCAAGTCACACCCACTCTCCTAGCATATACTAGTTGATACCATATCTCAGCTTTCTTCTCAAATTGAATAGAAGCCATTAATACAATCTGGTCTTGTGGAACCGGATGAAGGAGAAATGCCCTGTCACTTTTTCGGATCCATGGTTTCAGATCAGATCCATTAAACTTAGGAAAATTTTGCTTAGCTAACTCTATGTTTAAGCTAGAAAATACCTTTTTAGTTGAGCCTTCTGGATCTGTACTGCTCTTCAACTTAGGTTTCAATATTTCCTGCATCTCTGAGAATATTTTGTTTAATTCTTTCATGAAGGTTTCTTCGTCCATTTATAGTACACTCTGTTTGTAAATATTTTTTTTTGAGAGTTTGGTTGTGAGATTCTGGAATTTGAAGAATAAGGGTTGAAGATATGAGAAAGAAGATAAGAACAGTTGATAGAATTTAGAAATTAGATTGAGAGATATCGAAGATTAGAGAGAGATAGAGGAAATTTTAATTGATAGTTGCCACATGTTGCTTGGAAAGTTGCTATGATACCATTTGTCATGCCCTAGGCATTTTTAATATATTTTTTGATGTGTTTATGGCTTGATTTTGCAGGATTGAAGATTATGGAAATTGAAGATTGAAGAACCGAAGAAGAAATCGTGATTTTTGATATGTTTGTGGCTTTGATTTTGCAGTTAATTGAAGATTGTCCGGTAATTGGATTGAAGAAGAATAGATAGTGAAAGAGAGAAGAAATAGAGATAGATTGGTGAGGGAACATATCAGAATTTGAGAAAATTGTTAGAGGCAGAGAGAATAGAAATTAGATAAGGAAAATTGATGTAATATTTATTGATATCCATTCCTCGTTACAGACTCTATATCTAAAGGAAATTGAACAGTACAACTACAATAAGGATTCTACATATGTTGACGTTGATTTCTTGATGGATGAGAAAGTCAATAAGATTGGATTTGGTTATGACATGTCAAAAAGAAAGAGAAAGAGAAAGAGAAAGAGAAAGCAATTTTTAGTTAATTAAGACACAAGTTTACGTGGTAAAACTTCGACGACCGGAGAAACGTCCACGGATGGTTGAATAAACAATCGAGCCAAATCCACTATTGAAATAAGGAATTACACCATTCAATCTCTTTTTCCTCTCTCTGCTATGAATTTTCTGTATATCTTTCTGTTGTTATTCTTAACAATGAGATTATGGGTCTATTTATATTTTTATGGAACCCTAATCCTTCTTGTACAAGTAATGAAAGAATTCATATTTAATTAAAATTGGTTGCTTGTTGGAGTCATCTTTAACTTCTTTCCTATCTTGGAGGTTGTTTGGGACTCTGGTGATATAGTCCGTTTAGGACTTATTTCCTTATAAATATGCAGTCTTCTCGAAGTAGAGTTGTTGCCTAATTTGATAATTTATTCTTCTAGAAATTCTTCTTAATATGGATGTCTTGTGTATTTGAGTATGACTCTTGGTTCTCCCGTGTAAATCACGTGCTGGATTTCTTTATTCGGATTTCTCATCTGTCCCGAGTAGAACATGCCATCACTTGGTCCCGAGCAGGTCATGGCTTTTTTGAATACCCGTATTCTCACTTACTCGGGTTCCTATTCCTTTACGATGTCTTGAAGGGTACTTTATGGATGCCCATTCGAATATCTACATGGAAATTTTTAGAGGACTATCTACCTGATCAGTGACGTGTACATTCGATAAAGGTATACATATATAACACATAATATAACTCTTGGAAAATGATTCCTTACAACTGACTCATACTAATTATGATAGGACCATATGGAAAATGATTCCCTACAGTGAGGCATACACTAATTAATATGGATTCACATTAAATCCCTAATTTTCCTAATCCTTACATTGTTGTGGATTCACATTTTCTGTATGTAGACAAGAAGCTGATTTTAAGCCTTCCATTAACGCCTCGAGTTCGTGAGGATGTATTGGTGTGAGATTATGATAAATTAGGGTTTTATACAGTCAAATAGTTACCGTTTTGCAGTGAACCAATTGCATAATCTTGAATCTTCTATTTTCAAGTTCTTTTCGGGTGGCGGAAAGGTGGGAAAATTATTTTTTGGTTGCTAAATATTTTGCTAAAGGTTAAAATTTTAATTTTAGGGGATATAAAGCATATAGAGTGATAATGGGATAACAATACGAGAATATTAATTTAGCTTCTTGAATTTATCGAGTATTAATTTATTTTTTGGATAATTACCTCAATGGTCACCGGTTGGGGAATTAGTTTCAAAATGATCATTTTTGACAAACACTGTTGCACTAATGGTCAGTTCATCCAATGAGTGACATTTTGGTAAATAAGAAGATAACATTAATAATTATATTTAGTGTGTGTATATAAGTATAGCATATCACAAACATATATATAGGGGAGGGATCGGGAGACACAATCTTTTATATAAGATTTGACACGATTTTTCAACAATTAGATTTATGAGATTTGGATGACTTAGATTTATTACATTGATTTTTATTTTATCTCCTTCTCATTTATCTTTTCATTAATTTTTTTTTCTCTCTTCTTTCCTCTTTCATAAATTCACTTTCCTAAATAATATCTAATTAATATTTCCTATTCAAATTTATATTTCCTCTTCCACTATTACATTTTTTTTAAATTGTTACTCTTCAATATTAATTTCTCTTCTTTCTTAAAACGTCTTTCTCTACTTTGTCTTTCTCTTCTTTTTAAATATTCACGTAAAAAAAAAAAATACTCTCCAAGCATCAATTTCAACAATGAATTCACAAGGTACATCTCCAGGGGATTCACATGGTATATCTCCGGTATGTGTATATATTTTTATTGTCTATTTTTTGTTAATTCTTTTTTGTTTAATTTCTATTCTATAATGCAACAATTTCAAATCTTACGTATATACTGTCAATTAATTCTTTCTTCTCAAATTGTTTTTTTTTTTCTTTTTAAGTTCATCTACTGTACATAAAAAAATTCAAATATCAAAATTATAACATTCACCCTATGTAATTTGTTCGAATAAAAAAAATATTTACTTCAACATAAATTAAATAACTCTTTAAAGTGCACTCAAGAAAATATTATTTTTAGCTTAAATATCTTTGTATCCATAATAAACTTTTCTTTCGTTAACATCTTCCATAATAGTGTTAAAGGCACAATTTTAAAGTATGTAATGCTAGTTGTTTTATAGAGCAAATATATATATAAATAAATATATATATATATATATATATATATATATATATATATATATATTTGCAGGTATAAAATTCAATTTTTTTCTTGTGAGTTCTTCAATTAAACAATGAATATGATTTAATATGCATATATATTGAATTTTATTTAGAATTTTATTAGTTATTCAATTAAACAATGAGCATGATTTAATATACATATATATATATATATATATATATATATATATATATATATATATATATATTAAATTTTATTTAGATGATTGATACAACTTCAGAGAAGATTGGTGAAACAAACAGTCAAAAAAAGAATATGGAACAACTGATGGCGCCACATGTTGGGATGTTTTTTGAAACAATGGAACAAGCTACAAACTATTACGAAAATTATGGTCGGCAAGAAGGATTTTGGATTCGTATTTGATCTTTATCCAAGACTAGATTAGGTTCAAATGACGTGACTAGTATAAAATTTGTATGTGCTCATCAAGGGAAGTATAAGAGATCATGAGAGCTAGATGAAGAAGAAAAAGATGATAAAGAGATCACTGGTGTAATTTGTAGTTCACTTTGCCTTTTTATCTTTACAAATGAATAAGTTCAGGCTTCATGATCAGGAATTCTGAGATGTTTGTGGGAATTCTGAAATGTTTGTGTTTAAAAAAAAAAAGATTTCACTAATTTACATATGAAAGTTAGACCTTTTAAACTCAAGTTAGACTTATTTATCAAGAAAGAAGAGAAATTAACATTGAAAGAAATGAAATTAATTGAAGAGTAAAAATTTAAAAAAATCGCAATAGTAGAAGAGGAAATATAAATTTGAATAGGAAATATTAATTAGATATTATTTAGGAAAGTGAATCTAGGAAAAAGGAAAGAGGAAAGAGGAGAGAGAAAATAAATAAATTAATGAACAAAAATGAGAAGGAAATAAAATGAAAATCAATTCTAATAATTCTAAACCACCCAAATCTCATAAGTCTAATGGTTGAAAAATCGTGTTAAATCTTGTGTTAAAAATTGTGTCCCCCGATCCCTCCTCACATATATATATATATATATATATATATATATATAAATTATCATGTCAGTGTACACTGATATAAATTCGTCAGTGCATTGTATGTTGACCATTAGATTTACATACTTTGACTCAAAGTGTATGCACTTGTCAAAGCTTCTCCATAATCAGTGGTCTACATACAACGCACTGATGTAAATTATATCAGTATGCACCGATAGAAAAACCATTATATATATATATGGGTTTAGCTGTGTTACTGGGATTCTATTCCTAATAACATTACTTGGCTCTGAATATGAGAGTCCAGTTCTATCTGGCTGCCATGTGGAAGCTAAATTTAAAATCTTGATAGGTAGCAAAATGTTACTATCTAACAAAATTAATTAAAAAATGTTTTAGCCATTTATATAGTAAAAAAATTATTAATTTTCAGAAATGTTTAAAATAAAAGGAAAATATATTTTTAAAAAATAAGAGTCATCAAAACGAAAAGATAATTAAATAAAAATAACGTGTACTTAAAAAAATATTTTAATTATTGATAAAGTACAAAATTTAATTAAAAATATTTAAATGTTTATTTTTTTTAATATAAATGATCAAAACAAAAAGATAAATATAAAATGTTAAAATTAGTAAAATAAAAAAAATCATAACAAGTAAATGTAAAATTTAACCGATATGGCGTATCTTAGAAATCATTTCAATATAAATATTCCAAGTTAATGTGATGTTGCAACTTTAACGTTACATGTAACCATACTTTTGTTATATATAGTCACCCTGACGTAATATATAATAAGTGCATTTTAGTACGTAAAAACTAAAACTTAAAATGTAACCATTATGACATAGCTCGTAACAATTCAAACGTAAATGTTGCTAGGTAACATGATATTGTAAATTTAATGTATAATGTAAACAATATAATGTAGATAATAACCATTTATGCATAAATGTTGCAAGTTAACATGATATTGCACCTTTGATGTTACATGCACCCATACTCATATTACACGTAACCACTCCAACATAGCATATAACAATAATATTTTAAAGTGTAAAAACTAAAACTTAAAATGTGCTCAATTGACATAGCTCGTATCTGGGGGTGGACACAAAATCCGGAACCGAACCGAACAAAAAAAATAGTGTTCAGTTCAGTTTGTATCTTCTATTTGTTTCAAACCGGTTTGGATTTTGGAAAACCGAATAGTTTTCAGTTCAGTTCAGTTTTTAATATCCAAAACTGGTTTGAACCAATGAACCACTCTATAAACCGATGAACCAATGAACCACTCTATATATTATCCTTTTATCTCTTTCAGAATACTCTCACTCTCTCAGCCGCCCTCTCTCCTCCATTCTCTTGAATGACCCTCTCCATCTCTTCAACACCCTAGACTTACCACCCCTAGCTCTTGCCTGGAAATCTATCATCAGATGCACTCCCCAAATTATTGCTAGAAATTTCATTTGACTTAGATTCTTCTTCTATCTTTGTCTTTTTTTAAGTTTCCTTTTCTTCTTCAGAAGTTAATGAAAATCCCATTTTTGCCCTTAGGTGTTCCTTCTAACTCTGCATATCCTTTCCAAGAAAATGCATTTTAGTGATTCAAAACAGATACTAACAAGTGGGTATTGCTTATTTTTTTTAGCAATATCCTATTTTCTCTCGTTTAGTTATGTTGTAGATTATCAAAATGTTTTCTTTGTTTTTGTTCTATTAATTTTTTCGTGGATTATGAATAAATTTGAGGGATCTGACTTCTAAGATTCAATGATGAGGGGATTGGTTATGGTTGTAGGTCCTTTTCGGTGCGGTGAAACACATTTTATTTGTATTATATATTGTGTTAACTGAAAATTTGCTCTTGGAAAGGAATTTCAATTAACACCCTTAACCCACTACCAAGTAGGGAGATACCTCGTACCATGGTTTTATATGAACAAGAAGTAAGGTAGATGGAGCAATATGTAGGAGAAGATCACCCTGCCCGTCGGGGCTTCGAGCATAAGGAGAAGATATGGCGTTTGAGATTCCCTTGCTGGTGGGAGGGGGCTAGTCTTAGTCGTTAGTCCATAGTCTTGGTACCCGGTCTCTTCTTTAGGTTTCCTTCATAGTTCCCTAATCTAAATAGAATGCAAGGAAGAAGGATAAGGGAGCTAGGACTAGTGGGATTGGTACCTAGCTCACATACGTGCATAATAAAGGCGATAAATGAGAGAACGACAATTCTATTGGTAGAAGTGGACTGATCTAGCGGGAAAAAGCATTACGAATGATCATATGCTGAAAAACCCCCAAGCAGTACTAAAGGAAAAAGAGATATCCTTATATATATATATATATATATATATATATATATATATATATATATATATATATATATATATATATCATAAGAAGTGATTCGAGGAGCTTATAAATAGCAAAGTAGTACAACATATGTGCTCCGGAGAGCTTACAATAGTAATTGATTGCTAAACGGTAGTATTTTCTTTGTAGAATAGTTAAATCTCGGATCAGCTCCGGGCTCTCATTTAGGCATGCCTTTCAAGGAAAGGACTTTGTTATATTTATAGGTCCTAATTCTTGTTGACCTCTCCATTAATTTAGTTAATCAATTCGAAATAATAGAAACACTGATTTGACATCGATGAAGTTGACTATTTTCTCATTAATGGCGTTGCGAATGTCCATTAAGGAGTTGACTAAACTCTCATTAATGAGGTTGATTATCTCCATTATTATGGTTGACAATCTCCATTAATGGTGTTGTGAATGATCATTAAAGAGTTGATTATCATCAGTAATAGGGTTGATTATCTCCATTAATAGGGTTGACTATCTCCATTAATAGGTTTTATATGGCAAAAAAGTCAAGTCTCTCTTCTGCCTTGTTGGAGACTTCCTGCCATTGTTTCCTATTCTAGAGGGGTGGAATGTGCTTGGTGGATCGGTCCAGGATAGGTACCGTGGTACTAGAGTATCAGGTACCTGGTGCGGTTTCCTCCTTAGCGCGCTAGAGCTTTCTCGCTACCGCTCTCCATGTTGGAAGATCTGATACACTTGTCGGACCGGTCTTGGACTGGTGTCGCGGTACTAATGAACCGGGTAGCTGGTACCATGGTACCGGTACTCTCTGACATCAGGGGACTGGCACACCAAGGTGTCGACCTTTCTAAATCATGGTCTTGATACTTCGTGGTACTAGGGATTCGGGGTGGTCGCGGTCTATGTACTATCAGAAATCGGTCCAATGGAAAATTCTTCTTAGGATCTCTACCAAAAAAGGCTGTTGACGAATGCCGTTTTGTACATTTACAATAGCTCAACAAACAAAATTTATAAAACCCGATTTGCACTCAAATTGGTAAACAATATAGTAACAAGTATGGGTATTGTCCACAATATCGTGTTATGTCTAAGTGATCAAATCATGCTCTAAAATAAATGCAAGAAAAGTAAATTGTAATGGATGATATGTGGAAATCAACGAGGATGCAACTAAACCTAAACTACTCAAAATGTAACAAGTTAGTAAATTGAAACTATATATGGACAATGGTATGGGAAATGATGCAGTCATAACATAAATGACAGGGAATCCACTTAGAGATTATAAAACAATCGATTAATGAGAGTCAATTTATCTTTGAAAGTGATTTGGAATCAACAATTCTCATTCACGAGTCACGACTACTAGGCCGGATTTGGAGAATCGAAGACTCTAACCACATCAAATTTCTATTGCTCAACTACTAGGCTGGCTTATAAGAAAGTCACTCTTGAGGTCTAGATAAATTCTATGATTGAGATGGCTTGGAAGGACATATTCACAATCCAATCTCTACCATTAGGACCCAAATGCATAGGAAGGGCATATTCACTACACATCCATCTCATTCAACTTAGCTAATTTAAGCACCTTAAAAGTGATTATCTCTTTGGCTTAAGAGAGGGCATATCAACCCAATCCAAGTAGATGTGTATTTCAATATTACAAACTCAAAATATTTTGATAATCAAAAGAATCAAGAGAGGGCATATTTACTCAATTCTAAGTCAATCAATAAGCAATTAATGCATTGAATGAAATTCACTAATCAAATCATAAAAATCTAATGGATAACCCACAATTCATGTGTTCTTACATCATCCCCAAATTGGTCTAGCTACTCATGTCTATTACAAGAATGAAACAAAGATAAGAGAAAAGCAGAAAACCCATAGATGACTCTTCATTATTGAAGCTCCAAATTGATCTCCTTGCTTCATTTTTGTTGAGTAGATGATGAAGATGATATGAGAAATGAATGGGTTTTTGGATGAGATGAGAGAGAAAGGAATTCCTAGATCTAGAGAGAGAAAGGAATTCCTAGATCTAGAGAGAGAAAATGGTTATGAATGGGTGAATACGTGTGTGTTAGAAAGTGAAGAGAGTTTTTGAAATTTTCAAAGGATGTATTATAGGATTCTCGACTTAGGTCTGAAAAAGCTGATGTG
The DNA here is from genome assembly GCA_032871835.1 of Dipteronia dyeriana. Lineage (NCBI taxonomy): Eukaryota > Viridiplantae > Streptophyta > Magnoliopsida > Sapindales > Sapindaceae > Dipteronia > Dipteronia dyeriana. Next base: position 31,381,679 of record CM065298.1, read on the forward strand.
ACTGTCCTGATGCACCAAATGCACGGGTTGTGGGCGGGTTAGGACCCGTGCAGTGAGCCGATACTCTAATTTCTAGCTATTGGGTTTAGTGGAATGTGCGAGTTTATACACGGTTTGGAACCCGCGCAGTGACCTGATGCACTTCCCTGCTCCTTACTCAGCTCTCGGGTTTCTTCAAGTACGTGAATTTACGCGATTGGTGCATGATTGATGCACGGGTTGTGTGCGGTTCATGACCCGTGCATTTCCCAGTGTCATCCTTCCCTTCACAATGTGCGGGTTGTGCACGGGTATGAACCCACGCATGACCAGTGCACTTGGCCTCTGTGCTTGATCAAAATCTTATCATTTTCTCGTACAATTCTGTGTCTTACCTTCACTCATCCGTATTGTACATAATTGCTTGTAATCATATCAAATGAGACAAAGTGAATGGAAATAAAGGCCAACATATATGACAATTTTGGCACGATCAAATACCCTAAACCTTTGCTCGTTCTCGAGCAAACTCTAGAAAAACAAATAAGTCAAATAAAAATGACTTGACCTCAAAACAAATAATTCAATAAGTCGCATGTCCAACTGGTGATGAGATGCAAGGATGTGTGATAGAGAGAATTAGGCATATGCAAAGTAATCTAAAACAATTCAAAGGCACTTGGGGGAAACTCGCACTATCACGAATCCCACACCTAAGAGCGTTCTCATATTGAAAACTACTCACTTTTACATATTGAGCATAATTCTCTTCGACTCTAGACCTCACCCAGCTTAACTCTCTTTCTTTCGCTTATAATCCTAAGTTCACACTCATTCAAGGTATGCATTGATGGAATTTATGCATAGAAATCTAATGCATTATATACAATATTCATTCAAAGACCGTTAATGTGTGTGAACTAACCTAGGAATGATTCACTATTCCATGAACGTAGAAGATCAGGCATCAACAAACATTTCCAATGAAGACATATCATGGATCAACTAAGACTTTTCCCTTTGGCTGAAATAGGGCCATGAGGTTGGATGTGGTGAACAAATAAATGGGAAAATTTTGAGTTCAAAATTCATCAATCATGTCTAAACATACTCACACACCCCATACAAAGCTCTATTACACATTGATTACATTAGTGTCTAGGCATCACATTTCACACATACTTTGTGCTTACAATGTAGTACTCTTCATTGGGGGTACCTTTACAATTAATTTCATGGCTCCTTTATTTCTTTTTTATTTTTTCTTTGTTTTTTTTGCACACACACATGACACTCTTACAATTTGGCTCGAAGTGTAATTTTGACACTATTCCATTTTAAGCCTATGTTTGCATAACACAAGATTGCCTAAACACACGCTTTTCGTACATATGAGAGCTACTTGTCTGTCACCCACACAACACACACACCCTTACATGATGGGCAATTAAAAAGGGTTGGCTTGTGTTTGGCTTATGGTTATAAGGTTAATTATGGTTTCAAATGAAAAAGGTAAGTGTTTTGGCCATAAAATTGGCTTTGGAGCACACAAAGGGACATAGGAATGTGTTTGGGCTTTTAAGTAGCTAATGCACACATTGCCTAAGATCATGTCCACAATTAGTCTTTCAAGGGAATGATTGCATCCATCAAACAGTCCACCATATGTATGAGATGTATGTTCTTTAGCATGTGACACTTATGACGAACAGAGTGTTTAAAGAATTAAAAGAACTAAAAGAATTATACACTCGATGCATTCTTGTGTTTGTGAACTCATGGGTGTCTCCACTATTAGAAAAAGGTGCAATAGCACCGAGTCCCCTAAAATCAAGCACACACAGAATGGGACTAGCCTATGACAATACAAGTATAACCCACAAGTGATAAAGATTTGTTGCACAAGCTCACAATGCATCTATAGATTCGCCAAAAGCACACGCTCAAGGCATCACATCCAAGTTAGTGAAAGCTTGAAAATTTGGCCATTGCGACAAAATATAAAAATTTGGACCAAAAATAACAAATACATGACTCAAGACAAATAAAAAGATGACTCAACAAGGCGTCCACACCCCTAAACCAAAACTCAACATTGTCTTCAATGTTGAAGACTAGAGAGCCTGACCTAGTGGCGAACACCTAACTTGACACAACAAAGTAGTACTAATCGTGCACAATAAAGGCCAAAACAAAATAAAGACTCAAAAGGCTCAATATAAAATAAGGCAATTCACTACAATATCTCAATGAAGCACATGCATCGAAATAGGAAACCTAACCATATTAATCATAATCATGCAAAATTGTTGGCATGGTAGTGAAACAGCCCCAAACCAATTTTCTACTATATGCTCAACATCTACACATGGTATATGCATGATTCTAAAAACTACCCCCAAACCGAATTGAGTTGTATCAAAAGAGAGTCATGTAAATCATTTTCATATCCACATAAGCCTTTGGCTTATCTAATCAAAATTGAAATAATCAATGAATGCAAAACTGTGGAAACCAAAATTGTATAATCAATCATAAGTGTTTCCAATAACAAATATTCACACACAACAATGATATTCAATGACAGTGTCATACATTCATATTCACATTTGTACAAACAAAAGATATATAGAGATAAAATGCAAGAGGTTGAGATAGAAAGATAAAACCGATGTGAAATTTTAAGAGTCTAAAACTTTGAATAGGTTCCCACCCTTTTTATGGGTACTCTTGGCTTGCTTGTCCCTCCATGACTTGTAAGTGGCCGGTGTGTCGAATCCAAGAGATGAAGAACCTAACCTTGAAGCACAAACTTATTCACAAGGGTTAATAGTCACAACACATATCTTAACCCAAAAATACTCTCAAACAAATAATGTCCCAAAAAATCTAGAATTATCACCATTCACCATCATTCAAAACTAAACAAGAGAACTATCAAACAAAATAAAAATGTAGTAAAATAAATGAGTTCAACCCTAGATGTACTAAATAAAACTAATAAGAGTTCAAATATCTTGGCAAGAAAATAATACGGGTCAATGGTAGGCGCTTTGAAGTGAATAACTACTGAGTTGCTTGTTTCTTCCTTTTACCGTGCACAACCAATTTCACAATCTGTTCTTTTCTGGTGCCTGGGTAGTGCATGGGTGTACTTCCTATGCACAACACCTGTTGCAACTCGTTTGCACTTGCACCTTTGTCTTGCTCTTCCGGATCCTCAATTTATTGACTTGAGTTCCTACATACGAGGAATATCTCCATAAAACTACTACTTGCCTTATTCTTTACTATCACAAACAAACATGAAAATAAAACACACAATCTTAAAATAAACTACACAATAAATTTTCTCCTAACCCAAAACTACCCAAACACAAACAATCTCACATCACTCAAAATAGAGGGCAACATGAAGACAAAGAGAAAATAAATTGTGTAACTCAAAACATGCATCAAGATGTTCAATGTAATGCATTCAAAATGGAGAATGGATCAATCGAAGGTGGTCTGATCGGATGGGGAGGTCCATTATTCTTAATCACCTATATGGGTGCCAATGACACCCCTAACCTTCCCTTTCCATTTCGTCTATATTCATCCAACAAATCCTTCATAACTCAAATTTGTTTAACTTTTGATGGGTTCTTTCTAAACTTTTGTTGACTTTTCTTAAATTTATAAAACTTAGAGCATTGGACCTTGATGTTCCCTTTCTTAGAACAAAAGAAACAAGAAAAAGGGTGATGAGAAGAACTCCCTTTATATTCATTGTGTTGGGATCTTTGATGTTGCCTCCATTGAATAATCTTCACTTCCCTTTATACCATGTCAAGTTGGACTAAGTAGTCACATTCTTTGACCTTGACAATCTTCAATTATTCTTCTTTCTTGTCCCATTGCTCTTTCACTACCTTTAACGCACTTGCTTTTTGCTTCACATCCATCATCAATCTTGTAGTCTTCCTTTCACATTCTTCCTCAATTTTTTTTGACAATGTAGCAAGGTCCACTAGATCTTTGGCTTTAGACTCTCGTTCTTTTGTAAGGCTTCCTAATTGTTTTTCCAATTTTTGGTTGGTGGAAGACAACTTATGCACTTTGTCCTTTAAAAATGCATTTTCACCCTTAAGAAGCTTCACCTCACACCTCAGTTTCTCATTCTCCTTTTCAAGCTCAATGTCTTTAGCCACTTCTTCAAGCACTTTTTCATCAAGATTAACCTTTTTCTCAATGATTCCATCTCGATAACCTTCTTCCATCTCCGAGGCCAATTCAAATGCTTTGACTAACTCCTTTTCCTTTTTCGGCTCATTGGTACTTCCACCGTGAAACACCCTCAGTCATTTACTCTTTGTTCAGAAAATACATCTGAATTTGGTGTGACTTTATCCTTAACTAATTCTTCACTTTTGCTCTAAATTGTCTCTAATTCCTTGGTATGTTCATTGGAACTAAGAGATATGTCCTCGTCTTGCTCTTGTCTTCTTTCTAATTCTTTCAACATTTTTGCCAACATCCTTTCCATATTTTGACAGGTAACCTTTATCCCATTAGATTGACTGACCTTCTGAATGTCATTGTCCATTTTTTCTAGTGATACCTGGTGTAAGGGTAGGAAATCCATCATCATCTGCCCAATCGACTGCATTAAGCTTCTCATTTCTTTTTCAAATGATATGGCCCCAAAGTCTGGCCATGAGAAGTAGTCCATACGTCCCGAAACAATATGAACAAAAAATACCAAGAGCAGTAAAAAGAAACAAAAGAAACTAAAAATACTAAAAAGAATACTAAAACAATAAATTACTAACTAACTAACTAAAGCAAAAATCTAATCAAGGCTATATACGTCGATCCCCGACAACGGTGCCATTTTGATGAGTGATGTTTTGTATATGTAAAATAGCTCGTCAAACAAAATTTATAAAACCCGATTTGCACTCAAATTGGTAAACAATATAGTAGCAAGTATGTGTATCGTTTACAGCGATCGTGTTATGTCTAAGTGATCAAATCATGTTCTAAATTAAATGCAACAAAAGTAAATTGTAACAGATGATATGTGGTAATCAACGAAGATGCAACTAAACATAAACTACTCAATATGCAACAAGTTAGTAAATGAAAACTATATATGGACAATGGTATGAGAAATTATGCAATCAAAACATAAATGATGGGGAATCCATTTAGACATTGTAAAACAATTGATTAATGAGAGTCAATTTATCTTTGAGAGTGATTTGGAGTCAACAATTCTCACTCACGAGTCATGATTACTAGGCCGGATTTGGAGAATAAAAGACTCTAACCACATCAACTATTAATTGCACAACTACTAGGTTGAATTATAAGAAAGTCACTCTTGAGGTCTAGATAAATTCTATGGTTGAGATGGCTTGGAAGGGCATATTCACAATCCAATCTCTACCATTGGGACCCAAATACATAGGAAGGGCATATTCACTACACATCCATCTCATTCAACTTAGCTAGTTTAAGCACCTTAAAAGTGATTATCTCATTGGCTTGAGAGATGGCATATCTACCCAATCCAATCAGATGTGTATTTCATTATTACAAACTCAAAAGATTTTGATAATCAAAAGAATCAAGAGAGGGCATATTTACTCAATTCTAAGACAATCAATAAACAATTAATGCAATTAATGAAATTCACTAATCAAATCATAAAAATCTAATGGATAACCCACAATTCATGTGTTCTTACATCATCCCCAAATTGGTCTAGCTACTCATGTCTATTACAAGAATGAAACAAAGAGAAGAGAAAAACGGAAAACCCATAGATGACTTTTCATTCTTGAAGCTCCAAATTGATCTCCTTGCTTCCTTTTTGTTGAGTAGATGATGAAGGTGATATGAAAAATGAATGGGTTATTGGATGATATGGGAGAGAAAGGAATTCCTAGATCTAGAGAGAGAAAATGGTTATGAATGGGTGAATGCGTGTGTGTTAGAAAGTGAAGAGAGTTTTCAAAATATTCAAAGGATGTATTTATAGGATTCCTGATTTAGGTTTGAAAACGTTGATATGGCTGTCCTAATGCGCCAAATATATGGGTTGTGCGTTGGTTGGGACCCGTGCATTGACCTGCACAATAACCTGATACTATATTTTCCAGCTCCCGGGTTTAGGGGAATGCGTGGGTTTGTGCACGATTTGGAATCCGCGTAGTGACCTGATGCACCTCCCTGCTCCTTGCTCAACTCTCAGATTTCTTCAAGTGTGTAACTTTACGCGATTGGTGTGCGAGTTGTACGCGGTTCATGGCTCGCGTATTTCCATGTGTCATCCTTCCCTTCACTGTGTACGGGTTGTGCGCGGGTACAAACCCGTACATGACCAGCGCTCTTGGTATTTGCACTTGATCAAATTCTTGGCCTTTTCTCGTACAATTTAGCGTCTTACTTTTAATCACCCGTATTTTACCTAATTGCCTGTAATCATAACAACCGAGCCATAAGATACGAACAAATATCCGAGAACGAGACAAAGTAACTGGAAATGAGGGCCAAACTATATGACAGTTTTGACACGATCAACTGTTAACAGAAATCCCCTTGACTTGAACACCGGTACCTAGTTGAGGTTAGAGTCAGGATTTGTGATGCTTGAAGAATTTTGCTCATTGCTTTTTATTGATAACCATTACTTTAAACAAGAAATGTTCCTAGCATAGTTGGCTTAGGCGAATTAGGGTACTGGTCATTCCAGCATCAGTCGTCTTAGTACTAAGGCGAAAAGATCCTGGTAGGCAACTAAGACCACTTTCATACTTGGCCTTTATGCAAAGGCGAAACATAGGCGAATCTAGGTACCTAACATTCCTGTAAAAAAAATGAGTGGTGGCAGTCCACAGATGGGGATATTCCTTTTGCTGGAATTTTTGACGCTCTAGTTATTATAAAAATTTGATAAAAGAGTAAAGTGAGATATGACAGACCGTATTGCTTGATTGTTTCGGGATGAGGTTTCGATGGCCAATCTAGGTATCTGGCATTCAAGGTCTCTTTTACATAGGCGATGCATAGGTAAATCTAGGTACCTGGCATTCATGTTCTAAGAATCCTGGTACATAGGTGAAACTCTACAGATGAAACATAGTCGAATCCGGGTATCTGGCATTTATGTTCTTGAAATCTTGGAACTTAGGCAAACTGGCGAAAAGATCCTTATAGGCATCTGATGCCACTTTAGTACCAAGTCTTTCCTTAGAGAGATTGGGTTCCGTTCAAGGCTTACCAGGATGCTAAAGGTCCCGACATAATTGGAGAGGAGCCACAAGGCCTTGTAGTGGTGCTGTTGCTCCAGAGGCTTTCTTAGGTATGTAGGTGGCCTTAGCAAATATGAGAGGGCTCTAGGCTCTCCTCGATTAGATCAGGACTTTGGTGGCTCGTTAGGGTGCTGAATGACCTGGTACAAATGGAGAGGAACCACCGGCATTGCAGCGGTGTTGATGCTCCAGAGGCTTGATTAGGCATGTAGGAGGCCTCAATAAATATGGGAAGCCTCTGGGCTCTTCTAGATCTGATCGAGATTTTAGTGGCTCGCTAGGGCATTGAATGGTCCGGTATAATTGGAAAGGAGCCACCACCCTTATACCGGTCCAGAGGCATGCTTGGGATCTTAGAAGTCCCCAACAACTGAGATGAGGCTTTGGACCTTCCCAAAAAGAGTCGTTATAATAGTGGCATACTTGGGCATTGACCGACTTGGTTCAATAAGTGGTAATCCACTAGCCTGATACTGGTTTAGAGACATGCATGAGATCTTAGAAGTTCTCAGAAACTGAGATGAGGCTTTGGACTTTCCTAGAACAAGTCTGAACCACAATAGCTCACTTGGACGTTGAATGACCCGGTATAAAAAGTGAGGGGACACTGGTTCTCTATCGGTCGTGCCACTCATAGTGGATCTGGTGGATAGAAGATATACTGGTAGTGGAGCAAATATTCTTTAAAGAAGCATGAGAAGTGCAACTCTACTACAATGGAGCTCTAGATGTATCGGAGCAGTTCTACTTTAGAGGAGCCCTTTATATGAAGAGTTGCTATAGTAGGGCTCCACATGTGTATGAGCAGGTTCGCTACAAAAGGGCAACATAGTAGGTCGACTTTACTAGGAGTCCCATACACCATATTTGCTCCCATTACAAAAAAATGGTCTTTTTCGACATCTAAATACCTTCGGAAAAGATGATTTCCCATCAGAAATACGCTTTTCCATCGAAAAATGGCCGTCGGAGGCTGTCACATTTGTCGTAAATAACAATTTACCGACGAGCTGTCACAAATATGACCATTTTCGATGGTCAATACCGTTAGAAGAATAAAATTGCCATCGATAATAGTAATCAGAGGTGGTCAAGTTTACTAGTATTTATGACGGCTTATCTTTATTTTCGACGGGGATTGGCTGTCGGAAAAAGTTTAATGAAAAAAAAATGACACGCGCCACCCAGCTATTTCTATGCATTTCATGTGGCTTGAACCCATGATAGATAATTGTCGTATGTAAATTTTACTAGATGTACACGTCATCGACAAAGAGGATAAAATTGCTAGGTGGACGTCCAAATAGGCATTCAGAAAGTATCCTGCAAGACATCACCAAAGAAGAGAACGCCTGAATAAACAAGTATTGAACAAAACCTACTCGGGGTTAACTGATGTCATATACTACTCGGGGTCAGTTAAAGATACTCGGGGCTAGTTGATGACATTTTCTACTCGGGATCAGATGACGTCACTCGGGACCAGCTGATATCGTGTTCTACTCGGGACAAACATGAAGAAAACCGAATAAAAAGCCCAGTGTGTAGCTCACACGAATCGAGTCAGTAAGATACGCGAAGATATCTATATCAAATAGGAATTCTATGAAGAACAAAATATCAAGCAGAAAGGGTTCCTAAACATGCAACAATTTTATTTCTTCAAAAAGACTACGTAATTATAAGGAAATAAGTCCTAACTGGACTACATTACTAGAGTCCCATTCGATCTCAATACAAGTCTCCGAAATAGGAAAGAAGACAAACTACTTCGAACAAGTAAAGAATCATAATTAAATACAAAGATCTTTTATTACTTGTACAAAGAGGATTAGGGTTCTATGGACATATAAATAGACCCATAATCTCGTCACAAAACAGAGAATATACAGAAATCATATAACAAAATACAGAGAGAAAAAGAGAGATCGAGGGTTGTAATTCTTTTCAATAGTGGATTTTGGCTCGGTTGATCAATCAACCACCCGTGGACGTTTCTCCGGTCATTGGAGTTTTACCACGTAAAACTTGCGTTTGATTTCTTTCTCCTTCTCTCTCTCTCTCTTTGAAATCACAGCTAAAATCCAATTCTTGTTGACTTTTTCCATATATCCAGAAACCAACGTCAACAATTGGAGCTAGAAAGAGGGGCTGCACCTCCGATTTAATTAAAGGTAGTGGCAGAAAGCAGAAGCAGAAGCAGTTCTGGGGATGTCCAAAAATCTCCAGATAACTTCCATGTTGGCAGTAGCTAGCGAGATCTCTTTGTAACCACGGAGAACCAACCAACATTCCTGACAGGAATCCAGTAAGTTCCTTCGACCAGCGAAGACCTGATATAACGCTTTCGAGAGGCGCTGCAACAGTTGGTGGCAAACGCAACAAAGAAAGGAGTTGATCTACTGGCTATAGAAGAAGCACAACCTCCTAACCTCCCACCTGCAAGGCTTTGTTCGGTTGTAGTGGGGCCAGAACTAAATACACTGGAAGCCAAAAGGAACTCGACTCCAATTAATCAGGTTGAACGTGTGACACCTAAAGAGGGACAGCCATACCAGAAGCAGAACCATGATCAGACAGCCCATACAAGACACCGTAATCATGACCAGTACAGGGATCGGTCGTCATCAGAAGATAGCGATTTGCACTATCGCAAGCGTCATCATGGAACCATACGCCTGTAAGAATCAACCAGTGAAACTCGACATCAAAGTGAAGAGCCAGAGAGAGGAATGACAATCACCCAGCGGTTCAATCATCATGGGAGTCCAGTGGGAGACAAAGATGTTGTAATTCAGAGCCTAACTCGAGAGGTCGAGAACAATAGGCATCAAATGGACACACTGGTCAGAGGTTATGGGTACAACGATTTATCTGACGACGATTCTGACAGTCCATTCACTAGGAAAATCTTACAGACCTCATTCCTAGAAAGGTTCAGGATGTCGTATGTGGAGCAGTTCAAGAAAGATACAGACCCTAAAGAACACGTCAAACGCTATAAAAGTGCTATGGCCTAGTATGCCCATAGTGATCCCTTACTATGCCTCAACATTCCACAAACTCTAGGAGACACGGGCTCAAGATGGTTCGAGAGATTGCCCCCAGCGAGCATCAGAAGCTTCAGTGAACTAAGAAGGAGTTTCTCAAGGCAATTTCTGAGCAACGTTCACAGGAAAACATTAATGGCTTACCTTTCTTAGATAAAACAAGGAAAATATGAGTCGTTGAAGAAATACCTGGGGAGATTCGGCCAAGAGGTATCAGAAATCGACAGTGCAAACGATGAGGCGATAATTGTTACGTTCATTAATAATCTACAGAATGGACAACTATCTTTTGACTTAAGAAGAACTCGTCTAACCAGATATTCAGATATGATGGACATGGCGGGAGGATATGCATTAGTCGAAGAAGAAGAATTAGCCACGGAAGGATGCTATATGCATGGAGGAAAACCCGAAAAGGACGCTGAGTCCAAGGTGCAGAACCAAAAGGGAAAACAGAAAGGAAATAACAAAGAAAAAAGTAAGGACGGGGGAAACAAGTGTAATGCCGAACAGACCATGGAGAAATTTCGAGGTAGATACGCCAACTACACCCTTCTTAGAAAAAAGCAGGAGGAAATCTTGGCCATACTGGAAGAGAAAAATCTATTAAAAGAGCCACGCCGATAATCTCAGTTTGCTCAGCGAGATACAACCAAATACTGCAGATTCCACAAGGAAACCGATCATGAGACTTCCAAATGTTACCAGCTCAGAGATTACATAGAGACCCTCATTCGGGAGGGACATCTTCAGGATGTAATCTTAAAAAGAGATGAGAAGTCAGAAATAAAGAAAGAGATCAGGGTGGATCATAGCTCTAGTCGAAATAAAAGGGCCAACCCAGAGGCCAATAAAGTAATACAAACAATATTTGGAGGACCATCCACTGGGAGAAGTGACCGAGAGCGAACGCAGGAAATCAGAGAAGCAGTGGAAGCAAGACATAACTTTGACGTGAATTCGGTCGAGCCAAACCCGAAAAGGGTAAAGGAAGGATGGGTCTCAATAATATTCACAGAAGCAGACTCATATGGGGTCGATGTTCGGCCAAATGATGCCCTGGTTATAAGTACCCGGATTGGTCACCGGGAAGTCAGAAGAATCTTGATAGATAATGGAAGTTCGACAGACATTCTTAATGTAGCCGTCTACAATCAACTCAGGTTGGATCGAAAGGATCTACATCCTTTCCATGCTCCATTCAGAGGATTCAGAGGAGTTGAGGTCAGGTCACTCGGGACGGTAAAGCTACCCGTGAAGATTGGAGTGGCAACTTGCCAGAGAACTGTAATGCTCGACTTTGTAGTGGTAGACTTAGACAATTTGCCTATAATGCGCTGTTGGGTCGACCATTCTTAAATAAAACTAAGGCCGTAACAACCACTTATGCATTAATGATCAAGTTTCCGACAGGACAGGGGATCTGTGTAGTCAAGGGATCCCAAGAGATGGCCCGAAAAGCTAACCTGTCAGTATACAAAGACAAAAATTATGGTGAACAAGTATGCACTATAATGTAGCCGAGTCGGAATAAAGAGTTACTGTCATTCGAATTTGATCCAAGGGAAGAGTCGAATGGGTTAAAAAATGAACCGGTCGAAAAAATTATCTTGAAAGAAGATGAACCAGACAAGAAGGTCAAGATCGAGGCCAATTTGGAAGGAAACGTCAAACAAAGACTCACTAATCTGCTCAAAGAATACAAAGATGTGCTCGCATGGAGTCATGAAGACATGGTCGGGATAGATGCCCGAATAATATCTCACAATCTTGCGGTAGACCCGAATGCAAAACCAGTGAGACAAAAGAGAAGGTCATTCAATCTCGAGAGGAGTCAGGCAATCAAACAGGAAGTAGAAAAGATACTCGCCGTAGGGTCGATTAGAGAGATCAAATACCCTCAATGGGTAGCTAATGTAGTCCTCGTCCAAAAGAAAAATGGACAATGGAGAATGTGCGTAGATTTTATAGATTTGAACAAGGCATGCCCAAAACACAGTTTTCCACTTCTGAGGATAGATCAGTTGGTGGATGATCATGTCAAATTAGACTTGTTGACTCTCGCAATAGCACGATGTCGCAACGATAGTATAGTGACAATGTAGGAATCGTTCCCGCAGGGAAAAAGGTTCTGATTACTAGAACTCAAAGGCTTGTCAACTATTTGAACAATCTAAAAACATTAGTTGTCAAGAATTGCAATAAAGTAAACTAACTCAAACACAAACTAAATTATCTAACTTAACACTTGTAGAAATGTATGGAAAACATGTTAGAACTCGAATCCGCTTTAACCCTCATAATAACACACTTCGACTTCTTTGACTCCTAATTCGTGCGTGTACATGCTATAGATTCGTATTCCCTAAACAAATCTCTAACATCTCTCGATGTATTAGAGATAGTATTTATACATACCCGGAATCTTTCTCAAGCAATCCAGACAATATGTATAGATCCATTAAGCACTTAGAATATAATTTGAACCCTATACGCTAGCCTAATGGTTCTAGCACTTTCTAGTCAAGCATAGTGAACATTTATCTAAGCATTGTCAAATACATCTCTTCTCGGTACTTAGCATCCAACCATAGATCGATTACAAAATGATCAATTAAGTAAAAGCGTTAAGCATTCAAAACATCCATATAGCCACACAAGCATAAAACTAGAGAAATCAAAGAGCCTTTCACATATGAATCAAGGGTTTAAGCATCATCTTGTTCTAACATAAGAATAGTTAGCTCATTCTATACAAAAATAACATAGATGAGCCAACATCAATACAAATCATAAATCAAAATAAAGAAACAAGAGAAGGGTTGATGAGATAAAACTAGATTGTAGCTTCAATCTCTTGTAGCTTGAGCTTCCTTATCTTCCTTGGATCAACCAAACCTTGCCCTAGCTTATCAAACCATGAAGAACTCGGTCCAGAAATGAAGAGAGAACCCAAAATCGTCCAAGTGTAGAGCTGACATGTTGTGTTTGTTAATTCTCAGATCCCCTTTCTCTCACCTCTCTTTCTTCACTTTATAGGCAATAACAAGCCCCCCCACTTGTGTAGGAGAGTCCCATAGACACCCTCTCATCCTCTAGGAACACCCCCATTCACTGTTTAATCAGAGATAAGAGAGGGGGTCCCACAATAAAGCCAATCCTCTGTTCGTGAAATAGAGGTTTCACAATCTGCCATGATGAGCGGTACGAAGTGCGGTTCACTTTGACGCCGCGTACCGCACTTGAGCCATATATAATTTCCTCTGCTATCTTGCATGGTACGTGATGCGGTTGGCGATTCCTTCTGATGCGGTTCACGTACCGTGCTTGAAGCCTTGTACAATTTTCTCTGCCATCTTGCACAGTTCATGATGCGGCTTGCTTCGACGCTGTGTACCACACCTAATCCTCTGCTATCTTACGCGGTATGAAGTGCGGTTCACTTCGATGTTGCGTACCGCACATCCTTATAGTGAAACTGCTGTCCTGCTGCGCAGTACGAAGTGCGGTACACACTTCCTTCTGGTGTGGTACGCGTACCGCACTTGTCATTCTTTTCGTACAAGAATAACTCCTGGCTATAGAGGACCTGTTTAAGCATTTAGGACATCAAAAGATGGAGTTTGCAGAGAAAACGAGAGCAAAACTATGCAAAATGACGGGTACGTAAAGCATGAAAAACGAGCTTATCAAATACCCCTAAACCATAATTTTTTCTCGTCCTCGAGCAAAACCTGGGACAAAAAAATTGTAAGAGAACTAAACTCTATCTAGATTTACTCTATTTCTTGCTAAATCAACTGAAGAATGAGCTATGGATTTGGGTAAATCAAAATCAGAAAACTAGCATGCTAAGACCACTGAGGAGTGCAAACCAAGGTGCTTCAACCCGAAGGATTGCAATTCCAGGCTACATTGTGACTCTAGATCCAGAAGTATCGAACACAAAAGTCATATGACTGCATTTCGCATTAACTCTAAACCTTACCGGATTCAACTCTCATTTTTCCACACAGATCCTAGGCTCACTCAACAAGCATATGCGCAACACTAGAGTAATGTAAGAAAAGATTAAGAAATGTACATATGAAAATCTTTGAACGTTAGTATTTTAGGAGAAGCGAAAAAGTAAACGAGAATCAGACAATATCATATTACCATGGTAACATTTCCAAAAACAAGACCGTCTCAAGGATCAGCTAGGACTTCTATTTTGTTTCACTGGGTTTGTGTCAATGGCATGGCGAGGCTAGGTTGGTATGGATACAGGTGAGGTTTAGTGATCAAGCTTGGATATTCAAAGTACAAAAATGAGTAACCTTATTTGCTAGCCCAATTTACTAGGCGTTGTCAGCAATCTATTGTCACAACTTTTTCATTCTTTTTCATACATCAAAGAATTAAGTGGCTCTAAAGGTGTTGATTGCCACAACTTTTTCATTCTTTGACATCAATTCTTTTTTTCTTAAACAAAAATCTATATCAAGATGGTTCATTTGGCTGCATTTTGAACTGCATAAATTGCCGAGCTTCTTTATTTAAGCCTTCATTAGAAAACTCAAGTCATGATCATAGCATGTGGTTGGGTTTGTGTTTAGGAATTGTGATGTAGTGTGTAACACAGCTTGATAAATTTTTTAGCACACACGGTTATGGGACGTGTTTAGGCCATTTTCTCAAGTTTCACACGTGAGCCTACTTCATCTCCAAAGGTATAGAACAAACGGAAATGAAACCATGGCAACAAACTCATAAAGAATTACAAACATGCCTAATTCCTAATGATGCCTCCTAAATGCCTAATGGAAAGGTGTATAGAGAGGTAAATAACATTATCGCTCAAGTGACGCATTTCTGGATTCTATAGACTTACTGGGTAGTCTCCACTAATGGCCTAAACATTTCAAGCGCGCTACCCTCTTCACTGGGACACTATAGAGCCCGGCAAGATGTGTGCAAGCCATGTGGTGCGGCTTTAGTAAGCACAACCCTAGTGGTTCAAAGCATGCAACAACTGCCTGAAAAAGGCACAACCCAAAAGCATCTCGTTCGAGCATGATTAGTGCTCTGAAATTCTATTTAGTAAGAAGAACATAATTTTTTGTACAATGTATCATGTTCTCTAAATTTCTATTCCAACACCCCCAAACCAAAACTAACATTATTCTGAATAAAAATTCGAAGCGAAAACTAAATAAATCCGAAAAAATTTCTGAAATATGCTAAACAAAAACCAAAATGAGTTATCTACACATTTCGTATAATAAGCTAAGTTTACTAGTTATAATCAACAAAACAATAATAAAATGGAAAAAACAATCATAAACACAAAAGTTTGAAAGAGATATCCTGGCAGCAGACTGCTAGTGCTATAAGTGTCCCTTTCCTCTATTCTGCCATGCAACTGCCTCCTCTGCTCGAACCCTCTCAACCTCTGCTGCAGCCTGGTCTTCAGAAATTGAGATGCCGGTTGAAGACAGGCGAGGTCTCCTCCTCCGCTGATAAGTCTGGAAGCCCGCTTGCCTCCGGATGTCAGCAAGATCATCTCTCTGATCTCTCATGTGTTCCTCAAAGATATCCAACCTTGAATAGATCAGATCTGTCCTTCCCCTCACTACCTGAAGGCTATCCTCGAGGCCAGTCATACCAAGCTGGATGCCCTCTACAGAGCTCAAAATCTTGGCCAGCATGGACTGCGATGCAGGGTCCTCGTAGTCTTGGTCCTCTTCCTTTGATTCCCTAAATTCGAAATCAGACTCCTCTTCCTCCGGAGAGCTAGATGGACCCTAAGTAATCCTCTGCCCTTTTCTTTCCCTTGGTTTGATTGTAACGTCCTGCCACGATATTTTATTAAGGTCTCCCATGGGGTTGATCTTTACTTCATCCGTGGCAATTTCTAGGACTCTTTCCTTCTTCAGAAGAGTAGTGATAAGGATAGGAAAGATGATTGACCTTGGCTTTGCTTACGGATGCACATTAATCGAGGCTGCCTCTAAAATTGCATTCATTATAATTTGGCCTATATCAATCCTTGTCTGATCTTGGATGCAGCTGAGTAAATCTGCTCTTGGCTCTGAAACTGTAGTTCTATGAGTGGTTGGCAGGAGGGAGAAAGTGTTGAAAAGGTTCCAAAATGCCAACTCCTGAGGAAGCTCTGACTGCTTAATCATGTGACCATGCTCCCACACACCACCATCTGACCCTCTGAGCGCCATAGCCAAACTTGACTTCGTGTTATGCCTGCTCGTGTACCCTTTGCTAAGTTGTGGGTAGTCTGATGTGCCAAAGTGAGCGTTGATCTTGGTGGGATTGATCATGACCGGGGTGTCGCTCACCAAAACCGGTCTACCTTCCTTCACAGCCTCTGGTATCATACTGGCGTAGAACTCTTTTACCAGTGAAACATTAGTGCCCGTCGGGACACTGATAAAATTCTGCCATCCCCGTTGTGTCACTGTCGTGGGGACTGATGTATCATTGAGTTCCACAAGATGCATTCCTCTCTCAAAGATAATGTTCGCGCCGTTGAGCTTTTCCATTCGTCTCCCATAATTACGGTTCCACACACACTGCTACGTCACTCTGGATGATGATCCGATAATCCTCTTTCCAGCAGGAGTGGACTTTGTATTCTTCTTGGGAGGCATCTTTAGTTGTGAGATTATGTTCTTGCAAAAACAAACCAAGAACAACACAAAAACACAAAAACAAACCACAACCACTCTTAGTTCTAGCTCTTAAAAAAAAAAAAACAAAATCAACATGACAACCCAAATCACCTATCTCCTTTTAAGCATTCACAAAATTGAAGCCAAGCATAGCCACAATTATAGCCCAATTTATTGATTATTTTTCCATCATAGGTGAACAAATACTCACATAAATATAAAAAAACAACTCAATCACACCCACATTTACCCTAAAATTGAAATCTCTTCAAAAACCCATAAATCCACACACAAAAATTGCTCAAACAATCTATCAATACTATATTATGGAATTTTGTGTGTGATTGTAGTCTGCATAACAAATTGAAACTCAAGAAAAGCAACTACTAGAAAACCCCCCAAAATTTCGAAACCCTAACCTACCCAATCATACATAAAACTATGCCCTAGCTTATTTTGATTGAATTATGCTTAATCTAGGGCAAGATTCCATGAATAAAAGATAAAGAGAGAGAGAGAGAGAGAGAGAGAGAGAGAGAGAGAGAGAGAGAGAAGAGGAAGTTAGAGCTACATACCCGTTGAAATCGTGGTAGACCTTAGCTTGAGAGAGTTTTGAAAAGAGAGGAGAGAGGGAAGAATAAGAGATGTTGAGATTTTGATTCTTTAAATCTTGAAAATTCTCAAGAGATGCGGTACGAAGTGCGGTTCACTTCGACACTTCGTACCACACTTACCTGCTTATGCGTGGCTCAGCGCTCATTTCAAAGGCTCATGTACGGTATGTGATACTGTTCGCATCGACACATCGTACCGCACCTGGGCATTTAAATTCTTTTGCCAACATGCACGGTACGAAGTGCGGTACACACTTCCTTCTGGTGCGGTATGCGTACTGCACTTCTTGCCAGCCATAGCCTGATGAAGGCTTTCCTCTTGCTCTAGGCTTTTCCAGACTTTTCTCCCTCCTGTTTACACTCTTTAACTCTTTCAAAAACTCACAAAATCACATCAAATGTGAAGGTGAAAATGGGTGATTCATCATGCAATAAAACCAAAAACAAATATACCATTCAAAAGGAAATTTAAATTAATACTGAAAACTAAACTTACTATTTACAGATATGGTACCTTTCCTTCGTTCTCAGGTGGGGTCTCAGAGGTGGATTACCTCCATGATTTGATCAGTCTCATGCTCCCGGTAGATTTTCAGCCTTTGTCCATTTACCTTGAAGCTTTCCCTTGCGTCATTTTCAATCTCCACCGTTCCATATGGGAAAACATGCTTCACAGTATATTGGCCTGTCCATTTGCTCTTCAATTTTCCAGGGAAGAGACGAAGTCTTGAGTTGTACAGTAAGACTTGATTACCCATCTGAATATCCTTCTTCACCAATCGATTATCATGCCATTTCTTACTTTTCTCTTTGTAAATCCGGGCATTCTCATAAGCATCTAGACGCATTTCGTTTAGCTCATTCAACTGGATGAGTCTCTTTACCCCAACAGATCTCATATCGAAGTTTAATGCCTTTAATGCCCAAAAGGCTTTGTGCTCCAACTCAACTAGAGTCTTGAAAAAGGTTATGTATGCCTATAATGCATCATCGAGCTGTTTTGCCCAATCTTTTCTCCGAACCCCCACGGTCTTCTCTAGAATACTTTTGAGCTCGCGGTTCGATATTTCATCTTGCACGTTTGGTTGCGGATAGTAAGGAGTGGTCACTTTATGCCTTACACCATATTTTCTAAGCAATGTTTCAAAATGCTTATTGCAGAAATGTGACCCTCCATCACTCACTATTGCCCTAGGCGTGCCAAACCGTGAGAAAATATGCTTCTTCAAAAACTCAGTGACTATTTTCGCATCACTTGTTGGAGTGGCCACGGCTTCAACCCATTTGGACATATAGTCCACTGCTACCAGTATGTATTGATTCCCGTGTGAATTTGGGAAAGGGCCCATGAAGTCTAGACCCCACACATCAAATCATTCCACTTCCAACAAGAAATTCAATGGCATTTCATCCCATTTACTGATGTTTTCGGTTCTTTGGCACTGGTCGCACGTTTCTACAAAGCTTTCATGCTGTTCGGATTCCACCAAAATGTCCCCCACACTCTCTGGAGTGACAATGGCCTAAAACGCTATTCATCTCATCTTCCGGTAAGCACCTTCTTATCATTCCATCCGCGCAAGTTCGGAACAACAAGGGCTCATCCCATAAATACCACTTTACTTCATGCAAAAACCTCTTCCTCTGGTTATAGTTCATGTCAATGAGCATAATATCAGTAGCTAGATAGTTCACATAGTCGGCAGACCATGGAACCATAAGATCTTTTAGAGCGAAGATTTGCTCATCTGAAAACTTCTCATTGATTGGAATCACTACCTCTTCCTTTTCATCTCTTTCTAACTTGGATATGTGATCTGCTACAAGGTTCTCTGTTCCTTTCTTGTCCTTGATTTCCAAGTCGAACTCTTGTAGGAGTAAAACCCATCTTATCAAACGAGGCTTCGCGTCTTTCTTGTTCAACAAATACTTGATGGCTGCATGATCTGTGTACACAATAACCTTTGAACCTACCAAGTATGATCTAAACTTGTCGAATGAAAACACTATAGCCAAAAGCTCATTTTCTGTTGTTGCATAATTGACTTGGGCGTGATTCAAGGTTTGGCTTGCATAGTAGATCACATAAAGCCTCTTCTCTTTCCGTTGCCCCAAAACTGCTCCCACAGCAAAATCACTGGCATCACACATCAATTCAAACGGTAAACTCCAATCTGGATGATTGGAGCCGATGTAAGCTTCTTCTTCAAAAGGCCAAAAGCTGTATGACACCTTGCATCAAATACGAAAGGTGAATCTTTCATCAACAAAGTACACAAGGGCTTCAACATTTTTGAGAAGTCTTTGATGAAGCGCCTGTAAAACCCGGCATGCCCTAGGAAACTCCTAATGCCTTTAACTGACACAGAAGGTGGTAACTTCTCTATCACTTCAATCTTCGCTCTATCCACTTCTATTCCTTGGCTTGAAATTCGATGACCGAGCACTATCCCTTCTTTCACCATAAATAGACACTTCTCCCAATTGAGAACAAGATTCGTTTCCTCACATCTCTCCAACACAAATGTCAAGGTCTTTAAACAGTTGTCAAAAGATGTCCCAAAAACCGAGAAGTCATCCATAAAGACTTCTATAAACTTCTCCACCATGTCGGAGAATATTGCCGTTATACACCTCTGAAACGTAGCCGGAGTATTACATAACCCAAACGGCATTATTCTATAGGCAAATGTCCCATAAGGACATGTGAATGTGGTCTTTTCTTGGTCTTCGGGATCTATAGGGATTTGGTTATATCCTGAAGAACCATCAAGGAAACAGTAGTATTCGTGTCCCGCCAATCTTTCAAGCATCTGATCAATAAAAGGTAGTGGGAAATGATTTTTCCTTGTAGCACTATTTAGCTTCCAGTAGTCTATACATACTCTCCATCCTGAAATCTTTTGGGTGGGAATTAATTCATTGTTAGCATTTTGTACTACGGTGATCCCACCATTCTTTGGCACTACCTGAACAGGGCTCACCCACGGACTATCCGAAATTGGATATATAATTCTTGCATCTAGAAGTTTTAAGATCTCTGCCTTTACCACCTCCGTCATGTTTGAGCTCAATCTCCTTTGGTGCTCCACTGATGGCTTGAACTGCTATTCCATCAAGATCTTGTGCATACACAAGGATGGGCTAATTCCCTTAATATTTGAAATAGACCACCCTATAGCTTTCTTATGCTCTCTAAGAACTCTCAACAACTTTCCCTCTTCCACCTTATTCAACAGAGATGACAAAATCACCGGTAAACTTGTTGGTTCTTCTAGGAAGGCATACCTTAAGTGAGAAGGTAGTTTTTTTAGCTCAAGTATTGGAGGCCTTTCTATAGAAGGAGGAATTCTTGGCTTGCTTTGGCCAAGGTCTTCGAATCTCCATCTATTCTTGGTTCGCCATACCGGTATTACATCCAAACTCGCCGTACACTCCCTACTTCCTCATCCTTATCTTCAGTTGTTGCACTTTAACTGATGCATGCTAGCAAAGGTGCATCCATTTCCTTCATTCTTAGAAGTTCGTCCATACTTGTATCCATACTCTCCACTCTCAAACAATCATCTATTGGATCCGGCTTCTTCACAATTTTAACCATGTCAAATACGACCTTTTCCTCACCAACTCTTAAAGTCATCTTGTCATCCCTTAGGTCTATCATAGCTCCGGCAGTCTTCAAGAATGGTTTTCCTAAGAGTAGAGGTACTTCTACATCTTCCTCCTGGTCTAAAATCACGAAGTCAACTAGGAAGTATAACTTGTCTACCTTGACCAAAACATCTTCCATCACTCATCTCGGATACTTGATTGATCGATCCATTAATTGTAAAGTGACATTGGTAGGCGTCACTTCTCCGACTCCCAAACTTTTGAAAAATTGAGAACGACATTAGATTAATGCTAGCTCCCGAATCAATTAACGCCTTACTGAATTTCGACGTACCAATGGTACAAGGGATGGTGAATTTCCCCGGATCCTTCAATTTGGGTGGAATCTTGTTCTGTAATATAGCACTACATTCTTCCATCAAAGTTACCATTTCGAACTCTTCTAGATTCCTCTTGTTAGATAGAAGCTCATTCAAGAACTTCGCATAGGTCAGCATCCGTGCTAGAGCTTCGGCAAACGGGATGTTGATGTGCAATTTCTTGAACATTTCTAAGAACTTTGCAAAGCTCTGAGCATCCTTATGCTTTCTCAGCCTTTGCAGATATGGAATAGGTGGAACATATGTTTTGACTTGTGGAGGTGTTGGTGGTTCACTTTCTTGATTCTTTTCCAAGATTACTTCCTCATTTCTCAACTCTTCATTCTCATCAACCTCAACTCCCTCTCTATCCTCCATCACAACCTCCTCTCTTACCCCAAAGTCCTTCTGTAACTTCACATTCTTTCCACTCCTTAGAGTGATTGCTTGACATTGATCTTTCAGATTCGTGATCGTATCGCTGAGAAAGGTCCTTTGTTGTCTCATTTGGGCTCCTCTGATTAACTGACCGACTTGCATCTCTAAATTTTTAATGGAGGCTTGGTTGTGCTGCGATATCTGGTCCATCTTAGCATCTAGCTTCTTAAGTGTGGCATCTTAGGTGTCCATGCGGCTGTCTATCTTCACCAAGTACTTGGAAAGAAGATATTCAATTGCTGGCTTCCTTTCCACCTTAAAAGCTCGATTATGGTTCTGATAACTAGGATTCTGGAGGTTGTAACCCTGAGGTTGCTGTTGGTTGTCAAAGCCTGGAGGTTGTCTGGTTGTGGTTGTTGTTATTGGTTATCCTTCCAAGAGAAGTTTGGATGGTTCCTCCATCCTGGGTTATACGTGTTTGAATAGGGATTGTTCTGAGGATTCTGAGTTGCTTGTTGGTTGCTGAAGTTTCTGTTATATCCAACGAAAGCAACTTGATCTGACGACTCTGAAGCAAATGGGTTCCCATCCTAACATTCGGAACTCATATGTGGTCCTGAACATAGCTCACAACAAGCAGCTATAGCATGACTACTCCCCGCATTCATCCTATTCATTTGCTTAGTAACTGATTCAAGCTGAGCCTTCACACTTGTCAATTCATCAACCTCAAGGACACCGGGACCCTTTTTCAGCACTTGTCTTTCTTCTCCCCAATGGCTATTATTACTGGCTATTATTACTGGCTATTCCTTCTATAAAGTCATAGGCCACATCTGTTGTCTTGGTCAGGAGCAACCCTCATGAAGCTGTATCAATAAAATTTCTAGTTGCTTTTGAGATTCCATTGTAAAAGGATTCCAAAATCTGTCATTTTGCCAATCCATTATGTGGACACTTCCTAATCAGCTCCTTGAATCTCTCCCATGATCCGTAGAGATTCTCCTTATCAAATGCCATAAAGGAGGTTATGTCGTTCTGAAGGCGGGCAGCTTTTCCCAGAGGGAAATACTTGTTCAGAAACTGCTAAGCCAACTGCTCGAATAATTCAATGGAATCCGGTGGTAGTGATTGTAACCATGCTTTCGCTAGATCCTTCAGAGAGAATGGAAACAACTTCAGCTTGATGAAGTTTTCTGTTACTCCATTGTAGCGGAAGATCTCATAAATCTCATTGAAATTCTAGAGATGCTGGTTCGGGTCTTCATGTGGATGACCATAAAACTGAATCGTGTTCGAGATTATTTGAATCAAATCTGGCTTGATCTCAAAGTTATTAGCTGCCGCTGTTGGTCTTCTAATGGACAAAACATTCTGGTCTACCGTTGGACTGATAATCTCATGGAGACTCATTTGGTCAACTCCCCTGATATTTACTGGTCCTTTGACCAGTTCTGGTTGATCCTCAACTATGGGAGGATTTTGAACATCAGCAGGATCTGTCATTGCTCTATTTCTTCGTCGATTTCAGCGATTTCTCCTTACCGTTCCTTCAATATCTGGATCAAATTGCAAATCTTGCGAACTGTTACTCCTTGTGCGTTGGTGCATACAAGAGCAACTTGCCTGAAATGATACAATAAGAAATTTAAAAGTAACACGTTCAAATTAGTTATAACCAAATACTTCCAATATCAAATACAACTAAATCCCCGGCAGCGGCGCCACAAATTGATCATGTCAAACTAGACTTGTTGACTCTCACAATACCACGAGGTCGCAACTATAGTATAGTGACAATGTAGGGATCGTTCCCACAGGGAAAAAGGTTCTGATTACTGGAACTCAAAGGCTTGTCAACTATTTGAACAATCTAAAAACATGAGTTGTCAAGAATTGCAATAAAGTAAACTAACTCAAACACAAACTAAATTATCTAACTTAACACTTGTAGAAATGTATGGAAAACATGTTAGAACTTGAATCCGCTTTAACCCTCCTAATAACACACTTCGACTTCTTTGACTCCTAATTCGTGCATGTACATGCTATAGATTCGTATTCCCTAAACAAATCTCTAACATCTCTCGATGTATTAGAGATAGTATCTATACATACCCGGAATCTTTCTCAAGCAATCCAGACAATATGTATAGATCCATTAAGCACTTAGAATACAATTTGAACCCTATACGCTAGCCTAGTGGTTCTAGTACTTTCTAGTCAAGCATAGTGAACATTTATCTAAGCATTGTAAAATACATCTCCTATCGGTACTTAGCATCCAACCATAGATCGATTACAAAATGATCAATTAAGTAAAAGCCTTAAGCATTCAAAACATCCATATAGCCCCACAAGCACAAAACTAGAGAAATCAAAGAGTCTTTCACATATGAATCAATGGTTTAAGCATCATCTTATTCTAACATGAGAATAGTTATCTCATTCTATACAAAAATAACATAGATGAGCTAACATCAATACAAATCATAAATCAAAATCAAGAAACAAGAGAAGGGTTGATGAGATAAAACTAGATTGTAGCTTCAATCTCTTGTAGCTTGAGCTTCCCTAGCTTCCTTGGATCAACCAAACCTTGCCCTAGCTTATCAAACCATGAAGAACTCGGTCCAGAAATGAAGAGAGAACCCCAAAATCGTCCAAGTGCAGAGCTGGTCTGGTGTGTTTGTTAATTCTCAGATCCCCTTTCTCTCACCTCTCTTTCTTCACTTTATAGGCAATAACAAGCCCCCCACTTATGTAGGAGGGTCCCATAGACACCCTCTCATCCTCTAGGAACACCCCCCTTCACTGTTTAATCAGAGATAAGAGAGGGGGTCCCATAATAAAGCCAATCCTCTGTTCGCTAAACAGAGGTTTCATAATCTGCCATGATGTGCGGTTTGAAGTGCGGTTCACTTCGACGCCTCGTACCACACATCAGTTTAATTTTGGTTACTAGAAGTTTGCACGATACGTGATGCGGTTCACGATTCCTTTTGGCACGGTTCGTGTACCGCACTTGAGCCATATATAATTTCCTCAGCCATCTTGCACGGTACGTGATGCGGTTCGCTATTCCTTTTGACAAGGTTCGCGTACCACGCTTGAAGCCTTGTACAATTTTCTTTGCCATCTTGCATGATTCATGATGCGGCTCGCTTCGATGCCGTATACCGTACCTAATCCTTTGCCATCTTGCGTGGTACGAAGTGCGGTTCACTTCGACGCCGCGTACAGCATATCCTTCTAGTGAAACTGCTGTCCTGCTGCGTGGTACGAAGTGCGGTACGCACTTTTTTCTGGTGCGGTATGCGTACTGCACTTGTCATTCTATGCTGAGCTTAAATCCTTCTTTTCACTGCGAAAGCTCTTAGTTTTGCACAAGAATAACTCCTGGCTATAGAGGACTTGTTTAAGCATTTAGAACATCAAAAGATGAAGTTTGCAAAGAAAACGAGATCAAAACTATACAAAATGAAGGTACGTAAAGCATGAAAAATGAGCTTATCAGTGGATGCTACATCAGGCCACGAATTACTCAGTTTCATGGACGCTTACTCGGGATATAACCAAATTGGATGAACAAGGCTGACGAGGAAAAAATAGCATTCACAACTGATCAGAGCTTGTACTGCTACACAGTAATACCCTTCGGATTAAAAAATGCAGGGGCAACATATCAAAGGCTGGTCAACAGAATCTTCGCACGGTAAATAGGAAGGAACATGGAAGTGTACATTGATGACATGCTGACCAAGAGCATCTCGGCAGACAAGCATACTTCAGACCTGCGAGAGACATTTGATGTTTTGAAGAGATACCAAATGAAGCTAAATCTGAACAAGTGTTTATTCGGAGTTCCTTTAGGAAGATTCCTGGGTTTTCAAGTTCACCAAAGGGGAATCAAAGTTAACCCTGAGAAGATCCAAGCCCTGCAGAAAATGACTTCACCAAGGACATTAAAAAGAGTACAGCGCTTAGCAGGATGTTTAACTTCCTTGGGAAGATTCATCTCAAAGGCCACAGACAGATACACACCTTTTTTCAGAGTAATCAAAAAATAAAAAGGACTCGAATAGAATAAAGAGTGCGAGTAGGCATTCTTAAAAATAAAAGAGTACATAGGGCAGACTCCTATCCTCTCAAAACCACAAATGGGAGAGATACTCCATTTGTACTTATCAATTACAGATTTAGCAGCAAGCTTAGTCCTAGTCAGAACAGAAGATGGAGTACAGAAGCCAGTATACTATACCAGCAAGACATTTTTACCAGCCGAGACCAGGTATTAACAAGCAGAAAAAATGGCTCTAGCATTAGTTTCAGCAGCAAGGAAGCTAAGACCATATTTTCAGACTCATACAATCCAGGTTCTCACCGACTACCCATTGAAGCAAATTTTACAGAAGCCAGAGATTTCAGGAAGACTAACCAAATGGGCAATCGAGCTAAGTGAATTCGATATCCACTACGTCCCCAGGACATCTCTTAAAGGACAAGCAGTGGCAGATTTTATAGCAGAGTTCACAGAATCAAACCTGGAAGCAAAAAAGATGTTGGGTAAAAATCTCCCATGGAATTATATGTTGATGGCTCGTCAAACACTCATGGCAGCGAGGCAGGGATCGTTGTATGCACTCTAGAAGGAGATGATGTCGAATTTGCCATGAGGTTTGACTTCAAAGCAACCAACAATCAAACCGAGTACAAGACGCTACTAGCTGGATTCAGAGTCTGCATAGCTCTCGGGGATGATGAAGTCGAGATATTTAGCGACTCACAGGTAGTTGTTAACCAAGTCCTGGACGAATACCAATCCAAAGATGAAGGCATGATAGCCTACCGTGACATTGCAAAACAGCTCCTCCAGAAATTCAAAGAATATAGGATTGCCTAGATCCCCAGGGAGAATGAAATGCCAGACGCTAGCATCAACAACAACCACAATTAGGCTAAATACTATTCCGGTTGCACATCTCCTCAAACCGAGCACAGCCGAACCAAAAAACTTAGAAATTTTAGAAATCCAAACACCACCAGACGGTTGGATGACTCAGCTGATAAGGTTCCTGGAAGAAGGCGTGCTCCCGAAAGATCCCTTACAAGCAAAACGTATCAGGTATCGATCAACAAGGTACACGTTGGTTGGAGGAGAACTATACAGAAGGGGGTTTTCCCGAACACTCCAAAGATGTGTGTCAGAGGAGGATGCATATTGGATATTACAGGAAATCCATGGAAGAGTTTGCGGAAACCGCACTGGGGGTAAAAGTTTAGCACACAAGGTACTCAGGCAAGGCTATTATTGGCCTACTCTATTCTCAGATGCACAGCAATGTTCGGAGAGTTGCAACACTTGCCAAAGGATTATTAATGATATCCGACAACCCCCTGAACAACTCAGAAACCTCACATCCCTATGGCCATTTTCCATGTGGGGTTTGGATTTAATCGGCCTAATGCCAGCCGGGACAAGGGGTGGAGCGAAGTATGCCATAGTAGCCGTTGACTATTTCACGAAGTGGACAGAAGCTGAAGCATTAGTGCTTATCACATAAGAAAATACCACAAATTTCATGAAAAAGAATATACTCTACATGTTTGGAATCCCAAACACTATCATCACTGATAACGGCACCCAGTTCGATAACCTGAAATTCAGACAGCTGTGCAAGGAGTACCAAATTGCCAATTACTATACCACACTGACCATCCTCAAACAAACGGGCAGGCTGAAGCAGTAAACAAAATCATCAAGCATACACTCAAAGCAAAGCTGGATGCCAAAAAAGGAAGTTGGGTTGAAAATCTTCCCGAAGTATTATGTGCGTATCGGACAACAGTAAGAACGTCAACAAGAGAGACTCCATTCACCTTAGCATTTGGAACAGAAGCTGTTATCCCTATAGAAACGTCATATGCATCACCCCGGGTTAGGCTATATGATGAAGATCAGAATGTCGTTACAAAGTCTAGATGAGCTAGAAGAGAAAAGGGAGAAATCCTGAATACGAAATATGGCATATCGGCAAAGAGTAGCTCGCCACTACAACTCTCATGTTTGGGTCAGGAAATTCCAACTAGGAGACCTGGTACTCAGGAAGGTGTCATTGAACACAAAAAATAAAGCTACAGGTTCCCTGGCAGATAAGTGGGAAGACCCGTACAAGATCGAAGGAATAGCTGGCCATGGAGTGTATTAGATTGCACGACCCAACGAAGAGGTTTTACTCCGACCATGCAACTCCCAATATTTGAAAATTTTCTATCCTTAAATTGTTTTCTGTTTTTTCTTTTCTAGTCAGGAAAATTTAAATCTTTGTTGATTTTACAGTTATAAATAAAAAGCAAACTCGAGATTTCTAAAAAAAGAAACATACGTTAATAAGAACATATGAAAGGCAAGCATGATAATAAGAACATGCAAAAAGAATACTCGGGACCATTGATTCTGTAACACCCATGTCATTTAGGCCCAATTAAGGCCCAATTTGAAAAAAATAAAATAAAAATTGGATAAGCGTGAAGCAGAAAAGCCATCAGGTGAGTAAGCCTTGGTGGTCTGCATGGTTGACAGACAGTTGTGAGTTTGGTTAACTAGCTTACAACTTCAGCTGTGTCCTTCCATAAGTATATATATAGGAGGATAAACATTGTGAGAGCTAGAAAGCAGTAGAATCAAGCGGAAGAAAGGAAAGAGAAAAGGAGAAGTCAGTGAAGCTCTCGTGATATTATAGATTTCAGTTGATTCTTCTTTGATTCCAGCTTCTAATTGGATTTGTGTGATTGTTAGGGAAAGAAGACGAAGTAGGGGAACCTAGCATACTTGGTCCGAATTAAGCTTGACGTCTAAGTTGTGAGTGAATTAAGTTTCAGTTTTTATTTTTAACTCAAAAGTTTCCAGCTTTATACTTAAGATTAATTGTTGCAAATCTTTTAAGCATTTTATTCTCTTTTATGAATGATGGTGATTATACAGAGAACTGAAAGTATGTTTTATGCTTATATTAGCATTCAGAATCAGTTATATTATTTTTGTGAAATATCAAGAAGAGATTATAATTTTTACAAAAGCACCAGGCATGTACCCTTCCCCAGTTATGATTATTGTTGGCTTTTGGGGCGGTTCTACACATGTGTAAGTCAGTCGAGTCGCTCTGCACGTGTATGACCAGAAGTTTTTTCCGACTCTTCGTTTGGACGAAGTAATTCGGCTTACGTATTGAAGATATCACTGGGTACTAAATTGGTGCAGATTAAGATTTTATAAAGTATCTTATTCTTGTTCAGAAAAGAGATGCATTCAGTTTATTCAGTTTATTCAGCATGAAAGTAGATATATTATCTTTTACTATGTATTACTGAATGCATATTGTAAAGTTGTTTAAAAAGTGTTTCTAAGAGTTTTCATTCACTCACTGGGCGTTAGCGCTCATCCTTTTACTCTAAAATATTTATCCAGGTAGCTGCTCGGTTGTGCGGACTCAGAAGTTTTGAGGTGGGCCACTCGATGACATCTTGAAGCATAAAAGTCATGCATTTTTAATTTTCTTGTACATATTTAGAAATATGAGGTCGGCATGGTCAGGACAGTAGGCATGGTAGGGATGGTAGGCATGGTCAGAACGTGGTCGGATTTCTACTCAGTCTGTTCGGCCTACTCAGCCTACTCGGCCTACTCGGCCCACTCGACCTACTGGGCCCACTCGACCTACTCGGCCCACTAGGCCTATTCGGGTTTCTTACTCGGCCTGCTCGGTTTTCTGGTCGGGACGGACTGGTGTGTTAGATTTTGAAGTGGTTGGTTTTTGGTCCGATCGGTCATTTTTGACAAACTTTTTGTAACGAACGAAAATATGTAAAGAAATTGCAATTATGTACATTTTGTACTCTCCAATATTTTCCTTACATTTTTATGTTTAAAAGCAAGTATTTTCTATGGAAATTGTAGTAGAAAGTCCTTTTATCATGCTAGTAAAAGTTCAGCCCATAAGGTCTCCCTCGTACTCAAGAGAGGAGTCAGGGTGGGTCCTGTCAGATTTTCGATAGGCGGAGAATCTCGAAGGAGCATGCCAGCTGAGCAAGGTCAATTGAACTTAGTAAAAAGGAAACCAGATGCACCAGATTCTGGAGAAAGGCTCGGAATGCTATCAAAAAAAATTCCGGTGAAATGCGTAGTTGTGTTAAGCGATTTGAAAAGCTTAACGATTCAGCAAACCCTTGCACAGAAAAACTGGGGAGACGTCCTCGGTAATGTGTAAGGACTCGAACATATGATCATGGTGAGCCTTGATGTAATGTTGGGGTAGCAACCGAGTATGAAACATAATTATAAATGTACTTGCCTGTTTTAAGATGACTCGGTTAATAATATTAGCCAGTTTAATAAGATACTTGGCGTTAAAAATTATTTGGGTGACAAAACCGGTTTAATAAGATACTCGGTGAGGTTACCCGAACATCAGAATTAGCCAGTTTAATAAGATACTTGGCATAAAGATTGCAATAACCAATTTAATAAGATACTCGACAACAATAATCAAGATAAAGAAGATGATGAAATTCCTTGAGCAATGAATCAGATCAAAACTACTCGGTTTTCAAAATTAGTTAACTCGAGATTTCATTAATCTTTACAAAGAATCGTTACAAATAATTGTTTCAAAGAATTGTTACAAAGAATCTTTACAAAATAAATCAGGAGGATTTTGAACTCTTACCAATGCTCGGGTCAGGCACCATCTCGTACTCACGGAGTAGACTTTCATCGAAAGGCCAAGCAATCGTGTCGACAGAATCGTCCATTCACTGGATGTAATCTTCTCCTAGGATCGGTCCGACATCAGGCACCACACCCTCCAAGAACGACTCCTGACTGGTGTAAAAAGTCGAGAGGGAGTGCTCGAATGGAACCTCCAAATGCATGGGATGGGGCTATTTACCTCGACTATGGCAATAAGCTTTCCACTCCTTCATCTGAGTCTAAAGAGATTCCAAGGACTGATCCACGTGATTCTTGACCGATAACTCCCAGTTGGTTTGGGCTTTTTCAGTTGCCCGATTCTTAACCTTAAAGAACTCGCTAGCTGAAACTCTCGAAGGAGAAGGGCATCGTAGGCAGAGGATTTTTTAAAATGATCAACCCCCTGGACTTCAAGTTCCAGCATGGCCTCTTTGGATAGGGATTCGACCATCAAATCCTGGCGTTCCAAGTCTTCGATCTTCTGTTCATACGCCGACTTAGACTGCTTCACTTCCTGTTCGTTTTTAAGCATTGATTCTTGGGCAGAAGACAATAAGTTTTGAAGTGACGTAGCTTTCTTTTCTGCCAAAGAAGCCCTCTCCTCAGCCTCCACCTGCTTTGCCAAACAGTGGTCGGTAAACACTTGGGCAGAGCCCACCTCCTTTTGATAAGCCGCCTCAACCCGAGCATGGTTGTCCTCACTTTCCTTCAGCTGAGCCTCTAGACGCCTTATTTGATCATTCTGATGTTGCTGCGTCTGAACCAGCTCAGCGAACTCGGCTACCAACTACAAAGAATTTTAATTAAAAATCTAGCGAACAAGCAAGACAATTGAAGAGTTAGGAATAACTTACATAAGATGTGCCATTGAAAACATTCTGAAGACGCTCCGTTAAAGAGCCATCCCGAAAACATCTCCAGGGATCATCCCTAATGAAAGCCTGACCGGATGACATCACCTGCAATAGATCCTGGGGGGAAGGATAGGAGGGGCCACCCGAGGGTTCAGCTCTGGCATCTTCAACCTCGGAGGGGAAAGAGCCCCCGATCAGGTCTGAAGTCTCCACACCCACCAATGCTTCAACATCAACGCCAGGGGGAATCTCAGCCCCAGTATCTTCATCACTAGAGTCAATGAATGAGACTACCCGAGGGACCTTCTGAGGATGAATGGGAGAGTCGATCGCTTTCTGTTTCTCATCCCGAGAATGGTAGAATCTGAGGTCAGCTGCGGAATCTTCTTAAACATCATCTTGGAAGGATTCAAAAAATTTAGGATTTGTATGTACTTGACCTTCGGAGGTTTTACCTCAATCACCGGCGTCTAACAGCTCGGCAGGCTTTTCACCAAGACCCTCACTTTGCCTCTCCCCGTCTTCAGGCAACTCTTGAGTATGATCCGTTGGGTCACTCAGACCATTAGACTCCCCTACAGTCGGCCAAACGACTTCTTCGGGGACATATTCGGGGACCTGCTCCTCAGCTACGTCAGGTTCCTCATCAAACTCAGGCAGGGCAATACCATATTCGCACTGACGGGAAATATCTTTTCGGCTCACCTGAAGAATTGACTTCACTTGGCGAGCCTGAAGGTCGCAGACGATGTCCGTATCATACACTTAGAAGAAAAAGGGAAATCACTTCAGAATATATATATATATATATATATATATATATATATATATATATAAACAGGCCCGAAATCTGACTGAAGAAAATGAGCTACATCATTTTTTTCTCATTAAAAAGATAAGTTCTGCTCCTCTTCTCCAGGGTGCGAATTTCTGCCTGAGCAAGTCTGGTCAGCTCAGCATCGCTGAATTCAAGCTTTTTCTTGTTCCATACCTCGAGGGAACCGAAAAAGTGGAGAACTTTCAACACTATCTGAGTTTCCCCAGTCGAGAGAGCGACTTCAAGACTGAGATTCCCTCCGATGAAAAACCAATTGTTCTTCCAGAATTTGTTGGATGAAGGGAATCCCCATACAAAACCCTTTTTTTTGGGTCATCAGAGGTATCAACTCCGCGATTCATCTTCGTCCCCTCGGGGACCCAGCAATCTGGCGGATTAGACATGAGAAAATAGGTTTCTGTCTTGCCAGATTGCCTCAGCGTGAAGAAGTGCCTGATCTCACTCGGGGAAGGCAACAACAAGTTCATCCGGCTCCACATGTGCCACGTGCACATCAATATCTTGTAGCTGTTCGGGGCCAGTTGAGCCGGAGCAATTCCTGCTTCAGTCATAAACCAGGTAATGAATGGCTGAAGAGGAAGAGTGACGCTGCAGCAGAGCATAGATCCATAGATTGCCACCATGCTCGGGGGAGGATTCCACGCAGCTCTATCACCCGCCGGAATGAAAGTAACCGAGTTATCCAGGTCAAATCGGGCACGATATTCCCCGATCTAATTTGCCCCAACCACATTCGGTTCGACATCAAACCCACACGGGCGATCATCAGAGAAAGAGAGACGTGATGCTCTGAACGCTTCTTCAACATCTTTCTCGTTAACAGTCTGCTCCCTGATCTGAATGCTGCCCAAGTTGTGCTTATGGACTTCGTTTCTACTTTGATGCTTTCCCATCCTTGATCGAAGTGGTACCCTGTGATTAGAAATGACAGATTCAGAACTAGATGAATCAGAATCAGAATCAGAACCGGAAACAGAACTAAAATGGGCATTAGGGTAAAGCCCAAAAACGTTGACTTCTAGAAAAGGAGGTTCATCAGGGGGGATTTCCTCCAATAATCTTCGAATGCAGGAAACCAGCTGGAAATCCCCGCGATCGAGCGCTTCGAGAGCTATAGTACAGAGTCAAAGACGGGAAGTTGGTTCCATTAAAACTAACCTTGAATGAAATCTAATGCAGAATCTTCTCCATGAAGAATGGCGATTTTCTGCACAAAGAAATCTGGGCTAGGAAAATTTTCTGGTGTGAATTTTTGAGAATGAACAAGCGCAACCCCTCAATGAAGAATTTAAAGGGGCAGTAGCATGAAACCCTAGGGTCTCAAGGCGGGAAAAATCAATGACAAGATTTGATGACATAGGCGGTGCACAGGAAGACGCGTAGGTTGTTTTTCATAAATGATATCGAAAAATGAAGCGGCAAAGGACACGTGTTAAGAGAGGAACTGGCTTTGGCCGTCATAATTAAAAAACGTCACAACCATTGAGATCTCGCGTGAGAAGGCAAATCAAATTTACAGGGTCACCTTTAAAACACGCCATTATGACAAGACATTTTCTATGGCACTGAAAAGATAAAAAAATTAAAGAATTGATTAAAATACTTTTGCCCAAAACAAACTCTGTTCGGCAAAAATATTTTAAGGGGGTATTGTCGTATGTAAATTTTACTAGACGTACACGTCATTGACAAAGAGGATAAAATTGTCAGGTTGTCGTCCAAATAGGCATTCAGAAAGTATCATACAAGACATCACCAAAGAAGAGAAAGCCTGAATAAACAAGTATTGAACAAAACCTACTCGGGGTTAACTGATGTCATATACTACTCGGGGTCAGTTAAAGATACTCGAGGCTAGTTGATGACATTTTCTACTCGGGATCAGATGACTTCACTCGGGACTAGCTGATATCATGTTATACTCGGGACAACATGAAGAAAACAAAATAAAAAGCCTAGCACGTAGCTCACACAAATCGAGTCATTAAGATACGCGAAGATATCTATATCAAAGAGGAATTCCAGGAAGAACATAATATCAAGCGGAAAGGGTTCCTAATTAGGCAACAATTTTATTTCTTCAAAAAGACTGCACAAATATAAGGAAATAAGTCCTAACTGGACTACATTACTAGAGTCCCATTCGATCTCAATACAAGTCTCCAAAATAGGAAAGAAGGCAAACTACTTCGAACAAGTAAAGAATCATAATTAAATACAAAGATCTTTTATTACTTGTACAAAGAGGATTAGGGTTCTATGGACATAGAAATAGACCCATAATCTCGTAACAAAATAGAGAATATACAGAATTCAAATAGCAAAATACAGAGAGAGAAAAAGAGAGATCGAGGGGTGTAATTCTTTTCAATAGTGATTTTGGCTCGGTTGATCATTCAGCCACCCGTGGACGTTTCTCCGGTCATCGGAGTTTTACCACGTAAAACTTGCATCCGATTTCTTTCTCCATCTCTCTCTCTTTGAAATCACAACTAAAATTCAATTCTTATTAACTTTTTCCATACATCCAGAAACCGACGTCAACAATAGTAAATGTTACTCTTACCGTTTTGCTATAACTTTATATATGATATTTTTTGTATACTATTTATATATAAGCTATTGATATGTTAAATAAATATTTTTTTTTGTACAATATTTAAATATAACTACTGATATTGTTTTAGAAAATATTATTTTTATTAAAATATTTCCCTTATTTGATAGGAAATTACATTTTCCTAATTATCTTGAAATAGGATATGTATATTTTATCCTCATTGATTTTATTTTTTATAATCAACATTTTACTAAAAAAATTAATAATTTAAACTTAGTTCAGTAACATTTATAATTACTTTGTATGATAAACAAATAGATATTAAATAAAGTTATTAGAGTTTTTTTTCATTCAAAAAATATGATATAGTAGTGTCATTAAACTTAATTATAAATAACTAATTATTCTTGTAATTACTAATAATTTTACTATATTTTATATTTATTTAATTTAGTTAGATATACATATAAAGTAGTTGAAAATACAATCACGGTTAAATACCCAAGGCTAACCAAGAGGAGGAGGAGGGGGAGGGGGATGGAGGGGGGGGGGGGGGGGTGAATAGGTTAGACACCTTTTTCAACTCCCTTAGAAACAAACAAAAGTTTGTCCCTCTAGATTGTTTGTATCACAATATATATATATTAATTAAAGACAATTAATCAATATATAAACACAAGTAAAGTGTGATACAAACAAGTAATTGTAACACATACACAATCTATTCTATAGAAAGGAAGTCAACATACATAGAGAGTTCTATCCATAATACAAATATTAGAGAGATAGG
Source organism: Dipteronia dyeriana (assembly GCA_032871835.1). NCBI lineage: Eukaryota > Viridiplantae > Streptophyta > Magnoliopsida > Sapindales > Sapindaceae > Dipteronia > Dipteronia dyeriana. The sequence goes on from CM065298.1 coordinate 31,417,431, forward strand.
GATAGAGAAAAGTTGACACAAGATATAACGTGGTAAACCTCCGAAGAGGAAACATCCACGGGCTAGCAGCCACTGGCAAATAAAATCCACTAGTAGATAAGACAAGTACAATCTCACAAGTGACCTCTTCACCTAGAAACTACTCTCCTATCCTTCTCTAGAAGTTGTCGCCCTATGCTCAACAATTCGAGGCTTCACACCTCTTGTCAAGACTTCCTTGCTCACCTTATCAGGTCCTCACGACCCAATGCAAGACTTCTTGCTCAACTAAGTCCTCAAGACTCTAGTCAAGACTTCCTCGCTCACCTATCAGAGTTCTCCCAACTCTAGGCAAAACTTCTTGCTCGACTATCCAAGGCTTCACACCTCTAGCCAAGACTTCCTTGCTCGACAATCTAAGGCTTCACACCTCTTGCCAAGACTTCTCGCTCAACACCATAGGTCTCACACCTATTGTCAAGACTTTCTTCTCATAAGGCATCCAGGTGATCATGAATGTAAAACGCAAACAAGCATGCAACATAGAATGCTATGATCAAAACATCCTATTGAAAATACTAGACATGAGCATGAATGCACAAATCACATATAGTCTAGTTTATCATGCATGTGTTATCAATCTAGATTATGTAAGATATGTTCAATATTAATCACAACCTAGATACATGCATAGATCTAAACTTGAATCACAAGATATGTTCAATAAATCACAAGTTCAAGTTTAAATCACACAAACCAAAAACATGCTAAAATCATATGATAAAGTCAATTAGATTTAAGCTAAAGTTCTAGAGCATATTCCTAATCATAGATTCAACCAAAACACATGAATAGCTCAAAAGAACATAAACACATGTATTATGTGAGAATTTTGGTCAAGAGAGCCTAATACATGTGAGGAACTATTTTTCTCAAAATCAATCAATCAAAGATCATAAAATAGTCCTAGAATCAAAGCCAGCACAATACAATCCCAAACATGTGATAACATAGGTAAAATCAAAACCTAACTCAACATGTATGATTTCAATTGAAACTCAATCTAGCTTTGAAAGTGTTCAAAACACAAATCAAAACACTTACAATATACAAATATATGTAGAAGAAGAAAACCCAAGGCAATTGACCAAGTTTTAAAAGAAAACTTTGAGAGAAAATCAATACCTTTGTTGATTTAGGTACAGCCCCGTTTTTGTATGATTAAACACCGAAAACAGCAGCAAAATTAACTTAAACCTTCAGAGAAAATATGGAGGATGAATAGATGAACACTCTCAACTTTGAATCACTCAAATTGGAGTTGAAATGAAGAAGTTACGGTGTTTGGAAGGTGAGAAAATTTAGAGAGAAAATTTCTGCACACTTGATTTGAATTTCTTCTTAGAATGAAATGTGAGAGGGAAATGGATTATAAAAGAGAGGGATAAGAATGAAAGATGAAAAGACAAAAATTCCCTTATTTGGAAGTGCTCCCCCGAGATGGTGTGTGTCCATCTCGGGGCAGCAAGGTTGTGCGGTCGAGATGGCCACGCGCCATCTCGGGCTTGCACACCTCCATGGCCTTTTGGCCATGGTGCAATCCCTCGCGCTCCCTTCGCGTTCTTCGACCGTTCTCCGACCTCCAAACTCAGAATTTGAATCCGTTTAAGGATTACGGACCATAACTCTCACATGGACATGGAAATATAAGATATTCAACCCAAAATAATAATAATTGGACTCGATATACGAAGACGAAGACAATTTATGAAACATGAGTTGAAAGTGTAGTATCTTTTGACTTAGAACTTGAAATCAATAGTATGAGTAACTGAAATGACCGGAACTCAATCAAGAATGATTTAAGACTAAATCCAAGTTCAATATCCATGTTATACAAACATATACACACACAAACACAATTCACACTAGAATGCAAACTACATAGAGATAGTTTCCAATCATGCATATTCTAAAACATGTTATTTTCAAACCAATGCATGAGCATTCATCTTCAAGTATGTGAATGTGTTATACATGGTGCACAATGATGCAAGGATACATATGAATGAATTGTATGTGTGTGCCTATAAAGGTGCACAACGATGCAGGGACACAAATGTATGATATGTGTGTGTGTGCATGCCTATAAAGGTGCACAACGATGCAGGGACACAATTGTATGATATGTGTGTGTGTGCCTAAGCCTTGTAAGAGAAAGATAAGGTCTTAGTATACATTTGTAGAACCATATTGCATCCTTTTTCTTAAAGACTTAGAACTTGCTTTGACTTGTTGTTTCTTCTTCCTTGAAGCTTGAATCATCATGAACCTAAATAACTAAGTCATTAATAGTAAACATCATTTTGATATGGAATTAATGTCAACACAAACTAAAACCTAACAGTAGTCTTCTTATTAGTCTCATTGTTTTGTTCATAAAGTCGGGTCCCTATAGTCTATTTTTTTTACAGTGATCACCATATTTTTTTTTTTACATTATCTATGACATATTATTTGAAAAATTCAAAACTAAATCAAAATATTTGGAAAAATATTTGACAGAGTGATTTCGCTAAAAAAATAGTGATAAATAAAAAATAACATATATAGTGATACATTTAAAATATTGATCTACAAGTCACATTTTTTTAGTGGAAAAATTATCAAATACATTCCATTATAATTTTTTAATTAATATTATAATAACAAAGTAATTTTTTTTTTCAATGACAATGACAATGCCATAACAAATAACATAGAAAATAGTACTACATTTTCGATAGCGTAATTCCCCTTAAACCAATTTGAATTAAATTTTATCATTTTCGACGGCACAAAAAATACCGTGGGAAATGTAGACTATTTCCGACGGCACACAAAACACCGTCGAAAATGTGGACTATGCCGTCGGAAATATTGTATTACTTTTTCCATATTTTCGACGGTATAAAGACTATTTTTGATGGTTATTCGACCGTTGGAATTGTGGTATTATATTTTGACTCATTTTCGACGGTAATTAGCGCCGTCGGAAATAGTTCGTCAGTAATAGATATTTTTTTTTGTAGTGTCCATAACAAACACAACTCGTCAATGATGAAATAAGCACCACACGTGGTGTGTTGGTGGTATATACAATTATGGAGAAAAGACATCAAAGCATCATGGTATAAAAATGTAGTAAATATAACAGTTGAATGCATTAAATCACATGTAAAGTGATAATATGTAAGAGATGTAGAAACATATAATTATGTAGAGATAAGGAAACCAGGTTGGTCGAGTGAGCTCACTACAGACGACGTTAAAAAGTGTTAACCAAAAATTCGTTCTGGGTGAGAAATTTCAATTAACACCCTCAACCCGCTACCAGGTAGGTAGCGCGGAGTAGGTGCCTCGGACCATGGTTTTGTTTGAACAAGAAGTAAGGTAGATGGTATCACCTCGCCCGTCTGGGCTTTGAGCATAAGGAGAAGATATGGCGCTTGAGGTTCCCTTGCTGGTATAAGAAGGGGGGGGGGGGGGGGGGGGGGCTGATCCTGGATCCCTGGTCCTTGTACCCAAGTCTTGGTACCCGGTCTCTTCTCTAGGTCTCCTCCGTAGTTCCCCAATTTAAATAGCATGTAAGGAAAATGATAGAAGAGCTAGGACCAGTGGGATTGGTACCTAGCTCACATACATGCATAATAAACACGATAAATAAGAGAATGACAACTCTATTGGTAGAGGTGGACTGATCTAGAGGGAAAAAGTTTGACGAATGATCATATGCTGAAAACCCCCCAAGCAGTATCCAGAGGAAGGAGATAGATCCTTTGTTATATATGTTAATATCTATTTTTGACGAGGGACCAAAGAGGAATTTATCATCTACTTAACATTTGGTAGAACCTACATGGTAGGATCAATATCGAGACCTGTCCCCTTACTACTTAGGTACCTCGATACCACTATCAGGGGATATGTCAACATTACTTCTATACAACTGCTAGATATCAAGTCGAAACCAGCATCTTGGTACCTCCAACCTGGTTCCTCGATACCGGGATGCCTACCTGGTACCCAAGTACCTCGATGCCAGTTAATAACCCATTTGAGGTATGTATCCTACCTGTTTAACAAAAAGGATATCACCGGGAAAGTGCCAACAAGGTAGAACAAGTGCCACACCAGCAGACCGGTACAACAGGGTACCACACAACTAGAATACAGAGTAAGAATTCTCCTCCAAGCAATGTGGAGTAAAAGAGTTGACTATTTCACCATTAAAGTGCCATAATGAGACCAGACAGTTTAACCGATTCACCTTTGTTTCATATTTAAACTGAAACGGAAACATGACGTAATTAACGGGAACACATCCCGAGTAAATTGATGTTCCCCATTAACGCCATCAATTCAAATAACATGGCCAATCATTCGGTCTAAATTATGGGGATTCGATTGGTAAGGATGAGATGGCCACTTTATAGAGTTTTTCACCATAGAGGAAATAACCACTTATCGACACATACGAATTTTCCATCTCCATTTGTGTTTTGAGAAAAAGAAAGATTGAGAGGAAAGTTATAGGGATTTACAACATATTTGCAATTGAATTATTGAGAGTTCAATAAAACAGTGCCCCCAGTATTATACATTTTACCCCCCTACCATCTTTCCTCTTTCTTTTTTTTTTGGCTATTTACCGAGGTACGAGGTACCTACCCCAACTGCGACCTACCCGGTAGTGGTCTTGAGGGTATTGGCTGATATTCCTCACCTTGAGCAAATTTTTAACCAATAATATATATATAAATAGTACAACATAGGTGCTCCAGAGAGCTTACAATAGTAAACGATTACTAACCGGTAGTATTTTATTTGTAGAACAGTCGAATCTTAGATCAGCTCCGAGCTCTCATTCAGGCGTGCCTTTCATAGAGAGAGCTTGGTTATATTTATAGGTCCTAATTCTTGTTTCCCATTCCATTAATTTAGTTAATCAATTCACAATCATAGGAACATTGATTTGGCATTAATGGAGTTGACTATTTTCTCATTAATGGTGTTGTGAATGGTCATTAAGGAGTTGACAAATCTCTCATTAATGGCACTGTGAATGACCATTAAAGAGTTTACTGATCTTTATTAATGGGGTTAATTATCTCCATTAATACGGTTGTCTATCTCCATTAATGACGTTGTGATAGACCATTAAATAGTTGACCTTTTTCATTAATGGGGTTGATTATCTCTATTACTAGGGTTGACTATCTCCATTAATGGGGCTTTTAGTGGTGAAAAAGTTAACTCTCTCTTCTGCCTTGTTGGAGAATTCATGTCGTTGTTTCCTATTCTGGACGGGTAGAAGGTGCTTGATGGATCTATCCAGGATAGTTACCGTGATACCATAGTATCAGTTACCTAGTACGGTTTCCTCCTTAGTGCGTTGGAGCTTTCTCGTTACCGCTCTCCATGTTGGATAGATCTAATACACCTATTGGACCAGTCTTGGATTGATGTTGCGGTACTTAGGAATCGGGTAGCTGGTACCATGGTATCGGTACCCTCTGGTACTAGGGGAATGGCACGCCGAGATATCAACCATTTCTAGATCATGGTATTAATACTTCCTGGTACCGGGGAACCGGGGTGGTGATGATCCAGGTATTGTCAGGAATCAGCTCGATGGAAAATTCTTCTTTGGACCCCTGTCAAAAAAGGCTGTTAACATATTGTTTTTTTTTGGGGTTGAAGTAGATCAACGAATCATGTAATTGGTGGCAAGTTCAAGTCGGGGCACAAGATCGAGGGTGGATCATTTGGGGTGCTTTATTTTGGTGGGTGTTATTTGTTACACCAACTAAAACCAAAACGAACCAAACTGAATCGAACCAATCAAAATAAGTTCAATTCAGTTTGGCTACTGAGTGCAACATTGATTGCTTTTAGACAAACATCCAATAGTTATGACTTATTCTCTTAATGAATGCATAGAAATCCTAAAATGACCTACTAAGCAAGTCACTTCCCACTCACTAACTTATTTGACCGTTTGTTCTTCTTTTCTTGGTATAAGTTATTCTTCTTCTCTCTTCCAGCCATAAACATCTAATCTCTTACGCTTTTTCTTTTCTTCTTCCTCAATATTTCTCTTCCAACCTTTTAAAGTTTTACTTTTCTCAATAATTACCGTTGTTCTTCTTGTCTTGGTATAAATTGTTGATATTCTATTCGCTTTCAGCCATAAACATTTAATCTTTTACCATTTTTCTTCTCTTCTTCCTCTATATTTATCTTCCAACCTTAAAGTTATTCAGTTCTTCATATATCCAGATTCCATAAAGTTCTTCGCGACTTCACTTATTCAGTTATTCCTTAAAGACCTTCGTTGCTTCATCAGGTGTGTCTCCAAATTTCATTTTTAATGTTAGTGATTAGTCGTATCAAATGATGTTTTAATGTCTGTTGTATTCGCCATTCTATAGTTTTTAGGTGTAAATGGAAAGTAACATCACGTTACTTTGATACCTATTGTTGCGATAACTATACTTTAATGGAAAACATATAGAAAACATAATCTTTAGATACAAATACATTCGAAACTATTATAATTATCGGGTCGGACATATAATCATATGATCGATCTTACTTTTCTGTGGTTACTTTTATTATAAGCTAATACGTACTGTAATTTTTGGTTTACATATTGTGATAATCATATGTTGGTAATTTTTTTATTTGTTTTTGTCTGTGTAGTAATGGAACGACATGAAGGTGAAAGTTCGGTTGATACCAATGACGAATTGAATAAACTTGAAGTGTCCCCGGATATGGACTCTTCTGCTATTGATTTTGTGCCTTATTTGTCTTTGGTTGGATTTTTAAAAGAAATTTATGGTCTGAGTTACAAAGATGTCATTGAAATGAAATTTGATTATGTTGAAGACGCAAGTGCAATTTATCATGATTATTCTAGGGCAGTTGGGTTCGGTGTAAGATTGTCCAACAAAATCCATGTGAGAAGGAAGGTTTTCGAGATATGAAATACATGTGCTATACAAATTCGAAACCCAGGCCATTGCTGCAGATGAGAGTGTTGGTTGCAAAGCTCGTTTCTCCTTTAGCTTAGACCTTGATACTAACAAGTACATCATAAGGGCATTCGAGGAAAATCATTGCCACAAACTAGCAAAGATTTGTGAGGTTTCTTAGGTACGATCTCACATAAACATTGACGCTAAAGACTTATCCCAAATTGATGCCATGGGAAATTGCTGCATAAGACCTTGTTTGACATATGAATACAATTTTGGAATAGTTTCTGAGGCATTAGTGCCAATTGGGCTTTCTCTTAATGATGTAAAACTTGACTTTTCAATGATCCGAAACTTTTGAACAAATATAAAAGAATTAAACAACATTTACCATCTACAGTCGCACAATTAAAACTGTGATCATAAAAAGGAGTTGACAAACGATAGTAACATTGTTAATAATGTAAAAATCATTAGGGAAAATCATTAGCAGCTTGGATTTTATATAGATTTTATTACATGATCTCAATTATATTTGGGAGATGTCACGAAACATTGTTGGAAATAAATTAAACAATTGTAACTTTACACAAATTAATAAGAAACTTCAATTATTTTATAAAGATAACAACATCATTGGTTAACAATCATACAATATATTTAACAAACACAGAAGATTCTGTTTATAATGAATCAGGTAAAAACATCAGTGGCCTAGGGTAGCATTGACAATGGTGTGGTTAACCTCATCTCAGTTTACATCCAGCTTCATCTTCTTTATGTAGTCTTTGAAGAGGTTGAAGCTGGTCTGGTGAATATTTGAATAACACCGTTGGAAATCACAAATACTGTATTTGGATGCCTTGAATCACCTCAAACGGCTGTCATCAAACGCTTGATAAACGAGATAAACGAGGTCAACATGTTCCTCCTCCAAGGCTGTCACTCGTTTTTCTAGGTGTTCGAAAAAGAATTTGACAAACTTAATTCATTTTAGTATTTCCAACTGATTTACATTTTTTTCATCCATTGTACAGAACCAATGAATATGGAGATTTCATATAATTGATATTTCTGTAAACAGTCAAAGAGAAGATAAAAAAAGGATATTATGATAAAGACAAAGACTTGTAACCCTAATTTATACACAATTTACATTTAATGACACAAATAATACAAGTAATTGTTGCGCAACTAAATATGAAACTAAATTAAGGTATGGAGCTCAAATATATCGGATGATTCATGGTTTGCCTAGACTTGTAAGTTTAAAAGGGTTTGATGTCAATCGTAACTCAGAATAAGGACCTTGATTATAACCAATTCACAGAGGACTTGTAAGTTTTGTAACTCTAATTTATACACAATTTAAATGGACATCTATGATTAAAAAGGTTACTTATTTTTTAAAAGTAATAAACAAGTGTTTATTATTTTAATGAGTATGATGGCTCAAAAACATCATATATTGTTAAAAACAAATGTTGTTCAAATTATCGAATCAGACATGACTGAATTCATATCCAAAACATATGATTTTAAAATCGATCAATATCCAGATATTTTATTTATCTGATCAGTTTGAACCAATCCTATATAATACCAGATTGGATCCGGGCATCAAAAAGATGGATCAGAACTGAGCATCAAAAAGATGGATAAGAACTGAGCATCAAAAAGACGGAGCAGACTCATAAACATTCGAATCTGTATGCTCCAGGGAATAGAAGAAAATTTGTGATTCATTTCGGTTAAGCTTCCTTCTTAATAATCTTAATGTTTTTATCTGATACAAGAAAATGAATCAGTTTCAAAGCCAAAGATCGTAGTTCTTGAATGAGCAATAGAAAAAGATTTCGGAGCATCTTCGGGTTTAGGTATTGTTCCTCCAAAGATCTTAGTACCGTGTACTTCTCAGCGAGCTCTAATACGATCGGATTTTGTTAGTAAGTATTTCTTGTAAAATATCATGTTTAAAGTAATGCTAGACTTAACCCAACTAGTTGTGTGTCAAATGACAAATGGAAATATACATATAATTATGTTTAACATCCCTCGTCATATTATATGGATAAAATTGTCTAAGTTACAAGCAAAAAAATAGTTGGAATATGTAGCACAAAAATGAGTTGAAATATTTTTTTATTATGTTTTCATCACATTCAAGGATCATTTTAAATATATATTTTTTGAGATATATGTTAATTACTATTTTAAAATATAAATAACAAATTTTTTAATTAATGTTTTATTTAACATAACTTCTGAGATATACACATTAACAACTCTGAATTGGATCAGTACCCTACCTAATGGAGACATAGTTGGAGAAGTGACAAAACCAAATAATTTTCATTACAAAACTAATAAACCGGAAGAAGATGAATTATTTTGGGAAAGAATTTTTGGAAATTGTACTCCTACCGTTTTTGTAATATATAAAAACTATGTTTATAGTATATTTATAATAAAAAATATTCTCTACATGATTAAGAGAAATTAATAACAATTTAATTTACAAAAGAAATATTAATTTTAAATAAGAAATAAGGGTATAAACATATAAATTTGAAAGATTGTTGGAAAAGTATAAAATTGCAAGACTCCTGGGATTGATTTTTTTTTTTTACTCTTTTGTGTACTAAATTCGACATTGGCATTCACACATGCATATGAGATGACTTAAGCTTTTAAAGATCTAATGACAAGTTGCAATCATACGAGAATGATGGTCAAAAGCTAAAGTGACTAATTTCATTTATCCATAATAACATAAACATCAATAAATTCAAATTTAGTTAAAATCAAAAGATGGAAATATCCCGTTATAACTATAGGATCCCTAATTAATTATTATAGAATAAGACGGTCTTAATTTCAATCCACTAGTTTCAAATTGTTTAGAAATGTAATTCGATTTTACAAAATCTTTGATAATCATCAAAAGAAATATTTAATGATACTAATAGAAATTGAACATTTTACTGAATGGTTTGTGATTGTGCTTTTAATTTCATTGTGACTAAAAATATATTGCAATAGAGCCATGTTTTGTAATGTGGAAAAACATTACTGTAACCAAACAATAAACATAATCAAAGTATATAGTTTATACTATTAGCAATGACATTATATAAGGTGTGATCGAGTTCATTAATCTTTGAAGAAATGTGATATGGTCAAAAATTAATAAGCTAGCATGTTCTTTTTTCTTTATTATTCATAACAGAACAACAGACATATCCTGCATAGTGATCTAGTTGAATAAAATAAAAAATTTAACAAAAAAAAAACCTTGATTTGAAAATATAAATAAAGTTAAAATTGATTATACAATAGAAATAATTAATTATGTTAGTTGAGATGATGATTTCTTATTTTTAATGACAACCACTTTTATATAAACCGATGCAAAGTTCAATAGTGGAGCAATTATTACAATCCCTTCACTCATCCTTCAACCAAATCAAACTCCTACACGATTTTTAAAAACCTTTCTAACTTTTCTTCCACTTTTTTTGCTTCCAGTGTAATCACTCGAGCTGTTTACTTCTTCTAAATGCCGCCGAAAAATTATTACCATCCATCTGTAAACACCTTTCAAAACCATTAATTTTTTTTTAGAAATTTAGTAATTATCCGTTTCTTGTTTACTATGAAGCCCAGGACCCCAAATCCTCCTTTATCTTTCCATTTGGCTAGTATCACAATCCTCTAATTAAAATATTACATCAGTAAAATCAGTTGACAAGTATAATGAAAATATAAAATTTTTGACGACAAAAAAAAACAGCAAAACTTCATTTATTTGTTGTAATTACAAATCTAAAAGTTTAACTTTTAAACAATCCGAAACTATTGCTAACCCAAAAAAAATAATTAAATATAATTTACCATTTTTTAAATTAAAAACGAAAAAAAAAACGAAAGAAGGAAGAAAAAAATCTAGGGTTTATGAATATAAACTTCATCAATAAATAAAGTTTACCATAAACAATCACAAAAGCGGTTACAAAACATTGTTATTTTACAAGCTTAAAAACCCAGTATTCTAAAAATATAAAAGATTTATACATCATTTACCATCTTCCAGTCACAAAAAAAGTTCCATCACAAAATCAGAGTTTACAAAGGTTCACGTAATAACATTATCGGCTGAGGGTAGCATTTACAACAGTTGGGTTAACCTCATCTCAGTTTTCATTCGGCTGCATCTTCTTCGTGTAGTCTTTGAAGAGGTTGAAGCTGATCAGGTGAGCATGTGAGTAAGTCTGTTGACAATAATTTTTGTTGTAACTTGATGCCTTGAATCTTCCACTGGAAGTCCATTGATGCTGGGTATTGGAGGTCAACGTGTTCATCATCCAAGGCTATGAGTCTTTTTTCTAGACCACTCATAACACATTGGATGACCTCATTCCTTTTATTTCTTTCACCCGATTTGGACATTTTTGGATCCATAGTCTAGAACAGATGGATATTAAGATGTCACAAAAGAGAAAAGAAGAAAAGAATGTTATGCTAATGACAGACATTTGTAAAGAGAAGAGAAGAAAAGAATGTTATAATAATGATAGAGACTTGCAACCCTAATTTATAAGCAAATGAAGTGGTAAGTCGAGGATAAAAATGGTTTTTTATACACAATTTAAGTGGTAGTCGAAGATAAAAAAGGTTTTTTTTATTTTTTATTTAATTTTAATGCAATAAATCTACTGTTGACCAATATATTTTAATATTACAAATTGGAATTTGAATTCACGTTTTTTCATTTGTTGTGATCACAATGTATTGTATATACTAATTATTCAATTATCTTTATATATGGTGACCTTTGGTTAAATTAATCCATCTGAAAACGTAATTAAACCAAATTAAGTGGTTTGATGCATGTTTATATATTTATACACACCTGTTCACATGGCAACTTTTAGGGTTTTATGCACCTTTTACACACCTGTTTACATGACATAGGGTTCAATGCACCTTTTAGGGTGCACAATAAATGTTACTAAGTATAAATCTTACGATGCTTTGCAACATGTTACGCGTCATTTGGAGATTAGCCTAGAAGAAGCAACTGAAACCCACGATAAATTTTTTCATTAATTTTTCTGTTTTTGGTTTAACATAAATCCCAAATATTTTTTTAAACAATACACCACATCATTTACCACCGATATTTAATGACATTCTTCATGATACAAATTCATTAATTAACTAATTTCATGTTCCAAGGTTTTTTTAGAAGGAAAATTATATTAAAAATGAAGCAAGATAACACCGGAGCACCACAGAAAACCAGCCACAAGGGTATTAATATACAGAGGTTTAACTATGTCACATTTTCATATTAATGCATACCCTTATTTGGATCTGTTTAAGTGTCATCGAATATATCGGTTGAATCATGGTTTGCCTACACTAAGTGTCATCGAATATTGAAATAAGAACAGTTTAAAAGGGTTTGACGACATTCGTAATTCAGAATAAATACCTTGATTATAGCCAATTCACAGAGACTTGTAAGTATTGTAACCCTAATTTATACACAATTTAATTGGACATCGAGGATTATAAAGGTTGCTTATTTTTTAAAAGTAATAAACAAGTGTTTATTGTTTTACTAAGTGTGATGGTTCAAAAACTTCATATATTGTTAAAAATATTGAAATAAAATAACTATATTAATGAAATATTGTTAAAAGTATCGAATCGGACATGGCTGAATCCATATCTAAAATATATAATTCTTAAAATCGATCAGTATCCAGATATTTCATTTATTTTATTGAATTTAACCGATCTTGTATAATACAGGATTGGATTGGAACTGGGCATCAAAAATATGGATCTAACTTGTATGCATCTGAATCTGTATGCTCTACAGAGTACACCGTAAAAAAAAATTGGTACAATTAACATATATCTCAGAAGTTATATTAAACAAAACATTAATTAAAATATTTGTTGTTTATATTTTAAAACAATAATTAACATATATCTTAGAAGTTTTATTAATTATTTAAAATGATCCTTGAATGTGATGAAAACATAAAAAAAAAGAAGAACAATGCTAGATATTCCAACTCATTTTTGTACTTGTAACTTAGACAATTGTATCCATATATATATTTTGTTAGGTTCTAGATTTGTGTTGGCTTGATTCCATAACAAAACTTCATTTCTTTGTATTGCTTAGTTGCTTAAGTGGTTCGTGATGATAAGAGCTTTAAGGAAGAAAAACAACTTCTCATGATGAAAAGTTCATCTTCAAGAGGATTGGTACTATTCTTGGATGCTAAGGTATCGTGATCCTTTGCAAGGCGTAGGCGCACACACACACAATTTGTTCATATATGTCCCTGCTTTGTTATGCATCATTGTTTGCGCACACACACACAATTCATATATTTGTGTCCCTGCATCATAGCACATCATTTGGTATATCACATTCACACACTTGAAGTTGAATGATCATGCATTGGTATGAAAGTAACATGTTTTGGAAAATGCATGATTGAATACTATCTCTATGTAGTTTGCATTCTTGTGTGAAATGTGTTTGTTTGTTTATATATTTATATAACATGGTTATTAAACTTTATTTTAGTCTTATATTGTTCATGATTGAGTTCCGGTCATTTTGGTTACTCATACTATTGATTTCGAGTTCTAAGTCAAAAGATACTACACTTTCAACTCATGTTGTATACATTATCTTCGTCCTCATATATCGAGTCGAATTCTTATTTTTTGGGTTGAGTATCTTATATTTACATGTCCATGAGGGAGTTCTGGTTCATAATCTTTAAACGGATTCCAATTCAGAGTTCGAAGGCCAAAGAACGGTCGAAGAACGCGAGGAGAGCGCAAGGGGTGAGGTGCGATGGCTTAAGCCATCACCAAGCACCATCCCGAGATGGCGCATGGCCATCTCGGCCACAAGAGTGCTCTGCCCCGAGATTCCCATGCGCCATCTCGGGGAGACACTAAGGAAGAAGGGCAAAAACGTCTGTTTGGCTTTTCACTCTTTAAAACCTCTCATTCCCTCTCATTTCAAAAGATAAGAACAAGTTGAGAAATTGAAGAACAAGTGCAGAATTTTTCTCTCAACATTTTGATTTTTGTTTTTGTGATAACTTCTTCATTTCTACTCCGAATCACTTGATTCAAAAACCGATTTCGAGTGTCTTGAAGAGTTATACAAACCCCAAGCATTTTCAGAACCAAAGGATGTCTACATTTTTCGTTGTGATCTGATCTTCAGTTCGTGATTGCATCCTTGTTGGTAAAATCATCTTCTTCTTAGTTTTCTTCTTAGATCTTCTTATTGATTGATGTTATTTGATTAAGAAGCATGAATATGATGATTTTGATATCATTTTGTGGTTTGTTGATTTGATTTTCAAGTTTATCTAGATTTGTGATATATTGAATGATTTGTGCTAAACTTGATAAACATGAAATTGTTTCTAGAAATCCTTTGTTCTTATGCTTGATTGATTGTTTCTAGATCTAATTTCATTTTTCTAAGAAGTAGTTTTTGTTTTAATTGATGTCTATATTTTTATATCTATGTTCTTAGTTGATAACATGCTTAAGTTGTCTAGATGCATTTGTGATTGATCTTTGAAAGCATAATCTAGTCATCTAATTGCATGTCCATAGAATTTGTTGATCATCATTTTCTATGCGTTTTGCATTCATGATCACTTAGATGCCTTGTGAAGAGGTTGAAAGTCTCATATCTTAGAGTGATTCTTTGATTTGAGCAATTGTAAGTCTTAGCTAGAGTCGGGAGGACTTGGATAGCTAAGCAAGAGAAAGTCTTGACAAGAGGTGTGAAACCTCGAATTGTTGAGGAAGGAAGTCTTGGAAAAAGGTGTGAAGCCTTGGATTGTCAAGCAAGAAAGTCTTGGCTAGAGGTGTGAAGCCTTGGATAGTCAAGCAATAAGTCTTGCCTAGGATTGGGAGGATTCGGATAGGTGAGCAAGAAATTTTCCTAGTTGGATAGGAAGTTGGCTTAGTAGATCACTAGGTTCAAGATAGAGTGAGAGTTAGAGCTCGTAGAGCATATGTGATTGCTTGAGTGTGTAACTCTATTTGAAATAGTGGATTTGCTTTTATCGATGGTTGTGGTATTAACCCGTGGATGTTTCCTCTCTAGAGGTTTTACCACGTAAATATTGTGTCATTGTTTGCAATTTTCATTAAGCATTGTTAGAATTGCATTGTTAGAATTGCATTGTTTTTATAAGAAGTTAAAAATTGTAACATATACCTATTCACCCCCCTTCTAGGTATATTCACACTATAAAGATCAAGGGAATTTCATATTTCCTTTTTTCATTTGACACACAACTAGTTAGGTTATTCTAGCATTACTTTAAACATGATATAGACTAAAATTTATGGCTAATACAATAGGTACAATACACAGATGTTCCAATAGGCATTATGCACCTGTAACTCAACAACCCCTTAGAGGAAGGTCCAAGCAAGGGGGCATCGGGTCGGATAATGGATGTTTGGGCTCTTCAGGGCTTTGGTGTTGCTAATATTTTAAAAGAGATGCTTACTTACAAAATCTGATCATATTAGAGGTCGCCGAGAAGTACCTGGTACTAAGATCTTTGGAGGAACAATACCTAAACCCGAAGATGCTCTGAAATATTTTCGATTGCTCGTTCGAGAACTATGATCTTTGGCTTTGGAACTGATTCGTTTTAACAAATAAACGCTTCGACCTCTAAAACCCTACCTAATGGAGACATAGTTAGAGAAGTGACAAAACCCTATACTTTTCATTACACAACGAATAAACCGGAAAAGATGAAGTACTTTGTGAAAGAATTTTTGGAAAGTGTAATATATAAAAACTATGTTCATAGTATATTTATAATCAAATATATTCCCTACATGATTAAGAGAAAATTATTAACAATGTAAATTTTAAAGCTTGAGGGAAAATTTATAAAATTGTAAAACTCTAGGGATTGAAATTTTTTACTCTTTTGTGTACTTATACCCTGTTTCATTTTCCACTTAACACTGAATGATAATTAATGTTTTCCACTCAGTTATTTTGTTTGATTTGTTAAGTGTTAAAATCACTTAATGAATCCCTAAAACCACAAACATAATCAAAGTATGTAGTTTATACTATTAGCAATGACATCATATAATGTGTGATCGAGTTCATTAGCCTTTGAAAAGTTGTTATATGGTTAGAAATTAATAAGCTAGCATGTTTTATTTTTTATTATTATTCGTAACAGAACAACATACATATCATGCATAGTGATCTAGTTGAAAAAAAAAATTAACAAAGAAAACCTTGACTTGAAAATATAAATAAAGATAACATTGATTAAACAAATGAATTAATTAGTTATGTTTGTCGAGATGATGATTACTTATTTTAATGACAACCACTTTCAAATAAATTGATGCAAAGCTCAAAGGTGGAGCAATTATTACAATCTCTTCACCTATCTTTCAACCAAATCAAACTTCTACACCTTTTTAAAAAACTTTCTAACTTTTCTTCTATTTTTTCTGCTTCCAGTGTAATCAACGGATGGTAGTTGAAGATAAAAAAAGTTTTTTTTTTAATACAATAAACTCAACTATGGACAAATACCTTTTAATATTATAAATTTGAATTTGAATCCACATTTTTTCATTTGTTGTGATCACAATGTATTGTCTACACTAATTATTTAATTATCTTCATTTATGGTGACCTTTGGTTAAATTCATCCACCTGAAAACATAATTAAACAAAATCAAGTGGTTTGATACTTGTTTATATATTTATACACACATGTTCACATTGCACCTTTTAGGGTTTAATGCACCTTTTACTCACCTGCTCACATGGCACCATTTAGGGTTCAATGCACCTTTTAGGGTGGAATAAAATGTATCAGGATAAAAATTGACAAAAACGTCACGATTGTTTGAAAAACTTTATGCTTACGAATAATATCAATGGATCATCAAACCGAAATTGCTACTAAGCATAAATCTTACGATGCTTTGCAATGTGTTACACATCATTTGGAGATCAGCCAGGAAAAAGCAACTGAAACCCATTATAATTTTTTTTTCATTAATTTTTTTCTGCTTTTGGTTTAACATAATTACCAAAGAATTTTTTATGCCACATCATTTACCATCGATCATTAATGTACACATTCTTCATGATTCAAACTCATTAAGTAACTAATTTTCATGTTTCAAGGGTTTTTATTTTTATTTTTTAGTAGAAAAATTATATTAAAAAAGTAATGAGAAAACACTGGAGCACCACAGAAAACCAACCACAAGGGTATTAATGTACAAAGGTTTGACTATGTCACATTGTCATATTAATGCATAACCTTAATGGGTCAATTATTGTTATAAATCAAAACCCTATACCATTTTGTTCTAACTTCTCATTCTGACTTTTTTGCTATTCTCTTACAAACAATTTTTTGAGATATGGACGAACACGAAAAAGCAAAAGTAACCACTCCATCTTCCCCAAATGAAGATAGTAGTGGAGTATCTCTCTAGAAAATCCGACTTATGGAGGAAAGGGTTGTCATATTGGAGGAAGATAGCAAGGTTCTCGTAGATGAAGTAACTATGAGAATGTCCAGATCTTCAGAATCGTACCTTCGTACTGTCCAGCTAGGATTTGATTGTCGTCATAGGGTTGGCATCGAACTCATGAGGGACTACGCGAAGAAGATTTTCCCAGAAGGATAATGAGATAATGTTGATCATAATATCGCCAGAGGTGCACTAGACTGACTGTTCACGTAGTTGAAATATTTCCTCTTTTTCTTTGTTTGTTATTGCACGCTTTAACTGTCATTTATGTACCCGCTTTTGTGTAATCAATTCTTTAATGGTGTGATAATATATTTCAGTTTAAGTTTAAGTTCGTTTGTTCACAACTCTACTGTTTATTACTGATGTTGATTTATATTATCCATTTTCTTGGGTGTCCTTTTTAGTTTAAATTTGCTTGTTCAATTTGGGAAAAATATTAAAAATGAGAAACGCATATATGCACATCTCTATTGCAACTAGTTATAGTCAAATTTGTATTTATTTTCTGTTGAAATTCTATATTGTCTAAAAAAAATTAAACGTTAATGCCCAATGCATGGTCATCTTGCTTCTAATATCGATGGTATAAAATCTGAGAGACTTAATTACTCTTTATTTTATTTTTTATTTTTTTGAATATGTAAATCTTTAATTTATATACACCCTTTGATTAAAATCTAAAAGCTAGAATTTTACCCATCAACCATACATTCAGGATCAAATATTTGTTATTGTATGGTTTTATACAATGTTTATAGTGTCCATTTTATTTATTTATTTTAGAATCCGTTGGGTTAATATAGTTCATGAACATGGGTTTGAACTTTCACAACTAAGATAAACATAAAGATTTGTTACTTGTGAAATGAGTTTAGTAATTGAAAGGTCACAATAAATGTTTTCTAGATACCCATTAACAACCCTCCCAGTTTAGTAATTGAAAGGTTATAATAAATGTTTTCTAGACACCCATTAACAACCTTCCCATTCCCATTAAGATAAATATAAAGATTTATTACTTGTGATACGAGTTTAGTGATTGAAACGTTATAGTTTTTTTCATATAGTCTCCCCATTCTCATTCCCATTAATAAGATATAACACGGTTTCTCATATTTAAATAATATTTATTATTATTGAACCGGTTGAACTCTAAGCAAGTCTAATCAATTACGTGTACTTACTTGCCATCACATATTTATTTGAGTAATAAATATTGTGAATTTATTATCTTTTGTAAAAGAGTGGGATCCATAACTTCCTTCTTCTGGTTAACTTTCTTCATCTTTGTCTTTAAAAAAAAATAAAAGAAAAAATCTTTCTTCATCTTGTCAAACACAATGGATATCTCTAAGCGGACACCGATCACTTCAGAAAAATAAAGAAATATATCAACTTCTTCTGAAGAAACATCACTCTCAATTAGTGAACAACCAACAAACCCTTCAAGTTTCGCTTCTTCACAGACAATATGCCCTTCGGCTTCCTCCTCTGAGAAATCAACTGATGAGTCTCTTCTAATTGAGGATGAAGTGTTCAATCAACTCATTGAACTAAGTGCCCACACGAAATTATTGGAGGCCACTAACTCCTGCCTTGGAAGAGATTTCGGACCAGTGACTTTCACATTCAAGACTTTTAGAAGCACTTTGAAGATGGTCATCGTGATGGTTTCAATCTCTTCAGAGAATAATTAAAGATTATTCAATTGTATGGGCATTGGGATGAGATTGAATGGCCACAAGTAAGGGATGTCCTAGGCTGGTGACTGTTGTTTTCTGTTTGTTCTTTTTTTCCTGATTTATATATTTCAATGTTTTTCTGTATTTTTGTTATAATTATAACTTTTGTTATCGTTATATCTGGAATCACAAAATGTGAATAGTATGCTTTCTATGTGTTACTATGTTATAAAAATGGACCTGTAATTTATTGTTTAAAACAATAATTACAATTAGCAATCAATTATTGTTGTGTTATTAGTATATTTGGCATGGACACTGTTTATCAAATACTCATTGTTGTATGAAATTAGTTGCATATCTATTAATAAAACTGTATTGCCAATAAAAAATGATCAACAATAAATTGTATAATAAACATTTGAATCAATGAGCATATGATGATCCTTTTTTTAGGGAATTAATCATATTAAAAGTAAATCTTGCAACAATTTCAAAAAGATGTTACTTTCATTAACATCAAGCATGCATTACACATTTTGATACTGTCAATAACATTAGTACAATTAGAAACAAAACAGCTGATGAAACATCAAAGAAAATTAAATTATACAGTGCCATCTTTCTAAAACCAATTTGAATGGACTCCAAATTGGGTTTTATTTCATGTAATCATGTTTCCAGCCTCTGCCTCTTTGCATTTAATACTTTGATTTCTTCCACATCTCTACTGATTTCTTTACTCCTTTGCCAAGTTTGAAAAACTGTTGGATCTGGCTTCCACCAGGTATAAAATTTGTATCGTTTACTTTCACAAGTATAAAACAACTTACCTGGATTGTTTTCCGTTTCAGAGATTTTCAATGCAGGCCTTCTCCCACATTCACAGTATTTGTTTCTGAATGTAATCATTCCACCATTGGTGTTTCTTGATGTGCTTGAACTTTCTTCCATAGTAGGATGATGTATTTGTAGAAGAAACAAATTCCCGAATGTATGTCATTAAAGATATGAACGATTGTTTGCATGTGTGTGTCTGTAAAGCAAAACGAAAGAAATATCTAAATCTGTGTATCTGTGATGGAGAGAGGTATTTTTATAAAGTAAAATATTTCCGTTGGGTTTCCAACGGTTTCATTTAAGGACACAAAAGTAAGTTCATTTGTTTTAAACCTATCACTAATTTCCCAATGCATGATCATCTACCTTATAAAAGTAAACTTTAAATCGAATTACATTGGAAATAGGTGATGTATGTAAATTGGTTTTCTCTATAAATGTGGGTTGCCAATTCACTATGTTAATGACTCCACCTAATGTAATTTTTATAATTTCAAATTTCTCTCTAATCTACAGAATGGACTGCCAATACACATCACCTACCACTGCCGATAAAACGAAAACTACTCTTCTTTCAATCAAGAAACAAAAAAGGCATCACCATCCACTATCGAGAAAACAACCACTCTGTCTCTTCTATTTGCTGAAGATGTTTCTGGACAATAAATAACAATATCAGCAGAATAATCATCTTAAATGATGATAAGGTCAACTTGTCAATGGTCGGGATTCCCGGATGCTCTTCCTTCTATATGCCCCCGTAAGATTGAGCACCTAGAGACGAGGCCAATTTTGTCACACAGAAGAAACATGAGCAACACGAAGTGCCCCACCCTGGACGCGATCACAGATGAAGTGTTAGTCAAGAGCAACATGTTTCATATGCGAGTGAAAAATGGGTTTGGAACATAAGTGTGTGGCACCAATATTATCACAGTAAATAACAGGAGGGGCTGGAATAGTGATACCAAGTTCAGTAAGAAGAGAACAAAGCCAGCTAAGTTCAGCTGCAGTTGATGCGACCGAGCGGTACTCAGCCACGGTAAAAGAGCGAGCAACTGTGCACTACTTCTTAGAGCTCCAAGAAATAGGATTGCGACCACGGTACATAATGTAAGCACTGGTGGAAGTATAGTCATCCCGATTACCAGCCCAGTCAGCATCTGAGAAGCCATGGAGTGACAATGGGGAGTCACAGTGAAGAACCAAACAGTAAACAGAAGTACCATTTACATATCGTAGAAGGCGTTTCACAACAGTCCAATGATCACTGGTGGGACGTTGCATGAACTAAGATAGTTTGCCCACAGTCTAGGCAATGTCAGGCCGAATGAGAGAGATATATTGGAGACTGCCAACAACTGCCCGGTATTCAGAGGGATCGGAGAGTGTCGTGCCAATATGAAGAGTCAGTGTTGGATAAGTAGGACGAGGAGTAACAACTGACTTGGCACTAGTCATTTGGTATGTGTAAGTAGATCTAGAATTTAACATTACTGAGAAAGAAATAGACCATGGGGATACGAGACAACTTCAATACCCAAAAAGAAGGAAAGTGGACCAAGATCTTTCAAGGAGAACCGATTGGCCAGAGTCTGAATGAAAGAATGCATCGCATGATCATCGTTGCTAGTGATAATGATGTCATCCACATAGACAAGTAAGTATAGATTGAGACCACCAAATATGAGAACAAATAGAGAAGTGTCTACATGAGAGTTGTGAAATCCTGACTCAAGTAAAAACTGTTGTAACTCATGGTACTATGCACAAGGTGCCTGCTTGAGACCGTAGATAGCCTTGCAAAGTTTGTAAACATGAGTGGGTTTCTCAGGATCTACAAAGCCAACTGGTTGAGCCAAGTAATCATCCTCAGATAAATGACCCTGAAGAAAAGCATTGTTGACATCCAGCTGACGTAGAGACCAGCCACGACTCACCGCTAAGCTGAGAACTATCCTAACAATGGTAGGTTTGACAACCGGACTAAACGTGTCATGAAAGTCAATACTAGAACATTGATGAAATGCTTTCGCAACCAGTCTAGCTTTGTATCTATCAATAGAGCCATCAGATGAACACTTAGTACGAAAAATCCACTTACAACCCACAAGATTGTGGGAAGAGTCTGAGGGAACAAGTTCCCAGATGCCATTCCGAACCAAGGCATCATATTCTTTCGACAAGGCCTGGCACCATTTAGGGTCTTTGAGGGCCTGGGTAATAGTAGTTGGTTCCATGTCACTGGAAGAGGGAAGATAAACATGAAGATTAAGTTTTTGTATGGGCTTATGGATGTTAGCTTTGGATTTGGTAACCATAAAGTGTGTATTGGTCAATGTAGTGGTCGGTTTAGGGTTGGGGACTCGGGACTGAATGGTCTATTGGTCAGGAACTCAGGACTCAAGGGTCTTTTGGTCTGGGACTCGGGACTGAAGAGTCTCCTGATCGTGGACTCAGGACTAAAGGGCCTCTTGATCAGGGACTCAAGAAGCAGAGGTTTCAAGTTCGGGAACCCTAGAAGTAGTCTCGGGTTTGGGAACTCGAGAATGAGTGGACTCTTCATCGGGGTAAGGATGACTGATAGAGGGAATGACAGACACTGGAGGAAGCCAGTCCGAAAAGGAGTGGGGCTCAGGACGAGGAAGATGACTCTGTAGAGATTGGTAAGGGATTACGGACTCGACAAATTTCACATGACGAGATGTGTAGATGCATGATGTGGACAGATCAAGACACGGATACACACTTTGTGTTAGAGAGTACCCGAGAAAGACACATGGAATGGACCGGGAATTAAGTTTATGTGACATATAAGGATGAAGCCAGGGATAACATAGACATCCCAATACACGGAGTTTAGCATAATTAGACGATGAACCTAGGAGTTTTTCATAGGGAGAATGGAGATTAAGAGTCAGTTTAGGCATAAGGTTTATGAGGTAGACCGCAGTGGCAAAGACATGATTCTAAAAGGTGAGCGGAAGGGAGGCATGAGACAAGAGGGACAATCCAGTTTCTACTATGTGGCGATGACACCGTTTAGAATACCCATTATGTTCAGGAGTGTAAGGATGGGTGGTGAGGTGGGAGATACCATTGGTGGTAAGGAATGCTGCCGGTGCCTGATATTCTCCACCATTATCCTAGTACAGAGTGATGATTTTCTTGTCAAAAAACTTCTCGACTGAGGTTTTGAATTTAATAAACACCTCATAGACTTGAGATTTACGTTTGAGAGGATAATACCATATATATTTGGCGTAATGATCAACGAAAATCACATAGTATTTGAAATCATCATAAGTGAAAATAGGAGATGTCCACACATCAGAGAATATGATTCGTAGTGGTTGAGTAGAGACAAGAGATGAGGAATGAAAGGGAAACTTATGATTTTTATTGCATTGACAAGCATTATAGTTAAAAGTTCGAGATATAGGACTCAATAATTCTAAACCGAAGATGGAGACAAGATGACGGAGAATTGAAGTGGTGGGATGTCCTAATTGATGATGCCACTCGAACGAAGTGGTTTTGACACTGGAAAAAGCAAGCAAAGGGCTAGATTTAATAGGAGGTGCAGGCCACTCATACACGCCATCTTTAGTTTGCCCCCGTAAAAGGATGGCTCCCGAGCAAAGATCCTTCACATGAAAGGCAGTGAGTAAGAACTCAATAGAGACATTGTTAGAGGAACAGAATTGAGAGATGGAAAAAAGATTTTTACGCATAGTGGGAACACAGAGGATATTATTTAAAGTAAAGTTACGAGTGGGAAGTGATAAAGAGGTGGAACCCATGTGTGTTATAGGAAGTCCGGTGCCATCACCAATCACAATGTCAACTGAACCAGTATATGGTGAACGAAGAGAGAGATTGTTGAGATCAGAGGTAACATGATGTAAGACACCATTGTCATGTAGCCAAGTGGGAGTGCCATTATTCTTTGCAGCTGTATAGTGGACTCAAGGCATCTGATGAGCTAGTGGTTAGGGCTGCTAGGAAGATGGATAACGCGGTTGCCAAGGCTGTTGGGAGGTTGAGTATTCTGAGACTAAGAGGCCACTAGGTTGTATGAAGGACAACACTTAATGCTGTGTCCCTGAGCGTTGCATGCTTGATAGAATTCGAGATATGGTTTGGAAGGAGGACGAGACCCATGTGAAGATGAGAACTGTGGTCCTGTAGCAGGAGATCTAAGAGACTGAGATAGAGGTCACCAAGGTCGGGTACAGGGTGCAGCCAGGTTTGTTGTGGCCGAGAGTGATACACTAGATGCTCTGGATTGAGTCAACAACAACTATTTTGTGATTAATTTTTCATGGAGTTCGTCAAAGGAGATAGTTGTGTCATGACCATGATGACATCAATAAAGGGATGGTAGTCATCATCAAGTCCATCCAGAACTTTTTCAATGAGATCTTCAGCATCAAGAGGCTTACCCAGGACACCTGTTTGGGATTTGATAAACTGCATGTACTCTGATATGCTGTGGGATCCCTTGCTGGCACGTCTGAGTTGATCTTTAATCTGTTTGATGTGTCCATGAGTGGGTTTTGCATAAGTATTGGCAAGGATGGACTAGGCCTCCTGAGAGGTGGTGGCACACTGAACGAGTGGTATTACAGAATGAGTGAGAGATCCAACAAAGGCACTGAAAATAAGTTTGTCTTGGCAAACCCATGTGATGTAGTCTGGGTTCGATGTGTCATGATCGTCAATTTTAATGGTTGGTTCTGGTGTTGAATGAGATCCATCTACATATCCATCGAGACTGTATCTAACAATTAGCGCATGAAATTGAAGTTTTCAGGATAGATAACTAGTGGAATTAAGTTTAATGTTATGTTGAGAGAAAATATTGATAGAAAACAGAGGTTTGTTTGATCCTTGTCATTGGGAATGGTGATTTGGGTATTGGGATTGTCCATGGATGAAAGAATAACAGAAATAGAATGAAGAGAAGAAGAACTGGAGGTTGTGCTTAGAGAGTGTGATACTTTATACCATGTAAGGATTTGAAATTGGGGTTATATTATTTTGTTGAGCAATCGTGTGTATATATATACACCAATTACAATCAATACAGGAATACTAGAAGATTGCCTATAACAAAGGATCTTGTACAATTAAGATATTGCCTAAACTAGAGATTCTGTACACATAAATGTCGCAAGTCAACTCTGGACAATAAATAACAAGATTAACAGAATTATTATCTTAAATGATGATAGGGTCAACTTGTCAATGGTTGGGATTTTAGTCGGGAGAGATTCCCAGATGCTCTTGGTTGGGATTTCTGGATGCTCTTCCTTCTATATCCACTACACTCAATCGAATTAATTGGCATGTTGGAGTACTGGAGGAAAATTACAAGGTCCTAAATGAAAGAATGTCCACGGACACCTCTTGGAAGATTTTTCAGACTTCAAAATTACATATTCGAGATATTCAACATCATTATAGCGCAGGTCATCAGGTTGGCTTCATGCTCTTCCAAGACTATATGATGATGGTTCAGCTAAATGGACAATGAAAAAAGCTTAGTCCACTACAAACTTAATCTACTTTGGACATTAACGTCTGATTTGTATTATTGATCTCTTTATAAAGTGTGATAGTTTTTAAACTTACCAATGAATATGAACTGTGTTTCTTATTTCCAATTTCATGAATTCTATAATAATGCGTGACTGGTAACCAACAACTCATTTTTTAATTTTGTTATCAGAAGTTACAAAAAAATATTGTGTTATGGTAACACATTTTATGGTGTGATTATTTGTTACATATGCTACAAACTATTGACTTGTGTTTGTGTTTGTTGTGCGGTTATGGATTATGCAAAGATTTTGTCTTTTCCGAACTAAAAAGTGACAATATTCATTCCAAAGGATCAAAGATTATCGAGCCACACTGAAGGTTTTTTCCTATTTTGGCTTAACATAATTACCAAAGAAAATTTTACATTAATATGTCACATCATTTACCAACGATCAAAACTATTGTGTTATGGTCACGAATTTTACCGTATAATTATAAGTTACATATGCTACAAACTATTGACTTGTGTTTGTGTTTGTTGTTCGGTTTTGGACTACGCAAAGATAGGGACATCTAGCATTACTCTTCTAGAAACCTATAAGTTCGTTAAATTACTTTAAAACTATTTCAATTGAGCATAAAAATGAAACAACATCAAGAGAAGTGTACAATATTTTAAAGTTGTATGACGCGTACAAGGTGTTCGTAGAAAGGAGAGATGGTTGTCATCTCTCCTTTCTACAGGAACAGGAACAACTTTCGAGCAAATGATTCGAAAGCTGGTTGAAAATCAAGACCAATCTATGAAAAAAATCTTTGAAGATGGATTTGAAGATTTCAGAGACTATACAAAGATTGTTTATCGGGACATGAAATTGGATGATTATCAATTAGTGTGAAAGACAGGAGTTGGTGAATAAAATGAAAATATCTTTCAATTTGGAGATAATCATTATTATCTATTTTAGTTGGGTAATCAACCGAACATGTATTGGACAATTACTTTGGTGTGATTGTATCAAAAAAATAATATAAGACTCCAATCCCCTATATAAAGATGAGCATTACCCCCTCCTAAAAACATGACATGTGTCCATTGAGGGGTAAAATTATCTAAAAGATAAAGGGTTTGGACAAACTTATACCCTCTATGGACACATGTCATGTTTATAGGAGGAGGTAATGCTCACCCCCTTTGAAAAGGGGTGAGCAAAAGTGAACTCAAACAAATATCACAGTCCATTTAGTATATACAATCAATGTTGTAAACCATTAATGACAGCTCTTATTTGTGTTATTCACTTTATTAAGGGCAATCTTGTAAGTATAACTTTTTGAGTTATTAAGAAGCACGAAAGTTCTTTTTGAGTTATCATTTTATCACGGTTAATTGAAATCCTAACTAAAAAAACAAAGCTTCATTGTGTTCGTGGCACTCATCATATTCTTCATCTTCTCAAATCTTGTGAAAGGTCTCAGGGCTTAAACAATTTGACGTTGCTTAAATTTTCACTATGAAGAAGTGAGTAAATATTTGATTATTCATACTAAAGATTACATTTAGGGTTTATTTATCTAGTAAAATAAATAAATTGTTGCCGTTACTTGTCGATTTATTACCCCAAATTTATGTATGTTGTGTTACATGTGTGTTGTTTGTTTCTTTTGAATGATATTTGATTAATTCAATAGAAGAGATTTAAATTTGTGTGTTGTTTTTTTCATTATATGATGCTTGTTGAAGTCAACAATCAACATTTCTTAATCATTATTATGCCACGTTGTAAGAGAGTGCTTGAAACCACAATTGAAGTTTCACACAGAGAAGATAAGAATGAAGAGCATGCTGAAGGATTGTATAATGAAGATAGTCCTGGTGTTACAGAATCAAGTAGTGGAAACCTTTGAGAACTCGGGATGTTACAAAGAATAATCTCCATATGGATCATGAATTGCACATAATGCTAAGGGCAAGCTCCTTTGATTGGGTATTTTTTTTATATTCGGAAAGATGTGATTAGACAAAATTTGTTGTGATCAGTACATTTCAGTTTTTCATTTCAAAATCATCTATTACTATTAGGAATTAACAAGAATCTCCATGTGAATCCTCAGTTAATGTTGTTTTGTGATATTTCTACTGTTTGAATGATGATCATACAATCATTAATTATACCGTATTATATTTGAATGCCATATTTTTTTTTTTTGTGATTTGTCTGTTGTGAATTACAATCATACAATCTTTTTTGTTTTTGTTTTTGTACAATAACTAGAATGCTATATGTATATTTGTTGTGCTTGAAAAAACCATTGTACGATAACGAGTATACTAGTTTGTCGGTAGATTTTTAATTACTTTATTCATTAACACACAACCTTATGACAAGGAAATAAAGGCTGTGAAAATCGTTCTTTTTACGAATCCTAGTACAAAGAATTGCCTGACCATGTGAAGAAGAAGGTTTCTGAAGTTGATTTTGTTGAGTTTATGAAGGTTTTGGGAAAGGATTTATCAACCCGAAAGTGGACAATTATCATGGGCCTAGCCGACCTGTGGTGGGATACCACATATACCTTCCACTTCGATGAAATCGGGGAGATGACGTTGACCCCGACAGAGTTTAGTGCAATTACGGGCATACCAGTTTGTGGAAACCTTCTTGAGTACGAAATGGACGTTTACAAGAAGAGAGATGAGCTTATCAAGTGGTTTGGAGAGCCGATAGCGAATATTGCAAAGAAGAGGGTTACTTTTTCAGAGCTATATAATGCGTATGCAGGATTCGGGGGGAAGAAAATTGGCAAGGAGGATGTTGCAAGATTAACAAGGGTGTTCATAATCGCATTACTTTGCAACACTTTATTGTGCGACAAAGCTAGGATAGCCTGTCTGTACTACATGCCGAACCTGAAGGACTTGTCCTCAATAAGTTTGTACAATTGAGGTGGGGCTAACCTTTCAACTTTGTATAGAAACATGGATTCTGTTGTGAGAGGGAATCACAGTACCAAAGGTTTTTACCGGGCTTGAGAGGTAATGATTTGTACGTATTGTATTTTAAATTTCAGTGATTGCATCATGTTTATTTATCCTTTTTAAAATCTTTCTGGTCGTGTTGGCTGTTATATATGCAGGTGTGTGCCTATGAGTATATCAAGCCAATTGCCGACTCAGTGAAATGTTTGAGAGATGATAATACTTACCCTCGGGCCTTGAGATAAGGTAGATGGAAAAAAATAAAGTACGTTGATGTAAATGACAGTTTGACGAACCTGAAAGTGAAGGATGTAAGAAAAATATTGAACACCATTGGAATTATCTCTAAATCATAATTTATTATTCATAACTGTTTATCTGTTGAGCTCTGATTAATATTGTTAAAATTTTATTTTGTTTCAGGTAAATATGCACCCATGTGGTAAGGCTGATAAACGATTACATCCTTATGTACAGTAATCATTTCATGCCACCAAGTGTAGAATATTGTTATATGGGCCATGCAGGTACGCATGGTACTTGGGAGAACGAGTGAGTGTTCAAAGCTTGGGATTGACTTCACCCCGTGTACCCAAAGTCTCACCAACATCTATGTTGGGGGACTACCTGATTATTACTTATGAGGCCAAGGTGTGGATGAGGGGTTTGGATGCTTCTGATTTCTTGGAGTCAAACGTTGATGGTGTAGGAGACTACATGGACTTGGTAAAGTGACACATAAAGTTCAAGCATTACCCTATTGATGAGATTATTTTAACATGTTTATATGTTTTTGATATTGTTGTATTTTTATCTGAGTAGGGTGTGTTGGATCCCAAATTGATCGGCCATTTCGAGTTACCGCCTTCGCAACTCCCCCTCGTGGAATGCAAAGACTCCAACTTCATATGCGTACTAATTCAAATACCGAAGGATAACACCTACAAAAAAAGTGTCCGCACCCTATTGATATGTGAGTAGTTTTGTTTTTGAGTGTCTTCTGTAGTATGAATCCACATTTGTCGTAGGTAGGTCATTATATAACATTACTTATAGGTGCATGTTGACCAATTTAATAAGCTACTGTCTATGATATCTGGGATGACCAAATTGCTCATTAAGGGACAATATGATCAAGTCGTGAAGATCGAACGAACGGGTGGTGCAGTTAGTTTTTTTTTTATTATGTTAATTTATGACTTGAATTCATCTTATTATCCAAATAAGTTTGTTGGTATTGTTTACAGAACAAAGGTGGGAGACTTTGTACAAACCAATGGATGAAACAGATAGAACATTTGAGTCCTCTTCAAAGTCAGACCCTTTTGATAGGGTTAGCGTGGGCATTAGTTCCAGTTATTCGAAAAATGATGATGACACTGATATCGGAGAATGACGACAACACAGGTCTCCTGCCAAAGAGAATCTAAATGAACGGAATGATAATTCCTCTTCTACTAAGGATGGTATACAGACGTCAGGATTGTTGTCTGATGATACAAGTTTTACATTACAGGGTTTCATGGACTCAATGCGAGAGGAATATTCAAGTCAAACAAGGAATGGAAAGTTAACTGGAAACGACAGCCAGAGCAAAACAGTTGAAGATGCGTTTTGTTTTACACCATTAAGAGGACCCGAAAAATGGAGACACAGGAAAGAAAACCCAGTGAGACTGTTTTATACTGCTTGAAAAATCTTGCTCTCGTTTTCCTACCCGCATATTTCCTTTGTACACTGAAAGAGTCTACTTAGATTTTATTTTTCCTAATAATTTGGTACCTTAGAATGTTCTATGTTTTTGTTGATTTTTTTTCTTATGAAGTCATGAGGAGTTGTTGAACTCGGTAATTGGAGTGATTTATTGTTTCCAATCTGAGTAATTCCCCTGACATGACTTGTCATGTTGTTATATTACAGTTTAATTCTTTAGACAAGGATGTTATTGTGGAGGAACAACAGTTTGAGGGTACAGTAAGTGTTAATCTAGGGACACAGGCAGAAGACGTGGCCAGAGATTTTGATAAAACCCTTCAGAAACATGTTGATGCCCCCATGTTGTAGGTAGCTGTTGGAACCCTGATCACCGGTAATGCAGCGAAAATGCGTTTTAAAATTTTTATACATATCGTAATCTGTATCTAAGACCAGTGAATTTGGGATCGTATTTATTTTCGAAACAAATACATACAATATGTAAATATAGGAAATTGAAATCGATATAAAAAGAAGATGACAATAAAACCATACCAACGTTTGGAGGCTCCTTCACTTTTCTATATACTCCAAGTCTGTACCACTGATCTTCCTGCTATCTCCCGAGACTAGTAACTGCGTGTGGGCACGTCACGGGCTCAGGATCTTAGAATGGAGGATGAAGGAAAATTAAGAAACTCTTTCTTTATTTTTACTATGCAACACTTGCATTGTTTATATCTCATGCAAACCCAGATGTATGTGTTGATATGTGTTATAAGCACACATTAAAATACTTTTGTCTTTTGTGTGTTAAAACCAAAATGTGTTGATTTTTTTTTACGCACAGTAGCATCCCATGCCTACACTGCAATCACCCATTTTTTTTCTTTTTATCAACACACTTTTTCTAAAAACAAAAGAATAGTGTATCATTGTTGTTCATTTATATATATATGAGCTATTTCTTTGATTATATATATATAATCAAAGAAATAGCTCATAACACTTTTTTTTTGAAAAAAAACGATAAAATAAAATAATCATATTATCTTATTTTATTCAAAAATAAATATCAACATACACCCTTCATTTAGTAATTAATAATATAATTAAATAATCTTATTATTTAATTTATTTAATCACAATTATTAATTAATTAATTAATCTCATTATTTAATTAATTCCTGAATAAATACGTGTCACTTTCGTAACACAATTAATTGGACAATCCGATTAATTAACCGTGACCCTTGTTACATAAATCGATCGGGCTAGCAAGGGGACCTAATGGACCCATAGTATTTTGAGCTTCAATAATCCTCAGAATCATTAAGTAAACTCTTTTATTAATATTCTTTGATTATTAACTCCAGTGTTATTCCTCTAAAATACCGAAGCTGCACTCTTTCAACTGTAGACGCTTTTACACAGACCGATACAACTCGGTGTCTATCGATATTACTACTACACATGGTGTGATCCTCCACAGTAGTTCATAATTAGAGCTGAGTCATAATGTTCGTTATACCCCTCTAATTACATATATCCTTTATGTGTCGTTGATTCTCTAATGTACGATAAATCCTATTTCCTCACGGAATTAGGAGAGTGCTCATATTGTCCAAGCCCCGAATCAATCCTTGAGGGAACTACCATCTACTTCTCACAAGAATGAGTGGATTCCAATTTTGTGTACAAACCTTTCCAGCCACAAGCCAAACCACAATCCCTACATACGAAGTATATTGATCAGGAAATGCATCTGACCTCACCCATGGTATATCAAATACCACGATCTAACCTGAAGGAGTCGATAAGACACTCAGGATTAAGATCATCCACATATAGCCATCATTAGTTGATATATATGAATCTCATCGGTAAACGGATGTTGGTGTGAGATTCATATAGATCATGGCCCAGTCCTATATGATCACATCATACAAGGTGCCTCCATTCCCATATCTCATATGAATGATTCAGGATAAAATCACTGTACATTACAGAATAGACCATAACTATAGATTAACCATAAATAAAGTACCTAACTTTATTTGCTATCTATGGACTCTTTAGATTGCACGTCTCTTACTGTATCCATCAGTATATGATACTCATATACATAATTCGAGATTACATCTAACAATCCAGGATGTTAATATGCACATGTTATAAAATAAACGACACAACAAGAATGAATTGAACTTTTCTTTTTATTTATTTCATAAATCCATTTACAAGTTACATGTTTAGGGCATAAACCCTGACAATCTCCCACTTGCACTAAAGCATGTGAGGCATGTCTCGTAACCCTAGACCATCTAGGTGACCTGAAAACACTTTAGCCGGTAAGGTCTTCGTAAATGGATCAGCATGATTGTCTTGTAAGGCTATCTTGTCTTGTAAGGCTATCTTGGTGCCGATCACATCTCCTCTCTGCACTATCTCTCCAATGAGATGATACTTTATCTCTATATGCTTCCCTCTATTGTGGCTTCTTGGTTATTTGGAATTAGCCACAACACTATTGTTATCACAATATAGTGTGATGGGCTTATCCAAATCTGGAACAACTTCCAGATCACTTAAGAACTTACGGAGCAAAACAACCTCTTTAACAGTTTCACAAGCGGCTTCATATTCAGCTTCCATGGTGAAGTCAGCAATGCAAGATTGCTTGATACTTCTCCACACAATAGGTCCACCACCCAGGGTGAATACTGATCCAGACTTGGATTTCTTAGAATCCCTATCTGACTGAAAATCATAATCCTTGTATCCTAACGGAATCAAATTCTGTCCGAAATACACTAGCATATAATTTCTCGTTCTCCAACGATACTTGAGAATAGTCTTGACATCAACCCAATGATCCAATCCTGGGTTGAACTGGTATCTGCTGACTACTCCCACTGCATAGCAGATATCCAGTCTCGTGCATAACATAGCATACATGAGACTACCTACTGTCGATGCATAGGGTACACGTCTCATATCCTCAACTTCTTGAGGTGTCTTAGGACATTGTTCTTTTGACAAGTGAACTCCATGCTTGGAAAGTAAATTACCTTTCTTAGAGTTTTGCATCGAAAATCGCATAAGAATCTTGTCGATATATGATGCTTGAGACAGTGCTATGAGTTTGTTCTTACGATCCCTTATAAGTTGGATCCCTAGAACATAACTTGCCTCTCCCAAATCTTTCATTTAGAATTGGCTAGCCAGCCAGCCCTTTACATCAGACAACACTCCCACATCATTCCCAATGAGTAGGATATCATCTATGTATAGTACCAAGAAAACTACTTTCTTATTAATGATGTGCTTGTACGCACAAGGCTCATCGACGTTCTGCTTGAAGCCATATGTTTTGATCACATCATCAAACATAACGTTTCATGATCTAGATGCTTGCTTAAGTCCATAGATGGACCTTTGTAGCTTGCAAACCATTTACTCTTGATATGGAGACACGAATCCCTCTGGTTGCATCATATAGATGCTCTCATCAAGATTACCATTCAAGAATGCAGTATTGATGTCCATTTGCCAAATTTCATAATCGAATAGGCAGCAATGGATAAGAGAATCCTAATAGACTTAAACATGGCTACTGGTGAGAATGTCTCTTCATAATCGACCCCCGATTTCTAGGTATAACCTGTGGCCCATAGCCTTGCCTTGAAGGTCTCTACCTTCCTGCCTACTCCTTTATTTCTCTTGTAGATCCACTTATACCCTATGGGTTTTACCCCATCCGGTAAGTCTACAAGATCCCAAATTGAGTTAGAGTACATGGACTCCATCTCAAGATTCATGGCTTTAAGCCATTCCTCTTTATCAGGATCTTCCATGGCATTCTTAAATGTCAATGGATCATTCACACTATCAGCAGAGACAACACTTTATCCCTCATCTATACCTAAATAGCGTTCAGGTTGTCTTACAACCCTCTCACTACGTCTATATGGTAGTGTATCCTGATTAGGAACTATCTGACTCTCAGATGTTTGTGGATCAACAACTCTTGTTGATGAAACACTGGTCTCACCAGGCTCCAACTCATTCAATACAATCTTAGAACGAGATTTACGGTCACTAATATAATTGTCCTCAAGAAACGTTGCATTTGTCGATACAAATACTTTGTTATCTTCGGGACTATAAAAGTGTCCACCTCTGATCTCCTTGAAGTATCCTATATATAGGCAGACCACAAACTTAGAGTCTAGCTTTCAATTTCTGTTCTTCAGCACGTGTGCTAGACACCCCCATATGCGAAAATGTCGTAAACTAGCTTTACGACAATTCCACAACTCTAGGGGAGTCTTAGGAACAGATTTGGATGGCACTACATTCAAAATGTATGCAGCTGTTTGTAATGCATATCCCCATAAGGAATTTGGCAATGATGAGAAAATAATCATAGATCTCACCATTTTCATCAGGGTTCTATTTCTCCTCTCTGATATACCATTTTGCTGAGGTGTGTACCGGGAGCTATGAGTTGGGAAACTATCTCATGCTCGACCATGAAGTCTTCAAACTCTTGGTCAAGGTACTCACCTCCACGATCCGATCGTAGTGACTTGATAGTCCTACCTAATTGATTCTCAACTTCGGCTCGAAATTCTTTAAACTTTTTAAATGTTTTCGACTTCCATTGTATTAGGTAGATGTATCCGTATCTTGAGTAGTCATCTATAAAGGTTACATAATACTTATAACACCCCTTAGCTTTAACATTCATCGGTTCGTAGACGTCTGTATGTATAAGCTCTAGTGGTTCTTTAGTTCTAAGCTCTTTTCCAGTAAAAGGTCTTTAGTAATCTTACCTTCTAGACAAGATTAGCAGACAGGTAAGGTGTCAACCTTTAACTCACTTAAAGGTCCACTTTTTACTAGTCTGTCTATCCGGTCAAGGTTGATATGACCAAGCCTTAGATGCTAGAGATACTTGTCACTTTCTGGAGAAATCTTATGTCATTTAGTTTTTAGTTTTTCAACCTTAAACATTTCGGTGTTGAGCAGTGTAGTATGTATTAACGGTCTTAACACATACAAATTGTTTTCATTAATTCCTGAACAAATATATAGACCATTCTTTCCAATACTAACAGATTGATTATTAAAACAAACATAATATTTTTGTTCTAACTACTTAGAAACGGAAATCAATTTTCGTGTAAATGCAGGAATATAGAATACATTGTCCAACATTATATAATTATTACAAAAAGATAATCTAATTACGCCCACTGCTCGTGCCGACATGACATCCCCTGACCACACTCATTGAGAAGGCTCTTTCCTCTAGCTGTGTCCAAGAATCAGTCCACTGCAAAGAAGAACAAACATGATTAGTGACCCCCCGAATCAACTATCCAGGGTGAAGAATCATCTTCCACTAAACAAGATTCAAGAACAAGTAAATCATATTTACCTTTCATTTTCTTCTTCTTGGCATCCTCCTTTAGATATTTAGAACAGTTCCTCTTCCAGTGTCTGACCTTGTCGCAATGAAAACATTTTCCCTT
Organism: Dipteronia dyeriana; assembly: GCA_032871835.1. Taxonomy (NCBI): domain Eukaryota; kingdom Viridiplantae; phylum Streptophyta; class Magnoliopsida; order Sapindales; family Sapindaceae; genus Dipteronia; species Dipteronia dyeriana. The sequence continues at coordinate 31,453,324 of CM065298.1, forward strand.
GCCTTGATTAGTGGAGGCGCCCTTCTTTTTGCTATGGGCTTTCTTGGGTTTGGGCTTAACCCTTGCCTTCTCAGCAGACCTCTTCCTCTTCTTATTATTAGAGGAAGATGGTTCGACAACATTTACCTCACCGGTCTTACCCTTATTGTCCTTAACCAAGGACTCAAAGGTAGCGAGCTCATTGAGCAATTGTGTAAGACTGAACTTTAACTTGTTCATCCCATAGTTGCTTTTAAACTGATCAAATCTCTTCGGAAGAGTCGTCAGTATGATGCTCACTTGACTGGGTTCGTCAATGGCCCCACCATTGACTTCTACTATGTTGAAGTATGACATCATGCTCAGGACATGTTCCCGAACTGATGTATCTTCCTTATGTGAGCGAGCATATCAGAACGAACAGCTTCGTGTCGCTTTGGCTCAGAGGGCTGCCCGAACATAGCTTGTAATGACTCCGTGATTTTGAATGCAGAAGTCATTGCTTCATGCTTTGTGACAAGCACGTCTGTCATAGAAGCTAACAGATATGTTTGGGCCTTCTCACCAGATAAGTCCCATCGCTGGTATAACTTACGAACAGTTCGTGTGGCATTGACAATAGGCGCTGGAGGACATTCCTCTGTAATCACAAACCTAAGGCCTTTGGTAACCAAAATTGCATTAATGTTAAGTTTCCACTTAGTGTAGTTATCACCAGTTAATTTGTCGTTTGCGAGAATTTGAAGTAATGCAGAAGACATTACTGAAATAAATAAAACATTCATTCAGTCATTTATTTAAAACAAGTGCGAGTGATTTGGTATAAATTTAAACATGTTGCATGAACATGTTTAACAAACTAGAAATAGTTACTATACCCCGATAATCCAACATACCACAAAGAAGTGCCACCTTAGGGTCGGTCAAGTCTTTGCATGTTAGACCGAGACATTCGCAATCAAATGATATTCTAGAATAACTTTTATTCCGTATCATTCAACCATCGTTTATTCGGTCAGGTTTTTAATTAACAAACTTAATCAAAACCTTCGTAAGTGTAGCCCACCATTTCAGATCTCATGAGCTTAACTCGAGAATTGCCACCTTAGGGTCCCGAAATATCCTCAGAAATCCTTTCCGTTAGGAAGTCAACCTTGATATTGACCTTTATGGAAACCCTCATTAGGGAGGATGAAAGCAAAGCCGTCACGAGGCCCCACTCGAATCTCACGGTGTTGAACTAATGATGGAGACTGTGGGATATATATGTCATATATCCCTCTCCCACTCACTATTTTAAAATTAGGGTTTTCTATTATCCATAAATGCACCTAGACTCTACATGATCAAACGGCTAACTTTAATCAAGTTATCTAGTGCATTAACTAATTCATTATTAGAAACAAGTTCTAATTAACTAATAAATTATTAATGATTTTTAACTATTAAAAATATAATCTATTAGTCAATAATCTAAGCTTTAGTAAACTATTTACTAAGGTCAGATTATTATGAAAGTGTTTACCAAGTTTTAACTATTAAAACTCTAATACTTTATTCGGTTAATTTATTATTAGGCTATTAATCAAATTAATCCTAATAAATGAGCCTATTAATCTAACTTATTAAACACTTTAATAACTAGATTAATATTTAATGAGAATTACCAAGTTTTTAACTATTAAAAACTAATCTCATTTTCATAGCCAATTATGTATTTACCCATTTTAATCACATTAAAAAAATATACAAAATATCAGGTTATGATGTATGTATGACATATCAAATATATTTGTATAGGCACATCTAATCTAAATAACATACGTATGCATGACAATACTTTTATCATTACATAATATAAAGCATACATGAATTGACCGAGTACTGTGGATTATTTAACCAAAGATAATTGGAATCTAAAATTACAATAATACCCCCTAGGCATTCCTTGGTCTTCTTGTATTTTCTGAGCCTTCCAGTCTCTTCAGGTAACTTCGATTCATCTCATGAATCCTTCTTCGTAATTTTTCCAGGTCTTCAATATATGTTACATTTTTTTTACAATACAATAACAATAAAAAAAATAAACAAAAAATAACAAATAAAAATGATACAACACATAAACCCTAAATCCACAGTACTATATAATTAACAATCAAACATGTTTTTGTAAATTTAAAAATTTAATATACATACAAAAACATCATACAGTCAATTTAAATCGTGTCTACACAATCATACATACAAGAGCATCGAAAAAAATTTCCTGTTTCGAAAATAAAGTTGGCTCTGATACCAATTGTTGGAATCCTGATCACCAGTAATGCAAGAAAAAGTAGTTGGACCAGCCAAACTTTGCCGCATAAATGAGTTTTAAAATTTTTACACAAATCGTAATCTGTATTTAGGACCAGTGAACTTGGGATCGTATTTATTTTCGAAACAAATACATACAATATTTAAATATAGGAAATTAAAATCGATATAAAGAGAAGAAGAAAATATAACAATACCAACGTTTGGAGGCTCCTTCACTTTTCTATATACTCCAAGTCTGTACCAATGATCTTCCTCACTATCTCCCGGGACTGGTAACTGCTTATGGGCGCGTCACGGGCTCGGGATCTTAGAATGGAGGATGAAGGAAAATTAAGAAACTATTTCTTTATTTTCACTAGGCAACACTTGCATTGTTTACATCTCATGTAAACCCAGATATATGTGTTGATATGTGCTCACTATCTCCCGGGACTGGTAACTGCTTATGGGCGCGTCACGGGCTCGGGATCTTAGAATGGAGGATGAAGGAAAATTAAGAAACTATTTCTTTATTTTCACTAGGCAACACTTGCATTGTTTACATCTCATGTAAACCCAGATATATGTGTTGATATGTGTTATAAGCACACATTAAAATGCTTTTGTCTTTTGTTTGTTAAAACCAAAATGTGTTGATTTTTTATTTTACGTACAGTTGCATCCCATGCCTACACTGCACTCACCCTTTTTTTTCTTTTTGTCAACACACTATTTCTGAAAACAAAAGAATAATGTATCAGTGTTGTTCATTTATATATATATATATTGTTGTATGTAAATTTTATCAGATGTACACGTCATTGACAAAGAGGATAAAATTGTCACGTGGACATCCGAATAGGCATTCAGAAAATATCCTACAAGACATCACCAACGAAGAGAAGCCCGAGTAAACAAGTATTGAGCAAAACCTACTCGGGGTTAGCTGACGTCATATACTACTCCGGGCCAGTTAAAGATACTCGGGGCTAGTTAATGACATTGTCTACTCGGGATCAGATGATGTCACTCGGGACCAGCTGATATCGTGTTCTACTCGGGACAAAAATGAAGATAACCGAATAAAAAGCCTTGCGCGTAGCTCACACGAATCAAGTCATTAAAATACACGAAGATATCCATATCAAAGAGGAATTCCAAGAAGAGCAGAATATCAAGCAGAAAGGGTTCTTATTCAGGCAATAATTTTATTTCTTCAAAAAGACTATGCTTTTATAAGGAAATAAGTCCTAACTGAACTACATTACTAGAGTCCCATTCGATCTCAATGCAAGTATCCGAAATAGGAAAGAAGACAAACTACTTCGAACAAGTAAACAATCATAATTAAAAACAAAGATCTTTTACTACTTGTACAAAGAAGATTAGGGTTCTATGGACTTATAAATAGACCCATAATCTTGTCACAAAAGATAGATATAGAATATATACATAAATCATAGAAAAATACAGAGAGAAAAAAGAGAGATTGAGAATTGTAATTATTTCATTCATAGTGGATTTTGGCTAGGTTGATCCTTCAACCACCCGTGGATGTTTCTCTGGTCATAGGAGTTTTACAACAGAAAAAACTTACGTCCGATTACTTTCTCCTTCTCTTTCTCTTTAAAATTACAGCTAAAATCCAATTCTTGTGGTCTTTTTCCATACATCCAAAAACCGACGTCAATATATATATATATATAATCAAAGAAATAGCTCATATCACTTTTTTTTTTGAAAAAAACGATATCAACTTTTTTCAAATCTTTTATATGTTTTTTTACCATTTGAAATTCAAAAAACTGATATTATCAGTTTTTTTTTCCAAATAAAATATATCATATATATGATTTTATTTTAATTCAAACTATTTAAATTCAAAAATCAAATATTTAATTTAATAAAATAAAATAATCATATTATCTTATTTTATTCAAAAATAAATATCAACATACACCATCTATTTAGTGATTAATAATATAATTAAATAATATTATTATTTAATTTATTTAATCACCATTATTCATTAATTAAATAATCTCATTATTTAATTAATTCCTGAATAAATACGTTTCACTTTCGTAACACAATTAATTGGACAATCTAATTAATTAACTGACCCTTGTTACCTAAAACGATCGGGCTAGCAAGGGGACCTAATGGACTCACAGTATTTTGAGCTCCAATAATCCTCAGAATCATTAAGTAAACTCTTTCATTAATATTCTTTGATTATTAACTCCAGTGTTATTCCTCTAAAATACCGAAGCTGCACTCTTTCAACTGTAGACGCTTTTACACATACCGATACAACTCGGTGTACATCGATATTACTACTACACATGGTGTGATCCTCCACAGTAGTTCATATTTATAGCTGGGTCATAATGTCTACTATACCCCTCTAATTACATATATCCTTTAAGTATCGTTGATTCTCTAATGGGCAATAAATCCTATTTCCTCACGGAATTAGGAAAGCGCTCATATTTTCCAAGGCCCGAATCAACCATTAAGGGAACTACCATCTACTTCTCACAAGAAAGAGTGGATTCCACTATTGTGTACAAACTTTTCCAGCCACAAGCCAAACCACAATTCCAACATACGGAGTATATTGATCAAGAAATGCATCTGACCTCACCCATGGTATTGCAAAGACCACGATCTAACCTGAAGGAGTCGATAAGACACTCAGGATTAAGATCATCCATATATAGCCATCATTAGTTTATATACACGAATCTCATCGGTAAACGGATCTTGGTGTGGGATTCATATAGATCATGGCTCGGTCCTATATGATCACATCATACAAGGTTCCTCCATTCCCATATCTCATATGAATGATTCAGGATAAAATCATTGTACATTACGGAATGGACCGCAACTATAGATTAACCACAAATAAAGTACCCAACTTTATTTGCTATCTATGGGCTCTTTAGATTGCACTTATCTTACTGCATCCATCTGTATATGACACTCATATACACAATTCGAGATTACATCCGGAAATCCAGGATGTTAATATTCATAGGTTATAAAATAAACAACACAATAATAATGGATTGAACTTTTCTTTTTATTTATTTCATAAATCTATTTACAAGTTACATTTTTAGGGCATTAACCCTAACAGTAGCTCATCTTCTAATTGGTGCATCGGATGAGAAGCTGAAGAAAGCCCCAAACACAAAGAATACCAAAGGTAGAAAGAGAGCTCAAACAAATGCTACAAATCCAGGTCAACCAACAAGGAAGTCATGCAGACTTCAAGCAAAGTGATGTGAATAATATTTTTTTTATTATTTTTTTATCTAATTGGGTTTTATTTTGGTAAGAACTGAAGTTGTGTAAAATTTGAAGGTTTAAAAAATATTTAGTGATTCTGCTTTTGTTTATGTCACAATGAACATCAACATTGTTTGATGTTCAATATGACCTCAACCTTGTTTATATATATATATATATATAGATACAACAAATGTTGATCACACTCTTAGTCTTTACAACATAATATAACTTTATCTGTCTATTGTTTTGTAATTTAGATTACCCAAATTTTGAAGTGAATACTATCAATAACCAAAAAACACAATATCGTTTATCAGTAATATAAGACTTGAATTTTTTTTATTATCTTTTCAAAAAATTAGAGCATTAGTGGAAAAATAACTATTACTTAATTGATTTTCTTAATATTGTAAATTTGACATATCATGGCCATGCATTGTGCAAGTTTCTGTTTATATGGGTGATAAGTGATAGACAGCTGTTTGCATAGAATTTTAAAAAAATTGAAATAAGATTTAAAAAAATTTCCTTATGAAAACACACCATAAATTAAAACAAGATTAATTATATGTTTTCTTAGGTACTGCTATCTAGTTACTGGCAATATTACCAGATATTTATGTGATAGAGAGGAGAGAGAGTTTGTTACTTTTTTGTTTTCATTTTCAAATTATTTATTTTTATACACCATTGGATGTAAATCTAAAGATTGAAATTGGCCCAATATCCTTACCGTTAATGACAACTTAGTCAAACCCATGTTTTCTTTTAGGAAAAAAGCACTACTGAAGATTAAAAGACAAAGTCCTTCCATATACTAAACACTCGTAAAACTTACAAACCCTAGCTATAGTTTCGTCACTGTTGTTTTGTGTCTTCATCTTTCTCATTGCTATCACGGCGTCGCCTGCACTCCACAAACCACACAGCTATAGTCATCTCACATTCTCTTGTCAACTATCTTCTGCATTATCTGTGTTCTCTGATTTTGTGAAATAAGTTCAATATGCATGGAAGTTTTCAAAAGAAATTAGAGGACATTGACAAGCAACTGTAGTTTGTATTAGTACCTCTGATTTCTTTCGAAAGATTTCCATGCCTAATTTTTCTCTAAATGTTTTTGTTCTTTACACTGTTATTCTTTAGTGGCTATGCATCATATGTCTTGTTGTCAAGTTTATGGTGATTTTGGTAACAGGTTTTACACTCTATGTTTGTTCAATGAAGTAAGTGTACCTTGTATTAATACCTTTGATTTCTTTCGAAAGACTTCCATGCCCAATTTTTCTCTAAATGTCCATCTTTTTTGCACTTTTTTTGTTAAGTGGTTTTGCATTATATGTTTTTTTTGTTAGGTGTATGGTGATTTTGGTAACAGGTTTTACACTATGTTTGTTGAATGATTTTGCATTATAAAGGTCTGCAGTGAAAAATTTTGTTTTTGTAATGGTTTCTCACTCTGTTTGTTGAAGTTGCAATTAACCCGAAATTGATCTACTGTTTCTTTTCCTTGATCGGTCCTGTATGTTGTTGTCTCTTATTCTTTAATCGTTACTATTAACTCGATGGCATGCCGTGTTTGGTTACAGGCTTTACACTATCTTTGTATCTTAATATGTTTGCTGTGATAATTGATGTTTTAGAGTAATGGTTTTGGATTCTGTTTGTCGTAGTTGCAATTAAAAAGAACTCAATCCTTTGAACTTTTCCTCTGTTGTTCGTAACTGTTTGTTGATATCTGTTATTATTTAACTGTTACCTATTAACCAAATGAATATCATTATAGCTTATATTAGTGTTTTGTAGAGATTTGATATTTAATATAATGACAAATCATGGAATGAAAAAGCATCAAGGGATCACATAATAACAGGATGGCGGATAGCCTAAGGTGGAAATTATGGGTGGGTTGCAGCAGAAAAAATACGAATTAAGGCATGGAAACCACACGGAACTCAGAACGTTATGAAGAATCATCTCCATATGGATAAGAACGAACACATTTTGGTCAATGTACACAAGCCTATTCTTTATTTAGGGTTCTTACATGTGGCAATTAATATAGGCCAAGAATAGGTGTTAAAGTAATTTTCTGTTCATATTTGTAATCATGATTTTATAAATACAACCTCTTTATGAGAGAATAAAGGGATACATAAACCAGTCTTTTTGTAAATCCTGGTATGATGAATTGCACGATGCTGTGAAGGTGAAGGTTTCAGACGCTGGTTTTGACGAATTTTTCAAAGTTTTAGGGGATGAATTCTATAGCAGAAAGAGACCAATATTGAGGGCACTGGTATCATACGACCCACACATTTCACTTTGATGAATTTTCTAGTTGACGATGACCCAATTGGATTTCTGCTCAATTACAGGCTTATCGGTTTGTGTAAAACCATTGGAGTACGACATGGGTGCTCACAAGAAGAGAGATGAGATACGGTGGTTTGGAGAGCCTATTGTCGATATCGCCAATAAGAGGGTTACTTTTTGAGATATTTATGGAGCTTATAAAGCTTTCGGGGGGAACAAAATACGAGCCAAAATTGTTGATAGATTAACTAGGGTATTCATACTTGCATTGCTTGGCAGCACTTTATTGTGCGACAAAGCTGGGGTTGCATACTTGTTTTACATGCCAAACTTAAAAGACTTGTCCCCCATTGCTTTGTACAATTGGGGAGGCGCTGGCCTTTTTTGTTTGTACAAAAGCAGTGGTGGTTATTGGAGGGCCTGTGAGGTGATAATTAGTAATTATAGTTTAAGATTAATAGGTATTAAAGAATGTTTGTTTATGGTATTTTAATGGTAAACATATTGTTTTGTGGTGGGTGTTACACAAGTGTGGGCTTGCGAGTACATAAAACCTACTGTAAAATGTGTGAACCACTTAGGAAAAGGAAGGATGTATCATGTAGTAATGACATGGGGAACGTTTAGTAAGAAAGTAAATTACATTCAGCTAAGGGGTACATTAAGGAAGCTAAGAAGTAAGGATGTAAGCAATGCTTTAAACACTAATGGGATTCTCCCTACCTTTTAGTTTCATATTTATCAAAGATCTCCCAGTTTGCTGCCAGATATATCTCCATACTTTTGATTCCCTTCAGGTAAACATGCACCCATGGAAAAAGTTCAAGGGCCTGCTGTCGACCTATGTACAACAATCTTCTCAGCCCATAAAGAGTAGGATTCTTTTTGATGGACCATACGGGTATGCATACGCATGGTACCTAGGAGAGTGTGTGACAGTTCAGAGCTTGTGATTAAGTTCACACGAGTTCCCCGAAGTCCCACCAACATCCATGCTTAGGGACTATCTGATTAAAAAGGATTAGGCCAAGTTGGGGTTGATAGGCTTTGATCCAAACAGCTACTTGAAGATGGATTGTGGTCCAGAAAGGTACAAGGTGTTCGTAAGGCGACACGTAAAATTCACAAGTTACTCTGCTGAGGAGGTGAGTTTATTCGAATTTGTTGAATAATCCTTTTTCTGACTGGAAGTACCATGGGATAAATACTAGTAATGAACTTGTCTTTATAAAAATTGAATGGTTTGTTGTATTTAAATCCGAGTAGGATGAACTTTACCCTAATTCTATCGGCCTTGTCGAGTTTCCACCTTGGCCACTCACCCTCATGATACGCAAGAAGCACATATTCACATGCCAACTACTGCAAATACCCAAGGACTGTCTCTACATACCGGTGTATTAACACATAAAATTTGTGAGTTGTTTAGTTGCTCTTTTTCTTATAAAATTATATATGGACATTTGTTTTAGGCAGTTTAGTACATAACATAGCTTAGTTTCGCATAGGATCCCATTGTCCAAGTGAAAGAGCTCATGTCTATGATTTCTAGGACGACCCAAGTTATCATGGAGGGGCGAGGTTGATAAGCTTCAAAGCACTACTGCTCTGGTAGGGTGATTTGTATTTGTAAGTTATTTATAATTACCAGTATTGTTCACAACATGAATTGATCATGTTTGCTTGTTATGTATTTTGGTCAACGTTTGCAGAAATCTGATGTGGTGACTTTTACAACACCCATGGATGAATCATTTGATTCATCATGGAAATCGAAGCCATATGAAGGAGTTAGTGAGGGAAGTAGTTCTGATGATAGTCTGGATAGTTGGCTTGTAAGTGAGGATGGTGATCCTGTAGAGAGTGATGAGGCACGTCACCAGTCAGGTGACAAAAGTTCCCCGGGAATGATTTTTAACAAACCCAGTAACAAAATAGTCACATGTACGTTTCATTATCCAAATAATTGGGCATCGTGTAATGTTTGATTGTTTTTCAACAATAGGTCACTATGAGTTGCTCGGTTGTTTTAATAACATTGGTTATATATCTTAAAAATAATTGTGTATGCATAAATTCTGTTGAGGAGGATCAATTGAGACAGGAAAAATGAGATGACAACGTGGGGATGAAGGGTGAAGACATTGCCAGCGAGTTAGAAAGGAAACTTGAACAAGTGAGTGATACCTACATGATTGATTTAGATCCTCTACAAAGTGGTCATTCCAACGAGAAGGTAAAGCTTGCCCAAAAACCAAAAAAGAAAAGAAAAAAAATACCGACTGCTGCATCCGATGAGAACCAACTTGAAGCTCCCAATCTAAAGAAGAAAAAAGGAATTCTAGACATTGATGCAGCCAATGAGAACCTAAGGCAAGTTCCAAAACCAAAGAAGACAAAAGGAAATCTAGACAGTGATACAACTAAGGAGAACCTACAACAAGTTCCGAAAACAATGGAGAGAAAAGGCACTGTAGACAGTGATGCACCCAACGATAACCTAAACCAGGCTCCAAAACCGAATAGGAGAAAAGGCACTCTAGACTGTGATACACCTAACGAAAACCTAAACCAGTCTCCCAAACTGAAGAAGTGCAAGGACATTATGCAAGGTGCACCCAACGACAATCTAAAGCTGTCTCCCCAACCAAAGAAGAGCAAGGACATTGTGCAAGGTAATGATCCAAACGAGAAGGTTAGGAGACTTGATAAGGGAAACGGCACAAAGGAAGTCACCCCAGGGAAGTCATCTAAACTATCATCAAAGTAATCAGTGTTGTGTAAGAGTTGCTACAACTATTTTATTTAGACCATCTGATCAAATACTTATCTACCTAATATTATAGTTAGGAAAACTTTATGTGATAAGAAACTTAGTAACTTTGCACGCATTATTATTTTGATAGTCACATATTGTGTAATGATGATCAGTATATTATTTAAGTATAACTATATCAACCAAAAATTATAAACTTTATGTGATTAGAATCTTAGTATGAAAACTTTATGTGATCACGAAGTTAGTATCTTTGCACGCATTATTATTTTGGTAGTCACATATTCTTTAATGATGATCAATATATTATTTAAGTATAAATATATGAACCTAAAATTATAAACTTTATGTGATTAGAATCTTATTATGAAAACTTTCTGTGATCACAAAGTTAGTATCTTTGCACACATTATTATTTTGATAGTCACATATTTTGTAAAGATGGTCAGTATATTATTATTTATGTGTAACTATATCAACCTATAATTATAAACTTTATGTGATCAGAATCATATTATGAAAAATTTATGCGATCACAAAGTTAGTATCTTTACGCGTATTATTATTTTGATAGTCACTTATTTTGTAATGATAGTGAGTATATTATTATTAAATATAACTATATCAACCTATAATTATAAAATTTATGTGATCAAAATCTTATTATGAATAAATCAAAATTATTTTGTACTAATTGATACTGATTAGGGATCTCTTAACTTCAAACTCTTCATATTCAACTTTTTAAAATATTTCCTTTCTACTAGTATTGGTCGTTTCAGTTGACATGGATTGGTCGGAATTTAAAACGTAACCATGTGTAACACATGCACATCCCTGAAGTTAATTATTAAAACAATTTTCAATGCAAAGCCGAAATATTAGTTTTTTATCCATTTTTTTAACTTCAAAGAACATGTAGCCTCTCTCTGTCTTCAATTCATGGATTGAATCCCTAAATACAACTCTTTTCATCACGTCAATGTTGTTCCTATCACCAAATATAATTAAAAAGCATGGAAATAAAAAAGGTCAATGGATCACAGAACAACAGAATGTCGGGCCGCCTGAGGCAGAAGTTCTAGGTCGGTTGCGGTCGGCAAAATGCGGAATCAAGGCATGGAAACCACTAGGACTTCATGATGTTACGAAGAATCATTTCCATGTGGATACGAACAATTTCTTAGAGTCTGTTGAGGATGTGAGTCTATTCGAATTTGTTGAATAATCCTTTTTCCGACTGGAAGTGGGATAAATAATAGTAATGGACTTGGTTATCACAAACATTGAAATTGTTCTTATTTTGTTGTATTCAAATCTGAGTAGGGTGAACTAAATTGTAATTCCATCGGCCATGGCGAGGTACCACATTGAGCACTCCTCCTCATGCATCGCAAGGGGTTGAGATGCACATGGCAACTACTGCAGATACCCAAGGACAGTCCCTACCTATCGGTGCCTGAACATATAAAACTTGTGAGTTGTTGAGTTGCTCTTTTTCATATGAAATTATATTTGGACATTTGTTTTAGGTAGTTTAGTATATAACATAGTTTTTTGTCTTACAGGTTCCCGTTGACCAAGTGAAAGAGCTCTTGGAGATAATTTCTGGGTTGACCCAAGTTATCAAGGAGAGCCACGTTGATAATCTTGAAACCATTGTTGCTTTGGTAGGGTGATTTGTATCTATAAGTTATTTTTAATTGACAGTATTGTTTACAACATGAATTGATCTTGTTTGTCTGTTATTTATTTTGGTTAGTTTACAGAAATCTGATGTGGTGACTTCAATGACACCCATGGACGAATTGTCTAATTCGTCATCAAAGTCGAAACAAAATGATACAATTACTAAAGGAAGTAGTTCTCATGATAGCTAGGATGGTGGGCTTGTAAGTGATGATGGTAAGCACACAGAGAGTGTAGAATTGTATTTCTAAATGCATGACAACCATTTATGTAATAGATTCAATTAGAATCGATAATTCATAGCTTCTCTTGGGGATACATTAGAGTGAATGTTTTATGAGGTGGCTCATTTTCTCTGTGTCGTTTTATTATAATATTGGGTGGCGTTTTTTCTTTTTCTTGGTTCCTATTGTGTTTTGCTTCTTTTCTCTTGGTGGTTGGTCGGTTTGTTATGTTCTCTTGTTCTAGCCTTCTTGGGCCTTTCATAGCTTCTATGATTGCATATATATTCATATAATCACTGCCGTAACGGTATAATCATATTATATAGAGTATTGGTAATATGAAGATTTGTATTCATAAAGACTTAAACAACCTTTTTTGTAAAAAATTAAAAGTATCAATAAGAATTATTAAATATTTGTCAAATATTCGATCGTTTTAATTTTTTTTTTCATGAAAGTCTTTAATAATATCATAAACCAATTTTTGTTTAGTGAAATTACAGAGTTCTATTGAAGACATGTTAAAAAAGTCGAATAATATATGTCATTGGTCTGGTCCACAGTATAATAATAACTTCATGCATGTTATTGGGTTGTTCAGTCTTCTTGGTAATGTCATATAATGACTTCTGTGCATACTTTATTTCTCTTTGAATAAAATATCATCTACGATTATGGTAACCTTATGAGTGATCGTCATGTTTGGGAAATTAGATGGACAATATTTTGATTGATTGAAAAAGCCATTTAAGATGTCTAATATTAAAAATGTAGGCCTAGTGTTGGTGTTTTCTACCAATCAAAACATATGGGTCAGTATCTTAGGGTACTAACTAGTCGGTACCTAAGTATTTTCCAAGTTAGATCCATTTCAATAGTTAACACACAATCAAAATGGTAGAGAAAAGTTATGAAAAAGAAGTGGTTAAGAACAACGGACTGTTACACACATTTTTGAGCTGCATAGCACACTATTGGTGGGTTACAACCAACACATTGGTGGAACAGGTTATATGCTTCAGCTAAATAAATGGTTTGTGGTCACGGTTTTATTCAATGTATAAATTAACATTCAATGATAATTAATCGCCTCAATAATATCAACCGTCAAATATTGATGCTTGTCATTGGGTTGTTCAATGCACGTTGCTAGGGGTAACGTTAAGTACTTCTTCAATTCCTAAACCCTAAATATTTATTTATTGAATAGATTAGTAGTTGCTATTAATATTGGAATATATAAGGTGTGTTAAGCTATTAAATCAACTTAGGATTTGTACATAACTAAGTTTTCTATGAAAATATAGAAATATGACTTACAATGGTTCCATCAGCAATGAGATTGATGATTTATTGTTGGAGAGGGAAGGAATTGTTGAGGATACACTACCTAAAGAACGCATACAATGCATGAAGCCGGAAGTGGATTGGAGGGATGAGAACAAGAAGGTCGTAGATATCGATATTCGTATAAGCGCATACGTTGCATGAAGATGGAAGTGGATTGGAGGGATGAGAACCAGAAGGTCGTATATGCCGATATCTGGAGGTGGAGGTGGAAGCTATAATCAATGAAGTCAATAGGTTAATAGAGGAATGTGATTGTCCGCTACTACTTATTGAACGTCATTTCGGTTTAAAAGTGTAATCTAGGATTTCTTTATGTAATATTTGTTTTATTGTTATTATGTTATTTTTTATCTTGTCTTTTGTTTAGAACAGTTGTGCGTTTGAAAACATCTTTTGCATGTTTTGCATTTTGTATTCACACCTATTGTGATATGGTTGAAATTAGAACAGTTAAGTCTCTCGGGTTGCTGGTGTTATTTTTGTTGTGTTTGCTCTGGTTTTTGGCAGCTAGTGGTCTCTCACGAGTTCGCAACAGCTGGTGGTCTCTTACGAGTTCAATTTGGGACACATACATGACCCTTAACATTGGGTATTTCTACCATAACTTGAATACTTACAAGTGTGGTAAATAATTTTTTCATATCCTAATTTTTGGGTTGTTATGGTATCTTGCATGTGTTGTTCCTTTGTGTTATTCGTTTTCTTGCTTTGTATCTGTGACTTTATGTTGTTTGTTTTGCTGGGCTTTGTTTTGCATTTTGAAATAAATTTACAGTAAAAAAAAAGCGCTCATAGTGCATAGACACTTCCTAATTAAGTCTTCAAATTCATTAAACCAAATATCTATAACACTTGTAATTCTTCAAACCAAAGACCCAGAACTTGAGTTGGATCCGGAAACTTATAGATTTTATTGGGATAAGACCTTTTGTTATGTTATGACATTTTGTTCTGTTACAAAAATCGTTAATGCAATGCATGCACAGTAACTCATAAATTGAGTTGGGTCCAAAAAATTTGCTTGTTGAATATGGCAAAAACATAAAAAATATACATATCTCCACTGCAACTATTTAAAATCAAATTTGTATTCTTTTTCTATCCAAACTCCATATCTAAAAATATAAAACGTTAATGCATAATGCATGTTCATCTTGTTTATAATGTCCTTTATGTGAGAGAGACGCCTATTGATTGAAAAATCTAAAAGGTAGCAATTTACTCAGCAACCATACATTCATGATCGCGATCATCCGCTACGACATCGAGAAGTCCAACCGAATGGAAAACCTTTTGTATGATTTGCAACCATATTTTCTTTTATCCCCTTTTTCTTGTGATCACGTCTCGAGCCTTTTGGTTCGCCCCCAGAAAAAGCTGGGGTTTTTTGTGGGACTGTAAAGAAGCTTGCTTGTTCTGCTTGTTCTGCTAATGCTGTTGATTTTAGATTTGGGAGCAATCGGTTTGTGTTATGCTTTGCAAGATCTAGAGCAAGTTTGAACCTATGATACTCAAAGTTGTACTGCATTATATTCAAAGAGTTAAAGTTGAACATTTACAGGACAGAACCAGAAAAAAAATAAAAGATAGAAAATTCACAGTCTCATTGAACAAGCTCTCTGAACCCTGCTTACAATTGGCTATCAAAAATAGACTACAATCAAAATCATTAGGCTGTATTGGACATTAGGCGAAGGCATTGACTGTAAATGATTTGAAGTTCATCTTTAAATTGTGACATTCCAAAAAGTACCGGTCAGGAAACCAAGCTGCATATCACATCATTTTTACATTAAAAATATGAATTCTTGTGTAAATGAATAGGTATTTAAGAATACTAACAACTATTTTTACCGACTCTAGTTTCTGTATATTTTTCTCATCCACTGGTAAGCTATCCCATACTTCAGCTATTTTACCTGATACATTTATCACCAATAAGAACAATGTTGATTGCCGTCATTCATGGGAATAAAAATCTTGTCACAAAGCTGCTCATATCCCTCATAAAATTTAAGATTGTTGACGTGTTCCAACGACTTCAATTCTTTCAACCAAGTTGTTTCGTCCGCTGTTGCATAAACCTGCTCATGTATGGGTTGTAAGAACCTTAACATATATATGTTGCAATGCAATACAATGCGGCAATAAAGTCCACATATCTGTTCAAACAAATAATTTTAAAAAATGAGGTAAGGTTTAATGGGCTAACTGAAAAGTATGTCGATAGATACCACATATTTTTTGAGGTGTCACAAGATAGATTGTATAAGGCCATGTTAAGAAGCTACACAGTTGATAAATTATCAACAGTTGATTACATTGGATTTATATGGATAAATATGTAAGAAAAAATTATTAAACCACTTTTCAGGTAAAAGGTTTTCCCAAACAACTTTCCGATATAGCCACAAATACTCATTCTCAATGATCGGTTCACTGAATGAAAACAGTTAATTGAAATCAATATGTAATTATTGGTAACATATGATGACTACACATTACCGAAAAAAAGGAACAGATATAAAACACTGACCACGGTAATTTATTAAAGACAAAAGTGATGACCATTCAAAAACAGTGAAGTGAAATCTGTTTTACGTTTCATTCTCTTTTGTTAGATGACTGAACAGAACGTTCAACAAATGAATGTCATCATCTGAAAATGATGAGAGAGGGATGTTTGAAGGAAATAATAATCGTCTCCTTGTCCTTCAAGATTCTGGTTTCAAATGGATTTCAACCTTAGATTTAGCGACTGTAACTTTTTTATTTTCAGCAGTGCGTTGCAGCCGTGTCTTTTGTCTAGTTAAGTACGGGCTGCGTGAAAAAGACTCCGTACTCGAACTGATGACAACCGTCTCCCAAATAGGTATATAAAGAATCAAAGATTTCATCATTGATATATTCCAAAAGGATGTTCCCAAATCGAAACAATACATTATCTAAGTGTTTGTGTGTGTACAAGGACGGAGGCAATGAAGGGCGAGCAGCGCCAACTGCCCCCCATCAACTTTCACTTTTGACCAAATTTTTTAAAGTTTTTTTGACGCAGTGAAAACGTAACAAGAATTAGACCGATGTCTAAATTCTACTGAAAACTGGAATCCACCAGAATAAAGTTAAACTTCTAAATTTTTTATTGAATAATAAACTATCTGAGCCTTTCGACTTACAAGGCTATTTAAAGCGAAAGAACCCTAATCTTAATCCTTGTTGGACAAGAAACGGGATTACATACCAAAAGCTGCCATAAATAGCGAAACTGCCAAAAATAGTGAAATTGCAAAAGTTACGGAAATAAAATATACTAACGACCATAAACGAACCAGAACTAATGGTAGGCGATTCTGGCTTGTCAAAGTCAACTTATGAAAAAAATGGAAATTTTCCAAAAAGAAAAGAATTACGATTTCGGGGCCTAAATGATGGAATTTGGCCGTAAAAGGACGTGCCTCAACACCAAAGGTGTTGATTTCTGAAGATATCGCCGATTCCCTTCAATTAAGGCCATTTAATCTTGGATTTAGGATGATCCCATCAAACCATGTAGGTCACAGCCACTTGTTCTACATCATTTTTTTTATCTTATTAGAATATTTATTTAGATTAACTTGACACTGGTCTTTCAAACAATTGTATAAAAAACTATTAAACTAAAACAATTATGCTTTAACTTTACAAACAAAGTTCAACTGGTCCATTCATTTACAAATTCACTTTACTCTTTCTCTATCCAAATCCCAATAACTAAACTCTACTCTATTTTTTCTCCTCAACTTCACTCTTCTCAAATAACATAGAAATCTTTGCAACTCTCTATCCTGTCTTTCCACCGGCGGTGACTTTCATTATTGGCAAACAATATTTTCTTCAAATTTCTATCTTGGTTGCACTCTAATTTCTCTAAGGCTGTTGTGTTGTCTCAAACTCTCAGGTAAATATTTTATAGACTTAAGATACATAAATACATTCTAATAATTCTATGATTCTAAAACTGAATTTTTGATCTTTTTTCAATCTCCTTTTTAGGCAGAAGTTAATTAAATCAATACTAAATTACCTGTTCGCATTTTGCTCTGTTGTTGTTTGTTTTTCCTTTGTTTTATTTTTGTTCAGCTTTGTACGAATTGTAGCTTTGGTTTTATGTTGGTGCCTGGTGGGGTCTATTTTGTACTTTTGTTGGGTTGCTTTTGCTCTGTTGTATTGGTTTTTTGCTCTGGTTCACTGGTTTTTTTACATAGTTTTGTTTATTAAATTTGCCGACCGAAAAAAAAAATACTCAATCTCCTTTCTTAATTCTTATTTTGTCTTAGTATAATATTATGTGATGCATAAAATTGGGTTTATAACTTGTGAGTTACAAAATTCAAGAATTACTTATTACAAATTGCATATACAAATTAGGCATTATATTGAATAAAAGTTGAGTTTATTATGTGATTGAATATGAATTTCAATACTAATTAGTTGTTTTATTGCAGAACATTTTAATTTAATTATAGATTTATTTTTAAAATTTTGTAATCATTTTACTCGTTAGACTTTATTTGGAAACATAGATGGAGAATTATTATAAAAAAAATATCAATGTTGCATGCCCCTTTGGAGAAGAGTGATGGTTTTAAACAAAACAGTTCAGAATTTGATTTCACTAGTCTTCCAACAGATCCTGGTCTACGACCTCGTATATTAGATTATAGTCATGATGTTTGAGATAAAATTCGTAGAGCTTATTTGCAAAAGGGTCCTTGTCAACCTAGAGGGCATGCATTTCCTTTTAAGCCAGTAGGTCGAAGATTCATCCAATCTTGGTTTGATGAATATAAAACTTGGTTAGAATATAGCATTGCTAAGAACAGTGCATTTTGCATTTATTGTTGTCTCTTCAAACCAGTGAATGGTCAACAAGGGGGTAGTGATTCATTTGTTGGTAAATGATTTCCAAATTGGAGGAAGAAAGATACGTTGACATATCATGTAGAAAAATGTAGTACCCATCAACATGGTGGAAATGGTGAGATATGTCATCATTTTAATAACTTAAGTTTAAAAGACACCTATTATGGTGAACTACTCAAGTTACCCTTAAACTTTAATTTTTAAAAGGTTACATGCTGATGATGTTAGAATGTCCCCAATGAAGTTGTTTGAAAAACTTGTCTCACTCTATAAAAAAATTGTCTCTCTCCGGATTCTGCAATAGAAGGTAACAAATATTTATGATCTTCATTTAACTTTCTTTTATGCATTTCAGATATTTTGCATTCATTTATGTGTGGGTTAACAATGTATCCATTCCTTGATAATATATGTTGTTTCCAGTCTTTGTAAGAACATATATAAATATTAAATAGATCCGAGTTTTTTTCTTTTGTGACCGAGAATATTTAATGATGAATCGAGCTTATTTTATATTGGATCGAGCTTTTGTTTATTTTGAAAAAAGCTCAATTATTTGAAAAAAAAATACTCGATAAAAAAAATGCTCGACAAAAAAAATGCTCGATACCTTAAAAAGTTCTCGATCCTTTGAAAACGCTCTCAATCCTTTAGAAAAAGTTCTCAATCCCTTGATAAAAGTTCTTGAACCATTATAAAAGTTATAGATAATTTGACAAATATTCTCGATCTCTTAAAAAAGTTCTCGATCCCTTAGAAATGTTCTCAATCCCTTCATAAAAGTACTCGAACCGTTATAAAAAATTCTCGATAATTTGATAAATATTCTTGATCCCTTAAAAAAGTTATGGATCTCTTGATAAAAGTTCTCGATCCCTCGATAAAAGTTCTCGAATTGAACCGTTATAAAAGTTCTCGATCCCTTGTAAAATATTCTCGATCCCTTGTAAAATATTCTCGAACCATTGAAAAAGTTCTCGATCCCTTATAAAAAGTTCTCGAGCCTTACAAAAAAAGCTCGATCCTGAAGAAAATGTTCTTGATCCCTTACAGTTGAGACATATTTGTAATTCTTAGTAATTGTAAAAGTATTTTTTTTTAATTTGTTAATAATGGTTTTTGATGATGATTTTCACAGGATAATGGATCGGGTTAGAATAGTCATATCTTACAACGGTCGATGGGAGCAATTACCTGATGGAAGTCAGAGGTTTCTTGGTTCCGATAACCAAGGAATGTATGTGTCCAGAAATATGATTTACGAAAAGCTGAGGTCGATCGTACAAATCGTTGTGAAGTACGATGTGAACAAATACATTGCTGGTCTACAATCTATATCAATCGTTCTCGGGACAACATGTCGCACATTTATAAGAAATGACGACGATGTTTTGTTTATGTTAGGGGAATATAAGGTGATCCCTCAAGTATGTGTCAGTCTAATTGAGAGGGCAGCAGAAGGTGTAATTAGTGAAGAAATGCCTCCTCATGATAGCACCCAACATTTTTGATCTTCAAGCGGAAGCAACCAGTTGTTCACAGAAAGAAATGAGATTGACGGTAGAGAAAACCTATGTGGTGTTCCACCGGAAGTAGCCGACCATGGTGATATAGTTGGAGCTCAATTGGAAGATGATTTTGGTTTTCAAATTGAAATGAATCTGAACAGTACGACCACCAATACAATGAGATGTACAATGACATGAACAATGTGCGGCACAATGAACCTCATAACTTACCAATTCATGAGGTGGCTAATGAGCCAAATTTGCATCTGGTACATAATGTATTGAACAATGAGGAAGATGAAGAACAGTTTGAAACGGAAAGACGTGCAAGATGTGTACACATATGTAGTTCCACTACAGTAGATAAAGCTAGAAAATCTGAGGTCTGGCCTAATGTAACTCCAGCTGATTCTAAGAATGCCACAAAGTGGGTTATTCCAGGAGCAGAATCATACTCGTTTTGTTTGAGTGGAAGAAGGAACTTGGTAGAAGATGAACCTACCTTCACGATATATAAAGGTTAATTTTTTCCTGCTAAAAAGGATTTGAAGAGATTGGCTGGGCATTTTACAATGCGGCACAACCTCGAGTGGAAGGTGAAAAGGTTGAATAAGACAACATTACATCTGGTTTGTTTGATGGACAACTGTACTTGGAAGTTAAGAGCGGTGAGGAGAGATGAAGCGACATACTTTCAAGTAAGAAGTTATATCAACGAACACACTTGTCCGTTGGAGGAGATTCACCACCACCATCGATAAGCTAATGCAGTCATAATTGGAGAAGTGGTTGCACCTAGATTGCAACAACAGGATGGTCGACTAATGCGTCCGAAGGACATAATCGCCGACATGTAAACAATGTATGGCATCCAAATAATGTACAGTAAGGCACATCAAGCCCCTGATTATGCATTGTCACTGACCTATGGAACATATGAGGAAAACTTCCAACTCCTATCATCATTCGGTTACGTGTTGGAAAAACAAAATCCTGGAACAATCACTGACTTATAGTGTGATGAAAATGGTAAATTCCTCTGCTTTTTCATATCGTTGGGTGCCTCACTCAGAGGATTCCAGAGGTGTATGTGTCCAATTATTGTCATTGATGGTACCCATTTAAAGGGTAGATTCGGGGGTACAATGTTTGTTGCAACTGCACAAGATGAGAATGAACAGGTTTATCCAATTACTTTTTGGTACGGTGACTCGGAAAACAACCTTTCATGGGAGTGGTTTTTGGATTGCTTGAAAGGTGCCCTTGGCCATATAGATGATTTGGTATTCATTTCTGATCGACATGCAAGCATTAAAGAAGGGATTTCTAAAGTGTTCCCTTATGCCACCCATAACATATGTTGCTGGCACTTTTATGAAAATATTAAGAAGCGATATCATAGAAAGGATGTTGCCGCAATACTGGACAAAGCAGCCCGAGCATACACCGAGTTGCAATATAACCGGCACATGGAAGAGTTACGAAACTTGCACCCAAATGCATATGATTATGTAATTACTGTCGGTCCACATAAGTGGTCCCTTGTACACTGCCCCGGCAGAAGGTACAGGGTGATGACAACAAATGCTGTAGAATGCATAAACTCTGCCTAAAATTTGCACGGCAACTACCAATGTTGAATTTGGCAGAGTTCATTAGAATATGCTACAACGTTGGTTTCACGATCGTTATAGGGCTGCACAATCCATGTGTCATTAGTTGACCGACGCAACACATCTTGTGATCCTAAAACTTATTGATAAGTGTAATTTTATGACCGTAAATCCAGTTGACTGGAACATATTCTCGGTGAAGCTAGCTAGAAAATAGTGGACCGTTGACCTAGCCCGGAAGACCCACACATGCAATAAATTTCAAATGGACCTTCTTCCATGTTCTCACGCTCTCGCTGCCGCAAGGTACATCATACAATTTGTCTACGGTTTATATTAATGAAACGTGAATCTCATCGTTTTCACTGTTTTTACAAGGACCGAAACATGGATTTCACATCCCTGTGTGCGGACTACTACAAGCGACAAACACTTATTTATGCGTACTCGGTTCCTATTATGCCGGTTGGACATCCTTCAACTTGGATTGTACCATTTGACATCGCTGAGAGAGTCGTTTTGAATCCAAGCTCCTGGAGACAAGCAGGTTGCCCGAGGGCTTCATGCCATGTCTCGTCTTCGGAGAGGACAACTACACAGAATTGTGGACGATGTGGACAACCAGGGTATAATTCCAGGAGATGTTCTAACCCAACTTTGATTAAAGAAGGTCTGAGCAGAGTCGTTCCTGAGGAATATAGACGCAAGTGTAGTATCTGTCATACAGTTGGCCACAACAGACAGACGTGGCCTACTAGAGACTCCACCGTGGAATGATTTGAGGCGTTATCATGATGACATTGTGATAATTTGTACTCGTATAACTTGTTCATTAACTTAAATGCAATTTTATTTAAATATGATTTGTATATATACAAATGTAAACATTTTTATACATAAGAATTGGTACATATATAAAAGAATTGGTACATATACAAATGAATTACTACATAAATCTAAACGGGTCGGGAGTTAGAAAATATCTCAACTGTCATCTTCTCCCGAATGATCCCCGTATCGTCTTCCGACCAATCAAAATCATTTTTATCCGCTAGTAAGTACTTGATCAATCTCAACGTGTAGGGACCACAGTTACCCCTACAGTTGGACACATTAACAATCGTTAATAAAACATTAGGTTTATAATAACACAATCTCAAAGTTACTATTACAAAATGTCTTACGATTTCTTCTGCTAGGGGATACGTGTTTCGGACACCACGCTGACTGAGAAGAGATTATTCATCTTGGAAAATTTCTCAAGTCCAGTCGGTCGTGCAATATGAAACCTGACCTGATGCAACATCGAGGACACAAACCAGGGTAACGGGTCTACCTGCTGCTTCCGGATAAACACTGGGTCCTGCTGTCTCGTGGGTCGACTATGAACATCTTTCCGCATATGAGGTCGACAGTCACCAGTAGCCAATGTTGGCACCTAATGTTGCACGGTATCAGGACCTGTAAACGTAAAAAGAAGGTGTTAGGATGTACAAAGACATTTAAATTTGTAATTGCAAACCAAGTAACACTTACCATGTCAACCTCGTGCCAAGGACGGCATCCAATCAGGGAACCACCAAGCACCGTTGTAAGATCGTCATCCTTCCACCAAGACCTCAAAACATTCCACCGCACCATGGTAATCTCTCCACGAGCATCACGAGGCATCATTTTCCTGTACTGGTGCTCCAGATAAGACTGTAGAAACAGTTTATCGACACAAAATTATTAATGTTTTCCATACAAATCTACAAGCATGCGTAATCATTACTAATTTTAGTACTTACAAAAAAATGTGTATCCAATATGTTGACCATCTGATTGTACACACTCGGGAATGCTCGTTGACGCTTTCGAAGAATATGGAGGTACGCATCCATATGCTGGGAATATATACACGTAATAAAGTGTTAGGAGTGTTACACATCTAAAACAAATATTAAAAAGAGAATTACCGGTCCCACGTACCTCATAATCCAAATCCATGAAGTTGGTCTGCGTCCGATGGAACCATGCAGCATCAACTGGCTCCAGCAAATCGACATCACGTCTGCATTAATTTTCCATTAGCTACACAATTATTTAATTCATTAGAAGAAAACTTGTCACCTAAATAACAAAGAAATTTACTTACAATTCTCCGTTTACGATCTTCTTGAAGGCTCGGTAAGCTTTCAACTGGTCACCGTCCACCAGTCCGTGGGGATTAAAAACGTGGTCAGGTCGGCACAGATCTGTGTACGGGCAAAGCAACTGCCAACTGCGCTTCAGTACACACATCTTCTGTCAAACTCCCCCCGCTGGGGTGTGCTGCGATAAGGAGCTTCGTTCCATGTGCGGCTGGATCAAAGTAGTAGTTGGAGAGGGAGCCTGCTGCTTGCTTTGAGGGGGAAGGGGAGGGAGAGGGGGAGCCTGCTGTTCGATCGAAGGGGGAAGGGGAGACTGAGCCTCACTCTCCGGAACTGCCCCTCCGGTATGTAGATCCTCCCTAAGCTGATACTTATGCGTCCTGAATCCCTAAAGGCCCTCGATCAATGCAAGCAACTCTCTATGTTGTTGTTGTCGATCCTGCTCGCTCTTCTGGATCATATCCAATAACTCATGGTGTTGTTGTTGTCAATCATCCTCACTCTTTCGTAGGGCTTCATACAACTCGTTGAACTGATGTTCCCATGGGGCCTGAAATCTTGTCAACATTGTTAGTACTAAAATAATCAACAGATCTTGTTAATAAAAACAAAAATACCATCTCAACTTACCTTCCCATCATGTCCAATGCCTGCACGGGAATCCCCTATAGCAGCACTAGGTCCTGGGGTGGTAAACCGAACCCTTCTACGCCTCACTCGCTGAGGAGAAGGCTCAGATCCTCCAGTGTTCATAGCACTAAAATCCAGACCCGTTGGGTCTGAAGCCTCCATCTCACTACACCTCCTACCCCCACCCTCCTCCTCGGGACGATCTGTACTACTAGTCCGATCAGGGACAGTCGAAAGGTGAACCCTATTGTCTTGTACATACAGGATCCCCCCCTCTCACTTAGGCTGTGAAGTACGGTGCCACCGCCTCAGCTGTTGTGGGCACGATTTCCTTCCTCGCAGACATCTGAAAGCTTAGTTAGATGAATGTCATTGTAAATATAGTAAGTAATATAACGATTAACAAATTAAATAATTACCCTAGAACTGAAAATCTTGGCCAGCTTCTTCCCTCTAGGTTGTTTGGTCAACTCCGACTTCAACATATGAGGAGAAAGCACTATAACCCTTCGGGCCCCAAATTCGACGCCCAGTTGGGGGATCACCTCGAAAGAAAATATCTGTATCAAAGATAAGTACAGCTATAATCCAAAAAAATTTGGAAACGAAATTTAATGTACATGTTGGAAATCAAATTTCTTACCAAAAGGGTATGTGATAGACGGTAAATGTTGTACCCCTCCACGGAATGTACAACATCTCCCTGTGACTGCTGGCTCTCCTTACGTCGTCGCGGTAACACATGCTTGAAAGAAAAGATAGAATGCCTATAGACATGGGCACCCCACGAGAACGCATCGAAGGTATTGAGGTCCTCTACCAACCGAAACTGCCAAACTGGAATCTTCAATCTCTCGTCCACCCCCATCAATATCCAGTTCAACATGTAAATGAGGCACAACTTCATAACATCGTACGCCTGTTGAAACTCTCTGCGGGTAAAAACAACCCTCAAGTCATCCAACGATACCTCATCGTGTCCAGGAAAGTATAGTTGATGTACGCCATTCTCCACTGCAACATACAAACTCGTGTTCAGTATGACTCCAAAACGTAATCCGGTGATGATACTAAATTCTACCTTTGAAAACCTTACCATATGGTTCCCTAACAAATACCGTATCTCATCTGTCGGCCCGTCATGGTCCAACTCTCGCAACAGCAACTGATGAATAACACCACCCGAAAACTTCAGCTCCCGGTGTATCGACATGAAATGTCCGAAACAGGAGGCCATGAACCGACGCCGATCCTCGACAACAAAATCTTCAGGGACCCGGTTAAGTGCATCCTATATACGGACGGGGGCGTCAAAATGGTCGTGTCGAGTCAATTTTCCCTTGAACCAATCTCCCTCTAGAGTTTTAAGCATATCCTTCAACATGCTCGTCATCTGCAATGTCACAAAAATAATACATAAGTAAACTAAAAAAAATTAGAAAATATCTCGATCCTTTGAAACAAATTCTCGATACTTTGAAAAACTTCTCGATCCTTTGAAAATAGTCTCGATCCTTTGAAAAACTTCTCGATCATTTTAAAAAAATCTCGACCTTTAGAAAAACGTTCTCGGTCGTTAGAAAAATATTCTCGATCGTTAGAAAAATATTCTCGATCGTTTGAAACAAATTCTCGATCGTTTGAAACAAATTCTCGATCCTATGAAAATAGTATCGATCTTTTGAAAAACCTCTCGATTTTTTAAAAAATCTTCTTGATCATTTAACAAAATCTCGATCTTTGAAAAACATTCTCGATCGTTAGAAACATATTCTCGATCGTTTGAAAAAATTCTCGATCGTTTGAAAAAATTCTCGTTCCTTTGAAAATAGTCTCGATTCTTTGAAAAACCTCTCGATTCTTTGAAACATCTTCTCGATCATTTAACAACATCTCGACCCTTTGAAAAACATTCTTGATCGTTAGAAAAATATTCTCGATCGTCTGAAAATATTCTCGATCCTTTTAAAATAGTCTCAATCCTTTGAAAAACCTCTCGATTATTTGCAAAATCTTCTCGGTCATTTTACAAAATCTCTACCCATTGAAAAACATTCTCGATCGTTAGAAAAATATTCTCTATCTTTTGAAAATAGTCTCGATCCTTTAAAAACTTCTCGATTCTTTGAAAAATCTTCTCGATAATTTTATAAAATATCGACCCTTTGAAAAACATTATCGATCGTTAGAAAAATATTCTCCATCGTTTGAAACAATTTCTCGATCCTTTTAAAATATTCTCGATGTTTTGAAAATGTTCTCAATCCTTTAAAAAATAATCTCGATTGTATGAAAAATTTCCTCGAATCTTTCTGAAAAATTCTCGATACTGTTCAACAAAACCTCGATTTCGCTTGAAATATTATCGATTTATTTAAAATAAAAAAAAATCAATCCTCGATACCAAGAATTTCATCTTCCTCATCACATATTCAACCTCATTTCAAACTCAAACCTAAACCACTACCATTCTTAACCCTAATCTACAATTTCAATCAATAAAAAAAAAATCTAAAATGCAATGATAAGTTATCAACAACAAATCGATAAATAAAACAAACTGAAGTTACCACTGTCAATCGCTGCAAAATCTATAGTATTCCCGTTCCAGTCAATTCGCCGTCGATTTCCTTGCAGTCGGTTTCTTTCTCACTCTTGCTTTTCTCAGACTAACAAAAAGACAACTTTCTCTCTTTTTCAATTTTGTCGGGGTATTCTCGTCTCTTTACGTTAAATGGTGCCTTTTAAACATACATTACTAAACTAGTGATATTTGCACAACACCCCTCTTAAATAGTGCCATCTATTTTTCGAGCCCCATCAACATGCCCTATGATGTTGTGAAGCTTTGTTTAATCAATCACAACATATTGAGATTATGGCCCCGTCCTGCAGTTGTTTTTCAGTCCGTTTTCGTTTTTATTTTTCAAAAACGATTTTGAAAACGCGTTCGTTAATTTATTTTCGAAAAAGAAAAAGAAAAATGAAAAACGAAAAACAAAACCAGTGTTAAAAGTGAAAGATTTGAAAAACACAAAATACTTATTTTTCGTTTTTCGTTTTTGTTTTTCACTTTTTTATATTAAAAAAAATCTTAAACTATTAATTGTATTGATATGCGTTTGATATGACTATGACAAGATGGAACAAGATTTTTAAATTACCAAAGTGCCCCTCTTATATATATTATTATTATTATTATTATTATTATTATTATTATTATTATTATATATATTATAGAATATTAATATATAATATATATTATATATTATAATATTTACATAATTAGTAAATTAATATATAATATAGTAAAATAATAATATATAAGATATTATATATATATAATAGAATATTAATATATAATATATATATATAATATTGATATATATAATATTATAATATATATATTATATATTATAATATTTTATAATTATTTAAATATTATGAAATAATATTCTATAATATATATATATTATATAATAATAATAATAATAATATCTTATATATATAATATAAATGTAATAATATATATATATATATATATATATATATTAATACTGTATATATATATATATATTTTATAAATATATAATAATATATTATCTAATATTATATATATAATATCAAATATTATATATTTATATAGGATATAATGTCATATATTATGTATTATTATTTATAAAAATATAATATAAAAAATATAATAATATTTCATATATAAAAAAGTATATTAATTTTTAATATATATATTATTATAATATGTATATATATTAATATAATATATATACAATTATATTTTTATTATAATATATATATATATATATATTATAATTATTTATTTATAATTTAAGAGTTTAGTTTTGATTAATTCATTTTTTTGATATGTTTTTTTGAATTAATTTTTGATGTGTTACTTTTGTTTAATTTGAAAATTACAATACAAAAATTATATTGGTTAATTATTTAATAAATTTGTTTGTAGTTGTAATAATATTAAACAAAATACTAAAATTGATATTTCAATTTTTTATAGTTTTCGGTTAAGCAACCAGACGCGTTTTTTCCGTTTTTATTTTCAAAATACAGCTTTCTGTATTTGCTACTAGACGCGTTTTCAGTATTCGAAAATGAAACCAAAAATACTGTTTTCATTTTCATTTTTATTTTTGAAAAACAACAACTGAAAAACGCTTACAGGACGGGTCCTATTTTTTCTAAACATTCAGATGAAGCTCGAATTCAATATCGGATTCGCTTGAATGCATATATTGATTGTGCTCGATTTCTTTTGCGACAAGGACTTGCATTCCATGGTGATAAAGAATATGAAGAGTCAAGCAACCGCGGAAACTTTCTTGGACTTTATCGATTTCTTGTAGGCCATTTTGAAATTATTAAAGATACTATTCTGGAAAATGCTCCGGAAAACCTCAAATTAACATCACATGATATTCAAAAGGACATTATACATGCTCTTGTAGTTGAAACTACCAATACTATTATTAGAGGAATGGGTGATGCATTGTTTTCAATCTTGGTTGATGAATCTCGTGATGTATCAATAAATGAGCAAATGGCTATGGTATTGCTTTATGTTAACCCTAATGGACAAGTAGTTGAGTGGTTTATTGGTATCAAACATGTTGCTAGTACTACCGCTCTCTCACGCAAGGCCATAATTGATAATGTATTTTCTGGGCACGGATTAAGCATATCTAGATTGTGTGGGCAAGGTTATGACAGGGCAAGTAATATGCAAGGGGAGTTTAATGGTCTCAAATCATTAATTATGAAGGAAAATGAATGTGCTTATTATATTCATTGTTTTGCTCATCAACTTCAACCGGCTCCTGTTGCTTTAGCAAAGAATCATGTAGGTGTTCAATATTTATTCAACATTGTTGCCAACGTAGTGAATATTGTTGGAGCTTCACCTAAACATCGTGATATTCTTCAGGATAAGCAAGTAATGGAAGTTTTTATTACACTCAAAAGTGGTGAACTTTCAAATGGGAGAGGTCTCAATCAAGAGACTAATTTGAAACGTTCCGATGATACACGATGGGGTTCACATTATGGTTCTTTAATAAGCATAATCACTATGTTTCCATCTTTAATTGATGTACTTGAGATAATTGCAGATGATGGATCAACTTCTGAGCAAAGATGTGAAGCAAACAATCTAATAGAGTTGATGCAATCATTTACTTTTGTCTTTTGCTTACATTTGATGAAAGATGTACTTGGAATTACAAAATGAATTATCTCAAGCCTTGTAGGGAAAAGATCAAGATATAATAAATGCTATCAAGCTGATTGGAATATGTAAGAAACGATTACAAATAACAAGGGAGAATGGATGGGATTCTTTACTAAACCAAGTATCCTATTTTTGTCTCAAATATAATATTGAAATGTCTAGCATGGATGATATGTTTTTAGCTTGAGGGTGAAAGAGGCTTAAAGCTCAAGAAATCACAAATTTGCATTGCTGTCAAGTTGAACTATTTTATGCTATTTTAGTTGTGCAACTTCAAGAGCTAAATAGTCAGTTCAATGAGACAAATACCGAGTAGCTTGTCTTTTGGCATGTTTAAGTCCAAGTGAATCCTTTTATGCTTTTGATAAGAAAAAATTGATGCGCCTTGCTTAGTTTTACCCAAATGATTTTTCTCTTGCAGATATTATGATGCTTGATCATCAACTTGAGACTTATATTATGGATATGCGTTCTAGTATTGAGTTTTCAAATTTGAATGGAATTTCTGAACTTGCAATAATGATGGTAGCTAATAAAAAGGACAAGTTATTTCCATTGGTGTACTTACTTTTGACATTAGCATTGATTCTACTGGTTGCTACTGCTACTGTTGAGAGATCATTTTCAGCTATGAAAATTATAAAAACTCGATTGCGCAACAGGATGGGAAGATCAATGGATGAATGACAATTTGGTTGTTTATATAGAAAAGGACATATCTGATGGCGTTGATAATGAGATTGTCATGCAACATTTTCAAAAGATGAAACCATGTTGAGGACAATTATAAATATGTTGAAGAATTATATGAATCTATATATTATAACTTTTTTTAGTCAAAATTTTTGTTTGTCCCAGTGTATACCCCTTGGAAACTTGGGACGTTTCATTTTTGATAATGTACTTTAAATTTTTCAAAAAAAATATCTTTTTTTAATATTATTTCATGGTGCACCCCCTGAATGAAATTCCTTGCCATGTGTGTGTAGGGGGGTGGAGAATTAAATTGAAAACGATAAACCATACTCTCTCATGAGAAGCGACGTGGTCAGCTTTATTGGATTGTTTCGTAATCAATTTCAACAAGTCAACCTTAAACCTCTCTAACATGGGTGTAACTGCTTTTTCCACCAAATCGTGTATTTCGACAGGTTTTTAGATGGATGAAAGATGTTCAACTGATTGTTCAATAGTAGCAACTTTTACTTTAAGATTTTCTACTTCGTGTTCAACACCCTGGTGTTTTACAGCCCAGTATGGCTCGTCCACCTCAACTGTGGAGCTCAACTGTGGAGTTGTAAAAAGAGTTATTTTTGATCACCAACTTATAAAGTGATGCAGCATTGTTTTCGCTCCAAGCAACCAAAGGTACTTGGACCCTGTTTACATACACTTGTTTTTTGTGAAATACATCCCCAATAGAAGATCTGGAAAAACAGAATGCAACCTTGAAATTTCTTGAAACTATATCCTTGAACTTTCTAACATCATCCATTAGATACAAAAAACAATATATTGCCTACTTCTTATGCCTTATTAGTCGAGGATCCCTTAGTTCTGTGAGCAATACTTCATCGATTTTTGATGATTCTGTAGGGCTTAACAAGGTGGAGATCGTAAACAAAACGAAGAAAATCCTAAAAACATCATCCGCATCTTTCATATTCTTTAGGTTCTTCATCAAGCTTAATAAAGTAGTCGTGTTCTTACTTTTTTTAAGCAGAAGGTTCTTCATCCTAAAGCATGTTTCGTCAAACTCACCCATGTTAGACTCAACATTCTCAGTGCCGTTAGGAAACCCCATCACTTTTTCAAAGTTGGACTCCCTCATTGGAATTGACTTTCCATGTAGCAAATTTCCTTTGTCTCCTGTGTAATGGATTTTAGCAACATCTCGCATAAGGGAGGTGGAATACAAGGTAGTTAATGTTCAACAACACCCTAAATCCCGTATCTTCAATGGATTCTCGCTGTTTTGTAGTCAATCCTTTTACAATTTCGATGAACTTTTTTGGGCTGCACAAAGTATGCAATTCTATTTTGGTATCTGCAATTGCGGACATTGTTATAAGGGTGGTTCAAAAGTGTGAAGCTTTTTTGGTTTTGATAGTGCATGTGAAGAGATGAACAGATGAATTGTTGAACAAATGAGCAAATGAACATATGAAGAGATGAAGAGGTAAAGAGACGAATTATGTCATTAATTAGCAGTCAAGCATGGGTGGACAACTGTTTATTTTATTAAGATTAGCCAATTGGGTGAGAAACCTACTAATATCTCTTACGTTATTACATGGATTCTTTGGAGGCTATTAATCATAAAATACATGTTACTCTATGCAAAATCTGTAGACAAATATAAGATATAATGAAGAATATTTAGTGGTGATTGGACTTCTAATTTTGAATATTATTGAAAACCGTAGATTTTATGTATCATAAAGATGAATGTGGTGTGTACATACGACTGTAAATATATATGTGATTACTATAACCAGAATGTGATCACTCTCTGATTATATCACTAAGCGAACCATTCAACGTAAAAAATTCAAAAAATAAAATGAAACTGATGTATGTTTGATCGAATATACAGTATTGTGATCATTTTGATTTGTAACCGTATTGTGATCACATATAAATAATAGTGATCGATTATAAATAATTGTGTTCACTTGGATTTGTAACCTTACAGTTTATTTTACACATACCAAATCATAACATAACTTTTGAATTGTGATTAGTAAAGGGTGTGTACATATGAAAATAATAAGATAATGTGATCACTCTATTTATTAAGCATATTAAAGTTTATTAGCCAATCTAAATAATGTTTACAGGTTCGATAGAATAAACACAGAATTCGTAAATAGAATAGGCATGCATGCGAGGCCCATAATAAATTCATCATGCATGCATGGGAGGTTTGGCCAATAAGGCCACGTTTTAATTTTGATATTCAAAACAGTATCCATTGCTTTTTAAATTTGAAATCCATTGAATGCATTTCAAATTCGAAGGAAGGGATTTATTGCTTTGGGAAACAGAATTATGTATCATTAATTTGAATTGGAGAGATCAAACGGTGACCGACTATATAGGTTTAAAGGTGGACAGTAAGTTAAAATGTCATGTGCTGAGCATGTGCCACTTAAAATTGTATGATGTCATGTTGCACCGAAGGGCAACCCATATATATATATATATATATATATATATATATATATATATTTGAGAAGATTAAATATACAAAATCTAAAAATTAAAAAACAAAATATTTGAGAAAAAATATGAATCCAAAAAATATAATTATTTGTTTCAAAACACAAAAGAAAAAATTGATTTCCAAAAAATATCTAAAATAAATTAATATCATCCCCTTATTTTCCAAAATACCACTCATTGGATGGAATGAGTGTTCGTAAAAAATTACTGATTTGAAACCAATTCTCCATCTGATGATCATTTTGATAGTGGCGACATAAGTTGATGTCACCGAGGTAATTATCCCTTATTTTTTTTAAATGATATTGAGTAAAAAAATTGAGTTGTTATATTGTACATATAGGGTGCGTTTGGTACGCGGGACAGGACGAGACGGGATGTGACAATTTTCTTTTGTCCCACGTTTGGCACGCCATTAGCATGGGATGGGACGGGACGAGATGGAACGGAACGGGACGGGACGGGACAAGGTGAGACAAAAACCATAAAATCTTGTCCCACCTCAGACCCTCGGCCAAGCTTGTCCCATGCATGCATGGGACAAGCGCAAAAAAAACAATTTTGCCCTTAAAACTTCTAAAAATTACAACTATATAAATTAAAACCCCAGATCCTCTCTCTTCTCTCCTCTCCTCTCTTCTCTTTTCTCTATTCTCTATTCTCTATTCTCTCTTCTCTCTTCTCTCTTCTCTCTTCTCTCTGCTCTCCAACCCGATCACTGTTCTTCTCTCCAAACCGCCATAACTCGCCACCGACTTGGTTTGTCGGTGCACGTGAACACCGTCGAATTAAAACCCCAGATCCTCTCTCCTCTCTCCTCTTTCCTCTCTCCTATGTTCTCTCTTCTCTTCTCTCTTCTCTTCTCTCTTCCCTCTGCTTTCCAACCCGATCACTATTCTTCTCTCCAAACCGCCGTAACTCGTCACCGACTTGGTTTGTCGGTGCATGCCAACACTGTCGAATCACCGCGATCTTCCCACCGGAGAACTGCCACCACCGAAACAACACCCAAAACCCCTCCATGAAATCAATGGTTGAATCTGATGATGGATGGTTTTGGGTTTGACTGGTGTTGACGATGATGGATGGGTTTTTGATTTGTTTTCATATTTTTGTTTGGTGTTGACCGTTGATGATGATGATGATGATGATGATTTGTGGGAATGCAATTTTTCCAGAATTTTTATTTCTTCTCTGTTTATTTTCTAGATTTTTTTGTATTTAATTGATTTAAGAACAAATTAATTATTAAAATGAATTTTGTGGAATTGATTTGGTGTTTTTGTCAGTGAAATTTCATTGAAGAAACTTTTATGGTGTTTGTGAAGTGATTTTTATGGTTTTATGGTGATTTCCAGATTTTTAGGTGTTTTCTAGATTTTTTTATAGTGTTTTCCAGATTTTTTTTCAGATTGAAGAAACTTTTATTGTGTTTTCTAAATTGTTTTCTCTGTTTATGGTTTTTGTCTTCATTAATAATTTACTTGAAGAAAATATTAATTTTATCCATAATTTAAAGAAAATATTTTTCAAATTTAATGAAAGAATCCATAATTTGATCCGGTTTCTAGGATTCTTTTTTCAAACTCAATAAAATTATTATAAACATTTGAAAGGATAAGAAGGGCAATTTGATCATTTGAACCTCATATCTCATCATGTCCCAACCATACCAAACACATAACAATGTTATCCCAGACATTCTAAACACAATGCAGAACAACTGTCATGTCCCATCCTGTCCGTTCATTCCCGTCCAGTCTTGTTTTATCTAGGTGCCAAATGAACCCATACTGGACAATGTATGTTGGACAATTTATAAATATATTTGGATTTCTCTAAAAGTTTTTCAATAATATTTGATTATAGAAAACTCTAGACAAAATTGCTACTAAAGTTATATTTATTATTGAGTGATGTAATGTTTGATATCTCATCCTTATTAGTAGCTAGCGACCGGGCATGACTCCTATTTGGTTCCAATCGGAGAACAGAATTGGAACCGTGGTCTCGGAACCTGGATTGGAACTGGAGACAGTTCTGGTTCCGATTCTCTAAAATGTAGAATCAAACAAGAAACGTCGGTTCGCTTCCGATTCTAGAACCGATGGTTATAATACCTGATTTTTTTTAATTAAAATAATATATATATATAATCGAACCGGTTGAACCCTCGAAAATGGAACCACCGGTTCAAAATCAAAAACCGAACCGAACCGGAACCGGGATCATGTCTAACCGACTGCTATTGAACAATTACTTATATGCGAGTGACATGTGTCCTCCCAATTTTTTTTTCGTACTTTATTATCAATTTCACTTTGATTCCATATTCGTACGATTAGTTCCCAGTTCCCCCGGTTTCTAAATTATTATAAATTCATCAATTTACTCCGTTTCAATGAAATTCTAACGGTTACAGTAAGTCAAAATTGATTGTTTTGCCCTTAACTAAAACTAAGAATAATAATTAAAATTGAAAAATCAAAGAAAATGATACAAAAATTTCTTAGTAAATTTATTTTCATATTTATTATATTATACAATTAAATTTGTAAGAAAATTGAAAAAAAAAAGAAAAAAATTTCAAAATAGTGGAGGCAACAGGTGGCCATCTCACAACGGCCAAAAAAATTATATTATTTTATGATATTTTTATATATTATTTAATTAGATACGTGCCAAAAAAATAAAGGTTTAAAAGTCAAAGTATAGTATAATAAGTAATAACACGTGTCACATATAAGAGGGTAAATACATCTTTAAATACCAATATCCTAATATTAGGGGTGAAACTGTCGATTTTAAGTTACAGTCACGTTTGATTGTTAAAATTTTGTTTAAATATAATAAATTGATGAATTTATGATAGTTTAGGGGTTACCAAAACTAAACACACAAATACGAGATCAAAATGAAATTGATAATAAAACTTGAAAAAAAAAAAATTTGGAGGACACCGTATCGATCATATTCATATATCCTAATTTATCTGGATCTATAATATATCAATTAATAAATAAATATATATTAATAATAATTTATCTTAAATATCATATAAATTAAATTATCACATTATCTTTATAGATCGGAATGTAATTGAAATACAAGGTATGATCTCTTGTATTTCTCTTTATTTACGAAATATCTAGAATGTTAAAAAGGTTTTATCACAAGTTAATATTATTCTTATTATTTCAACAAAAATTGTTAAGAAGCTGTACACATTAATTAAGGTAGTATTAGATCAATCCCAAAAGTCTCTTCTAATTGAACTATTCAAATATCAATTTATTTATCTATACGATAATTTGAAGTATAAGAAAAAAAACTCAATCCTAAAAACTCTTCAACTAGTCCTTATATTATTTTAATAAAAACATTAATTAAATTATTTGAAAATTGAAAGAGTTGTTAAATTTAAAATCAGATATAATAATAAAAAGTGATAAAGAATTTCTCAATTAATAAATACTATTTAAGGAGTCTACTAATACCACATTTATTGATGTGACTCATCTAACTTTTCAACAACTATAATTAATAAATCTATCAAAAATCATCTTAATTAGTATTTTTTGAATACATATTAAAGTAATAGATATTACTATACGTATGTATATATATAAAAAAAAGTAAGAAAATAAAATTTAATCACTATATTTTATTATATTATTTTTCTTTATGGTAATATTTATTATTTTAACATCTACTTTAACCCTACATTGATTTGGTAATAAGATGTTAGAGAAATAACATGCATATATGGTGAGTGGAAATATGGCTGTAAAAGGAAGAAGCGTTACCAAACAAATAGTGGGGCCAGCCTCGTAATCATCAAGTCAGAGAAATTAAGATGACTTGATGGTTGTGAGACAAATGCATTTTAACCTTATCAACTTTTATGTCATAAAATTGCAATAAAAACGTAACAATAAGTAAAAATTGTGCAGTCAAGTCAAGGACACAAAAGTCTTCTAAGCACCCTGATTTTCATGAGCCAATATAAATGACCTAAATTAATATAAAATACTAATGTGTCCTTGTCACAAAAAAACTTCAAAGGTATCATGTAAAAATACTCGTGTTTGCATTACATAGAGTTTTACATGGATGACCATTCCCATTAGAGACACATTAGATAAACAACCAACAAACCACGGTATAATACGGTTTGATAATAAATGATATTTATTTATCCCTCGATATTACAAATTCGAATGAACACATCCGAATTGATATTGATATTATTATAATATTATTGAGAAAAACAAGTCAAATTTATGTGGCTTATTGAAGTATAGAGTATGGATTGTTGAGTAGGTTGAGGTAGAGGAGTAAGTAATTGATTAAAAGAATAAAAGGCAACCAACTTTCATAATAACAATCACCCCATTAATGGCAGAATTTAATGTTTCTGAGAAATATATTTAATAACTATTAATTTCTTGTAAATGGTCCTTTACAAATAGCAATCGTATATTTTCTCACAAAAATTAAAACTCATAAAAAAAAAGGCTAAAAAAAAACTTCCATATACATTGCTTAAGATCATTCCTGAGAAGTCTAAAGCATCAAAAATATTGCTCATAATAAATATCAGAAAAAAAAGGAACACAAAATATATTTAAAAATAAATGAAAATTCAAAGACCTTATATATATATATAAAACAAAAGAAAAGAGATAGAGAAATCAAGGTTGGTTTCTCTCTGTAACTTATCTGTTGTGTAGAGGATTGGGACCAGTGTAGACTTTTCTTTTGTCAGCACCAAAAATTTCATCGTCACCATTTTTATTATCAACATTGTTTCCTTTGAAGGCACCATAAGATGAGCTAGCAGCAGGAAGCTGATGAGATCCGGATCCACCATTGAACCTATTATATCTTGAATACCCACCATGAATATGATCATCATGATCATGATGAGCACAGCATGAAGTCTCCAACTGTAATAGCATTATTAGAAGTAGAAGAAGAAGATACAAACAAGCCAGCTCTGATCTTCTTCTCATCAAACCCTTTTGTTTCACAACTAAAACCATGGCATGGAATTTTATCATCAACCAGTTTATTTGATCCTCTTCAGTCTTCTCTCCCTCAAGAAACAGAAGCAGAAACAAAAAAACCTGAAAAGTTGTTTATGAGATGACTCGAGACTTTTTGGCTTTTGTATTGTTTTATATATATATTTAGAAATCGTGAGGGCCTTGAAGTTTTAAAGAGAATAGGGTTGGTTTGAAGTCAATGTGGTGTTGTGTGGTGAGAGTCAAAATGCATAGAACTTGCTGCTGCTGCCTAGTTTTCTACTTTTCTATAAAAAAAAATATGGTGTGCAGACTGCAGAGTGTGTGTTTTTATTGGAAACTTATTTTGGCTACTGATTTCAGTGCCTGGTTTGGGCTGGAAAAACAACCACAAAGAGAGAGCGGAGAGAAAGGAGAGAGAGAGGGAGAGAGAGACGGTAATAAATTGAAATCACCACCCCAACGTGGCTTTCCAATCTTTATCAATCTTGGGTCATGTGAGATTTAATGATTTTCTTGATTTTTCTTTGTTGTGTTGAAAGGAGTCTAGCTTGTCTACTAGAATGTCCTTTGTGCTCATCACTACACCAATTTATGTCTATACTCAGAGAAGGCTTCTCTGAGAAGATAGCTAGCAAATTTCATTTAAGACAAAATATACGATCACCTTCCAATCTAGAGGTTTAGTGTCAAAAGTGTGGAGCTCATTCGTGACAATGTGTCAAGTTCGTATAAAGACACGTACAAAATGCAAATTTAAATATTTGATTAACAATAATAATGAGTTATTAGGATTTATTTCATTTTGGGAGGTGATACCTCCGGATTAATTTAGTAAATATCTGGTTTGCATATATAGTCATTAATTTAAGTAGCTCTTAGTAAATCCCTAACTTATTTGGTGTCGGATTTCAAAATAAAAAAGAAGATTTATTTCATTTTTGTTCATTTTTTGTTGATAACCAATCATGAGGTCTAAATGTTTGCATGTAGAAGCTTAAATTAGTAAGAGATCAAATACGTTAATAATCCTAAAAGTAATTAAAGACTTTTTCATGATAGGCTAAATAACTTCCATGAAGTATATATAGTTTATAGGTCAGGTTAAACCAATTTAAACTTGTGATTTAAAACTTTGATTTCAACATCTCAACCATCCATATACTCTTTTAATCTAAGAGTTGTAAATACATCCAAATCTCAACCATTTGATTAAAAGCACATGAGTGGTTGAAATGTTGGAGTGAAAATTTTAAATCACAAATTTAAATTGATTTAGCTGGACCCATAATTTATATTCCTACTTCTTCAGTATTTTATATACATACGTGCACCACAGTGGTGAGAATGGACAGATTGTGAACAAAAACAACGTATATTCTTTGGTCTAATATCCTCATGATCAGGGTTTTGATTTGCTTAATTAATCAAATTATTTAATAGATTAATATATAAACATTTAGTGGAAAGCAAAGGAATAAACCTAGCTAGTCAATGACATAAATAATTAGATCTGCTTCTGCATGTTAAAATGGACCCATTACAACTATAAGCTTTCATTTAAACTTGTCTGTGCTCTGTGCAGACTGCAGCTTCAGCCTTCAGGAGAAAAGGAATTTCTTTGTCATGAAAAACTCATTATCCGTTTTTAGGAAAATTATATTTACTATTTAGGCAGTTCCAAATATTGATGGTACATTTTACTTTTTCTTTTAAAAAATAAATATTTCTAAGCACAAAAATTACACTAGTTCTTCGGTCCATATACTGATCTTTGATGTAACTCCCATGAATAAATATGAGATTATATTTATAAAACCAGGATTTGAATTCTGAAATGATGTAGTTTCATTTTGAAATCCTCAACAACCAAGTGTCTAAGATAAGAGACCTTGTAGTCTTCACATATGGCCAGTACTCAATTGACATGAGAAATAGGTGAATTTGAAGAAGTTGTAATTACAATAACTAGATATAAA
The DNA here is from genome assembly GCA_032871835.1 of Dipteronia dyeriana. Classification (NCBI taxonomy): domain Eukaryota; kingdom Viridiplantae; phylum Streptophyta; class Magnoliopsida; order Sapindales; family Sapindaceae; genus Dipteronia; species Dipteronia dyeriana. The sequence goes on from CM065298.1 coordinate 31,493,532, forward strand.
TGATAGAAAAAAATAAAAGAAATTGATAAAAAGAGAATTGTGGTGGGGCAAAAAGAGGTGGGAGTTGAATATCATAGGTTTGTAGTGGTTTCTTTCTTAGAAGATATGATGATGTTTTTAGGCCACTTTTTTCTCTTTTAGTATAGTACATGAAAGTCATGGACGCTTAATTATATAATTTTGCACCCACACAAAAAAGATGACCCAGAAATCCTCATACCATACACTTGTAAAATATTAATTTTTTATTACCTTAATTTAGTAAAAAGTTAAAAAATAAAAGAGAATAACTAAACTTTAATTACCACTTTTTCTAATTAAAAATTGATATAAGGGTTAGACGTGTGTCGAGACCAGAAGGGGTGGAGTAAATTAAATATAAATTTTTTTATACCGCATACGGTACAACGAATCGAATTTGGAATATTATTATATAAAATTAACGTAATTTTCTACTCAAACCACACTGGATGGTAGTATAAATTTTTTTAAAACATATCTAAAGGAAAAAAAAATAGTAAGTAAAATAAACTTAAATACTTGTTCGAACAAACAAACGAAGTAAGGAATTCAAAATTTATTTCAATTATCTATAGAAGAACAGAGAATATAGAGGAAAATGGAACTTTAATATGTTTGAGTGTGAATAAAATATTAAGTATATCTCTCTAATGAATCTATTAAGATTATCTTAGTTAAATTAAATTATAAACTATATTATTTTATGAATTATTAAGGCGATGTTAATAGTGTAATTGTATTTCATTTGTATTTCTATCTATTACTTTAAAGTAAAAAATAAAAAAAAATAAAAAAAAAAACAAAAAAACAAAAAAACAAAAACTGGCCTGGGCTGAAGCCCAGCTAGATCACATGTACCTCTGCCCCTGGTCGAGACCCACTCTAGATCACTCACAAATCACAATACATAGAGAGTTCTTCTAGACTTCCACACAATACAAAGAGAGTTCTTCTAGACTTCCACACAACACAATCATGCTATATTTAGGCAGATCTCATTTCCAGAATTATAAGGTGGAATATAATTATAATAACAAAAAGAAAAATGAAAAATAAAAAACAAAAAAACAAAAATATATATATTTAGTCTTTCATAGTGATTCTTTATTTTAATTTCGGTAAAACCTTGATAAAATTACATCGATTTTTATGAGTTTAGATCTGAAATTTTTATGGATGATAAGTTCATTGAAATCTACACATGAGTAAAATTTGAGATTTTTCAAGTATTTTTTTTTTTGAATTTTCCTATATTTTGTCTTTTTTCTGATGCCTTCCAAATCGGAAAAAAATAGTTTTGGTGTTTAAAAAAATTTCAAATTTTCCTCATAGGTACATTTCATTGAACTTATCATCCATAAAAAAATTAAACCAAAATTCATAAAAATCAAAAGATCCTGACCAAAATTAAAATAAATGATTCCTTATTAGAGACTTTATATATATATATATATAAATATATATATATATATATAGGTTTTTTATCAGTCCGTACTGATATAACTCATATCAATGTATTGAATGTGGACCATTGATTATGGAGAAGCTTTGACAAGTGCATACACTTTGAGTCAAAGTATGTAAATCTAATGGTTCACATCCAACACACTGCCGAATTTATATTAGTGTGCACTGACTTAAAAATTTAAGTATATATATATATATATATATATATATATATATATATATAAATCACACTTTTAAAAAAACATAAGTGTGCACCGATGAAATTATATAAGGACATTGAATGTAAACCACTCATTTTACATACTTTGAATTGACATGTATATACTTTAAGTTGATCTGAATTGGGGACCCATTATTCCATGCAAACAAAAACAAGGGTTTATTTGGGAGAAAGAGAAGAAGGTTAGACTTTGATCTAAATCAGATAATAGTATAATACATGACAACATTAGTAACAATTCTTTTTTTTTTCCTATTATAAATCACTTAGGATTAATATTATAAATACCTCTTTATAATCCACAATTTTTTAAAACAAAATCTAATTTTTTATATTGGCTAAATCAAGGTTTCGCTAAAGATTTATGTAAAGATGTGAAAATTAGGGTTCTATTATTTTATTGAACAACCCTGCATATATATACATCAATTATAATCAGTAAAGGAATACTAGAAGATTGGCTTATAATAAAGGATCTTGTACAATTAAGATATTACCTAAACTAAAGATTATGTACACATAAATATCGCAAGTCAACTCTAAACGATAAATAGCAAGATCAGTAGAATCATCATCTTAAACGATGATAGGGTCAACTTGTCAGTGGTCGGGATTTTCGGTCGGGAGAGAATCCCGAATGCTCTTGATCGGGATTGTCGGATGCTCTTCCTTCTATATGCTCCCACAAGATGGAGCGCCTAGAGACGAGGCCAATCTTGTCAGAGAGAATAAGATGACGCACACGAGGAAGAGGTTTAGTGAGGGCATCTGCCAGCTGATCAATAGAAGAACATGAGCAAGTGCCCTACCCTGGACGCGATCACGGATGAAGTGATAGTCAAGAGCAACATGTTTCATACGTGAATGAAAATTGGGATTGGAGCATAAGTGTGTGGCACCAATATTATCACAGTAAATAACATGAGGGGTTGGAATAATGACACCAATTTCAGTAAGAAGAGAACAAACCTAGCTAAGTTCAGTTGCAGTTGATGCGACCGAACGGTACTCAGCCTCAGTAGAAGAGTCAGCAACCGTGCGTTGCTTATTGGAGCTCGAAGAAATAGGATTGCGACCAAGGTATAAAATGTAAGCATTGGTGGAGGTATAGTCATCCCGATTACCGGCCCAATCAACATCTGAGAAGCCATAGAGTGACAATGGGGAGTCACGGTGAAGAACCAAGCAGTAATTAGAAGTACCACTTAGATATCGAAGAAGGCGTTTCACAGCATTCCAATGATTACTGGTGGGACGATGCATGAACTGAGATAGTTTGCCCACCGTATAGGCATTGTCAGGCTGAGTGAGGGAGAGATATTGGAGACTGCCAACAACTATCCGGTATTTAGAGGGATCGGAGAGTGACGTGCCAATATAAAGAGTCAGTGTTGAAGAAGTAGCAAGATGAGTAACAACTAACTTGGTACTAGTCATCTTGGTATGTGTAAGTAGATCTAGAATGTAATGTTGCTGAGAAAGAAGTAGATCATTGGGATACGAGACAACTTCAACACCCAAAAAGAAGGAAAGCAGACCAAGATCCTTCAAGGAGAACCGATTGGCCAGAGTCTGAATGCATCGCATGATTATCGTTGCTAATGATAATAATGTCGTCCACATAGACAAGTAAGTACAGACTGAGACCACCAAAGATGAGAACAAATAGAGAAGTGTGTGCATGGCAGTTGTGAAATCCTGACTCAAGTAAAAACTGTTGTAACTCATGGTACCATGCACGAGGTGCCTGCTTAAGACCGTAGATAACCTTGCGAAGTTTGCAAACATGAGTGGGTTTCTCGGGATCTACAAAGCTAGCCGGTTGAGCCATGTAAACATCCTCAGATAAACGACCCTGAAGGAAAGCATTGTTGACATCCAACTGACGTAGAGACCAGCCACGACTCACCACTAAGCTGAGAACTATCCTGACAGTGGTAGGTTTGACAACCGAACTAAAGGTGTCATGAAAGTCAATACTGGGACGTTGATGAAATCCTTTCGCAACCAGACTAGCTTTGTATCTGTCAATAGAGCCATCAGATAATCGGTTAGTATGAAAAATCCATTTGCAACCCGTAAGATTGTGGGAGGAGGCTGAAGGAACAAGTTCCCAGATGTTATTGTGAACCAAGGCATCATATTCTTCTGACATGGCCAGGTGCCATTTAGGGTCTTTAAGAGCCTGGGCAACAGTAGTTGGTTCCTTGTCACTGGAAAAGGGAAGATGTGCATGAAGATTAAGTTTTTATATTACCTTATGGATGTTAGCTTTGGATCTGGTAACCATAGAGTATGTATTGGTCAATGTAGTGGTTGGTTCGGGGTTAGGGACTCTGGACTGGAGGGTCTCTAGGTTAGAAACTCGGGACTCAAGGGTCTCCTGATCGGGGACTCGAGAAACAGAGGTTTCAGGTTCAGGAGTAGTCTCGGGTTTGGGAACTTAGGAAGGAGTTTACTCTTGTTCAGGTGGAGGATGATTGACAGAGGTAATGACAGACACCTATGGAAACCAGACCGAAGAGGATTCGGGCTCATGACAAGGAAGATGACTCTGTAGAGATTTGTAAGGGAATACGGGATCGACAAATGTTACATGACGAGATGTGCATATACGAAAGGTGGACGAATCAAGATATAGATACACACTTTGCGTGAGAGAGTACCCAAGGAAGACCCATGGAATGGACCGGGAATCAAGTTTATGTGACGCATAAGGACGAAGCTAGGGATAACATAGACACCCAAATACACGGAGTTTAGCATAATTAGGCGGTGAACCTAGGAGTGTTTCATATGGAGAATGGAGATTAAGAGTCGATGTAGGCATAGGGTTTATGAGGTAGACCACAGTGGCAAAAACATGATTCCAAAAGGTGAGCGGAAGTAAGGCATGAGACAAGAGGGATAAGCAAGTTTCTATTATGTGGCGATGACGCCGTTCAGAATACCTATTATGTTCAGGAGTGTGAGGTGGGGTGGAGAGGTGGGAGATGCCATTGGTGGCAAGAAATGCTGCTAGTGCTTGATATTCTCTGCCATTATCCGAGTATAGAGTGATGCTTTTCCTGTCAAAAAACTTTTCCAATAAGGCTTCGAATTTAATAGACACCTCATAGACTTGAGATTTTTATTTGAGAGGATAATACCATATATATTTGGAGTAATGATCAACGAAAATCACATAGTATTTGAAGTCATCATAAGTGAAAATCGGGGATGCTTACACATCAAAGAATATGATTTGTAGTGGTTGAGTAGAGACAAGAGATGAAGGATGAAAGGGCAATTTATGACTTTTATTGTATTGACACATAATACAATTAAAATTTTGAGATATAGGACTCGATAATTCTAAACTGAAGTTGGAGACAAGATGAAGGAGAACTGGAGCAGCGGGATGTCCCAATCGATGATGCCACTCAGACGAAGTGGTCTTGACGCTAGCGAAAGCAAGCAAAGGGCCAAATTGAACAGGAGGTGCGGGTCACTCATACACGCCATCCTTGGTTTACCCCCATAAAAGGATAGCTCCCGAGAAAAGATCCTTCACATGAAAGGCAATGGGTAAGAACTCAGTAGAGACATTATTAGAGGAACATAATTGAGTGATGGAAATAAGATTTTTACGTATAGTGGGAACACAGAGGATATTATTTAAAGTAAAGTTACGAGTGTGATGAGATAAAGAGGTGGAACCTGTATGTGTTATAGGAAGTCCGGTGCCATCACCAATCACAATATCATCTGAACCAGTATATGGTGAGTGAAGAGAGAGATTGTTAAGATCAAAGGTAACATGATGTGAGGTACCATTGTCAAGTAGCCAAGGGGGAGTGTCATTATTCTTTGTAGCTGCATAGTGGGCTCGAGGCATCTGATGAGCTAGTGGTCGGGGCTGCCAGGAAGATGGATGACATGGTTGCCAAGGCTGTTGGGGAGGTTGTGTATTCTGAGACTGAGAGGCCACCAGGTTGAATGAAGAACAACGCTTAGCGGTGTCCTTGAGTGTTGCATGCCTAACAGATTTCGAGATATGGTTTGGATTGAGGACAAGACCTATGTGAAGATGAGGACTGTGGTCCTGCAACAAAAGATCTATGAGACTGAGATGAAGGTAGCCAAGGTTGGGTACAGGGTGCAGTCGGGTTTGATGTGGCCGGGAGTGATAAACTAAATGTTGTGGATTGAGTCAACAATAGTTCTTTTGTGATTATTTTTTCATAGGATTCGTCAAAGAAGATAGTTGTGACCTGACCATTGATGGCATCAATAAGGGGACGGTAGTCATCATTAAGTCCATCTAGAACCTTTTCAATGAGATCTTCAGCATCAAGAGGCTTACCCAAGATAGGGAGTTCGTCCGCTCGGGATTTAATAAACTGCATGTACTCTGATATGTTGCGGGATCCCTTGTTGGCACGTTTAAGTTGATCTTTAATCTATTTGATGTGTCTGCGAGTGGGTTTTTCATAAGTATTAGCAAGGATGGACCAGGCCTCCTAAGAGGTGGTGGTGCACTGATCGAGTGGTATTATAGAGGGAGTGAAAGATCCAACAATGGCACTGAAAATAAGTTTATCTTGGCGAACCCATGTGATATAATCGGAGTTTGGAGTGTCATGATCGTCAATTTTAATGGTTGGTTCAGGTGCTGAAAGAGAACCGTCTACATATCCATCGAGATTGTACCTAACAAGTAGCGTATGGAATTGAAGTTTCCAGGATAGGTAATTGGTAGAATTAAGTTTAATGTCATGTTGAGAGGAAATATTGATAACAAACAGAGGTTTGTTGGGATCTTTGTCATTGAGAATGGTGATTTGGGTATTGGGATTGGCCATGGATGAAAGAAGAACAGAAATAGAGAAATAAAGTAGAAGAGAGAAGGGAGAGAAGAAGAACTGGAGGTTGTGCTTAGAGAGCGTGATGCTCTGATACCATGTAAAGATATGAAAATTAGGGTTCTATTATTTCAATGAACAACCGTGTGTATATATACATCAATTATAATGAATAAATGAATGCTAAAAGATTGCCTTATAATAAAGGATCTTGTACAATTAAGATATTGCCTAAACTAGAGATTCTGTACACATAAATATCGCAAGTCAGCTCTGGACAATAAATAGCAAGATCAGTAGAATCATCATCTTAAATGATGATAGGATCAACTTGTCAGTGGTCGGGATTTTCGGTCGGGAGAGAATCCCGAATGCTTTTGGTTGGGATCCTCTGGATTTTGGTCGGGAGAGATACCCGAATGCTCTTGGTCGAGATTGTCGGATGCTCTTCCTTTTATAATTTCAATTTGATAAAAGTATATGTCTTGATTCCATTATTTCGTTGCATCAGAAATCAAATTCAATATTTGAATTCAAATCCCTTCACTACAAATTTAAAGAATGAATTTGAATCCTCCCATCTACTTTTTCCTCACCTTTAATAATCTCAAGATATATGAGCATTACAATGAGTAGATATAATCAGAGGCGGAAGAATGAATGAGCTGTATTGGGCTGTAGGCCGACAACCTTCTAGAATATATATATATATATATTTTTTTTTTCTTTTACTTAGAAAACTATAAATAATTACCTTATAAAAAAAATCTGAAAAGGTTATATATAATATTACTTATTTTATTTACCTATTCTAACTTAAAATCAAAATACAATAATAAAAATTACAATCAATCATATTTAACAAAAGTATTATCTTAATTTTGAATATGTTATACAACAAGATACAAATATTTCAATTGTTAAATATTTTTTAAAATATATAATTTTACACTTGTTTTACTTCTAATATTCCCTTGATTTTATAATTTCGACTGTTTAAGTACACAGTTTAGATTCACCTCATTTTGTTCCAATTGTTAGATTAAATAATTCAAACAAGTCATTAATAATACATTTTCATAATATGTAAAAAATCTATTTATAAACTATATATATCTTTAGCATTTTAAATATTTTTTTGTCAAAATTTAGTGAAATATAAATATTTTTCGTTTCTCAAGGTAAGTTGTAAAATGCTTTCTCAGAATTAAGTCATTTATAAGTTTAAATAATTGTTCATGTATAAAATTTGCAATGAATTTCATATTTCAATATCGAATCGACATCGTAGATTAAAAAATTAAACAAATGTTTTCATCAATAATTGTATAAAAGGTTTATTATTCTGGCTCTTATAGTCACATGTCATTAATGTACTAAGTATTAGAATATATTGATTAAACAAAAGTAGGTGATTATAACGATTGATATTTAAGGAACTGACTTTATAATGTTAGTGTGTATCGAAGCAAAAAAAATATTTGTATATATAATTTAGCCTGATCGGTAAATATTTTTTAGGTTCGCCTTCGGTTATAATTTAAATATATTCCACTGTTACTTACTAATAATCAATCACATGTCATAAAAAGATAAGGAAAAATATGAGGTGGTGTGAGGATTAGGTCCCAGTTTGAAACCAATAATATTCATGTGGTTTTTGTTGCTATAAATATTTAGTATGATTACTAGTTGGTTATGAGGGAGCCCGATATATATATATATATATATATAACATCAATTTTTCTTAATAATTGAATTGAAATTCAATGAACATCAATTGTTTCAGTAACTACACTGAACCATACAAAAGCATAACCCTATTCATGTTACCAATAAACATTATATATAACGTACATTAATTATTGGTCCAAGATGAGAAGTGAGACACTCTTCCAGCTGCAAAAAGAGAACATCTTGTACATACGAAAGCAAGAAAAAATTAAAGTGTGTCAAATGGCAACAGCAACCGATTCTATTAGGTCAAGATGATCATGGTAGATTTGATAATGTTGATCTTGTCACACCAAAAATGAACTATTTGGGGGGCCATTCTATTGTATCTCAACCAATCAAGTCAAATTTTATCAGCTCACTTTTCCATCTGGGAGATATATGTACTAGCTTGTTAATTTTGGAAGTTGAAATCTCTAAATTTCATGTTCAGAAAAATCAAGATGTCTAAAAAGAATAAATGCATATGGACAAGCAAGTTCAAGTAAATTTTTGTTTAGACCACTTTTTTACTTTTCCACTATTATTATTATTATTTACCGGATGAGATTGATACGGTAATACGCCACTCACACCTATACCATTAAGATTATAGATTCGAATCGTATTTCATTCCTAACCCTCAATATTATCATTTATATATTATCCCTTTGTAATGTATTTATGTTGAGATTTTTGATGAGAAGAAATAGACCCACCAATGAGCAGAAGTGTGTGGAGATATGAAAGTGAGGTTAGCTTTAGGCAACAGATCGATCAGAGAGATGAAATCCTAAAATGGGGAATGTCGTTATGAGTACACACTTGATGATTAGGGCAAAGACTATATTGCTATGCAAGCAATATGCACATCACCTTTCTCCTTTTTATCATTTTGCTCTTCCTTTCTTTCTTTCGTTCTCTCTTAATTCAGTCAAACCTCTAGCTCCTGTCATCATTGGAACATAACTACTATATCAAAATTATTATTATTATTATTATTATGTGTTTTAAATGGCCACCGTTGTTAATTAGTAATCATATATATATATATATATATATATATATATATATAACGTCAGACTGAATTAGTGTCTCGTACTGTCTAGTCACAATAAGTAACGACTAATGAGTAGTTGTTTTTCAATAACCTAAATAGGTCCGTATCGATGCATTTATTCTTAATTTCCCAACTCTAGTCTACTTCTTATTGTTTTTTTTTTTAAGTACTACATAAATTAAGAGTTTTTGTGGGATGAAAATGAATCGAATCCACAACCTCATAGTGTAGGTGTAAGTGGTATATCTTCGAACCAACCTCGTCTCGTCAAATTTCTTCACATTGTTTCACTAATCATGTTACAGGACTACAAGAGGCCACTGCCCACAGAATGGCAAGATATCACTGCATCAACATCTGTTTTCATCTATATATGAATAAAGCATGAAGTCATAGCTGATATATATATATATATATATATATATGTGTGTAATGTGTAGATGAAGTGATTTTAGTCTGATGAGAATGATTATAATTAGGCATAATCTCTTTAATTGTATGGTTAATTTACATAGAATTATGGTGGTCAAATCCACAATAATGACGGTCTAGCTGTCTATGAATAATTCCACTGCCTTTATTTCCTTCCCTTTTATGTTTCTTTTCTCATTTGCATCTTTTTGGTCTGGTTAGGCTGTGCTTAATCATAATTAGAGAGATATTACTCACTTTCGACCCATACATAGATAATTAGGTCATGTAAAAACTTTATTAACTTCAACATATATTGTTATTTTCTGTTTAATTTAGTTTAGCCATTATCTTTTTTGATTTCCACAACAGGAAATCCTCAATGTCAGCTCAAAAATAAAAAGAAAATATAAAATGGAACCTACTATAACCGGGTTTAACTAGCACCATATGGACCTTTTATTTTTTGTTATTGTCATTAACTTAATAATGTGAGTTTTTTTTAGCATCAAAGTAAATAAAGGTTTCAAATCTCTACCATCCACATCTTAAATGGAGGGGTAGATCTATTTAAAAAAAAAATAGAAAATAAAAAAGAAAAACATTCAATTTTTTCAATTTTTTTCAATTTTTTTTTAAATTAGTAAAAAATAAGACTTTTTTATTTTATTTTAAAAAATAAAAGGATTGATCTTCACCGTCCATCTCATAGATAGAAGGTGAAGATCAATTTATATAAATAAAACAAATACTAAATAAAAACTAGTATGGATGATTGGATCCCCATACAAAACCTCGTCCCCAAAGGCTCCATCCCCTTTTGGGGGTAAAATGATCTCCAGGGATAGGGAGGGGTGAGTTTCACCTTAGAATCTAAATAGGGATGGATTAGTTCTCTCATACCAATTTTCCATATATATATGTTTATTTATGTATATATATTTAGGCTGTTAAAATATTTTACAATTCAATTATTTAAAATTAACTTTTACGGGTTACTCAATACCAACCATCTACTTCTTTGTCTGCCTTCTTACCTTGGCAATTGGAAAGTTGAAACTTCAAATTTGTTTGAACTTTTATTCTGTAAACCAGGAATATTTGTATTTATTTTGTATTAAATATTAAAATTATTCACTATTTACTTTAGATTTGATTAATATTTACATTTATTTGTATGATTATTTATAAATTTCAAGTCAAACCCATAGGTTCCACCAAGTATCTCCATTGATGGACACCCCTTTTTTTAATATTATTATTGTAATTTGATCTCCCCTGTTCCTCTCTTTATCTCTTATATAGAGATAGACAGTACAGTATAAATAAATTTTCTTTTAAGTTTTTATTTTTTAAATTTCTGATCGTATAAAATACGAAATGATAAATGATGATAATACATTTTAAGGTGTTAATCCATATCGGCATAGGAGGTGAGTGTCCTTTTTTCATAAAGTTGTTTTTACATTAAAGAAAAAAAAAAAAAAAACAAACAAACTTCAGGGAGATTTTGTTGTTATTTGTTCTTTAGAAAATTTAGGAAACACACTAGAAAAAGTAAATATATATATATATATATATATGTTCACCCTACTTCAGTTTGCGGCGGTATATCAAGCATGAAGCAGAAGCTGATCACTATATTTTAACTTCAAGCCAAGATCAATTAGCTGCTAGGATGCTTGGAAATAATAGAGTGGTATGCAAAACCTTGTTATCAAAACTGGTTGATAAATCACAACCACACATCAACATATTATCAATAGTAAGATATCAAGATGAAAATCCTGCAGTGTATAACAGAAATGAAGAGCGCACGAGTTGTACAAGTACAGTTATGTAATGCATTCTTAATCAATTAATAAACTTCAGTTGTCTGACTCCATTGTTGAGTTCATTTTCTCTCTGAAAAGCTTGAAAGAACTTCGAGCTTTTCCTCAACTACTATTGCATTTTCATTAAACAGTTTTGAACAGAACAAAGAAAAATGGTCTTAAAAAGCAATTAACTTAAGCTTGCTGAGCTTGTCGATAGTTTTCTGGACATTTAAGGTTGTGGCAGAGCCTTTCCCGCCAGAAATGAATTGAAAAGAACTAGTGATCTCTTTGGCTGAGAAAATGGAGCTTCATGTGATGCTCCTCTAATGGTGGCAAATGACAAGATATCTCCATATACTTGAGTCCATCCACCAACCTGTCAATACGAAGGTGATCAAACAACACACAGAAAAGGTCCAATGTAATTATGTCAGGGGACTTGATCGAACAAGTACACTTACTAGAAAATTGTTTCTGATACCAATTACCAATTTATGTTAACAGCTTGATCCGAACATTTATAGATTGATAATGATCCAAACAATAGTTTTAAGTTCAAACATTTAATGTGCCAAGTAGTTTAACTTGATTATATACCTGTCTTCCCTCAAGCCAAACTCTATAAGGCACCGATGTTTTCAGTCCCAACTCTTTGGCCAATCCATTCACAAGCATCCGCGTCCCAATCAGTGGAATAACCGAATCTTGATCCCCGCTAAAGAAATTTAAAGTTTTTTATCAAAGATAAATTTTAACACAGATTCTTATCAATATGATTGATGAAGAGAAAATGATGATTAGACTGAATCAAACTATATTCTGAGCATATGCAGCCTTAGGTGATATGTTAACGAAATTTTACTATTGCTGCTGAGATCATAATTTTCTTTTTACAAAAAGGTGACTTGTTCTAGTACCTGTAAACCAAAACTCTGATGCCAGACTTGGCGATCGAACCTAGAATATGAATGGTAGGAACTTCAAGATTTTGCATCTCATAACTGACCACACTGTTACCAGAGAAAATACCGAATCAAAACCGCCAATGAACAAGTAGTCAAGTATGACAAGAACATCATTGAAGACAGAACAAAGAACACAATATACAACTAATAAGATTTCAGTAGTGATAGAGAAAATTAAACCCACTGCAACTTTGTGATTCACTTCAATATTTGCATTTTGATGCACTACTGGATAGTGTGAAAAATTGTTTAGCAAATTTAGAATTATTAATTTTTTCCTTAGAATAGTTTTGGGTGATTAAAGAGCCTTACCGACTACAGACAGTCCATCCAGTGACTCCGACTAGCTGAGCATGGAGAGCTTCCTGTACGTCTTTTCGATTTAAATATTTAGCAGTTTCATCTTCCACACATACATCTATTTCTTCCCTGTCTTGCTGTAAATGAGAATTTTGAAGTTTCTAAGGTAAATGAGAATAAACTAGCAGTGAAAAACTGAGTTTCAAAAACACAATACAATTTGGTGAATCAAATTTAGAGAACTAAGGTAGAGTAAGCTAAAGACTCACCAATTTATCAAGCATCTTAGATTGTGAGAAAACTGTGGACAAACAGACATCTAGAGTAACATCGTAGGTGTTGATAAATTGGCTAACTTCTCCAGAGACTTGTCTATTTACTTGAGAGCAAATATGGTTTAGAGAGCCATTTTGAATCTGTCTTCTTATTTGAGAATAATTACACACTGAAGTGAACATTTCATAGGTTGAATCTGATATCAATCCATGCGACCAAAAGAACCCAGCTCTAGAGTTGAAATCAGTGTTGAATTCCAACAAAGGATTCCCTATCTGCAGTAACCAATTAATGTTTGAAAATATTGACAAAACCAAGTTTGTCTAAAAAGGCCTTTAATTTGTGATTTGAATTAAACACCAACTATATATTTCCATTTGCTTACTGCTATTCCCTTCAGGTTGAACTTCATGTTGGATTCAATAACGAGCTGTGCAAGTTGTGGAACATAGTGACCTGATAATAAGAAGCAAAGTTGTAAGTTTTTCGTAACTCCCCTCTTACTCTGAACCGGTTAAAGGATGTGTCCTACATACGTACCTCCATAGCTCTCTCCTGTGATGAAGAAATCTCTATTCTTGTATTCAGGGAATTTGGTGAACCATTTAGTCAGGAATGCAAGATTATCTCGTGCTTAAAAATCAAGTACGTGGTCTCAGTGAATGACAGAATGCTCAATGTCCATTATACCACAACACAGACAAAATAATGAATCAAGTTGTAATATGTTCAAATTGATTAAGCTAATAATGCATATAAAACAATAATACGCATCTCAAATCATCTGGTAGTAAATTATAGTAATTAATGGATTATAACCTGTGATTTCATCGGTCACCGAGTTGTAGAAAGATTTATTTGAAGAGTAGGAGAAACCAACTCCTGCAGGTGATTCTAGGTATAACATATTTGCTTCTGTGTACATAAACAAACAAACAAACATTGTATAAGCTACATTGTGCTTTATTTAACAGGAGTCTTAAATGAAACTTTTAAGGTTGTGGGTTCGACCCAAAACCCGAATTTATGTAATATTTCAAATAAATAAATGAAACTTTTAATTAGGTTACCTTTATTCCAGCTATATTCATTTATGAGCAATAAATCTCCACTTGGTTTGAAAGGACCATGTTCACAGAAAGCTCCAGCTCCAATGGAGGAACAACCAGGCCCTACAAATCCGACAACTAATTAAAAACCCAGATGCGTTTTTTTAATGAAGCAATCAAGAATCATGATTGGAAACATTAATTCATATATAATTACCTCCATTTAACCAAAGAACAAGTGGCTTTGAAGCTGGTTCTGTTTCTGCTTCAACAAAGTAGTAAAAGAGAGCTCTGTGTTGCTTCTCATCTATGGTTATGAATCCTGCGTATTGCCGGAAACTTATCTCTGCAGGCTGCCCTGGTAAATTGACGATTCTGTCGGCTTCGTAAGCTGATTTTGCAGTAGAAAATGTTTGGAATAGAATTGCTAACAAAATTGTGACAGTGATTAATATCCATGGCTCAGGTCTCATGATATGGATTACTGAGTCTATGCGACGAGAATTATTTAAGTAACTAGAGCAGTAGTGTTGTCAACATTTTGGGTAAGTGCCGTTCAGACTTCAGACTTTGGTAAAGTTGTCTGAAATCTTGGAACTTGTAAAAAAGATTCCATGGCTTTTCAATTGGGCTCAGAATCTGACATCGTTTACCTTTTTTTTTTTTTTTTTTTTTTTTTTTTTTTTTTTTTTTTTTTCATTCATTCATTCATTCATTTCATACTTTGTTCAGTAATGTTTTTCGAAAATAAAAAAATAAAAATTAAAATGGTATTTTGGATTTCAGTTTCGAAATCCAAAAATATGTTTGGTAGCATATACTGATATACGTATTTTAAAAATAAAAACGGAAAAAACGTGTTTAGTTGGTTAATTGAAAACTATTAAAAATTGAAATATCAATTTTTATATTTTATTTAATATTATAACAATTATAAATAAATTAATTAAATAATTAATCAATATAATTTTTATATTACAATTAGTAAATTAAATAAAAATAACACAATATCACAATTAATAATCAATTAATAAAGAGGTTACACATCACTTAAAAAAACATATCACAATAAATAATTAGTATAAATAAATATTTATTTTAATAAATATTTATTTTAAACTAAATATTAGATTATGTTAAATTAGTGAAAAATTAAATAAATATCTTATGCGTTAAAATATCTCCTAAATATCATTCAACCGTACAGTTACACGTCGATAGTGTAATTGCCATATATATACAAAACTCTATCGACATATATATTAGCTAAGAGTATCTCCAATGTAAAAGTGACTTACATATGAATTATTGTTGATATGACAACAATATTAAGATACTTGCTTCTTATGTGGCATAAATATGGACATTGCTTGGCTACTGACTGGTCAGTACCCAGCTATACTGACCAACCAATGGTTGGTTGCCACGTAATCCAAAACAAGGAAAAAATGGTAAAAAATTAAAGAGTTTTTGTCACGTAACAACACCCCATTGGGGGATCAGTATAGTTAGATACTGATCAATCAGTACCCAAGCTTTTTCCCATAAATATGGACTTGATAGATGATCAACTTAAAATTTAGTCTTCAATACTTTCGTTTAAAATACATATTCTTTTAATGACATGTTCAATTTTATTTCCTATTTTCTTTTTTTTTTTATTCCTTACCAGAAATAAATTAATATCAATCATTAATACTTGCTGAGTTAACCTAAAAATGGTTATGCAACAGGCCGTCTGAAAGTGGACAATCATATTAACAATGTCTAATTTTTTTTTGTCACGTCAGCTTGAGGTTAAATATGCACGGCTACATTGAAGAAATATTTTTTAACGGAATATCTATTAATCCTACGTGATATTTTTTTTCATAAGTCACGCTTGCATTGGAAATACTCTAAACATCCAACATTTATGTTTTAAACGTTGTATCTATTTTTTAATATTTTAATAAATATTAATAATAGTAAAAAAAATAGATAAAAAAGAGAAGACAGAGAAAGTAAAAAAGATACTAATTTTGTCTAATTCAATTTAAATGAATATATTACAATAATGTCATATCATTTGGACACTAAATTTAAACAAAGTAGTATTATTATTGTAAAATTTGTTTTTCACCTTTAAAATCATGTTCTATTTATTTTATATTCATTTTGTATTTCAGTAACAAAACATTAATTTTTAGTTAACAAAGCTTATTTTGTGCCCACTCAAGACTTATCACTCGGTAAGTGGATACACATTAATTGAGTGAATTCATGGTAAATGAAATAAATCACAATTGACATATATCCATTTATCAAGTGACGTATCAACTACCACATGGGTTGGGATGAAAAATATGAAATTGTATATGAGTTTAATTTTGCTCACCCCTTTTAGGGGGTAACATTACCTCCCTTTCCAAACACGCCATATGTCCAAAAGTTAACCAGAGTTAACAACAAATTAACTAGTGTATAATTTTAGGGTTTGTTTTATTGATTTTACCCTTATTTCTATTTTTTATTTTTAAAAAAATGTTTTTATTTTCTCAACAATAAAATAATCCAAGTTAAAAAACAACGTAATTTTTTTAAACAAAAAACAGCACCAAAATTGAAAATCAATGTAAAAAAAACACATAAATAAAAAATCAATTGAAAAAAAAGAAAGATATAGTTCTAGGTCTAACTGGAAACCAACATATTTCTTAATCACAAACCCTAACACTCAAATCAAATCATATTCAAATGTGAATCAAAAGTTTGGAAAACAATTTATATGATGAAAAAGCAACTAATCATCATCAGATTTATTACATACGGATAAATTGTGGAAAAACACAAAAAATAATAATTAAAAATTCACTAGATTCATCTTCCCACAAACATTTTAAAAAGAAAAATTGAAGAAAAACGAAAAAATTCTCCTGATTCGGTTTTGATCTCTCTCACTCAACCTAAAAAGAATCTTTTTTCTCTAAACCCAGAGTCACCCGCTTCCTTTTCTACTTTAGAGGTCTTCAAGGTAATACTCTTTTGTTTATTTGGAGGTGGAGGTGTAGGTGTAAGTGTAGGAGCCCACTTTGACTTATAAGCCAGAAGCCTTCCAATGACCTCACTAGGCTTCATATTCTTGTAGTCACTATTCTCCTCAAGTGCCGTCACTTTTGATTCAAACCTTGTCGGAAGTGACCACTTAATCTTCTGTTTGATCCTTCTATCTGAGTAAGGGTCACCTAGTTGATGGCTTTGGTTAACATTGTCCATTAACTTCACTTGAAATTTATTGAAGCATTCATGTTCCTCCATCCTAATGGTCTCAAATTACATTTGTAGGACTTGGAGCTTGAAATCCTTAACTATTTCAGTTCCTTCATGAGCTGTCTATAGAATCTCCTACACCACATTTGCATTCTTAGTGGTTTGGATCAACTTGTGTTGATTGTCATCCATGGCACAAAGAATGACATGCATTACCTTGTTGTTCCACTAGGATGCTTCAAATTCTTGTGTACTCTATTGAGACTTAGGCTTGGGAACTTCTTCTTCTTCTTCGACGATCATTGTTGGAGAAGTGCATCCATCTTCAATTGCCATCCATGCATGATCATCTATTTGGCATAGGTATGACTCCATCTTGCCCTTCTAAGAGGCATAATTCACCCCTGTGAGTAAGGGAGGTCTTGTGCTTGAAGCTTCTTCGGCTACTCTATCATTCCCACTCATAGTGTTTAGGGCTTATGGATGAGATGAGTGTAAATGCAGTGCAACAAACAAAATGCAAAATACAAACAAGCAAAATGCAAAATGCAAGACACACACAAATCACGAATAACCTAAGTATGTCTAGGTACCGACTCTGATACCAATTGAAAATAAATTAAAAATGTGTATCTAACAACCTAGAAGGGGGGTGAATAGGTTTTAATTGAACCAATTGCCATATTTTTCGATTAATCAATGTTAATTAAAAATAATCACTCCATAACAAGCAAACAATAAATTCAAGTAAAATTGCAAAAATTAAAAAAAACTTGAATTTATTAGGAAACCCTTCGACAAGAGAAAAACCATTGGACTAGCTAATAGCTAGTCAATCGAGTCCTCAAATCTACTATTTGTAAAAACGATTACAACCTAGGTTGTCCACATCATACCTATACGGTTACTAATCCGTTTTTGCTACCTGCATGCCTTTAATAGCAATAATCGGCTCTTGCTTGTATTCTACCCACGATAAATACAAGACTTCACTCTTAATAAGAAGATATATGCAATCTATGTTGAATAATAAAATATTCTAAAAATACATAAATGCTAGTGTTAACGGGAAATTTGTTCAAGATGAGAAATTCCAATTAACACCCTCGAGGCCACTACCATGGAGGTACTGGCTGGAGTCGGTACCTTTGATACCTGACCTGCTTAGATAGAAACGAATGTTTGAATGACAACAACAAATGAGAGCTTTATTATTTATCACTCTTGGTATACAGAAATCTCTCAAATATACTCACAATCTCTCTAGGGCATATGAGGGTGGCAACCTGTGTCTGTCAAATAGTAGATACAATGATGGTTGTGTTCTGATCACAAAATTTAGGCCCGACGTAATTCTCTTTCCTTTTGACTTAATTTCTCCCTATATATTTTCTATATCATGCTTTGACCTATTTATACTTGTTCTAAGTAGGTTTAAACTCGTGAATCACCCGCCACGATTTTATGAATCCGTTCACTTCTTATCGAGTGGGATCTTTTATTTGAAAGTCGTTGACTTCTAGTAGATTACGGACTCAAGATTATCGTAAGAGGAGATAAGTTTGTTTTCTCTTTGGAATCAAACTCTTGTCTCACACGTATACAGAATTTAATGTTAGTTATAGCGTGGATATGATCTTGTGTGTGTTAATGGCATGATTCTTCATGGAGGTCATCGAATTGGCTGCTCGAGGTAGATCCATGCTTTAGTTATGGTCCTAGAAGCTTGGGACGGTCTTGTGGGCACTTACTAGGGGTAGTGTAGATTAGGTGAGATTCTTCCTTCATGTATAGGTTGGTTACAGGCGTCCCTTATCAAATTGGAGCATCAGCTATAACAGGAATCCAACCCATTAAGAGGCTCTCTCTCTACTTGTCTATCGAGGACAGCGGGCTTCTGGAGAGGATGGTGGGCTTCTAGCTTAGGCTACGAGTCAAATCTGACCTCGGGAAGCCATGATCTGAAAAGAGCTCACTTTTGTTTATGTCGGGCTTCACTTCGAGTGCTTCCTGAGCTCGGCGATCTTTTCTCGCTTTCACGGGGTGGTTTTAGAACCCGACCCAAGGAACCGAGGTTCTGGGATAGGTGATCTCGAGAAGCCCGAATTCCAGTGTTCGTGCGTGGGCTCGACCTAGACTTGCCTAGCTTCACTCCTAATAGTTCTGAAGCCCGATGATCTTTCCTCGATTCTGCGGGGTAGCTCTAAGGCTTGTCTGAGGTCCCATGAATGGCGATTTCGGGCTTTGATTCGAGCTAGAAGAGTGAAAAATTTCTCTTTGGTCCCTGACCAAATTTTACTATTAACAGAAGTCCCCTCTAACTTGAACACCGGTGGTAGAGTTGGGGTTGGAGTCAGATTCCTTATTTAATTGGGAAATTTTTCGTTACGAAATATTTATTGAGAATCTCGAATGAAATCCTCTCATTAACTGCTCAGGTGACGTGTCGAGCTTGGATTGGTGTGCTTCTTGAAGGAAAACGGTTGTGTTACGGCCCTCTCCGTGGTTCGAGGTAATCTTCCCAAGGATATCGTCAACGTCACTACAACCCTAACCTCTATTTAAATTCAAACTCATTGTCGTTTTCTCACGCATTCTTTCAATTTCAAATTTTCAAACTTTTTCTCTCTTGCCATCTTCTCCAGCCACATCATTGTCTTTCATCCACCTTCAAGCTCTTTTCCTCCATCTTCAAGCCCTACTCATTCAACAATGTATAACTCTTATGACAGCATTGAAGCCATGGTCGAGGGCACTGGTGGCTCTAATTTGGGTCCTTAGAAACGAGAGCGAGGAATCTCAAGCGACGAGGACTCTTCCCCGGTCCGTCAACACCGTCGCTCCAGTGGGAATGTCTCGATCAGCTACGGCTTCTACAATCAACCCGACAAACCTCTAAACTTAGTTGATGAAGATTTTGATGTAAGAGAGAGGACCGATGCCGTTGGAGAGGTTCAAATTGCAGTTGTTGGGCCTTCTTCAACGAAGCCTCTTTCTTCTGACTTTAGGGTTATCTCCGACTCTACTGTTTACCCACAATCGATCAACAACGTACGGGATAAATATGGAATTCCTAAAGGTGTCACCCTCACAGTTCCCCATAGGAACTATGATGTCTTCAATCCCCCCAAAGGCATACTCCCTATTCACTTGGCGGCCTTCGAAAACGGGGTCAGACTTTCTATTCACCCTACTCTTCGACGGGCTCTTAAAGCCCTTCAGCTAACGTCTGGCTTCTAGAGGCATTTGATTGGCTTTCTCATATTGTGGAGGGAACAATATGAGCTAGGCTAGGTCACCCGAGAGCCTGGAGCAGAAGAGATGACCTACCTCTTTCAAATCGAGAGTTTTTCTGGAGTTCCCCATGGACAGTTCTATGTGAAGGCTAAGAACAAACTTAACTTTATCATCCATGGCGCTTCGAGTAAGGACCCAGCCTGGAAGGAATAGTGGATATTAGCGGGGAGAGATTGAGAGAGCTACATATTCATCAGCGGGCATGAGTTCGCTGTTTCTACCGCTTTCAACGATAAACCCTCATGGGGCTGGGATTCTCTGCCCGCCGAGTCTGAGGTTGTGCTGAAGACTATCCTCGCTAGGAACTATCTGAACCTGAAGTTTCTAACCGTTGATCCCTTCAATCCCCGCAGGGTGAACCAGTATCTGTGGATCTCAGATGCTTCCTCTCATGAGTAATATTAAGTCATTACGCTTTGTTTCGTTAGCTGGCTTGCATATGACATCCTTATTTTCTTTTTTTAAACAGTTTTTATCGTTGCTCCAGCTTCCCTCGAAGCCCGGCAAGCTCTGACCTATCCCCCTCTTACCAGGTCATCCTAAGGAACCTTCTTCGCTACCTCGGAGAAATGAAGGCCACCCTTTTAGCCGCTGATTCGCCTACTCTTGCTCTATCGCCTTCCCAGATGAGCTCTAAGATGGCTATTCTTGTATCGCAGACTGCTAAAGCTCTAAATCGAAGAGGGCCCACTCTATAGGCCGCTGATATAACCACCTCCGCCTCATCATCAGTGGCCCCCGCTACAACTACTGCTTCTTCAGTCATATTACCCACTTCTTCAGCTGACCCATCTACGTCTTAAGCAGTTCAGGCTTCAGGGGATCCCGAGGCTAGTATTCCTGAGATTCCCCCTACTCGCCTCTACCATCAGTCGGGCTCGATTGGTCAGGAAAAGGTTCTGAAGCAGTTTGTTACGTCTTGCTTGGGTGGCGGGCTTTCTAGGATGGCTTCCATGCCCGTGGACATTCTGGTTACCAAGGGTTCTGCCCTCTTGGCCGAGGTAATCATCGTTTTTTATTTTCTCATGTAATAGTTTTATTTATCAGTTCTTAACTTGAACTCCCTTTATAGGCCTTCAAATTTCAAGTAGCCATAGGATTTAAGGTAGCTCTCTCCGCGATCGAGCAGCTAGAGCTGAAGCTAAGGCTGAGCGAGCCATGGAATTGTTGGCACGAGCTCAAGCCTTGGTCCAGGAGATGACCTCTAGCCAGAGGGGAATGGAAGCACAACTGTCCGAGCTTCAATGCGACCATGAGAGGTGGAAGTGGTCTTTCGATTAAGAAACCCTTCAGTCTCAGCGTCGAGCCAGTCTGAATGTTGAGAACCAAGATATGTATGCCCAACTTGCCAAACTTTAGGTCGAAGTAGAAGCCTCTTTTAACGAGGGATATTTCTATACCTCCTTCCAGGTCGCGGAAGCCCTCCCTCTCTCATTCGACATCTCCAGTATCACCGACTAGGATAGGGAAGAAATTATGTCTCAGGCTACAGAGATGCCTCACCCCGAAAATGATGAAGCAAGTCCTTCTACTGGGGATGGAACTGGAAAACGGCCTGAAATACTAGATCTGCCACCTTCTATCCAGACCTTCCCAGCGTCAGATCCCAGAGAATCCTAGAGGGGGGTTCAACCCACGGAGCCAGACGGTGGACTTACCCAAGCTCGAGATCCCTCTAAAGAGCCTTCAAGAGAAGAGCCAGCAGTGGGAGAGAATATGCCAGAGTCAACGACCAACCTTCTTGATGCAACCATACCACCTGAGGTCATGGCGGTGGTCAACGAGGTCTTAGAAGAGGACCCAGATGAGCAACAGGCAATCAAGGGGCATCCTCAGGAAGATGTGGTAGAGGTGGCTAACCAGGATGAACGAACACCAGAAAAAAGAGCAAGTGGTGAGGTTCATCTTGAGGGAGGAGATGTTGGAGGAGATTAGAAGGATTCAGAAGTTTGAATCCATCTTCTTGTAGCTTGTTCAGAATGCCCAGAAAAGGGGGGTGGGCATCCCATCTTTACTCATGCTTAATCACCATTATCACCCTTTTTTTAGTACTTTGTAGCCCGGAACTAGGGGTTGGGCTCCCTGTTTGATTGTTGTAGCCTTACCGAGGGATAGACTCCCCATTTCATTAATGAAAATTAACTTTACATATGGTTCGAATTTTGATTGGCATATGCTTGCTTCATTTCCGATCTTGATCTAGGTGCAGCCTCTACAGCAATCTAGCTCTAAGCTTAGTAAAAATAACAAGATAGAAAAACTGCTTAAGTGTGAAAGTAGACAGCTAGCTCAAGCTTTCGACTCTCGACAGAAAATTGTAGCTCGATGACTTTAGTAAATAATCCCCTTGTGTGATTGTTGGCTAGTCCGCATCTGTCACAGTAAGCAATTACATATACAAGGAGAATTAGCGACCAGCAACAACTGGGTCGTTTGGAGCAAAATAGCTTTCCATTATCGAACCCCTCTAGGGGGTCATAGCTTGGGTGAGGCATCAAGGAGAGATATCTAACCATATTCTAGCCTTGAGATCTGGATGACAACTATGCTCTTAGTCTTAAACCCTTCTTGGCGGTGGTAGCCCGACCAAGGCATTAGGAGGGCTATCTAGCTATTTCCTGGTCTCAAGATCTAGATGACAACTATGCTCTTCAGATCCTTCTTGGGGGTTGTAGCCCGACCAAGGCATCAGGAGGCTATCTAGCTATTTCCTAGTCTTTAGATCCGGATGACAACTTATGCTCTTACACTCAGACCCTTCTTGGGGGTGGTAGCCCGACCAAGGCATAAGGAGGGTTATCTAGCTATTTCTTTGTCTTAAGATCTGGATGGCAGCTATACTCTTACACTCAGATCCTTCTTGGCAGGGGGTGGTGCCCAGCCGAGGCATCAAGGTTAGCGAGACGGCTTCCCCGGCTAATCCCTGGTCTTGGGATGACAATGCTGAATTTTCCCATGTAGAATCACTGTTGAACACAGTTGAAGATAAAAAAAACAGACTTTATTGATAAAAAAGAAAGAAGTACATTATTCTTGGTGATTAAAAAACTAGGTGGAGGTAGCCTGCTCACGAGTCCCCTGTTTAGGGGTAGAATTTTCTCAGGTGATCTGCATTCCAAGTATGATCGATGAGTCGGCCATTCATGTCCTGGAGCTTGTATACCCCGTTACGGACCACCACCATTACTAAGTAAGGTCCTTCCCAGTTGGGTCCCAGGACCCTGTCGGATCTATTCCTGGTATTCAATGTCACTTTCCTGAGAACTAGGTCCACTTTCTTAAAGTTTCAGGCTTTAACTCTCTTATTAAAGTATCTGGTAATCTTGCTCTGGTAAATTGCTACCTTCTCTGCTACCCGATCTTATTTTTCTTCCAAGAGATCTAAGCTAGCACGGAGCTTATCCTCGTTGCTTCCCCATTCAAAGTGTTGGGAATGAGGTTAGTTTGTGCTCAATGGGAAGTACCTCTTCAACTCCAAAGGTAAGAGAATAAGGCGTTTCCTCGGTATCCATTCTCTTCGTAGTGCCGTAAGCCTAAAGGACCTCAGGAAGCTCCTCAGCCCATCTACCTTTTTTCTGCTGTAACTCCTTTTTCAACAGCTTCTTAATAGTCTTATTGGTGGATTCCACCAGCCCGTTAGTCTGGGGGTGGGCTACTGAAGCAAACCTAAGGTCGATTCCCAAGCCCTCGCAAAAGTCTTTGAACCGGCCATTATCAAACTGCTTGTCGAGGTCAGCTACAATGGCAAGAGGGGTCCTGAACCTGTAAACTACATTATTTTTTATGAATCTTATTGTATTTTTTCTGATATCTGGGAAAGCGGTCCAGCTTCGACCCACCTTGTGAAATAGTCAATCATTACGATAGCATGTTTGGCTTAACCAAGAGCAGTAGGAAACGGTCCGATCAAGTCGACTCCCAACATGGCAAAGGGGATATGGTGAGCTAAGGGATAACAATCGCTCCAGTGGTAGGTGACTCAAGGTTGCTGTCTTTTAGCATGATTCGCATGATCGTACTAATTTCTTTACATCTTGATGGATGGTTGGCCAATAATACCCCATGCGGAGTGCCTGATATACTAGAGTCTCCCTGTCAATGTGGTTCCCGCATTCCCCGGAGTGAACCTCTCTCAATGCCCATTTGGAATTTTCAGGATGTAAACATCGAAGAAAAAGAAGGGATCTGCCCCTCATGTATAAGTACCTATCCACCAAACAATATCGGATTGAGAGCCTCTTGATTCTCCTAGCTTGGTTGGGCTCCCTAGGGAGCCTTCCATCTTGGAGATAATCCGCTATTGGGTCCATCCAGCATGACCACTGATCCGGGTATAAATCTCATTACCTACTACTGTGTTTGGTAGGGGAATAACTTGGAGAGGGACTCCCTGTGGTAAGGTCTGGCCATCATTCGCAGCTATCTTGGCTAGGATGACTGCTCGACAATTCTGTTGTTGAGGTGTCTGCTCAATCTTGAAACCTTTGAGTTTGCTCTTAAGCTGTTGAACTAGCTTCAAGTAGGCAATCATGTTATCCCCTTTTGCCTGATAATACCCAAAGACTTGGTTGACTATGAGCAATGAGTCACTACTGACCTGCATGTAATCGACCCTGAGCTCTGCGGCAGCCATTATTCCGGCTAAGAGGGCTTCATACTCTGCCTCATTGTTAGTGGCTTTAAATTCAAGTCTGAAACAGTGGCAGCACTCAGTCCCTTCTGGATCGATTAGAACTATGCCTGCTCCTCCCCCGGCCTGCCCAGACGCTTCATCAGTGTAGAGGATCCATGACTTGCAATCTTCCGGCCAGCTGTCAGATTCTGGAATCCTCTTAGGGACTATGTTCGTCGCTACGGAGGTCACTTGGCATGGGGGTATTGAGAACTCTGCTACAAAGTCTGCCAAAGTCTGGGCTTTTATTGCGATCCTGGGCTTATATCTTAAATCAAATTGGGTGAGCTCTAAGGCCCATAAAACCAACCTTTCAGATACATCCGGCCTTTGTAAGAATTGACAGAGGGGTTGGTCTGCCGATACTGCTATTGAATGAGCTTGAAAGTAGGGACAGAGATTTCTTGCCGAGGTTACCAAGGCATAAGCGAGCTTCTCCAGAAGGGTATAATTCTTCTCGGGCTTGGTTAGAGCATGACTCACGTAGTAGATAGGTCGTTGGACCCTATCTCCGCATTCCTTGACCAATGCCCCACTTACTGCAGTCTCTGATATGGCCAAGTAAATTTGCAGCTCTTTTCCAGGACTTGGTTTTACCAGTAGCGGAGGGCTTGATAGATATTTTTTCAAGGCTTGAAAATCTTGTTCACTATCCTGGTCTCATTTCATGTTTCTTCCCTGCTTGATGGCTTTAAAGAATGGGAGACATTTGTTGGTAGACCAAGAAATAAACCTGTTGAGCGCTGCTACCTGCCCAGTCAGGACTTGAACCTGTTTAAGTGACGTGGGGGACTCTAGATCCAGGATAGCCTTAATCTTTTTAGGGTTAGCCTCTATGCCTCTCTCATGAACCATGAAACCTAGAAACTTCCCCGCAGTTACCCCAAATGCGCATTTGGAGGGGTTCAATCTCATATGGTTCTCTCTTAAGATTACGAAGGTTCTGTAAAGGTCGCCCAGATGGCCTTCGGAGGTTGATGACTTGGTGATCATGTCGTCGATGTACATCTCCATTGATATTCCAAATTCGGGCTTGAACAGCCGATTGACTAACCGTTAATATGTAGCTCCTGCGTTCTTAAGCCCGAAAGGCATCACCTTGTAGCAATACAGACCCCATTCGGTGATGAAACTAGTCTTTTCGTGGTCGACAGGGTGCATCATAATTTGATTGTATCCTGAAAATGCGTTCATGAAGCTCAAGAGTTTGTTTCCAGAGGTGGAGTCAATTAACTGATCAATTTTTGGTAGAAGGAAACTGTCTTTTGGGCATGCCCGGTTGAGGTCGGTATAATCGACGTACATGTGTCACTTCCCATTTGCCTTTATGACCATGACTATGTTGGCGATTCATTCGGGGTAGAGTGCTTTTCTGATGAAGCCTGTTTGGGTCAATGTGTCCACTTCTTCTTGAACTGTAACATTTCTTTCAGTGTTGAAGTGACACCTTTTTTGTTTAATGGGCTTGAAGGTCGAATCCACTGCCAATCGATGAGCAACCAAAGTCATCGGGATCCTAGACATCTCGTCGTGGCTCCAAGCGAAGATGTCATTAAACTCTCTGAGGAGCCCGACCAAACTCTTCTTCACTCCCAGCTCAAGGGTGGCTCCAACCTTGACGACCTTTGAGGGATCGTTTATTCGAACGGACACATCTTCCAGCTCATCCACTGGATGCCCACTAGCCCATTCCCTTCTCTGCTCCTCCTCGTTTGGCACTACAGGATCATCATCTGGGTGATTCGTGGGTCCTTCATCTTCCAAGGTCAATACTGGTGTTGTCCTGTCCTGGATCATTGTTACCTAGGCAAATTGTTTTGCTAGAGCTGTTGGGTTGGCAGACATTGCATAACACCTCCTGGCTATTTGTTGGTCACCCCATACTTCCCCCCACTTTGTCTCATACTGGGAACTTTAGGATGTTTTGGTAGAAAGATGAAAAAAATGGCCTTCCTAATATTGCATTGTAGACCGACTGGGTATCCACCACCACGAAGTCTGTCATGACATTCTGCTAGAGAAGTAAGGCTCCAATGATTTACTGGTAGAATTTTTAATCCTACGGTTAAGATTGAGTCCTCAGTGAACCCATACAGCTGGGTAGTGCAACTACTGTAACACCACTGTTTCAAGTTTAGTTTTTACAAAGTGTCTTTAAATAGGATGTTGACGATGCTGCCTGTGTCAATGAGCACATGGTGCACCATGCAGTTGGCAATCTGTACCGTGATCACCATGGGACCATCATGAGGCTGCACGATGTTGTAGACATCCACTTTGGTGACAATGATCTGTGATAACTGAGAGGGGTTAGCCGGGCTCTGGTCGACCTTGAAGATACCCCACCCTTCGTCCACACGAGAGACTTTCCTTACGTGGTTTTTCCTGAAATTATTGGAGGTGCCAGCCAGAGTAGGCCCTCCACTGATGGTATGTATTATCTGGATTTACTGCATCAGATCCGCCTGCTCCCCCTTTCTTTTCTCAACATGTTCGCAGATCTCGACTTGCACTTTCTTTCCAGTCTGGATGTTATCATTGACTTGCTGTAAGAATTCTACCAAACATCCTTCTTTTATAAAAGCCTCGACCTAATTTCACAGGTTATAGCACTCTAAAGTGTTGTGTCCCACGTCTTCATGAAAGTCACAATACTTATAACGATTCCTCTTGCAGACGGAGGCTTTCATGGGTGCAGGAATCTATAGTAACCCTTTATCCTGAATGGCAAGATTGATTGTTTCACTGGATACATTTAAGGGGGTGTAATGATCATATCATCTCTCATCTCGAGCTATTAGAGTCACTATCCTAGGAGAAGGCGAAGCCAACGGAGGAGTTCGTTTCGCGGGATACCTTTCCGACCAGGGTTGAGAAATGGGAAGGCGATACGTCAACCTGTTAAGGGGTTTGTTCTGGCTTTTCTGAGCTTGCTCTGGTTTGGAAGCTTTATTCTTCTGTCGCTTTAGGTTCTCATATCGTCGTGTTCCATCTTGACTTTGATCTGTTCGTCGACTTCATTTTTCTCCAAAGCCCCGATCATAGGCTTCTTGGTAGGTCTCCGAAGGCCGCTTGGTGAAAGACCAGAAAAGCTTGCCTGTACACAAGTTCCTCCTAAAATTGGTGAGGGTTTTTTTCTCAGTGAAGACCCCCATCTGGATGACTTCCTTATGGAAACGCTCGATATAAGCCCGAAGGGTTTCTCCTCTCTCCTGGATCACGTATTATAGATGGATTGGATCCTTCAATCGGGGCTTAACTCTCTGGAATTACGAGCAGAAATCAGTTGACAGTTTTGTGAAGGAATCTACACTGCCAGCTGGTAGCTTTCTGAATCAGGTCTTAGCGTAATCCATCGATGTAGTTGGGAACATTCGACACATAGCGGCCATGGTCGTGTCCTGGACCTCCATCTGTTGAACGGAGCTCTCCAAGTGGCTCAAGTTATTCTCAATCCTAGAGAACTATCAGTCGGCATTTTGAATTTAATCAGAAGCTCTGCCTCCCGGATCCTTCTGGTAAAGGGAGCATTCATCTCACTTAGAGGGTCTTTCTTGTCTTTCTTGTCTTTCTTGTATTTTCCCTTCTTCATCCACTGGTGTATTTTCCCTTCTTCATCCACTGGACCTCTTTCTGAAGCTCTGGCAACTGATCTCTTAGGCGCTTGCTCTCATGCTTCCTTGAACAGGCTGGCGAGCTGGCGACCTGGCGACCTCTACCTAATTCTTTCTTCGGATGGGATCTGTCATGGGGCTTTGTTGGCTTTCTTCCTCTCTAGCTCGGACATCCCTCCTTGAAGTCGTTGGGTGAAAAAACTCTCGTAGCTCCCGGGGAAGGACGTCCACCGCGGACTTCACTTGCCTGGGTTGGTAATGTGGCGGAGCCTCAAGAACGAGGGGCATGGGCCCTAACCTATCCCAGATCGAGGGTCTAGGTACAGTTCTATTACGAGATGGCTCCGGAGGGATAGGTCCCAAGAGATCAAAAGCGGGATGCCGAGTTCCTAGCCTGCTTGGTTCTCCTTGGTTGTAGAGGTTTGCTTGCTGGACAGTAATACCCTCAGCGAGCAGTCCAAGGAGGATGTTTTCCACGAAGGTCGCCGCTTGTTGGTCAAGCACGACCTGGCTTTCTATAGGAGGATCCAAAGACCGTATAGTGGCTAGCTGGTCTGGGACCAGGCCACCGAGCCAGAATTTTCTTCCTTTCTTCGGGACCTTTCGCATCGACGCAGCTGAAGCTTGCTTGGACTCGCCTGGATGTCCTTGGGAAGAGTGAAGCCTCATGATTAACTGTAAAATAACATACTTATGAATATAAAAATGATGTTGTGGAAGTTGTTCCCCACAAACGGCGCCAGAAAATGTTAACAGAAAATTTACTAAATATGAGAAATTCCAACTAACACCCTCTAGACCGCTACCACGGAGGTGATGGCCAAGGTCGGTATCTTTGATACTTGACATGCTTAGATAGAAACGAATGTTTGAATGACAACAACAAATGAGAGCTTTATTATTGATCACTTGTGGTATACAGAAATCTCTCAAATATACTCACAATCTCTCTAGGGCATAAGAGGGTGGCAACCTCGTGCCTATCGAATAGTAGATACAATGATGGTCGTGTTCTGATCACAGAATTTAGGCCCGACGTAATTCTCTTTCCTTTTCACTTTATTTATGCCTATATCTTTTCTATATCATGTTTGGACCTATTTATACTTTTTCCAAGTTGGTTTAAACTCGTGAATCACCCGCGACGATTTTATGAATCCATTCCCTCCTTATCGGGCGGGATCCCTTATTTGAAAGTCATTGACTTCGAGTAGATTACGGACTCAATATTATCATAGTAGGAGATAAGTTTGTTTCCTCTTTGGAATCAAACTCTTGTCTCACACGTATACAAAATTTAATGTTCGTTATAGCGTGGATATGATCTTGTGTGTATTCATGGCATGATTTTTCATGGAGGTCATCGAATTGGCTACTCGAGGTAGATCTATGCTTTAGTTTTGGTCCCAGAAGCTTGGGACGGCCTTGTGGGCACTTATTAGGGGTAGTGTAGATTAGGTGAGATTCTTCCTTCATGCCTAGGTTGGTTACAGGCGTCCCTTATCGAATTGGAGCATCAGATATAGCAGGAATCTGCCCCACTTAGAGGCTCTCTCTCTGCATGTCTGTCTTGGACATCGGGCTTCTGGAGAGGTTGGTGGGCTTCTGGCTTAGGCTACAAGTCAAATCTGACCTCGGGAAGCCATGATCTGAAAAGAGCTCACTTTGTTTGTGTCGGGCTTCACTTCGAGTGCTTCCTGAGCTCGGCGATCATTTCTCGCTTTCACGGGGTTTTTTTAGAACCCGACCCCAGGAACCGAGGTTTCGGGATAGGTGATCTCGAGAAGCCTGGATTCTAGTGTTCGCGTGTGGGCTCGACCTGGACTTGCCTTGCTTCACTCCTGATAGTTCTGAAGCCTGATGATCCTTCTTCGATTCTGCGGGGTAGCTCTAGGGCTTGCCAGAGGTCCCATGAATGGCGATTTCAGGTTTTGATTCGAGCTAGGATAGTGGAAAATTTCTCTTTGGTCCCTGACCAAATTTTACTATTAACAGCTAGGTTAACACATTTAATGTTTGTCTAGAAATTAATGATGACATTTAAAGCATTCCTCGATATCATGTTGCTATATGACATGCATAACAACTTATTTATATGAAATCAAAGCATTCCTAGATGCAATAACTATCACAATACAACAACTCAAACATCAATATGCAAAAACCGTAACTTGTGATTAGAATCCAAATCTAAATCCATATAAGTCATAAAATAGATTTCTTGATAAACAAGAAAATGAAAATAGATAATGATCATGTTCTACTTACCAAGTCAACTAAGTAGATGAAAATCTCATGCTAAGAAACATCCTAGATGATGCTTGATTCATGAATGAATGATGGATGATTGGGTTTTGAACAATAAAAATAGGTTCTTGCTTTCTTTCCTTACAAGTCACTCTTGAGCTTTATAAGGAAAAAGAAAAGATGGATTCTGAAGCTCAAAATAGGGAAGGAAGGGGAAAAAAAAAACACACACACACACACATATATATATATGGAGCCTAGGGGTGGCCATTGATTGAATCGGTTCATTTTTTCATAGAACCGATAAAAAACTGATAAAGTCCGGTTTTAAAAAACGCAAACCGATCCAATTAAATTAACATTTACCAACCGATAAAAAACCAACCGAATTGGACCGGTTCGGTTTGGTTCGGTTCAGTTTTTTCGATTTTGGACCTAATGGGCAAAATGTATGGACTTTTGTTTTTACTCAATTTTTTCATTTAGGCATAGTGGGCCGAATTTGACTTATTACAAAACACACTAAAATATGCTATTGTTTGAAAATAAAATAAACATCGAACCGCATACGACTAAATTACAATAGAAAATTATACATACTAAAACAATAAAAAGATAGCTTTGTTGGGGAGCTCGGAGATAAAACAAGCAGCTGAAATGAATGGGAACAAGGGTGGTCAATTTTCTCATCAAAGCAACCTAACAAAACAAAAACAGAATTAATATAACAAACAAACAAATTTAAAAAGACATGAACATTACCTAAACCATATATATTATTTAAGTAAAAAAATAAAATAGATAAAAATCAGAATATATTATTAAAATTTGCAACCACTGTCCCAATATATTATATATAAAACTATATCATGGTGATGTTTGCAACAAAAACAATCCCATTTCATCTCAACTACATCTACAGATTATAATCCAACAAGATTAATTATGGATATGTATAGACGGAAACGAAAAAAATTTCTAAGTTCTTTTTTTTTAAAGCAATTGAAAGAGAAATTAACTGTAACACCATCATTAAAGGCACAAACCAAACCAAATCCGCATATGTAGAAATTGCTTTACCAAACCCAGATATTTGGTTTCACTACCAAATTTATCTCTCAAAATAACCTAAAATAACAAAAATAATATCTTGTAACAAAAGGGGAACAAAAATAAATCAACAAATAGTAAAAATTGATATAAAATGATAGTAAACATTGTAAATCTGAAAGAAAATATTAAAATAAATCGATAAATAGTTAAAAAGAAAAGAAAATTAAAACATGAGAGATTTGAAAGAAGATATAGAACAAAAAGAAATCAATAAACAGTAGATGTGAAATTGAAGATGGACCAACATTCAAACAACTAGAAGATTATTTGTTGTTGGATCTAGAAAAAGACTTACCTAGAAGGAAAATGTGGAGAGAGAAGTTAGGCATGTGGAATCGTTGGAGAATTGATGGAGAAAAAGCGATAAGAGCACAGCGGATGGCCGGAAGGAACAGCGACTAGCGGACGGCCAGAAGGAATAGCAACCAGTGGATGAGAGAGAATGAGAGTTGAGAGAATTTTAGGGTTTGTGTTTGGAATGGGTAAAAGGCTTGCTGAATGTCTAAAATTTTAGGGTTATATATATATATACACATCGATTTTCGGTTCAGTTTTCGGTTCTCGACAGTGAATCAAAAATCGAACCGGATAAATTCGGTTTTAGAAAAAAAAGAACAGAACTGAACCGACCAACCTATAAAAACCGAAAAAAAAACCGATTGGATCGGTTCGGTTCGGTTCAATGGTTTTTTACCCACCCCTAATGTAGCCTTAGACGAAATGATGTCGTTTTGAATAAGGGCAACCAAATCCCGATATTACCGCTAGCTGAACCGCAGTATAGATAAGTTGTCCAGACTGTGGTGCATGCAACGGTGCACTGTCTTGACAACACCGCGACGTAGACCGCTTGGCGTACATATGCATAAGACGCGGTTTAGGCAACCGAGGCCTACTAGGGAAAAACACGGCATATACCACGGTCCCCAATGTATGCATCTCTTGGAACCAATTGTTGTTGGGACTGCGGCGAAGATAGGTGCTCAGCCAACGACCTGCATCGCGGTGAAGAGGAAAATCCTCTTTTCTAGGCAAATTAAACACACTATCCTATATGCAAAAATGTGCAAGTGTGGAAGTGATGAATGACATAAAAATGCATCATTCAAGACGCATGAACACAAGTATATAATGTATGCAAGTGAGTGTGTGCACCTACATCTTTTCAAATTAAAAGTAGAGTCAAGTAATCTACGTTCCTTGATGCATTTGGAGTCCAATGGAAGATCTTCATATCCTAATCCACCATTTACAAAATATGACCTCAATTGTGATTTTATCAACGAAATAAGTCGATCATAAAATGAGGCTCTTACAAAGACGATGTGAACGATGATGAAGATGTTTGAGATTTAGAATTTAGATCAATTATTATTATTTTTATTATTAAATTTGAATCTTTTATTGTAGTATTTGTTAAATAATTTTATGTTTACTTTTTTTAATAATTACCCTTATGATTATTTTCAAGTTAACCTTTTGTTAATTATTGGACACTTGGCGACATTTAGAAAGGGAGGTAATACTCACCCCCTTGTAGGGGGTGAATAAAAATGAACTCATTGTAGGTGGAATCTCTAACATTACTTCTGATTTTTATTTTATTTTTAAATCTTTTTTTTACGAGTGATGTAATTGGCAATCCATAAGATATCTTTTTTACAAACCATTTTAATTATTTTTATTAATGATACTTTACTTAATTTTTTTAAAGGGGAAATAATTTAAGACAAAACAAAAACAAGAAATTACGCCGAAAGATAATCCTGGACAAACCTCTCTACAGAGGGTAGGATTCCATATTCCATAAAAAAAAACAATCATATTTAATAGCCAGCGCCGTTTTCGAAAGATTATAGGCATCAACATTCGCTATTCTTGGCACAAAAGAGACCAAACCTCTCGCAATGCTTTGAAGACGATCCTTGATAGAATGATACCCGAAATTATCAAACCAATATCTGCACAAAGTGGATTTTCTGAATTTACCATATTGAACAACACCTAGAGCATCACACTCAATAACTATTGGCAGTAGTGTCTATAACAAAATCCAGCGATTGAAGAATCGTCAACGCTTCTGCCACTTGTGGAGAGTACCCTACCACCACGGTGCCATTACCAATTCCAAATGGTTCCGCACAACCATATCCAAATCCACACACCTATAACGCACGTCAATGGCCGTATCTGTGTTGAGTTTGTAAAACCCTCACATGGAGGAAAACCCTCACATGTAGGCTGCCCACGAACAGTTATAGGTCTATCACGCTTTCCTTGATTAATTTTAACTTCAATCAAAAGTACTGAAGAAGACAAAAAAGGTTATAAAACACTACAAACTATTTTCTTTAGAATTTAATGTTATTTCTCTTCCTCTCCTGTCATAAATCGGAGCTTTTATTCCACAACATTTTAAAGTACTGTTTGACTCCAAAGTGACGGCTAACGATATTTGATTGGAAGGATATTTTGGAATGACAGCAAATGATTTACAACACGAAATAAAAAAAAAAGAAGTAATGTTTTTATTTTTAAATAATTATCCCGGTGACCATCAACTTTGGTCACCACTATCAAAATAGTCATTACATGGAAAATTTGTTTTAAAATGGTTATTTTTAGCAAACACTATTACACTAATGGTCATTCTATCAATTTCCATCAAATTCCATCCAATGGATGATATTTTAGTAAATAAGATAACGAGGTTAATTTATTTTAAATGTTTTTTAGAAATCAAATTTTCTTTCTTTTTTGAAACAAATAATTATAATATATATATGATATGCTATACTTATATACATGGCCGGCTCATGGGAGTAGCAAACCCAACATTTTGCTGGAGACCCCAAATGGTTCAATCTTTTTATTCTTTTTTTCATGGTCTCGTGTCCAATTTATTTTAGTATAAGAAGGGTCCAATTTCAAATATTACTTTTTTTAATAAGACCCAATTAACCATATATAATTCAATTTAATAGAAATAAACATCAAAATCCAATTGATTATAATATATCAGACTTAGTTTTACATCATTTAAGAGTCCAATTGAATTCTTTTTTTTTTTTTTTGAAAAAGAGTCCAATTGAATTGCTGATATTTCTTTGTTAACCTAGTCAAAATGGCCACTCATTCTCTCTGTGACTTCGTCGGAGTCCACTTTATTTGTTAACATATTCCAATTTAATTGTTAACATTTATTTGTTAACTTTACTTTAATGATAATAATTTTTAGAATAATACTCTGGTACTGACCCGTCGGTATCCAAAATACTGATTCTATCAATAAGAGTGTAGAACGTGACCTAATTTGTGAGATAAATGTAAAAAGTGAAAAAAAATAATAATAAGACCACGTGCTACACTCCAATTGATGGGGTCACTATTTTGGATACAATACCCAAGTATTGTTCTAATTTTTATATGGGATCCCGATTTTTGTTAATATCATTAAATGACTCGGACCCTAAAATGTCTAGAGAGAGTCCTACGTATATACATACACTAAATATATTTATTTTTTTCAAAAAATAAAAGAAAAAATTGATTCCAAAAAACATCTGAAATAAATTAATAGCATTCCTTTATTTACTAAAATGTTACTCATTGGATGAAAATAGAAGGAATGATCATTAGTGTAACAGTGTTTGCCAAAAATGGTCATTTAATTTTAGAATTAGTTCTTCATCTAATGATTATTTTGATAGTAGTGACTTAAGTCGAGGCAATTATTATTATTTTTGGGTGAATTTCTAGAATTTTGAACTATATGTTTATTGAAATTTTGCAGGATATGAATCATATGACATGGAATGTATATTTCCCAAAAAATTTGTCGTCATCTTGAACTTTATTTTGTTAACATGAGTTATAATATATAAAAGTGTCTAGGCCTGAATCTATTTTTTTACGGCAATTATCAATTTAGTCTTTATATTTTGTTGAAATATTAATTTTTTAAATATGTTTACTTTTTTAGTTCTTACGGTTCCTTACTTTTCGTAAATATATTAAATCTAACTCTATTTTTAAGGGTTAAACATGACAAAAAAAAACGAATAGGCCATTTCACATTTTGTATTAAATTATTGAATTAGAATGAAGGTTTGACAATTACCTATTTGGATTGTTCAATAAAAAATTGACATGTATTTCTTAACCTTATTTTTCCAAATATATATACTTAAAAATTAAATAATAAAATAAATGATTACATAAAATTAATACAATGTTTTTATAAGAAAATTTAGGGGGTGTATTCAATCTAGAATTGGTTGGAATTGGGTGGATTTATTTTAAGTGATAGATTTTTATAGATTCCATAGATTTCATAGATTTTATTAGAATTCTTTATAGAATATGTTGGACTTATATACATAATTACATGGATTTTGATGAATTTTTAATGATTTGTCCAAAAAAAAAATATTTGATTTAAAAAAAAAACATAATATTTGATTGTTGATCCTATAATAGTTTGAGACATTCAATATATATGGGACTTTTATTTATATTAATCAAATTAATGAGATTTTGATATTATTAAAAGAATAATTGACTATTTAAATCCTAATTATATAAGCAAATTGTTATATATGTGTATTAATCACATTAATGAAAATTAAAAAAAATGTCATTTTTACTTGCAATGGTGTCGACGCAAACTTCGGATATTACCGAACTTTGTTTGTTTGTTTTTTTTTAAGTTAATTTTAATTATCAAGGCCAATTGTTGAATTTTTTTTGTTAATTTCAATACATTATAAAAGTCAAATCCACACAAATCTACAAATGCCGAGTAAGATTTGTTATATGAGTAATGATAGATATCAAACGTAAAATCACAATTTTGTCATGACAACACATGCGGCAACTGAGATGTTAATTGGTGAGTGGATACACATTAATAATAATTTATCTCACTTATCTATGTATCTACTCACGAATTGACACATCAACTACTACGTGTGTTGAGATGAAAAAATTGTGATTTTAAGTGTGATATTTAGTATTACTCTTGTTATATACGTATTTCTATTAATCACATTAATAAAAATTAAAAAAATGAATTAACTTTTTTTACTTGCAATGACATCGACTTGAACTTGGGACATTCTAAAACCATTTTTTTTTATTAATTTTAATTATCAACACCAAATGTTGGATATTTTATATTTATTAATTTCAGTACATTATAAAAGTCGAATCCATCAAAATCTACAAAGGTTGGGCAAGATTTGTTATATACGTGTTTATATTAATCACATTAATGAAATTTTAACAAATAATTTATTTTTTAACTTGCAGTGGTGGCGACTCGAACTTGAGACATTATATATTTTTTTATTAATTTTAAGGGATATTATTAATTCCCTTTTGATGTTTCAATCACCATCGTTTTACCCTCTCGGCTTTCAGAAATCCCCATTTCCCCCTTGCCATCTATTAGACGTCAAAAAAGTTAGTGTCTGGCATGTACAGTAAGCTAAAATACTGAAATACCCTTACATTAAGGATAACGTTTGGGTGCTGACCGATCAGCATCCAAGTACACTGACCACTCAATAGGGTATTGCCACGTGGTTTTTCTTCTTTCAATACAAGGACAAAGATGTAAAAATTTGAAAGAAGAAAAACCGCATTGCAACACCCCATTGGATGGTCAATATACTTGGGTGCTGACCGGTCAACACCTAAACATTGTCCTATCATTAAAAAGTGAGTTTCTAACATGACAGTTGGAATAAGGTAAAAGACACCAATACTCGTATAAAATGACATCTCTTCATACTTATACCCATTCCCACGCTGTGAAATGTAAAAGCAAACCAATTGCTTACTTACAAATAAACCTTTTTATTTATATATAAACTTACTTATAAAAAACTTGGAATACAGAAATATGTTGGTTTTTGGTATTGTTAATAGCCAAATTTGGTTAGGGGCCAAAGGAAAATTTTTCACCCTCCAGCCTTAATGCATGAGTCCAAATTTGGGCCTATGCAGCAAGGTATCAAGGTCCCCCCGAGGTCGAGATACCATACTATCCTGTAGGAGCAATGTCAGGTCACCCATACCTTTTGAACATCTCGCATGTATCCAGACTCACCAATTAAATCCCGACGTGACCACATCAAGCTCCCTGTATCGGGATAGGAGCTTGAAGCTAGGTCGACGTGGGAAGACCTGAGTTCCCTGAGGTCGAGGTATCTCACGACCTCCCCTAGAGCATGCTACCAACTCTACTTTTACCAAGAGACCTTTAAGGTGTCGAACTTGTCTTGCAATGCCTTTCCGCTTCGTCGAGCTATAATCCTAACCTATCCAAGCAGGGAAAGAGGAAGCTCGCAAAGCTCTATTATCACCGAAAAATGCAACACAACTAGGTCAAGCTCTAAATTAGGCCCAGAGGATTCGGATCAAGCTCCTAAGAATAATATCGGTAATGAAGTGTACCTCATCATTCTAGTTGACAGGCACCCTATTCGGAGACTTCCATGAAGCACCTCATCAGGGTAACATACAGGGTCAAAATCAACCTTAATGTGCATTAAACCATTTCACACATACGGGTCAAGTAATTGAATTCGAAGAGGAAACGAACTTATCTCTCTCCAAGACATCATCGAATCCGTTAATCAGTCAAAGCCAATGACATTTAAATGTAATATCCCACCTAATAAAGGGGATTTGATTCAGTGATTTAAGGCGGGAGAATAACCAGCTTAACCTAAACATCTACAGTATAAGCGCGCTTGGACATGTCAGAAGAAAAGGAGGTACTATCATTATTCTTTCCTCCCCCATAAGCTCCACCTCTATTATAAAACTTAGTTCTCCCTTTAAAACGAAGCTGGCCAATCACCATTGAGAATTATCCACTTATCGATGAAAACGACTTCGCCACCTTCAAATTTCACAAAGAGATCGTGAGACACACACTTTTGTAACCCATCAATAACCATTAATAAAATAGCACTATTTTATCATAAGCATCGTGTATAGCCTTTATTAACGTCTCATATCCACCTTTACACCTGACTTTGGTATCGAGGGTACTTAGCCCGACCGTGACCTCCGAGGTAGTGGTCTTGAGAGTGTTAATTAATATTCCTCGTCTCGAGAGAATTTTCGGTTAACAGGTATTTTAGTGGCAATTTTTGTATCAGCTATAATGAAAAAAATATTAAAGCAATATGAGAAATTGATAAAGTTCATATCAATGCATATTCATAATTCTAAGTGTATCAGGGCTGCTTACTACATAAATAATTCAATCATCGTAATGCTCTCATTTAGATCATTCATCTAAATGAAAGCTTCAACATGCTAATACAAAATAATGAGCAATATTTGAAACAGTAAGTAATAATCCAAGCCACAAATCAATAATTCTAGCATATAAATATAACGAAACCCTTCTACTATAACACTAAGCAAAAGCATCAAAACACAAAAGCATTATAGTTGGACCATCACTGCAAGTTAACTACCACTTGAGACTAGTTCTGAGATGAAGGTAGACATGAAAACCGGTTCCGATTCCCTGTTCAAAACTAACAGTTCTAGTTTCAGTTTCACAGTTTCGACCGATGGTTCGATTCTTTTTTTTTAAATAAACAACCTAATCACCTGCCAACACCTACTCACCGACGTGATCCAACCCATTACCCCAAATTCCCACTCCCTAATCTGCTAATCGCTTTCATCATTACTCATCAGTTCATACTTCATCCAACCCTACCCAAATCAAAAGCACCCAATCGCTTTCATCATTACTCATCAGTTCATACTTCATACTTCATACTTCATCCAACCCTACCCAAATCAAAAGCACCCAACCCAACCCAACCCAACCCAATCCAACCCCACCTAATCAAAGCATCCAAATAAAAAAAAACTCACTAACTCACCCAACCCTACCCAAATTACTTTCATCTTCATCTGATTTTCTTTCCAAACTCACTCCCTCTCTCACTCAAACCCATTTACCTAGTCACGTTCATTACTTCATCTTCATCCAACCCAACCCAAATCAAAAGTACCCAACCCAACCCTACCAAATCAAAAGAACCCAAATAAGAAAAAAAAAAACTCACTAACTCATCCAATCTCACCCAAATCACCTTCATCTTCATCTGATTTTCTTTCCAGACTATCTCCCTCTCTCACCAAACCCCAAATTTGAACCGGAATCCTTCTCTCTCTATCGATCTCGGCAACGGCGACCACCACCTGTGACTGTGAATCAGCCATCATTACAAACCAACACCCAAATCTTCTCATCTCAACTAAATTCCCATAAGAAAACAAAATTCAAACAAAAATAGATCAACGAACGATGAAGAGATCGGCGATGGGATATGAAAGAAATAAAATAAAGAGATTATTGGGAGTCAGGGAACCAGATTTAAGAAGAAAGAAAGAAAGAAAAAAAAGAAAGAGATCAAAGAGATATATAAAGAAAGAAAGAAATGAGAGATCCGAGATTCTGAAGAAGTGGAGAAAGAAAGAGAGAATAGGTTTTAAATATATATATATATATATATATATATATATATATATGGACAGGAACCCCCAGTTCTATAATCAGAACCGAACTAGCGATTCAAACCGATGGGTCTGATTCGGTTCTGAAATTTTAGGAACCAGAACCAAAACCTCACTGGTTTTGGTTCAGGGTCCGGTTCCTGTTTTGAAACCGACAACCCAATTTCGGAGACCACGTTTCCAGTTTGGTTTCATTGTTGGAACGAAACTGGAATCATGTCTAGTTAACTAGGGTTGAGCAGATGAAGCAACTTCAGTCATCTATCAAATGAAACAACAAGCAAATTAAATTAAAAAAAATTACAATTTTTAAAAACAACAAAGAAAACTAGGGTTTTGATTGTTACCATCTTCTTGTTTCCAATCTTAGATTGAGAAGATTAAGCACCATTCTATAAGAACTAAAGAATTCATAAGGAATATTGAAGGTAACCAACAAAAGAAGAAAAACATGAAAACAAATCGGACAAACAACTTACCTATGACCTATTAAGACCTTTGCAAGTCCTTTTTGTTGTGGCCAAGAACTCCTTCTGATTGGTTGGTGGATTATTTAAAAAAAAAATTGAAAAACGGAGGTTAAACCTTCCATTTTGCATGGTTTTTAGGCCTTCCAAATCGTAACTGAACCAATTCAAAACCAGTTTCTAATCGATTTTGTAACTGTCAGTTTCGGTCATGGTTTCGATTTCGGTTTTAACCGAATAGTTTTGATTTTTTACCGACGATTTAACCGAACCGTGACCACTTCTAACTGTTGTGACCTATTCCGGCAAGTGTATCACTGTATGGGATCCCACTGACTTTGCCAAATCCCACACTTACAAGTACCAAGTCTTAACTTAGCTGAATATGCCCTA
Organism: Dipteronia dyeriana; assembly: GCA_032871835.1. NCBI lineage: Eukaryota > Viridiplantae > Streptophyta > Magnoliopsida > Sapindales > Sapindaceae > Dipteronia > Dipteronia dyeriana. Next base: position 31,535,280 of record CM065298.1, read on the forward strand.
GTCTCTATCACTAGTTCATATTCCCCATTCCCAACTTTTAACATTCTGAGTATTCTACTTTCATTACTAGCCTTAACAAGTTTTGCTTTAACAGTATGTGGTAATTTCGAGGTCCACCTATTGCATGCTTCCTTCCTCTCTTGAAACCTCTTTATTACTATCATTCTTATGTATTCTAGAAAACACAAGTATGCTTTTTCCTTGTGCTCCTCTAACATGCAGTTCAAACTTTTGGGTCATGTTATTAGTGATATGGTCACACTTGATAGAAGTGTCAAAACGATGCCTAGACCAATGTATTGGGTCAATTTTATCCGACCACTTTCTTGCATCTACATTCAGCCAGGGCCGGCCCGTGGGGACAATAAACCCAACATTTTGCTGAGGTCCCCAAATTGTCCAATCATCTTCTTATTCTTTCAGGGTCTCAGGTCTAATTTATTTTAGTATAAAAGGGGTCTGATTTCAAACATTACTTTGCTTTTTTTAATAATGCTCAATTAACCATATCTAATTCAATTTAATAGAAATAAACATCAAAACCCAATTGATTCTAATATATCAGACTTAGTTTTATATCATTTAAGAGTCTAATTGATTTTTTTTTTTTAAAAAGAGTCCAATTGAATTGCTAATATTTCTTTACAAACCTAGTCAAAATAGCCACCCACTCTCTCCGTGACTCCGTCGGAGTCCACTTTATTTACTAACCTAGTCCAATTGAATTGGTAACCTTTATTTGCTAACATTGCTTTATTGATAATAATTTTTAAAATAATACTCGGGTACTTACCAGTCAGTATCCAAAATACTGAGTCTATCAATGAGAATGTAGAACGTGACCCAATTTGTGAGATAAATATGAAAATTCAAAGAAAAAAAGACCATGTGCTACACTCCAATTCATGGGGTCAGTATTTTGGATACAATACCCAAGCATTGTTCTGATTTTTATATGGGACCCCGATTTTTGTTAATATCATTAAATAACTCGGACCCAAAAATGTCGGGAGACGGCCATACATTTAGCAACTCGATTTCAACCATTGCACTCTTGAATAAGTGAACCTCACAACTTCTGCTTGTCTTCCGAAACAAGTCCTTCAATTTCTGGCCTAAGAACTTTTCAAGTTTGAAGTTAGCATAAATATGTCTTGCAGAGAACCTACAATAGAATACAAATGAAAAAGACAATTAGTTAAATTTATCATGGATAATTTTACAAACAAATAACAACATAATACTGGATTACAGTTTACATCACCTGGTATATGCATTCGGCCAAACAACTTCAGTAGCTTTCAACACTCATTTTTGTCTATCACTCATGAAAATGAGTGGTCTATCTTCAGAGTATTTCAGGAATTTGAACAACTGTTACAATACCACGTCCAACTTCTAAGGGTTTCTTGTTCACATATGCAAACAACAAGTGGAAAAAAGTCCACTACTTGCATCCAATGCAACAGTAGATAATAAAATTCCTTTGTAAGTTCCTTTCAAGTGGTAGCCATCCGATCCAATGAAAGGTCTGCAGCCAGCCATGAAACCTTCATTATGAGCTTCAAAACTCATAACAAACCTCTGAAATGTTGGCATTGGACTATGTAGATGGATGTATGCTATTGATCTTTTGTTACATTGTTGCACTATATATGCATACTTCCCTAGATACTTGAAGTCTTCTGTATGATCCCTTTCTAAATAGTCGAGTGCTCTCTTTTTTGTCTTATACAACCTTTGGGTGTCTACACTCACCTTATACCTCTCCCTCGATATTTCTTCAATTACCCCTATATTAATATCAGGATTACTCTTAACCACAACCTCAAACTTGGATGCTATCCATTTTACTCTTGCCTCTTGAACCTTGTACACTCTAAAACAATCATGCTTAACAATGTATGTCTTTACTATCATAGTAATATCATTTTGCATGCATAAGGCATGGATCCTCCAAGGACATCCAGGTGCTTTGCATTTAAAGGTAACACTGTTCTTATCATTCTTAAACCTTATCAAAATTGACCCCCTATTGAATTGCATACTCTCTCAACAAATCCCTTAAACTATCCACTGTGTCATGAGTTTGACCCACTTCAAAATTTATTACAGCCCCTACCATCTGTTGAAATGGCTTACATTATATCAATTTAGACATTCTAACTTGAGCATTTTCATCATCAGAGTCACTGAAAAACTCATCATCATCAAGAGACTGATATCCATAAAACATTTCGACACTCTCTCCCTCTTCATCAACTTTGGGTACTGTTCTTTCAACATTAACCACTTATATGCCATTCCTCCCATTACCACCTAAATACTCTAGCATATTATCTTCTATGTCATAAAGGGATCTAACTGGATAATCTAGGGGCAAAACCAAAGGAGGACCATTAGGTAAGGAAGAAGATAATGAAGGTTCTAAAGATTTATAAAGTCTGTAATCAACTTCAAACACTATTATAGTGGCCCTGTGATGTCTAAACATTTCAAACACCTCTAACATATACTTATCATCCTTCACTTCTAATTTCTCCCCACACCAAGGCAATTGAACACAAATAATGATGTCTTCCTTATGAGGATTACTACTACACCACTATTCTTCTCTATCATAACATGAAACAGTGAGATGATTGAGATGTGTTTAACAACACAATGACCTAACTTTAGGACGTTTATCAAGAAGTGAACAACAATCTCAAAGAAATCCATTTTACCTAAAATATTAATCAAGAGTGAAAATACAAAAGCGTGTGTCTAAAACAACCTAGAGAGGGGATGAATGAGTTGTTAATCGATTATTACCAATTTTTGATTAGTCAATAGTAATAATAAACCCAATTCAAATATGAAACAAAACCGAGTAAACTGTGGAAAATAAAATTTTTGATTTACTTTACGTGAGTAACCCTCCAAGTGGGCAAAAATCACAGGTATATACGGTCCTCAAATCCATTATATGTAATGATGTTTGCAACCTAGGTTGACCTCTAGTCACATCATTCTCGGTTACTAACCCACCACTACTACCCAGTGGGCCTTTTATAGTAATTCTTGACCACTTTGTTTATGCACTACACACCCAGTCACAAGACTTAACTCTCAAAGAAGAGATTAACAACCTATGTGAATATATGAATACATTCTAAATGCAATTGAAGCTAAGCAATACTAAATGCTTATCTAGAGATTAAATGATGGCAACAGATGAAATCCTAAATATCATTGTCTATATGAATGCTCATAAAGACCTAACTAGATATAAATATGCAAGTCTAAAATCTAGTCATCAAACAAAACCACATCAACACAAGTTGTCATACAAAATGGCAAGGACAATAAACATTCAGTTAATGAATGCAATCATTAAGTCCTAATCAACAATATCTAAATGCAAGACATAATGGTTTAGCTAGAGAGCAAAATGGTCCTAAATACTAGCTATCAATGAAAACTAAACTCAACCAACATTCAATATCTAAAACATGTTGGAAACAACATTAAGCAATGAGACATGCATTTAATCAACAAATAAATGTTAATCATAGATAAACATGTCATAAGAATGAAACAAGAGATACTAGGGTATGTAGAAATTATATAGTCAAAGAACACAAGAAGACCCATGCTTAGAAGATGCTAAGATGATGTTAAAAGCTCATATGAAAGTGTTTGGTTGAGTGAAAATGAGTTCTTGGAGCTCTCTCTCTTTTGGAGTTAATTTTTCTCACTCAAGATATGAATTTCTAATCTCTAGGTCTAAATGGGGAAAAATATGAAAAATATATAGGGTGGGAAAACGACACTAGGGAAAAGATGAAAATGACCTAGAATCAGCATAGTGAACGGGTGAGAGACCCACGCCCCCCCCCATATAAAGCCCAAAAGGCAGACCTTCCATATGAGACTCTGTTGGTGACACTCGTAGAGACCTATCCCGTGAAATCCACAATAGGGACTTACATGGGAGACACCCATGAAGCTTGTCTCGTGAAACCAACATTGTTCCTCAACTTGAAACTCAATCGGCTCAAAACGTGACAAAACAACATTGAAAACTTTAGTATGATATACCTTGAGAAAGGTATGGAAGTCTATTTTCTACTCCAACCATCAAAATATGATTTGGATGACTGTATTTAAGTGTCTCATCTTATAATTGGCTTATTTCGTTGATAAAATCATAATTGGGTTCCAATATTGTAAAGGGTAAGTTAGGTCGTCATTGTCATTGGACTCCAAGTGCTTCAACGAAGGTAGATTACTTGACTCTACTCCTAATTAAAGAGAATTAGTTACACACTCTCACTTGCATGCATTTCTATTAATTGCATATTTTTGTATGACTTTGTCTTGATGCATTTTGTGCCTCTTATCACACTTCACACTTGCACATCATGCATTTAGGTTAAAGTGTTTTATTTTTTTTCGCCTTGGATAAGAGAATTTTTCTCTTACTACAGTGCACCTGCCTAAACTGCGGTCCCAACAACGGTTGATTCAAGAAGTTGCATGCTTAGAGAACCGCGGCATGTGCACATGCCTGCACAGAGGTCCCTACCGCGGTAGTCTCTAGATTGCACATACTGCCTGTACCGCGGTCTGTGTACTTGTAAGTATAGCGGTCTTAACCATGATATTGTCTAGAAGGGGCATTGTTGTGTGTACCGTGGTCCGGACAACTTGCCCGAGCTGCGGTCTAGCCAACAGTAATGATGGGATTTTGTTGCATATTTTCAAAACGGCGTCATTTCATCTAGGGCTTCATATATATATCCTTTCCCTTTATTTGCCTTCTTAGAGCTTCAGAATTCAATTAAAAACTCCATCTTTAAAGCTCAAGAGTGTCTTGTAAGAAAGGATAGCATGATACATTTTTTTTATTGACCAAAACCCAAACATCCATCATTCATTCATGAATCAAGCATCATTTAGCTTCATCTATGATGTGTTTAAGCATGGGTCTTCATCAATATATTTGACTTGGTAAGTAGAACATCATCTTCATTCATTCTTGTGTTCTTGCTTAATAAGAAATCTCTTTTATGACTTGTTTGCATCTAGACTAAAATTTTAAATACAAGTTGAGATTTTTGTGTTGATTGTTGAGTTGTTGTATTGTGATAGCTATTGCATCTAAGTGTGATTTTATTTCTTATAGATAAGTTATATGTATGTCATTTAGCAACATAATATCCAGGATTGTTTGAATCATTCATTCATGATTAGATGAGCATTAAATGTGTTAACCTAGCATTTATGCATATAGAATATTCTTGCATATCACTTCTTTTACGAGTTAAGTCTTGTATGTACTATGAGTAGTATACAAGCAAGAGCCTAAAATCATTATTAAATGCCTATGGGTAGCAAAAGTGGATTAGTAACCATATAGGTGTGATGTAGTCAACCTAGGTTGTAATCGTTTTGTAAATTATGGATTTGAGGGATCAATTGGCTAGCATTAATTAATCTCATGGCTTTTACATTGTCGAAGGTTTTCCATGTAAATTCAAATGTTATTTATATTCTATATTTTACTTGAATTTATTGAATGTTAGTGTTAGGGTGACTCTTTGAGATTAGTATTGATTTATCGAAAAGATTGGCGATTAAATTGGTTAAAATATATTCACCCCCCCTCTCCGGGTTATTTGACACATATTTTAATTTAATTTCAATTGGCATCATATCGGGTTCCTATACATAATTAGGTGATCCAAGCTCTTGTTGTGTGTTCTTGAATTTACATTTTTGTTCGTTGCATTACATTTGCATCTCATTCATAATCCCCAAACACTATGAGTGAGAATATAGGTGGACATGAGGGAGCCTCAAGCACAAGATCCTCTTTGCTCAATGAGGTGAACTTGCCTCATGGAAAGGCAAGATGGAGTCATATCTTTGCCAAATAGATGATCGTGCTGGGATGACAATTGAAGATGGCTATACTCCTCCAACAATGACCACTGAAGATGGAACTGAAGTCTCCAAACCTAAGTCTCAGTGGAGAACACAAGAATTTGAAGCTTCCAAATGGAACAACAAGCAATGCATGCCATTTTGTGTGCCATGGATGACAATCAGTATAAGTTGATTCAAACAACTAGGAATGCTAAGGAGGCATGAAAGATTTTAGAGACGGCTCATGAAGAAACTAAAGTAGTCAAGGATTCCAAGCTTTTAAGTTCTACAAATACAATTTGAGACGATTAGGATGGGGGAGCATGAGTGTTTCAGTGAATTTTAAGTGAAGTTGATGGACATCGTCAATCAAATCCATCAACTTGGTGACCCTTATTTGGATAATAGGGTTAAGCAAAAAATTATGATGTCACTTTCGGTAAGGTTTGAATCGAAGGTGACGACAGTTGAGGAGAATACTGACTACAAGAACATGAAGCCAAGTGAAATCATTGGAAGACTTTTAACTTATGAGTCTAGATAGAATCCTACACTTACACCTCTCAAGAAGCCAAATAGCGTAGCCTTGAAGACCACTAAAGTAGAAAAGGAGAAGGAATACTCAGATGAGGAGATGACCCTCATGGTAAAAAGGTTCAAGAAGTTTTTTAAGTTTAAGAAGAAAGGTCTTGGATTCAAAGGCCAAGATTTAAAAAAGAAGACTTCATTCAAGAAGATAAAGAAAACCCAAGAGAAGGATTCTAAGAAGGTTATTCAATGCTTCGAATGTAGTTGATATGGTCACATTGCTCTTGAGTGTGCAAATTCAAAGAAGAAAAAGTAAGGAAAAGCAATGGTCGCCACTTGGAATGATAGTGATGACTTGGAAGATGAAGGGGGATCTTCGGATGATGAAGACCATTTGGCAAACTTTATTTCCTTTGCATCCTCTGTCAAGAGTAAGGAAGAAATAGATGACCAATAGGAAGAGAAACAAGTTAAAGAAGACTTAAGTAATGAGAGCTCTTCATCTCACTCTACAAATGTAAATGTAGAAGGCATGAACCTTGAAGGGTTCATTGAGCACTTTTAAAGCTCAAGGTTGAAGATGAAGAAAGAGGTTCAAAGATTCAAATAAGATAATCTTAAGTTATCAACCGAAGTAACTCACTTGAATAGAGAATTGAAGATAGCGAAGAGGAAGCATCGATGGAAAAGAAGCTTGAAGAAGTAAGAGAAACTACTGCTAAGGTGAATTCAAGCAGGAAGAAACTTGACCATATATTGGGAGTTGGCAAGAAGCCAAGTGATAAGAGAGGTATAGGATTTGAATTTAACTGCCAAGCAAGACGGTGTTTGTTAAGAGCATGGACATCAAAAAGCCTCTTCATCCACAACATCCTAAGAAGAAAATTGAACTAGGTGAATGCTCTAAGAATGTCTAAGTTAAGGTGGCATCAAATGGTCAAGCTCAAGCTCAACCAATGATAGCACATCAATCAAGCTTTCCTCAACCCAAATACCACTAAGTCAAGAAGTAATCCATCCAAGTCTAACCTAGGAAGCAATCTACTCCAACTCAACAACAAAGGAGGAGAGAACTAATCCAATATCAAAGTCAAGCTCAAAGACATGTGGAAGCCTCTTTATACTCACAAAGGAATGGTATGACTTCTTACGTCATTCCTACATGTCATTTTTATGATGTTGATGGTCATATTATACCAAATTGATTCAAGTTTATTTAAATGTGTAGAACTAAGAGCATGATTGAAATAAATAGGGCTAGAGCTAAAATGCATGCTCCTAGGATATTTAGAGCCAATCATTTTATGATCATAGGGAAAGAAAATGTCTCACCTTGGTGGATTAGAAGTAATGAATATGTTTGTCATATGGCTCAATTAGCCTTGAGGGCCAATATTTCTAACACTTGATATTTGGATAGTGGATGATCTAGGCATATGTCAAGAAACAAACGTTTCTTTGAATCTTATGTCATGGAGGATGGTGGTTTGTCACCTTTGGTGATGGATCTAAAATGAAATTCAAACGAAAATGAATCATTTCCATTCTCGGATTACCCTCCTAGTCAAATGTTTTGTTTGTTGATGGCTTGCAAGTCAGTCTTTTAAGCATTTCTAATCTTAATGATGATAGGTTGTCTGTCTTGATTAATAAAAATGATTGCTCTATTTTGAAATCTAATGGACAAACCTTATTAAAAGGAAAGAGATCTAGTGACAATTATAATTGTCTTGAAGCTAGGATCATCTCTTGCAATGTATCCAAGAGTGAGAAAATGAGTTATGGCACCAAAGGCTTGGCCACATGAACTATCGAGATTTGAGGATCTTAGATAAGTTCAAGGTTGTGCGTGAGATTCATGAACTTGGGAAGAAAGTTAATGTAATTTGTAGACCTTGTTAACAAGGAAAGCAAGACAAAAGCATGCACAAGAAAGACAAGTATGATAAGTTATAGATTTGAGTTGGCTTGATTCTATAACAAAACTTCATTTCTTTGTAATACTTAGTTACTTAAGTGGTTCGTGATGATAAGAGCTTCAAGGAAGAAAAGCAACTTCTCATGATGCAAAGTTCGTCTTGAAGAGGATTGGTACTATTTTTGGATGCTAAGGTATCGGGATCTTTCTTCTTCTTGCAAGGCGTAGGCGCACACACACACAATTCATTCATATGTGTCCCTATTTAGTTGTGCATCATTATATGCGCACACACACACACACAATTCATACATTTGTGTCCCTGCATCGTAGCGCATCATTTGGTATAACACATTCACACACTTGAAGTTGAATGCTCATGCATTATTATGAAAGTAGCATGTTTTGGAAAATGCATGATTGAAGACTATCTCTATGTAGTTTGCATTCTTGTGTGAAATGTGTTTGTTTGTTTAAATGTTTGTATAACATGGATATTGAACTTGATTTTAGTCTTAAATTATTCATGATTGAGTTCCGGTCATTTTGGTTACTCATACTATTGATTTCGAGTTCTAAGTCAAAAGATATTACACTTTCAACTCATGTTGCATACATTATCTTCGTCTTCGTATATCGAGTCGAATTCTTATTTTATGGGTTGAGTATCTTATATGTCCATGTCTGTGAGGGAGTCTCAGTTTGTAATCTTCAAACGGATTTGAATTCAGAGTTCAGAGGCCAAAGAACGGTTGAAGAACGTGAGAGGAGCGAAAGGGGTGAGGTGAGATGGCTCAAAGCCATCACCATACACCATCCCGAGATGGCGCGTGGCCATCTCCGCCCCAAGAGTGCTCTGCCCTGAGATGCCCACGCGCCATCATGGGGAGACACTATAGAAAGGGGGAAAATTGGTCTTTTGGCTTGTCTCTCTTTAAAACCTCTCCTTCCCTCTCATTCATTATAAGTTGAGAAAATTGAAATTGAAGAACAAGTGCAGAAATTTTCTCTCAACATTTTTTATTTTTGTTTTTATGATAACTTCTTCATTTCTACTTCGAATCACTTGATTCAAAAACCGATTTCAAGTGTCTTGAAGATTTTTACAAACCCCAAGCATTTATAGAACCAAAGGATGTCTACATTTTGCGTTGTGATCTGATCTTCAGTTCGTGGTTTGCATCCTTATTGGTAAAATCATCTTCTTCTTAGTTTTCTTCTTAGATCTTCTTATTGATTGATGTTATTTGATTAAGAAGCATGACTAGGATGATTTTGATATCATTTTGTGGTTTGTTGTTTTGATTTTCAAGTTTAGCTAGATTTGTGATAAATTGAATGATTTGTGCTAAACTTGATAAACATGAAATTGTTTCTAGAAATCTTTTGTTCTTATGCTTGATTGATTGTTTCTAGATCTAATTTCATTTTCTAAGAACTAGGTTATGTTTCAATTGGTGTCTATATCTTCATATCTATGTTCTTAGTTGATAACATGCTTAGGTTGTCTAGATGCATTTGTGATTGTTCTTTGAAAGCATAATCTAGCTATCTAGTTGCATGTCCATAGAATTTGTTGATCATCATTTTCTATGTTGAGTGCTTGTTTGCGTTTTGCATTCTTGATCACTTAGATGCCTTGTGAAGAGGTAGAAAGTTTCATATATTAAAGTGATTCTTTGATTTGAGTAATTGTAAGTCTTAGCTAGAGTCGGGAGGACTTGGATAGCTAAGTAAGTAGAAGTCTCGATAAGAGGTGTGAGACCTCAGATTGTTGAGCAAGGAAGTTTGACTAGAGTCGGGAAGACTCGGATAGTTGAGCAAGAAGTCTTGCCTAGGGTCAAGAGTATCCAGATAGGTGAGCAAGGAATCTTTCTAGAGACAGGGGGTCTTGGATAGGAAGTCCGCTTAGTAGATCACTAGGTTCAAGAATAGAGTGAGAGTGATAGCTTGTAGAGCATGTGTGATTGCTTGAGTGTGTAACTCTATTTGAAATAGTGGATTTGCTTTTGCCGGTGGTTGTGGTATCAACCCGTGGATGTTTCCTCTTAGAAGGTTTATCACATAAATATTGTGTGTCATTGTTTACAATTTTCATTAAGAATTGTTAGAATTGCTAGAATTGCAAGAATTGCATTGTTTTTAAAAGAAGATAAAAATTGGAGCATATACCTATTCACCCCCCCCCCCCCCTCTAGGTATATTCACACTACAAAGATCAAGGGAATTTCAAAGTATCTAACAACCAAGGAGCCATTAGAGCTTATACATATGTACCTTATGATTCCTATGCAAACCGAGAGTATCGGTGGCAAGAGATACATTTTTGTATGTGTTAATGATTTCTCTAGATTTACATGGACATATTTTCTTGGAGAAAAATCTGAAACCCTAGAAAAATTAAAAATGCTTTGCACTACAACTCAAAATGAGAAAAACTCTCACATTAAAAGCATTAAAAGGATCAGGAGTGACCATGGGAGGGAATTTGAAAATGCTTGCTTTGAAAGCTTTTGTAATAGCTTTGGCATTTTCCATGAGTTTTCGACACCTAGAACTCCTCAACAAAATGGGGTTGTTGAGAGGAAGAATAAAGTCCTTCAAGAGATGGCTTGTGTGATGTTGTTTAGCAACAATATGCCTATGAACCTTTGGGCCGAGGTCATCAATATGGCTTGTTACATAGGAAATAGAGTTTTTCTAAAGCATGGTACTAGACAAACCTCTTATGAGTTGAGGAAGGGTAGAAAACCAAATGTTAGCTACTACCACTCATTTGGAAGCAAATTCTACATACTTAATGACCGAGATCAACTTGGCAAGTTTGATGCTAAGAGTGATGAGGGAAATTTCATTGGTTATACCCTTAATAAGAAAGTATATAGAGTGTTTAATTTGAAAAATAGGAGTGACATAGAGTCATCTAATGTTGTCATAGATGATTGTAGGCCTAAGACTAGTGACCACGATGAGGAGGTTAATGTGGTTAATGATTCTTCTTTGGAGAAGAATGGTGAGACTTCAAGTGATGTGAAGTCAAACCTTGATGAAAAGGTCATTCAACCTCTTGATAAAGATTCATCTTTGGACTCTAAGGAACCCGCTTCATGGGTTAGACATCTCTACAACAAGAATGATATTCTTGGAGATGTGAATGAGGGTGTTAGGACTAGGCATTAATTAGCTAATCAAATTAGTTGTACTTGTTACACCTCTCAAATTGAACCAAAAAAGGTTGACGTAGCCTTGAATGATAAGTTTTGGGTTCTTGATATGCAAGAAGAGCTAAACCAATTTGAAAGAAATGAGGTTTGGACTATAATTCCTAGACCCAAGAACAATAATGTCATTGGTACCAAATGGGTATATAGGAACAAGTCGGATGAGGATGACAACATTTTACACAACAAGGCTAGACTTGTAGTACAAAGATACTCTCAAGTTGAGGGTATCGATTTTGAGGAGACTTTTGCTCCAATTGCCTGTTTTGAGTCTGTAAGGCTTCTCTTATCCCTATTATATGTGCACAAGTTCAAATTGCATCAAATGGATGTCAAGAGTGCATTCCTTAATGGTTTCTTGCAAGAGGAAGTGTTTGTTGAGCAATCCAAGAGGTTTGTGAATCCACACCACCCCAACCATGTCTATCGCCTCAAGAAAGCTCTATATGGGTTAAAACAAGCACTGATTGGTATGAGTGACTCACTCTCTATCTTGTTGACAATGGCTACTCAAAAGGTAGTGCTGACAAGACTTTGTTCATCAAAGGCAACAAAAATGAGTTTTTCATAGCTTAAATCTATGTTGATGACATTGTGTTTGGCTCCACCAACAAATCTAAAGTCTAACAATTTATTGATGTTATGTCTCATGAATTTGAGATGAGTATTGTTGGAGAGCTTAATTACTTCATAGGTTTGTAAATCAAGCAATTGCATAATGAGATTTTCATATCCCAAGCTAAATATGTTGAGAACATAGTGAAGAAGTTTGGCCTTGAGAATGCCAAACATTGTGACACACCCATGAGTACCACATTGAAACTAAGCAAGGATGCTAGTGGCAAGAGTGTGGACCAAAGTCTTTATCCTGGCATGATTGGTAGCTTGTTTTACTTGACCGCAAGTAGACCCGATATAACCTTTAGTATGGGTGTATGTGCTAGGTACCAAGTAGATCCCAATAAGTCTCATCTCTCCTCTATGAAGAGAATCATTTGATATATGAATTGAACATCCAACTATAGGATATGGTACTTAATTGACACTAATGCTAGCTTAGTTGGCTTTAGTGATGTAGATTGAGCAGAAAATTATGATGATAGGAAGAGTACATTGAGTGGTTGTTTCTTCTTAGGGAACAACTTGGTTTCATGGTTTTAAAAGAAGTAAAATTCCATTTTCTTGTCCACAGGCGAGGCCGATTACATAACAGTCAGGAGTGCTTGCACACAGCTTCTTTGTATGAAGCAGATGCTTGTGGATTACAACTTTATTCAAGGTACTCTAACTCTCTATTTTGATAACATGAATGCAATTAACATTTCAAAGAATCATGTTCAACACTCTAGAACTAAGCATATAGACATTAGACATCACTTTATTAAGGAGCTAGTTGAAAACAAATGTATTGCACTTGAACATGTTGGCACAAATGATCAACTAGAGGATTTGTTCACTAAGCCCTTAGACTCAACTACATTCAAATCTCTTAGTAGGTCTATTAGTATTTTCCATGTCTTGATGAGTTTTTATTTGACCCTATATAGGGAGCTCAAGCAAAGAGAGCAAATCGACATAATATTGCTTTGTGCTCATTGATAATCTTTATGCTTCTTTATTAATTGTTTGAGATGAGTGGTTGTACATATGCTTATATATTTTTTTAATAAGTGTGCAACTTTGCTTTACTTGCAATCCATGTCTTATTTATAATCAAACGTGCATCTTTGGACTATGAAAATTCACTTTGGAAGTATATTTTGAATGAACTAGGATTGATCTCCATGTCATGATAATTCTCTCGATAACATGCTTTAAATTGATATGCATGAAGAAACTCTTGAATGCTTAAAAATGAATACAAAAATTATGTGTGAAAGCAATGCTAACTTTAATCAATAAGGATCTAGTATCCATTCAATTGATTTTACAATCCAAAAGTCTCTCTCTGTTTATTTGTTGAACAATGATGCTATCATACGAGTTACTCATACCGAAAAAATCTAAAAGGGCACAATAGTCGCTCATGTCCTGTTTTGCTTATAAAGTTTGATATATGTGCTCTTAAAATTGAATTTATTTTACAATCTATTTCTTGCTTAATTCCATGAAAAAGGATGAAATTGGTTTGAATTCTCTTGGAAACCCTTGTTGTTTTGCTTTGCCAAATACCATACTTTTGATCTTGAATACAACTTGTCTTGTATGCAAAGCATCCTTTCACACAATTTTCATGAAATAAAACTCCTTGAATCTCTCTTACTTAATTGAGTTGCGTAAATTTACTTATATAATTAAGCATATGTTTTTGTGTCATAACCTCTTCTTGCAAATGCTTACCTAATTGGGGTGACTTCCTTTGCCTATCTCATGACAAAAAGGGGGAGAAAGGTTGTGGGATTCTTGGTATCATATATAGGGGTAGTGATATTTATTCTTTGAGGGAATTTTTGCTTATGCTTTGGGGAAGTTGATGTAATCATTTAAGGGGAGCATGTTGCATTGCATAATTACATTATTTGACTGTATTGATTTAATTTGCTAAGGATATTGCAATTGTCTGTATATAAAGCACCTCATACACACTTGTTCTTGGAAGGTACTCTCTTGTTGATTGTGTGTATGTTAGAATTTTCTACAGGCATTGGATTGACTTAAAGATGTTCAAGACTTAGATGATAGGCCTTTTTATAATATAGAAAATTCTGTTGTCCAACTTTTTTTGTTTTTGTGAGGTTGTTTTGTGAGTTGTGGTTTTGTCACGAAATAGCCAAAAGGAGGAATTATAAGTTTCTCATCTTATGATTGGTTTATTTTGTTGATAAAATCACAATTGGGTTCCAATATTGTAAAGGGTAGATTAGGTCGTCATTGCCATTTGACTCTAAGTGCTTCAATGAGGGTAGATTATTTGACTTTACTCAAGCATTGCCATTGGACTCTATTGTCGTTGCCATTTGAATTAAAGCAATCAAAAGCATTTCATTCATATCATATTTAGCATGTCATAATCAAGTTCACATGTCATAGAGATAAATTATTGGTCATTCAGAAGTACTTCTCAATCAATTCTCCTAGTCCAAAAATACATTTTTGAACGTAAATGTGATATGGATTACAAACAAAGTAAGGTTACACACTTATTGAACAAAAATACCATATAATCATATATGAGCAACCTAGTATCTCAAGCAATTAATAAAGAGGCATAAAGTATATCAAATTTTTGCACATTTCAAAAATGCAAGTTCGCTTTCTTTGCATGAGCTCCCCAATAGGGTCAAATCCAACCAAGTCAATGGGAGACATAAGCCCCGTCAGACCTACCAAGTCCATTAGACCTAGTTGAGTCTATGGGTAACATGTTGGTACAATAGCAGGTGGGTTCATCTTTTCTGATCCACCTAGGTAAAGCATTTTCATTCTTAGTGGTCATAGTTAACATGTTACTAGACTTCCTAGGATCATTGACTTTAGATTTCCTAGGCACAAGCATATTGGGCTTTCTAAGTCTATTCATTTCCATCTTGCTCTCAACCCTATATTTCTTAATGTACTTATGGCAATTTGGCCTAATAAGCCTCTCAACACCACAAAAATGACAAGTAGGTATAAAATTAGAAGTCATACCATATCCTTATGTGGTCAGTGAAGACTTGTCATGCATTTGATGTTGCCTTTGTTGTTAAGCCGGTTCTCTTCTTCTTTGTTGTTGAATAGGATTGCTATGCTTCCTTGGTTGAATGTTCTTGGTTTTTCTTTTTGGTTGAGGAAGCCTTGGTTTAGGAAAGCTTGGAGGTGAAGCTCTTGGTTGTTGAGGTTTAACTCCATTCTTCATTGGCATCTTCACTTGGCCACTATTGGATGACTCTCCAAGTTCAATCTTCTCCGGATAATGAGATGGAGGAGGCAACTTAAGAATTGATTCCTTCACAAAAGTTGTCTTGTCCGAATGTGGCGTGCACTCATCATCTACAAAGCCAAGCCCTCTCTTATCATTGGGCTTCTTATTAATGCTCAACAGTTGGTCAAGCTTTTCCAAATCCGAAGTCATCTTAGCAAGAGTATTTCTTGTTTCTTCAAGTTCTTTCACCAACATCACTGCATTCACTTTAAGAAGTGACACTTCCTCATCTAAGTGAGTCACTCTAGTTCTTATTTGGAGATTTTCATCCATAAACCTACGAACTTCATCATTTTTCTCCTTCAAACATTTTTTAGGGTGGTCAATGAACTCTTGACAATTCCCTACATTATCACTTGAGTTTCCGGAGCAGGTGCTTTCTTGATCAAAGCTTCTCCCACTTGAGCTTTCATAGGTCATACCATCAAGGCTAGCTTCTCTCATGCTTGCTCCTCTTTAGTTTCCACTCTTTAAGTCACCCTTCTTGAATCCATCAAGTGACGAACATTTGGTGACGGCTTTAGATTCTTCATGGTAGGAGACTGGAAAGGCATAGTAGTTATTCTCACACTCAACCATGATTGTGGAACTTCCTTCAACTACTTCAACTTCGTTATCACTCCAAGTATCGATCATAGCTTCTCCTCTTTTCTTATTCTTCAAGTTATCACACACAGAGTCAACGTGGCCAAATCCACCACACTCAAGGCATTGTTCATTTAACCTTGAGGATTTATCCTTACTTGCTACATCCTTCTTTAGTAAGGTCAACTTCTTCTCCTTCTTCACTTTGGAGGTCACCCTTCTTGTGAGATTTCATGAATCTCCGAAATCACTCCACCATGAGAGTCATCTCCTTATCGGAGTTACTTTCCTCTCTCTTAACTTTGGAGGTCAAATCACCCTCTAACAACTCAATGTCACTCATAATGTTTAAAAAATGAGATGAATGCAAATGAATGCAATGATCAAAATGCACACAAATCTAAGAAACACAAACAAGAGTAAGGATCACCTATGTATGTCTAGGAACCCACTCTGATACTAATTGAAAATACACAAGCATGTGTCTAAAACAACCTAGAGGGGGGTGAATGGATTATTAATCGATTATTACCAATTTTTGGATTATTCAATATTAACAATAAACCCAATTCAAACAAGCAACACAAATCAAGTAAAGTGTGGAAAATAAAAACACTTGATTTGTTTTACGTGAGAAACCCTATGACTGAGCAAAACTCACGAGCTTTCCGTCTAGCCACATACGGTCATCAAATCCACTATATGTAATGATGTTTACAACATGGGTTGACCTTTAGTCACACCATTATCGGTCATTAACCCACCACTACTACCCAACGGTCCTTTTATAGTGATACTTGACCACTTTACATGCACTACACACTCGTAGTCACAAAACTTAATTCTCAAAGAAAATATCAACAACCTATGTGAATATATGAATATATTCTAAATGCAATTAATGCTATGCAACACTAAATGCTTATCTAGGGATTAAATTATGACAATAGATGCAATCATAGATATCAATATCTATATAAATGCTTATAAAGATCTAACTGAATATAGATACGCAAGTCTAAAATCTAGCCATCCAACAAAGTCACATCAACTCAAGTTGTCACACAAAAAGGCAAGGACAATAAATATGCAATTAATAAATGCAATCAATAAGTCATAATCAACAATATCTAAATACAAGGCATAAGGAATTAGCTAGAGGGCAAAATGGTCTTAAATGCACTACTACAAAAAAGTTCAAAGACATCGGTCATTTTAAATGGAAGACGTCGGTTTTTTAAAATTTTGTAATCAATGTAGATTTGAGTGATGTAGAAAAAAAATGCATTAACGACATCGGTTTTTAACCGATGTAAATGATTTTAAAACACATCGGTTATATATAAAACCGATGTATTACAAAAATTAATCCCACCGTCCACAGCCGTCACCCACTGAAGGTCTGGGGTCCGTCCGCAGCCGTCGGCTCACCCCACCTTTGATAATAATGACAATTAATTATCATTATGTGGAATTGAACTTGAAAGCTCAAGTTAAAATGGCAAGCCTTTACCATTTGACTGTAAGAATTGATTTGTTAACAATTACACAATATTTATATATAACCTATATGAGTTGTTAGAAATGAAAAAAAAAAAACTTATTTGCAAAATTTAAATTTACTCAACTAATCAAAATTCTAACTTCTACTACATATATATATATATATATATATATATATATTTCAAAATATTTATTGGAATATTTAAAATAAATTATATTTTTTAAACATATATAGTCGAGTTATGGATTCATACTCTATAAGAGACTAGTGACATCAATTATAATAAGCATGATTTGGAATATAACTTTCACTACAGGAGAGATATTTCTTTACATGCATCTTGCAATTTAATGAATGGTAGTGTTAACATGTGCCCTAAGGACACATGTTAACAGCTACAAATTTACTTAAAATAGAAAACATTTATTACACATGTATATTTATTGCATTGACTAAAACAATTAATGTAATTAATAGTTTCCTTTTTTAGAATATTTTTAGTTGTTAATCTGTGCCCTAAGGCCACAGGTTAACATTACCTTGAATGAATTAATGTCATACTCAAATTCCTAATTTATATGGGTAACTGAAATATTAACATGTCTCTTGGATTGAAATAAGAGGGTGCAAAAAAATAATTTTTTAATTATTTTTTTTTTGAATTTTTTAAAAATAAATAATTTTAAAATAAATTTATTAGAATTAAAATTTTACTTATCCAAAAAAAAAAAAAATTTAAGAGATCGGTTTTAAGGGAAATCGATATCTTTTCAAACCGCAATATTTAAGACATTAGTAAACTGAATCGGTGTTTAAACATTTTCTTTAATATTGGTTTTCTCGAAAACCATTGTCCTTTTGAACTGCAATATTTAAGACATCAATTTTTTATTAGCCGATGTCTAATTTTTTTTAAAAAATCGGTTATCTAAAAACCGATGTTCGGTTATCTAAAAACCGATATAAAACATCGATATCTTTTTACATTTTTATAGTAGTGATGCTAGCTATTAATGAAAACTAAACTCAACCAACATTTAATGTCTCAAACATGTTAGAAACAACATTAAGTAAGGAGATATGTATTTAATCAACAAATAAATGTTAATCCAAGGCAAACATGTCACAAGAATGAAACAAGAGATCTAGAACATATAGAAATTACCTAGTCAAAGAACACAAGAAGACCCATGCTTGGATGATGCTAAAAGCTCATGGGAAAGTATTTGGTTGAGTAAAGATGAGTTCTTGGAGCTCTCTCTCTTGGAGTCAATTTTTCACACTAAAGATATGAATTTTAGAGCTTTAGGTTTAAATGGGGAAGAAGATGTAGGGTGGGAAAATGACAAAAGGAAAAAGACAAAAATACCCCATAATTTGCACAGTGCACGAGTGAGAGACTTGGGCACCCACATAACAAGCCCAAAAATTAGGCCTTCCATGGGAGACTCCTCTAAAAGCACTTGCGGAGACCTGTCCTGTGAAATCCATTGAAAGGACATACGCGGGAGACTTGACAAGAGACACCCGTGAAGGCTGTATTGCGAAACCAACATTGCCCTACAACTTGAAATTCAAGCGACTCAAAACATGACCAAACGACATCGAAATCTTTCATATATTATACCGTTGGAAAGCTATGGAAGTCTATTTTTTTTTCCAATAAAAAAATGTGATTTGGATCACCGTAGAAATATTTATGGTCAACTAAATGACCAAAGGTCAGATTAGGATAACCGCACGAATGCCAAACTCATGGAAAAAACCATGTGCCAAAGACCAAAACAAGAGAAGAATGAGACCTTCTCAATTGGACACTCAACGTGCTAAGACAAGTACATCATTGTACAAGCGCGGACACAACACAAGCACACCATACAAAACCACACTTAAATCTAGAAATGAAGTGCAAATGTGATTGTGAAAAGGATGCACACAAATAAACAGTTACGCCACAATTGCAAGATGAACAAAACATGTATAAGGTGTGTGTGCACCTAATCTCTTCAAGGAGTTAAGCACAAGTGATATACCTTTGAAGTGCTCTTGAGCTTAAGGTCTTGAGAAAACCTTTGATGCTTGATCATGCACATTCAAGGCCTAGTCTACCCTTACAAATTAAAACTCCAATGTGATTTGTTATGAAATAAGTCATTCAAAAATAGAGATTCTTACAAAGAGAAACTGGTTACTAAGCAGAATAAAATACAAACAATTAATTCCAACATAATTATGCACTGTTAAATAACACTAACAAATGCATATAACAATACGACAAGTAAAACTTAATGAAGCTGATAACATAAAAAAAAGACAGTATAATAAAAAATAATATCATAAACATAGTATGGATAGTTAATTTAAAAAAAAAATACAAGTCAAAACAAATAACGGTATATAAGTATATACATTAGCCCAATTGGTATGAGACCTTTTGGGAAGTGTCCCAAGAGCAAATCCGTGGGAGCTTAGGCCTAAAGCGAACAATATCATACCAATATAGAGAATGTGGGTTCCGTACTTATAACAAGTGGTATCAGAGCCTAGCCCCAGACTTTCATGTTGTAGCAATCCAAACTAGTAGTTTAGGTCCCAGTTTAGCTCACAATGGATCTGTAATTTGAGCTCTCGAGGAGGCAGACCTTGATGGAGCTTTTGATCTTCCTAGATTGGGGAAGATTTTGACGAAGATAGCTTGAGGAAGGAGGCTTGGACCATAAACATAGTAATGGTCTTTTGATCGAGGAGAGGATTGATGGGTATGCGACCATAGTCCCACATTAGCTAGACATCAGGATAATTATGGGTATATAAGTATAGACATTAGCTCAATTAGTATGAGGCCTTTTGGGAAGTGTCCTAAGAGCAAATCTGTGTGGGCTTAGGTCCAACGCGGACAATATCATACAAATATGGAGAATGTGGATTCCGTACTTATAACAATTGTTATTTGAATGCTTCTTTGAAACCCTTAATCAACCTTCACGCTTCTTTTTATAAGCGTGAGGAATGAGAGGAATTTTGAAGCTCACAACCTCATAGAGACCATAATAGTCTGATGAGTGGTGAGTGAGAGAGAAATGAAGAGGATCTAGATTTTTTTTCTTGTCTAATATATTAGGTCAAACCAATAACACATACATTTGAAGTGGCATCATCAACACCACAAAAAAAAAATATTTTATTTTTTCTCATTTGTTATGACAGAGCATGTTATTTAAGTACCAAATTGTCCGTAAAAAGTAAACGTTCATTGCACTTTTTTTAACATCTAATAGACTATATGGGGTTCTACAAACCGAGGGGGTAAAATGATGTTGATTGAAATGTAGAGGGGGGGGGGGGGGGATTAATAATAACCCTACTTTTAGGGATTTCTACAAACCGAGGGGGTAAAATGATGTTGATTGAAATGTAGAGGGGGGGAGGATTAATAATATCCCTACTTTTAATAATCAAGGCCAATTGTTGGATATTTTTATTATTATTTTCAGTATATTATAATGATGTGTTTACTGATCAGGAATCCTACTAGTAAAAGATAATTAAGTTCATGATTGTCAAATCCATGTGTTTACTAAATTTATGGGGAAATAAGTTCCATAGACCCCACACACATATCAGAAATTAAGTTTCTGAATGAAATTCCCCGTACCCACCCTAGAAATCAAGTTCCTTTTTTCGATTGAAAAAAAGAATTCATATCCTTTTACTAAAATATCCCCACTTAATTTAAAAAAAAAACTATATATATATACACTTCGTAGTTTACTCTTTTTTTTCATACTTTACTATTCATTTTTACTATACATATAGACTTCTCAGTTCACTCTTTTTTTTTCATACTTCACTGTTTATATATATATAGTCATTTTCTCATCAGTGTGTACTAATATAAAATACATCATTGCATTGCATGTGAGCCATAAATTATGGATAAGTACTGATAAGTGCATATAGACTGGCCCAAAACAATTGAATCTAAAGGCCCACATGTAAGACTCTGAAATATATTTATCAGTACGCATTGAGGAAATTTTTTTCCTATATATATAATTGTGAATTATAAAAAAATTGAAAAAAAAGCTATATTGCAGTAAAAAAATCAAACTGTGAAAAAAGAAATTATTTATTTATTTGTTAGCTATACTCATACATCTCTTTATATATATATAGCTATTTTGTGTATGTATAGAAGGGTATTTTTGTGACCAACATTGTATATATTTGATTCCATTCTAATTCTAAAAAAGTTAATAAACACATTAATTGAATTTGTAATTTATTTCTGATTCCCTCCAATTCCTTTTTCAGTGGAACTTGATTCTGTTGGAAATTTTGTGATAATCTCTCATGTTGAGAGCAAAAATTGAGTATGATAAATTCCGTATAAATGGAATATTAAAGTAGATTCGAATTCTCCTCTGTGAGAACTTAGAAAATGGTATACTCAAATTCACAAAATGATTAATGGGTGAATGAGAATTGAATCTCAAAGTGGACCCATTGTGTATGGATTAAAAGGAATCCCACATTGCTTAGGGAAATCATTTATAAGTAGTTTATAAGTGAATGTGTGATAAGAGCTTTCAACATATGTGTGGCATAGAGGCTCTCTCTCACGCGCGCAGGGGGGGTGCAAATCCTTCGAATGCACGACTCATGTGTAGGCGCAACCTGCGGACACGAATGCCGCTCCAATTGGACCGTGAGAGTACAGTTGACCTTTTGCCACTTCCCTAAGTCAACGTTTTTTGATTGTGATGAATAAGGAAAACTTTAATTGTTTGGATTCTGATTTCTTACTTGATCACTAAGAATACAGAATCGAATTTTAATTAGAAATAAATCTCTTTGGAGAATATTATCTAATTAAATTATTTTCTTATTAAATCAAAACAAATTTTCCAATTATAATCCCGAATTAATCCCAAAACCCTAGGGTTTCGGTTTGGGTATTTAATCCCTCTTATATTCTGTTCAACACACACAGAAAAAATAATTCAAGTTTCTTTTGAGCAGCCGAATTCGTTTCTTCTCTCTGTTTCTTGGTAAGTTCAAAACTCGGTTTGAGTTCGCTGGTAGTGGATAGTGCTTAGGCCTACCACTGTTGAACCGTTGTATCCTAGGAGACAATCGCCTAATACACATACGGTGTTGTCCGGCGAAATTGTCTTAAGGACACCGTGTGAAACACGGGGCCTCGGATCAAACTCTTTTTCTAACGTTACTTTCTGTTTTCATTGATACCAGTCAG
Source organism: Dipteronia dyeriana (assembly GCA_032871835.1). Lineage (NCBI taxonomy): Eukaryota > Viridiplantae > Streptophyta > Magnoliopsida > Sapindales > Sapindaceae > Dipteronia > Dipteronia dyeriana. Next base: position 31,558,110 of record CM065298.1, read on the forward strand.
GTTTGTTTGCAAAATACGTTTTACAATCTTAAGACAATTTTCGTTTTTCTTTTCTGTTTTAATTTCTTTTTTCCAAACAACGTTTGCTTATTCAAACTTTCTGGTATCAGATTTCTGGTTCAGATCGTAACAGACTTGAAAAATAAATAAGCTCGTAAAACTGTGGTAATCGGGTTCCTCTGGAACACTGATTCAATTTGGGAATCGGGTTCTTTGGAACACTGATTTCAATTGTATATAACCTGTGGAAATCGGGTTCTTTGGAACACTGATTTCAATTTGAAAGATATATATTAATCTGTGGAAATTTGGTATATTATTAGACACTGGTTTCGAAATCAATTGTGATTTCAATTGTGTTATCGGGGTCTGCAATATCAGACACTGATTCTGATTTCCATCATGAAATCTGATTTGATATCAACTGATATCTTTGCTATTATTTCTGTGATACTAAAACGATTCTGTTTTGTTTCAGATATTATGGTAAACAAATCGAATGTGAACTCCAGTGTTCCACTAGAGACTCTAGAAGTTAATTCAAGTATGGGATTAGATACTTCAGCTGTGAACTCTGTGCTTGTGGGCCAGGTACCAGTAGTAGTACCTAATGTGGCTATAATGACTCCAGCCATCAACTCCTTATTGAGAAACATGCCTGATCCGGTGATAACCCAGTATATGAGTCGAGGGAATGTTCTCATGGCAAATCCCTATATGAATTCGGTACATTTGCCAATGAATCATATGGAGAAGCCTGATAAGTTCAGTGGACCGAATTTTAAACGATGGCAACAAAAGATGCTGTTTTATCTGACCACACTGAACCTTGGCAGATTCTTTGTGAAGATGCTCTTAAACCTAATAATGGTGAAGAGCGAGATGTTTATGTATGGAATGCAATTGATGCATGGAATCACTCGGATTTCCTGTGCCGTAATTACATACTGAACGGGCTGTCAGATTCGCTATATAGCGTTTATTCTTCAAAAAAAACAGCCAAAGAACTGTGGGAATCATTAGACCGCAAATACAAAACTGAGGACGCTGGTCCCAAGAAGTTTATTGTCAGCCGGTTTCTTGATTACAAGATGGGGGATTCCAAGACAGTTATGAGTCAAGCCCAAGAGCTACAGGTGATTCTACATGAGATACATGCCGAAGGGATGACCCTGAGTGAAACTTTCCAGGTGGCTTCAATCATTGAGAAGCTTCCTCCTTCATGGAAAGAGTTCAAAAACTATCTCAAACACAAGCGAAAGGAGATGAAGATCGAGGATCTAATTCTCAAGCTTCGTATTCAGGAAGACCACATGAAGTATGACAAGAAAGATGTCAATGCGCCTGAAGCGAAGATCAATGTGGTTGAGCATGGGCAAAGTTCTAAACCAAAGAAGAACAAGCCTGGGAAAGGATCCAAATTGGGTCCTAAGGGAGGAGTCTCTAAGAAGCCAAAATTCCAAGGGAAGTGCTTCAACTGTGACAACTGAGTCACAAATCTTATGAGTGCAGGTTGTCAAAGAAGAAGAAGAACCACGAGGCAAATGTGGTTACTGGGATCTCAAGAGATGTATCCGAGATCAATCTCTCTGCAGTTGTGACAGAAGCAAACATTGTTGGGTCAAACCCAAGGGAGTGGTGGTTGGATACTGGGGCCACTCGTCATGTATGCTCTGACAGGGAGATGTTCAATATATTTGAAGAAATGAAGAATGAAGAAAAGTTGTATATGGGCAACTCAGCCACATCTGACGTGAAGGGATGTGGTCAAGTCATTTTCAAGATGACCTCTGGTATAACCCTGAGCTTGAACAATGTGCTGTATGTACCTGATATACGTAAGAACTTGGTTTTCGATTCGTTGCTTAATCAGCATGGGTTCAAGATGGTGATTGAATCAGACAAAGTGGTTTTAACCAAGCAGGGAACTTATGTGGGTAGGGGATATGTAACTGAAGGGTTGTTTAAGCTTAATGTATCTGTTGTCAAAAGAACAATCAATAAAGATAATTCTTTAGTTTATTTGCTTGAGTCTCCCAATTTATGGCATGGTAGACTAGGACACGTTAATTATGATACTCTGTGTAGATTAATTAACTTAAATCATATTCCCGCATTCAATATTGATCCTAAACATAAGTGTGAAGTTTGCGTTGAAGCAAAACTAACAAGGTCATCATTTCAAACTATTGAAAGGAAATCTGAACCTCTTGATTTAATTCATACAGATATATATGATTTAAAATTTGTTCAAACAAGAGGTGGCAACAAATATTTCATCACATTTATAGATGATAGCACCAAATACTGCTATGTATATTTGTTGAAAAACAAGGATGAAGCTATAGAGAAGTTTAGTCTCTATAAAACTGAAGTTGAGAATCAACTCAACAAGAAAATCAAGGTACTGAGAAGTGACCGAGGTGGTGAATATGTAGCACCGTTTGGTGAATTCTATGCTCAACACGGAATCATACATCAAACTACTGCACCATATTCCCCTCAGCAAAACGGTATTGCAGAACGTAAAAATCGTACCTTGAAAGAAATGATGAATGCAATGCTGATAAGTTCTGGAGTGCCTCAGAACATGTGGGGTGACGCTATATTGTCTAGCAATTACCTTTTAAACAAGGTACCCTGAAAGAAAGAAGACAAGACACCATATGAACTATGGAAAAGAAGAAAGCCTTCCTATAAATTCTTACGAATGTGGGGGTGTCTTGCCAAAATAGCAGTACCTATACCTAAGAAGGTGAAAATAGGTCCTAAAACTGTTGACTGCATTTTCATTGGATATGCACAAAACAGTAGTGCTCATCGATTCTTGGTCTATAAATCTGACATATCAGATATACACAAAAACACGATAATGGAATCTAGAAACGCGATGTTCTTTGAACATGTTTTTCCATATAAATCCAATGATGAAGTAAGTTCGTCAAAACGAACACATGATGATAGTTGTGAGGACCAAGAACAAGGAAATGAAGTAGAGGATGAACCTAGACGTAGCAAAAGAGCAAGGACAGAAACGTCTTTTGGTCCAAATTTTATGACCTATTTGCTGGAAGGTGAACCTCAAACCTTCAAAGAAGCGGTAAGCTCTTCTGAAGGACTCTTGTGGAAAGAGGCAATCAAGAGCGAAATTGATTCCATCCTTCAAAATCATACTTGGGAAATAGTGGATCTTCCTCCGGGATGTAAAACGCTAGGATCCAAATGGATTTTCAAAAGAAAGATGAAAGCATATGGAACAATTGATAAGTATAAGGCCAGACTTGTAATTAAAGGTTACAATCAACGAGAAGGCATAGACTAATTTGATACATATTATCCTGTGATGAGAATAACCTTCATTAGAATGATACTTGCAATCGCAGCTTTGTGAAATCTTGAAGTACATCAAATGGATGTGAAAACGGCTTTCTTAAATGGAGATTTAGATGAAGAAATTTACATGGAACAACCTGGGGGTTTTTCCGCTCCAGGACAAGGAAAGAAAGTCTGTAAATTGGTGAAGTCTTTATATGGTTTAAAGCAAGCATCAAAACAATGGCATGAGAAATTTGACAATGCTATGATGTCAAACGGATTTAAGATCAACGAATGTGACAAATGTGTTTATGTCAGGGACATGGAAAATGGCTATGTCATTGTGTGCCTTTACGTTGATGACATGCTCATTTTTGGTAGTGATGACAAAATGGTCAAATCTACCAAGGATATGTTGAAATCAAGATTTGATATGAAAGATATGGGACCGACTGATGTAATATTGGGAATGAAAATCTCAAGGACATCTAACGGACTCATACTAAGTCAATCACATTATATTGACATGATTCTTGAGAAATTCAACAAAAATGATTCTGAAATTTCTAGAACACCAGTAGATACAAATCTACATCTATCCAAGAATAAGGGTGAGAGCATCTCTCAACTAGAATATTCTCGAGTGATAGGAAGTCTGATGTACTTAACCAGTTGTACAAGACCAGACATAGCGAATGCAGTCAGTAAATTAAGAAAATATACGAGTAATCCGGGAACCGATCACTGGAAAGGAATAGTAAGAGTACTGAAGTACTTACGATTCACTCGTAATCATGGACTGCATTATACCAGATATTCAGTTGTCCTAAAAGGATACACTGATGCTAACTGGATATCTGATATGAAGGATTCAAAATCAACTAGTGGGTATGTGTTCACACTGGGTGGTACGGCGGTATCTTGGAAATCCTCCAAACAAACATGTATAGCCAGATCCACCATGGAATCTGAGTTTATAGCATTAGATAAATGTGGAAAGGAGGCTGAATGGCTATGCCAATTCTTAAAAGATATTCCAAGATGGCCAAAGCCTGTGCCGGCGATTTGCATTCACTGTGATAGTCAATCAGCACTAGGAAGAGCACAGAGCAGTATGTATACTGGAAAGTCTAGACATATACGTCGAAGACATAATACCATTAGACAGCTAATCTCAACTGGGGTTATCACTATTGACTATGTAAGGTCAAAAGATAACATTGCGTATCCGCTAACTAAAGGGTTAAACAGAGAACTAGTTGAGACATCATCAACAGGAATGTGACTAAAGCCCATTAGATAAAAGGTCGATACAATGGACACCCAACCTAGTTGACTGGAGATCCCAAGATCTAGGTTCAATGGGACAACAAAGTTGTAAGACTCAGTTGGATCACTGTGGGGGTTACCCTCAAGTCCATTCCTATGATGAAACAGTGATACCCGCAAGGAAAAGGTTAAACTTTGGTTTTTAATGATTCTTATGCATTGAAATTCCTAGCTATGGAAATCCGAGCATAGTAAAGCGGGTTACTCTTAATTAAGAAATCACCTATGTGAGAGAGAAGTGGGGCCGCTTCTAAAAGAGAATAGTGAAGGGCTATAATCTCCAGAGACTCTCACAGAACCAGGCGCATGTTCATGGCCAAAACGAACATAAAAATGAGAACCAAATCGGGTCTGGAAGATACTTGTGTAAGGTGTGTGATTGTTTACACAAAACGACAGAACAGTTCGAGGATATAACATCTACTGATCAGCCAGTAAAGTAAACATACCTTTACAAGGGAAGGTTCAAAGGGTAACACCTACCTATCCTATGCAGGCTTCGACCATTTGAACTTACCAAACATCTTCTTTGTGTCTCCTAGGTCAATTTCATTCATGTGGGGGATTGTTGGAAATTTTGTGATAATCTCTCATGTTGAGAGCTTGAGAGCAAAAATTGAGTATGATAAATTCCATATAAATGGAAGATTAAAGTAGATTCGAATTCTCCTCTGTGAGGACTTCGAAATGGTATACTCAAATTCACAAAATGATTAATGGGTGAATGAGAAATTGAATCTCAAAGTGGACCCATTGTGTAGGGATTAAAAGGAATCCAACATTGCTTAGGGAAATCATTTATAAGTAGTTTATAAGTGAATGTGTGATATGAGCTTTCAACATGTGTGTGGCATAGAGGCTCTCTCTCGCGCGCGCAGGGGTGGTGCAAATCATGGACCCCGAACCTTCGAATGCACGACTCGTGTGTGGGCGCGACCTGGGGACACGAATGCCGCTCCGATTGGACCGTGAGAGTACAGTTGACCTTTTGCCACTTCCCTAAGTCAACGTTTTTTGATTGTGATGAATAAGAAAAGCTTTAATTGTTTGGATTCTGATTTCTTACTTGATCACTAAGAATACATAATCGAGTTTTAATTAGAAATAAATCTCTTTGAAGAATATTATCTAATTAAATTATTTCCTTATTAAATCAAAACGAATTTTCCAATTATAATCCCGAATTAATCCCAAAACCCTAGGGTTTCGGTTTGGGTATTTAATCCCTCTTATATTCTGTTCAACACACAGAAAAAATAATTCAAGTTTCTTTTGAGCAGCCGAATTCGTTTCTTCTCTCTGTTTCTTGGTAAGTTCAAAACTTGGTTTGAGTTCACTGGTAGTGGATAGTGCTTAGGCCTACCACTGTTGAACCGTTGTATCCTGTGAGACAATCGCCTAATACATATACGGTGTTGTCCGGCGAAATTGTCTTAAGGACACCTTTTGAAACACGGGTCTCAGATTAAACTCTTTTTCTAACGATACTTTCTGTTTTCATTGATACCAGTCAGGTTTATTTGTAAAATACGTTTTAAAGATTCCGATTATACTCATTTCCGATTAGTAAACGCGCCTTAAAAGTCAAATCCATCAAAATCTACAAAGGTTGGACAAGATTTGTTATATACTTGTTTATATTAATCATATTAATGAAAATAAAAAAATAATTGACTTGTTTACTTGCAATGGTGGTGACTCTAACTTGAGACATGCTAACCTTTTTTTATTAATTTTAATTATCATGGTCAATTGTTGGATATTTATTTTTTGTTAATTTCAGGATATTTTAAAAGTCGAATCCATCAAAATCTACAAAAATTGGACAAGATTTGTTATACACATATTTATATTAATCATAGTAATGAAAATTAAAAAGATAATTGACTTATTTTTACTTGCAATAATGTAAACTCAAACTTGGGACGTTACCAAACTTTTTTTTATTAATTTTAATTATCAAGGCCAATTGTTGGGTATTTTTTTGTTTATTTTATGACATTATAAAAGTCAAATCCATCAAAATCTATAAAGGTTGGGTAAGATTTGTTATATATGTGTTTATATTAATCACATTAATGAAATTTAAAAAAAATAATTAACTTGTTTTACTTGTAATGCCGACGACTCGAACTTGAGATATGCTAACCTTTTTTTATTAATTTTAATTATCATGGTCAATTGTTGGATATTTCTTTTTGTTAATTTCAAGATATTATAAAAGTCAAATCCAACAAAATCTATAAAGATTGGACAAGATTTGTTATATATGTGTTTATATTAATCACATTAATGAAAATTTAAAAAATAATTGACTTTTTTTACTTACAATAACAACGACTCGATCATGGACATTGCCAAGCTCTTTTTTTATTAATTTTAATTATCATGGCCAGCTGATGGATATGTTTTTGGTTAATTTAAGTATATTATAAAAGTCAAATCCATCAAATTCTACAAAGGTTAGGCAAGATTTGTTATATACGTGTTTATATTAATCACATTAATAAAATTTAAAAAAAAAATCATTTTTTTTACTTGCAGTGGCAGGCACTTGAACTTGGAACATTGCTAAACTTTTTTTTTAATTAATTTTAACTATCAAAACCAATTCTTGGATTTTTTTGTTGTAATTTCAATACATTATAAAAGTCGAATCCATTAAAATCAACAAGTGTTGGACAACATTTGTTATATAAACGGTGACTCAAATTTGTGACATTACCAAACTCTTTTTTTTATTATTATTAATTCTAATTATCAAGACCAATTGTTGGATATATATATATATATATATATATATATATATATTAATTTCAGTACATTATAAAAGTCAAATCCATCAAAATCTGGACAAGATTTGTTTTATACGTGTTTATATTAATCATATTAATGAAATGGTGAAATTCATTTTAGTCCCTCTAGTTTGACCTAACACACAATCTGATCCCTCATTTTAAGGATTATCTTGATAGGTCCCTCTAGTTACTAAAAATCTAAAATTTAGTCCCTGATATCCAATTTTGTTAAGGTTCTGTCAGGTCATTAAGGGTATAATGGTAAAAACTGTGTTAAAATTAATAATTCCTATTAAAAACAATTAAAAAATTGATTTAAAAAAAACAAATTAGAAAACAAAAAATCAAACTAAACTCTAACCCTAACCCTCAAATCATAATCACCGATCATCACCAATATCTTCTATTCATCATTATCATCTACCCACAACCACACCATCAACCATCTCTAACCATCAAACCCAAACCCTCAAATCCAACCACTTAAATAAATTAATTATGAATCTGAAGATGTGGTTTATATCAACAACAAAAAAATCAACTCAACACCCAAAATCAAACTAAAATGAAACTGGGTTCGATCAAACCTCTAAAATCAAGACTATGTTCGATCAAAACCTTAAAACCCATCAAAAAAAAATCTTTTCACTCACTCTCTAATCTCTCACTCTCTCGATCTAGCACCCTCTTTCTTGATCTTTCACACACTCTCTCCTGAACGGTTCATCGTTCGCAGCTCCGTTCTGGGTTTGGGTGTTGGGAGGTTTGATGAACTGGGTTGGGTTTCTGGGTTTGGGTGTTTGTAGGTTCAATCTCTCTCTCTCTCTCTCTCTCTCTCTCTCTCTCTCGATCTCTCACTCTCTCTTGATTTGTTGGCTTTGGTTCTGTTAGAATAGATGGTTAAACAACACTACTATAAGTCGTTTAGTGTGTAGAATTTTGGTTTTATTAAATTCTAGAATTCCAATCATTGTCTCATTGTCTCAGGTACTAAAGAATATTCTATAGGGGTTTCCAATTATGTTAGACACGTGTAATGACCTCACTATACATGATACTTGTTTTTAATAAAAAGTTGTTTTCTCTCACGATTGTTGAGAGTTTCCCAAAAACAATTTCTTTTAGAAATTTTCATTTGGTATCAGAGCCTTGAAGGTCAGCGTCATCATCTCCACCATGTCTAACAATAATTCTCCGACGTCGTCTCTAATAACAAATCCGGCCACCACTCCAACAAACCCGCAGATCATGATTCAAACACCATTTGAAGAAGTCTCAGCCCCAGAGAACCACACTCTGGAAGTTACTAGAGCTCACTCTTTTAGAGATGCTAATTTTCAGAATCCCTTGAACTCAAAGCTTGTAGGCAAGCTTAATGATTCAAACTACATAATGTGGAAAATAATAGTTATGGTTGTGATGATAGGCCAAAAACTAGATGGACATATCCTGGGAATCAAGCCCTATCCACCACAGTACATTGTCAGTCCAGGTAACATCCCAATCTTGAATCCAGCCTACGATGATTGGGTCACTATTGATCAAGCCTTGTTGGGATAGCTGTATGGTTCCATAGAACCAATTATTGCCTGTGATATTTTGAGAAATGAGACACCCCACCAAGTGTGGAAAGCTCTAGAAGAGCGTTTTGGATCTGTTAACAGATCTAGAGTGAACCAACTAAGAATGAGTCTGCAAATAATAAGGAATAACAATATGAAAATGGGAGAGTATCTATCTATGATGAAAAAAAAATTCAGACAACCTTTCTCTAGCAGGGGAGCCAACATATGATGGCTATTTTATCTCCGGTGTTGTCTCATGTCTCGATACCGAATATCTCTTAGTTACCTATCAAATCAGTGCAAGAGCAACCATGTCTTGGCAAGAAGGTCATGCCACACTCATGACCTTCAAAAATATCTTATCCCAACTGAACCTAATCTACAATGGTGGCATAGACCTAACTAATGCTACGACCAATTTTGCTTCTCATAAGACTAGCAACAACAACAATACCAACACTAGCAACAAAACTCAGAACTTGAACCAGTTCAAAACCAGGGAAGAGGTTACATAGGTGGAAATTCTAGAGGAGGGGGAAGGAACAAAGGCAGATGAAGATCTTACAACAACAATAACAAACCTACATGCCAAGTTTGTGGTAAGTTTGGCCACAGTGTTGCTCATTGTTATCATCGCTTTAATAGCCAATATATAGGGAGCCCTCTTGATCATAACAAAGGAACTCCAACAGCTTTTGTTGCCTCTCCAGATACAATTAATGATCCTTCGTGGTATGCGGACAGCGATGCAAGTAACCATGTAACAAGTGACTTTGCCAACCTGAATCAAAAGTTTAATTACAATGGTAAGGAAAACTTGATCATTGGTTATGGGAACAATCTCAAAATTGAGCATATTGGTAACATGACTTTACCCTATCTCACTGCACACAGACTGAAATTACAAAATATTCTACATGTACTAAAAGCACCAAGAATTTATTGAGTGTTTCCAAACTTGTTTATGATAACAATGTATTTATGGAGTTTCATTCTGGTTTTTGCGATGTGAAGAACAAAACGTTGGGTCAAGTGGTGGTACAAGGGAAGCTTAGAGATGAACTCTATCAACTAGAACCAACCTCTTCATTCAAACCTTTTCTTAGAAACCAACAAGCTGTCCCATTTTCTTTCCAAGCCAAGAAAATCAATCCTGAGCTTTATTCTTCTGCTTATGCAACCTCTTTATATTCCCCAAAGGAGGAATGACATAAGAGATTAGGCCACCTTTCAAGTAGAGTCTTGTGTCAAGTTTTAAACTCCTGTAATCTGAAGTCTCATTATAATGAAAATTTGAGTTTTTGTGAAGCATGCCTATATGGAAAATCTCATGCATTACCCTTCAACATGTCTCAATCTCATGATCAAAGGCCTCTTTATTTGATACATACAGACCTTTGGGGTCAGTCACCAATTTGTTCAGTTTCTGGATATCAATATTATATCCATTTCATTGATGATTACATTAGGTGCATATGAATATATCCTTTGAAACACAAGTTTAAGTCTCTTATAGTCTTTCAACAATTCAAAAACTTTGTAGAAACCAAATTTGATACCAAAATCAAAACATTACAATCCGACTGGGGTGGTGAGTCTAGAGCCTTTTCTCAATAAATCAAAACCAGTGGGATTGAATTTTGTCACTCTTGTCCCTACACTTTGGCCTAAAATGGAAGAGCTGAGAAAAAAACATAGGCGTATAGTAGAAACCGGACTAACCTTGCTTGCTCAAGCCTCAATGCCCTTAAGATATTGGTGGGAAGCATTTCAAACTACAACCTCTTTGATAAATAGGCTACATATACCAGTTCTAAAAGGACCCCCACCTCTAGAAAAATTAACCAGAAGAAAACCAGACTTTAAATCCTTGAAAGTCTTCTAGTGATCATGTTACCCTTGTCTTCGACCTTATCAACAACATAAGTTTCAATTCCATACCACTAAATATGGCTTTTTAGGCTACAATAAATTTCACAAGGGATATAAGTGTTTAAGCTCTACTGACAGAGTATACATATCCAGGCATGTGATCTTTAATGAACATGATTTTCCCTTCAAACAAGGTTTCCTTCACTCCTCTAATCCTAAATCACCACCAAATGAAGACACAGACACTTGGTTTCCTCTTCCAGTCACCTCATCATTAAACCAAAATCCAAACACTAACATCAGTAGAGACAGTCTATCTCAAGCTTCCCCAATTGCTTCACAAGATTTTTCAAGTCCAACACAACACAATAACTTGAACTCTGGAGGTAATGCAATGACTCAATCTAACTTTAGTGCTCCAAATGATCTTACTTGTGATCCCGGTTTTGGTGCTTCTAATGATCTTACTTGTGATTCTGAGGGTTTAAGAAACCCAACCTCAATTCAGAGATCACTTGATGAAGAACTTACATCAGTGGCAGAAAAACAAGGGGATCAAAGACATTATGCTCCTCTTGAATATAGGCATCCTATGGCAACCAGAGGGAAAGCAAGGATATTTAAGCCTAAAGTGTATCATAGTGAATTTAAGCTACATCAAATGAGCACAAAATTACACAAAAGTGAACCAATGAGTGTACAAGAGGCGCGAGAGCACCCTCAGTGGAAGTGTGCAATGGTTGAGGAGTATGAAGCCTTGCTAAGGAACCAAACATGGGAATTGGTTCCTTACTCGAGACAATGAAATGTTGTAAGCAACAAATGGGTGTTCAAACTGAAGTACAATACTGATGGGACTATTCAGAGACATAAAGCACGACTAGTAGCTAAGGGATTCCATCAAAATCCAAGGTTCAACTTTAATGAAACTTTCAGTCCAGTTGTGAAATCTCTAACGATCAGAATAATGCTCTCAATTGCGGTCTCTTTTGGTTGGAAAATCAAACAAATGGACATCAACAAATATTCTTAACAAAAAGCTTGAAAAGGATGTTTATATGTGTCAACCTAAAGGCTATGTGTATTCCACAAAATCAGACCATGTTTGTAAACTTGTCAAGGCTTTGTATGGATTGAAACAAACTCCAAGAGCTTGGTATGACCAACTAAAGCTTACATTGTTACAGTGGGGTTCTAGGAATTCAAAATCAGATACTTTTTTTTTCTTTAAGGAATAAGGGAAAATACTCATATTCCTCATCATTGTTGATGACATAATTGTCATGGGTAATGACAGTACTCTGTTAAGCAAGGTCACAAAGGAGTTGAATAGAAAGTTCTCACTCAAACACATGGGGAATCTTCATTATTTCCTGGGAATATAAGTGTTTAGAGATGTTATGGTCTATATTTATCTCAATGGAAATATGTAGCAGATCTTCTAAGGAAGCTTGACATGGAAAACCTCAAGGCATATCCAACACCAATGGCAACAGGGAAGAAACTACTGGCATCAGATGGAAAGCTTTTAGAAAATCCCAAATTGTACAGAAGTGCCATTGGCTCTCTTCACTACTTGGCCTTAACAGGACTAGACCTCTTCTATGTTGTCAACAAGTTAAGCCAATTTCTTCAACAACCTACGGATATTCATTGGTCAGCTCTCAATATGTACTCAGGTTTGTCAAAGGAACCATGGATTGTGGATTACATCTCAAACGTTCTGAAAGATTAGCTTTTGTTGGCTTCTCATATGCAGATTGGGGTTGCAACATAAATGACAAGAGATCTTTTGGAGATTATTGTGTCTACTTGGGCGGAAAATTGGTGTATTGGGCATCACAAAACCAACATTTAGTCTCTAGATCATCAGCTGAATCAGAGTATAGATCTCTTGCACAAGTTATAGTAAAAATCATTTGGATACAAACCTTATTAAGAGAACTTCAATTTACTCTTGATTCGATTCCCATTACCTGGTGTGACAATATGAGTGCTGCAACAATTGCAGCCAATTCGATCTATCACTCTCGCACTAAACACTTTGAGATCGACTTGCATTTCGTTCGAGATCAAGTCACTCAAGGCAAGCTTCAAGTCAGATATATTCTATCTTATGATCAAGTTGCAGACTGCTTAATTAAATCTCTGTCACACTCTCGCTTCCAGTTCCTCACTCACAAACTCGGGGTGTCCAAGACCCCCTCTCGTTTGAGGGGGATGTTAGAAAAGATGGTTAAACGACACTGCTACAAGTCTTTTAGTGTGTAGAATTTTGGTGTTATTAAATTCTATAATTTTCCAATCATTGTCTCATTGTCTCGTATACTCAAGAATATTCTTTAGGGTTTTCCAGTTATGTTAGAGACGTGCAATGACCTCACTATATATAATGCTTATATTTAATAGAAAGCTGCTTTCTCTCATGATTATTGAGAGTTTCCCAAAAACAATTTCCTTTAGAAATTTTCACTGGTTCCATTCCAAGCTTGAATTTTCTCAAGCTTCAACTGTCCACTTGCATTTTAGAAGGTTCTGATTATGGTGTTTAAAGAAACTCTTTCGACATGTCCCCTCGTATCAATAATAATTGCAAGGTTGTTTGGTTTTGTTGAATTTAATGTTCTTGTAGTAAAGTTATGATTTTGATTTCAAAGTTCAAATATTTAAGCACAGTATTATAGTTTCTGGAATTGGAAGGGTCTTTTTTAGTGTTAACAAATGGAATTGAAATTTTGTTTTGGAAAATTCTAACTTCGTTAACTATAATTAGGCAATTAATCACAACTCACAAAGGAAAAATCACTTGCAGTTGCAAAAAATGATTTGGAGCATTTAATTTTTAATTTTTAATTTTTAATTTTTATTTGGAGATTTTTTTATATTTTTGTTTGTTTTATTTTGTAACCAAGAGCAGTAGGGTCATTTGACCCTCTAACCCAGTCAGTAAACACTTTTTCAACAAAAAAAATTAACAGAAGGATCAAACGAAACAATTCTAAAAATTGGGGGACTAATTTGCGTACTATGTCAAACTAGAAGGATAAAATGAATTTCATGAAAATTTAAAAAATAATTGACTTTTTTTACTTGTAATGGCGGCGACTCGAACATGAGACATTGTCAAACTTTTTTTATTAATTTTAATTATTAAGACAAATTGTTGGATATTTTTTTTGTTAATTTCAGTACATCATAGATTTGTTATATACGTGTTTATATTAATTATATTATTGAAAATTAAAAAAATATAACTTTTTTCATTCGTAAATAACAGTGATTCGAATATGAGATATTATCAATTTTTTTTTTTTTTGAATTATTTTTGTTTGTAGTTAATTTCAATCCATCATGAAAGTCAAATCCAACAAAATCTATAAATGTTGGGCAAGATTAGTTATAGGCTTTTCTTCCTATAAATCTAAATTTAAAATCCATGTAATTCCATCACTCATCCAAATCTTAAAAGTCAATGACTTTAAGGAAACTAGACCCAGATAAAGATTTCTTTTTTTACAACGAACTAATTTTCACAGTGGATCAATTCGGCGTCAAGTAATTATCAACCTCCTAGTTTCCTTGGCCGATGAATTATCAAACAAATCCACAACTGTAATTTTCTGAGTTCGATTAAGGCCTTTAAATAAAACCCAATCAAAATCACTCTACATTACAAGTTACGACACAATAATAACATTTACAAATATTATTGTTTAAATTACAAAATTATCAGTTAATTCTACATGAAATTTCTGTACATATAATTATATATTCTTTATTTTTTTAATTTTGTTTGTTTATCATAATGATATCTAAAGTTTCTGCTTTACGTGTCTGTATATGTGTGTTAGTGTCAACTCTTTGAATGAGAAACAATTTTATTGTTAATTTTAAAATTATCCTTTATATATACAGAGTGGAAATGGTGATCTATGTTACCTTTTTTTTTTATGCCACCTTTTTTTTTAACGATGTTACCACTTTAATAGTTTAAGTTTAAAAAACATCTATTATGGTGAACTATCCAAATTGTCCTTAAATAATCTATCTTTTATTCTCATTGTGCTTCTATCTACACTTTGAAAACGATAACTCACCTCTCTCTCTCTCCAAAATATTTTTCTGAAAATCGATCTACAACCCATCTCTCTCTCCAAAAACTTGTCTCTCTCTCCAAAAACTTATCTCTCTCTAGATTCTGCATAAAAAAAAACATATATTTGTGATCTTTGTTTATATATTATCATATATTTCTGTGTGGTCTAACAATGTATCCATTCGTTATGATTTGTTGTTTCAATCTTTGTATGAACATGTATGAACATTTAGTCTTCAGATTCTGTTCGAGACTTTTTTAAAATACTCCGACCTTTTTTGATTAGTGTCCGAGCTATTTTGATATGATTCCGATATTTTTTTTATACTCCTCCAAGCTTTTTTTATTTGTCTCTGAGCTTTTTTGTTAAGTTAATGTCTGAGATTTGTCTCCGAGCTTTTTTGATATGGCCCAAAAAAAATTCTAACCCTTGGCAAAAAAGCTCGAGCACTTTACAAAAAAGCTCGAACCCTTACAAAAAAAATTCGAGCTTTTTTTTTAATGGGTTCAAGCTTTTTTACCAAGTGCCCGAGCTATTTTTTAAAGGGATCAAACTTTTTTGCCAAGTGCCCGAGCTTTTTTTTACTTGGTTCGAGCTTCTTTTTTTTAACTCCTTTTTGCCAAGTTAAAAAAAAGCTTGGGCATTTGGTAAAAAAGCTCGAACCCAGTAAAAAATAGCTCGGGCACTTGGCAAAAAAACTCGAGCTTATTTTTTTAATGGGTTCGAGCTTTTTTACCAAGTGTCCGAGCTTTTTTTAATGGGTTCGAGCTTTTTTACTAAGTGCCCGAGCTTTTTTTTTTTACTTGGTTCGAGCCTTTTTACCAAGTTAAAAAAAAAAGCTCGGGCACTTGGTAAAAAAACTCGAACCCAGTAAAAAAAGGCTCGGGCACTTGGCAAAAAAGCTCGAACCCATTAAAAAAAAGCTCGAGCTTTTTTGGTAAGAGTTTGAGCTTTTTTGTCAAGTTAAAAAAAAAAAGCTCAGGCACTTAGTAAAAAAGCTCGAACCCAGTAAAAAAAAACTTGAGTTTTTTTGGTAAGGGTTCGAGTTTTTTTGCCAAGTGCCCTAGTTTTTTTTTTAATGGGCAACCCCCGAATGCGTCTGCGTAGCGCCACTCCATCGACGTTCGAGTGATTGTCTGAGTTTCAACGAGATTTTCTCTCTCTACTTCAAAACTATCACTGTAAAATGAATGAAAGAAATCTGATGTGGAACAACTATTGAGGGTATTTTTGTCCGTTCACCATAATAGGTATCTTTTACATATAAGTTATTAAAGCAGTGACAATATTGAAATGTTATCTCAAAAAAGTGCTATTTATTTTTTGAGCCATATATATATATATAGATATATTACTAAAATAATCAAGATTCTCCAAATCTTAAAATCCCAGTGCAATATCAATTATCAATGTTGTCCAAATATCAATCTGAAAATTGATTGCATAATCCGGTTCAGTATTTTTTATTTTTTTTGAAAGGGGTTGAGATTTGCTTACCATGTAATCAAGCATCTTCATACTATAAATACCTTGTATATGTGCTTTATTTGAAACAGAATAACACATAGTTACAAACCAAGTGCAACAATTACATTGCTAGATTTTTATTTTTTCAAGTATTACAAGAAAAAAAAATCATGGAGGCAACTTCATTCAAGTCTACCTTTTTAACCTTTCTCTTGATCACTTCAAGCTGTTAGTTTCCTTTTTCTCTTCTCCCTAAAGAATTCTTAATTTAATACAAGTGTTTGCACAAAGCATTTTATTGGAAAAAAAGTATATATATAATTTTATAAATACATTCATAAAGGTATTTATTCCATGCTGAATTTATATTTATTTCTCTTAAAAAGTAGAGTTCTTGTTTATATTTAGTCAGATGTTATAAAACTAACTCATAAACAATTTTGGGAAATCAAAAAATAAATTAAAAACCATGAAATAAATTAGAAGTAATTTTATTTGTTATAGAAAGATTAATATTAAAAAAAAAATTGATGTTGGCAGGTATTGTACAATTCTCAGCGGTATCTGGAGCAAAAATAAACCCCACAAAATTACTTTGTTCAAGCAATGAAGATTGTTTGATTATTTCGTGTCCGGGAAATATCAAACTTTGTGTTGCAGGTATTTGTATATGCGGGACTCAACAAAATTATTCATCAAAAACTGCAGCCATTAAATGCGCACCTGGAAAAGATGCTCCTCCATGCAAGAGTAACCTAGATTGCAAATTATCAAATTGCTTCTATACTGGTTGTGATGGTCCTGTATGCACAAACAAAGCTAAAGCTTGAAATTCCATGTCATGTGCGTAGATATATATATATCTCAGCGAATAATTACAGTATCAGTTGCTTAATAAATGCTCTAATAAGCAATCCATAATTATAAATGAAATGCAGATTTATTTCAACAAATTTTCAAATTTACTTTAAAGTCGATCGACTCAAAAGAACTAATCTAAGTACAATTGCTGAAATTGTAAGTTCTGAAAACATGATTGTCTTTATCAATTTGATAACTCTATAGTTCATAGGGACATTGTTCGTCCCGTAAGATCAATAGATTGAAATGCAAGTTTTAAGAGCAAATAAAGATTATAAGTTGATGTATATTATTTACCGTTGCGCTGAAATAAGTCCATCGACATTTCATTTGCCTATTTTCCGATAACGTTTTATTGTTTTATTTTTTATAGATGAAGTTGTCGGAATCAGCAAATACATGAAACATCCCATCTAATTACCCAATTATCTACACCATTCCAATATATTATTTAAATAAATTGCTTATGTTACCTATTCACTGACATTTGAATACACCATAGGTTTATTTGGATAACTTGAAAGTCTGAATTGAAAAAAATGAGGTGGACGGTGAGGATCAAAGCTTAAAAAATGAAATAAAAATTGAAAAGAAAAAAGAAAAAGAAATTGGAGGGTGGGGATCCAAATTGGCTGGCATAAAGAAAAAAATACATTTGCAACCGTTAAGTTTGATTGGTGGTCAGCTAACGTGGAGACTAATTTGATATATTTATGATAAGTAAAGGACTATATGTGCTAAAAAAATAAATATTTAAAAAATTGATATTTTTTTAAAAGTTATGGACCAAATTGATAATCGCATTTTGTTAACGTTATCCATTTAAAAATCGTAAGAATAAAATAAAATAATATAAAAAATAGGATCTAAGTGGCCTTTGCAGTTCCACCAAACTTCCTCTTCACCGTAAATTACACGGGTCATGCTCATGACTCATTATCCAAGACAACTAAAATTCACGTGGTTCAGACTGCAGATACGCGTTTTTTTTCTTAACACGTTTCACTCCATTAGAGCTTGTGGTCCACGCGCTGTAATTGCCATCGACATGTAATGTAAGTATAGGTATGATTCCAGAAATGTCCCTGACAATCACATATATTAATTTTTAAATTTAAAACCACTTCATTAAAAAAGGGGTAAAAATCATTTTAATCCCTCTAGTTTATCCTATTATACGTTCTAGTCCCCTTATTTCAGTATTGGCCATACAGGTCCTCATAGTTTAAGTTTATGGTTAGTTAGGTCCCTTCCGTCCAATTCCGTTAGGATTTTTAAAAATTTCGTCAATGGTCGGAGGGTAAAATGGTAAAGATGTCTTCGTGTTTCTATAAGGTTTTTGACTAAAGGGTAAATTGGTAACTTAGGTAATTAATGGTATATTAATAATTGAAAAATCAAAAAACAATTAATAATAATTTAAATAAAATAATAAAAACAATTAAAAAAATTTAAAACTAAAAACTAAATACACTCTCTCCCCAAACAACTTTCTCTCTCCCCAATTCAACTTAGACTCTGTGTGTCTCTTTTGTTTCCAACTCAGAGTCTCCCTCTCTCTTTTCTTCCCCGTTTACGACAATTGGTTTGTGGTGGTGGTGTAGTTCGGTTTTAGGTTCTTGTGGTGGTGATGATGTTTGGGTCTGGTGGATATGATGACGATTTCGGTGGTGGTGGTGGTTTGATATTCTGAATGATGGTGGTTTGGGTTCAATTTTCGGCTAGGACTTTTGGGGTTTTTTAATTGAAATTTGTGGTTTTATTTTTTTGGTTTTGATTGAAATTTCTGGGTTTAGAATTTTGTGGAGGGAGAGTGGCTGGGTTTGGGTAGTGGTCGATTCACGGGGGTGGTGATGGCTTGTTAAATCTGAGATTTGTAGATGAATTGAGTTTGTTTAATTCAGGCTTGTTGAATCTGATGGTGATGTTGAATCCAATTTTTTTTAATTGGAAAAAGTGACATTTTTTTATTTAATTTTGTCTGGACATCTCTCTAGATCTCAACAAAACTTTTTTTTTATGAGATTTGGAAAGATTTCCATATCTCTTCAACGGATTTTATTTATTTTATTTATTTTATTTATGATTTCCATATTTCTTCAAGTCTAGAAAAACTCCCAGATTGCTTCAAATTTGGAAAAAACTTTTCAAGAGAAAAGTTGCTTGAAATAGGATTTTCAATTTTGAATCTAGGTTAGGTGTTGTTTGGATATGGGTTAGGTCTTGTTTGAATATAGGTTAGATGTTGTTCAAATGTGATTTACAGTAAGCTAACCATTGAGTTGTGATGAAGAAGAAGGTTGGCGTTCATGATGTTAGATTTGATGATCTGGGTTGGTGTTCAAAGTTTAATTTTTTTTTTTGTTAATTGGATTTGTTAGAGATCCATATTGGATCTCCACCGTCCATCTCATGGAGATCCGATCTGGATCACCAACAAATCCAATTTTTATTTTTTTTTCCTCAATTTTTTTTTTATTTGGTGGTCCAGACCGTCCATCTATGACGGTGGAGATCCACCAAATCTATTTTAAAATTTTAATTTTTGTTATTTTTAATAATTTAAATATTTATAAGAAGGGTAAAATAGTATTTTCACTGAAGGTCACGCTTTAAGGGGCATTAATGTCATTTTGTCCTCTGATTATGTCAGAAGGTTTGTTTTAACAGAAACCGTAACAGAAGGATTTAATGGGTCAATACTGAAACTAGGAGGACCATAACGTATAATAGGTCAAACTAGAGGGACTTTTTTCATTTTTCCCTTAAAAATGAAAATAAAATCAAGTGAGGTTTGCAAAAATCCTTTATTTCGAATTTTGTTAAAAACCCCCTTACTATACCAAAATCACATTATACTTTCAAAATTTAATTACTCACCCCTTTAATTGTGTACAAACTCCTTAACCCAAAAAAACTAAATTCAGAATAAGATGATTGGTGTGGTCGATAGACATAACTAGATGATATCCATACATCTCACTGAATATTGAGGTTCGAATCCCCTTTCTCAATTTTTTTTTAAGAAGAAGAAGACTTATTTCGATCATACAAATAGGCATATAATATATGTATATTTATAACATGCTAATACACATCACCATACTTTTACCATATAAGCAACATAACTTAAATCATAATAATACACATAGTAAAAGTGTAATGGTGAGTATTAGTATGCTATAAATATACCTATATTTTGTGGCTACTAGAGCATCTTTAATGATATAAGCAATTTTGTATACCTTTAATGATATAATCAAATTTGAATCCTCAAAAGTTGTCACCTCAGCGTTTAAGGATTGTTTTTAAGGATTGCTTTTAAGGATTGCTAAAATTGATGATTGTGTAGTTTACAATGATACACTTTATCTAAATCAAAAATCTATTATATTCAAAACTATATTCTCAGTTAAATCTCAGTTAATAAATATTTGAGTAATGTTAGGCTTCCCAAATGGTGTTGGCTCGTGAGGTGTCAACATCTTATAAATCATGAGATTATACAGTGAGTTACGTGATGTTGACACCTTACGCACCAACACTATTTAAAAAGAAATTTGAAAAAATATTTTGGAAGACTAACATTACTCTAAATATTTTATCCTAAAACAGGGACGTAACCAGGATGGCTAGATTTTTTTTTTTACATAACATCGACATCACCTAGTTACGAGGACATAGTGAGACATCCTCGTCAAATGTATATTTTAAATAAATACGTTACCAAATTTTATTGTATTTTGAAAAAGTAAAAACAAATTATAAGATAAACATAAAATGCAAATACGAACACAAATTAAATTATTATATTAGTTTGATTCATTTGAAATATACTAATACAACGTTACGAGAAATTTATTTAACAATATCATTAGTTTGAAAATTTAAAATTGGATTATTCCTAAAATCTCATTAACTATATTTAACAATAACCCTAAAATTTTAAAACAAAATAAAATATTTAAAACCATAATATATTAATATATTCACCCAAACATATATAATTTGAAGACTAATTGTTGATGTTGAGAAAAATATTAGGCCAAATTTAGAGATTTGGGATAAATAATTGTTATTAAAGAAAGAAAAAAAAAGAAAAAAAAATAATTTTTCTACTTTTAATAGAAAATAAAATTAATTGTTTAATTATTTTTTTTGCTTAATATTTTTTTGAATGGCCCACCTTAGCCCTCACACAGGTACTTCCCTATCCTAGAAGCAACCATTGATTGTTGTTATAGAATTTTAATAAAATTTTCCTTCAATTTATCATTAGCCAAATATGGTATAAAAAAATAAACTATAAAAGACAATTGAAGGTATATGATATGAATATTGATCCATTCGTAATAAGGAGACGAATTTTATCTGAGTGAGATTTTTAGGGTCGAAACAATGATGGGATACATAGGCAATCAAAGAAAAAAAAGGGAAAAAAATCTACAGATAAGAGAGAAAGAATAAAATTACAACCGTAATTATTTTGGGTTAAGTTTGTATTTGATAATTGAAAGTCAATCTTCAATTTTGATTTTTGAAGAGACAATTTAATTATTGAGTAAAGTTATTGTTGAATTATAATAACTCTATTTGATGTTGTTTTTAGGATAAATAACTCAATCTTCAATTTTGATTTTTGAAGAGACAATTTAATTATTGAGTAAAGTTATTGTTGAATTATAATAACTCTATTTTGATTATTTTTCTATTTTTGAGGATACCGTTAAAATGCTCCAAGAGAAAAATCGTATCTAATAAATATTTTGATAGCGTTTGACCAAATTGGGGATTGCTATGGTAATTTCGTAATGAATAATCATTTTAATACTTAGACCGAGTTGGAGACAGTATTGGTAAATTTTTAAAAAATAAAATAATAATTAATGTAGGACGGTTTCTTTTAAAAAGAGTAAAGTCTGAGGGGGGTTTTGTAAATCTCCCTAACATTAGTTTGAAGAAGCTTTACAACGTAACAAACCACACTAAAACCCGAAAGTCTTGGTCTTGTTGAAAACCAAAATCAAAATCCTCATCTGTTCTTCCTGGAAACAAAAACCCTAATGGCTGATACTACAACAGGCGCAAATCTCTCCAATGACTATGATCCCCTCCCGATTCCTCCCATGGATCCACTGTTCTTGTCCACATCCACATCAGATGATCTGGGCTTTGACTTTGATGATAATTGCGATTTCGAGTTGACCTTCGACGATCTCGATAACCTCTATTTCCCCTCCGAATCGGAAGCCTTTCTCCTCCCATCAGAGACCGTAATTGCTTCGCCGGAGTCCGGTGCTTCTGGGATTTCCGGTAATCACACCCTGTTAGATGTTGACACTTATCTGAATTGTTCTGGTTCGCCGCACAACTCTAATTGCAGTTCGAATTCGAATTCTAATGGTGCCGATTGCGATCGTGAGTTTTCTGGTGTGCCCTCTGACAATTGCGGGTCTGGTGTTTTATCGGCTCCGTCTCCGGATTCGGGTAATTTCGTTGTTGATCAGAAAATCAAGGTGGAGTGCGTCGTCTCGAAGAGGAAAAAAGACGCGGAAGATACAATCAGCGAATCGAGAAGTAGTAAATACCGTAAATCCTCGCTGGTCGATGAAAATGAGAATGATAATAACAGTGAAGAGGACGGGAAGAGAAAGGCGAGGCTGATGCGTAACCGAGAGAGCGCCCAGTTGTCGAGGCAGAGAAAGAAGCATTATGTGGAGGAATTAGAGGACAAAGTGAGAGCTATGCATTCTACAATTGCTGATTTGAATGGTAAAATCTCTTATTTTATGGCTGAGAATGTAAGTCTTCGGCAACAATTGAGTGGGGGCGGCAATGCAATGCCGCAGCCACCACCGCCGCCACCGCATATGGGGATGTACTCTCATCCCCACATGGCCCCGGTTCCATACCCGTGGATGCCTTGTGCTACACCCTACATGGTGAAAGCTCAAGGTTCTCAGGTTCCATTGGTTCCTATTCCTAGGTTGAAGCCTCAACAGACAGTGTCATCTTCTAAGCCGAAAAAGAGTGACACTAGTAATACTAAAACTAAAACTAAGAAGGTTGCCAGTGTTAGTTTTCTGGGTCTGTTTATTTTTATGCTGTTGTTTGGTGGATTGCTGCCTTTTATGAATGATAAGTATGGAAGTGTGGGGGATGCTGTATCGAGTGGTTACTTCAATAATCGGTTCTATGATCAACACAGAGGGAGGGTGTTGGCCGTTAATGGTCACTTAAATGAAACTCATGGTATGGGATTCGGTACCTCTAATGGGAAAATTGGTATTAGTGATAAAATACATTGTGAGAGAGATATTGGGAATACAGAAAGAGGGTCACAGTCTTCACCTGGTGCAGATGAGTTTGTTCGTATGGTTAATGCGAGTGAACCACTCGTTGCCTCTTTGTATGTGCCCAGAAATGATAAACTTGTAAAGATTGATGGCAACCTCATAATTCACTCTGTTATGGCTAGTGAGAAAGCTACTGCATCTCGTGAAGCTCCTCAATCGAATAATAATAACAATAGGGAGACCGGTTTGGCCATCCCTAAAGACTTAACTCCAGCTTTGGCTATTCCTGATGTCAGAACAAACAGTGAGAGGCACTCTCACTTGTACAGAAATCCTACAGAAAGACCGAAGGCTCTTTCTTCTGGTTATGCTGATGCCTTGAAGGACCACATGAAGTCAACTACGGCTGATGGTAAGCTGCAGCAGTGGTTCCGTGAAGGTCTTGCAGGTAGTTATTGTTATGACACTTCCTCATTTTATTCAAAATTCTTAATGTTTTTTTATCTCAAGTGTTTCTGTTTAGTTGGTGTGCTCTCTGCCTGAAAAAAACTTGTTGACATAAATCTGAAATTATTTAACTTATCTAGTATATTTGTTTGTGACAGATGGTAACAAAAAGAAGTATGTAAATTCTGGTTTGACTAGTGACTTGATAAAAATGATCATGAGAGTTGGATTATCGTTTTTGGTCCACTGTGTCACTATGATCCATTAGTATTCGAGTTCTTGATACTTTACTATGTTGAGTAAGGAGAACTGTTGTGTAATTATTCTGTTAGGACATTTGGTTTGTTTTCTGTTTTACCACGATGAATGATTTTCTTGTTCTTGTTTATGTCTGGAAACATGGAGATGTTTATTTAACCAATGCAATTAAGTGACCGCATTCAAAATGTACTGATATGGTACTTAGTAGAACATGCAAGTAAAATGTAAATTAACATAAACTAGGGACCAAACAAGCTCATATGCGAAACGTGAGTAAAAAAGTGACATTTTGCTATTACTATTTCTTTGGGACTAAATTAAAAATACCTTATTTTTCAGCATTTAAGTACAAATGGATCATACTGTATCATGGTTTCTGAGAGAAACAGGATTATCAAATTCAGACCATTTAGTAGATTATTCTTGCTTTTCTTATGTAGAATAATTTTCCAAGGTAATTATTTGTGGTTCTTAAAATATATATGTTGCTCTATATTGTTCTTTTAACGGTTTTATGCCAATGATGCGAGTTGGGCTTGATACATTACATTGTGGTCTTTAGAAATTTGTAGCTATTCTTTATTCATTATACTTGTATTTTATATGCACGCAGGGCCATTGCTGAGTTCTGGCACTTGCACTGAAGTGTTCCAATTTGATGTCTCTCCGGCTTCTGCAGCAGGGGCCATTATTCCTGCACCTTCAGTGGCTAATATATCTGTGGAGCACCGTAAGAATGTTACTCATGTTAACAAGGGGAGGAACAGAAGGATTCTCCACGGTCTTCCAGTTCCTTTCAATGTATCCGATCTAAATGTAGCCGGAGAACATGTGAAAAGAAATTCTCAGAATAACAGCTTTGAAGGTAACAAATCTGCTTCATCAATGGTTGTCTCTGTCCTGGTTGATCCTAGAGAGAGTGGTGATGGTGATGCTGATGGCATGATCACTCCAAAGTCACTTTCTCGGATTTTTGTTGTTGTGCTTTTTGATAGTGTTAAGTACGTCACCTACTCATGTGCGCTTCCGCGCTCTGGTCCTCATCTAGTGACTACTTAAAGGTTGGAATTAGGGATTGACTACTGTGTCCAGCACCAGGTCACAGCTGTGTACAAAAGAGAATAACTATCAGCTTTTAAACCTTTTTATTTATGCAACCAACTATTACTCTAGTGTTGTAATCTTGTAGCCTAGTACTTAATAGTCATAAACAGTTATAATCTTGTAGTTGAGTACTTACTAGTCAGAAACCTAGCATCTTTCCAACTTGATATGTTGTTGGGAGTTTTAATGTAATGCTTATACTTTAAAGTTAATAGCATATGACGATGAATTATCTTTCATGAGCAGGCATGTGAGAGCTAAAAATGCCTCAAATTTTGTTTGTAACCAGTTTACAGTTTAATATATAGAATTTTTGCCAGTTTTATGGGTATTTTTATTTATTGGGTCAATTTAAATTTGTGATTTAAAATTTGATTTCAACATCTCAACCACTCATATGTTGTTAATCCAATGATTGAGATTTGAATACATGTACAACTCTTAGATTGATAGCACATGAGTGGTTGAAATATTGAAAGTCAAAAGTTTTAAATTATAAATTTAAATTGATTTAGTTTTATTATTATTTCAGTTTTGACTTTAGGTTAATGGATAAATTAATAATTTAATATGTGGTCACTTTCGTTTTATAAATCTATAATTTGCTAAAAATTAAGTACATATAGGTTTTCTTGATTTCTTGTATGCAAAAGAAATAATTTAGCATCATCGATGCTTTGAGTGCTTTCAGACAACGTTGTATCATCATTAGGATTATACATTAAATAACTTGTGAAATTAATAATAAAATATTAATTTATATAAATTAATATCTCATTTAATTAATATATTTTATATGGTTTCAGTATTATTAATTTACAGAGGTTATAACGTATATATGAAATAAAGGAAAAGGAAAATTAGTGTTACTTTTGTGGAATTAAATCGGTTTTTAGTGACAAATAACAATTTAACTCCAAAATGCAACTGAATTTGGTATGATATAATTCTATCATGCATTTACTTGTGGCAAATTAAATTGTTAATATATTTGTTAATTATATTGAATATTTTAAATTATTTCTCTTAACAATTTGTTAGTTCCTTCTTTTGTAAAAGTGTTGGGTGTTGGATATTGTTTTAAAGTTTTCAGTAGATGACTATTGAATCTCAACCATTATGTTACCTCACTCACTAGCAAATTAAATTATCAGCCCTTTGTAGATTTTGTTTGTATTTAGTTTAAAGGTAAAATGTCATTCCAAAAACAGAAAACTTACATCAGACCACAAACATTATTGCAATTGCAATCTGCAAGCTGAAAGTTGCCACATATTTAAAAAGAAAATCCTTACCTAGGAATAAATAAACAGCAAACAGCTGTCCATGAACATGATACTTCATCTAATCTAATTTGCCAAAAACCAATTTTACAATCAAATTTAGAAAAATAAGTCTTTTTGTATACAATTAATAAGCTCATCTTTATTAGGAAATTTATAACTATTATTTAATATATTATTATTTAGTCTTTTATAATTAATTACTATCATACTTTTTACTTTTAAAAACTACGAAAAAAAAAAAGTTTCGTCAACGAAAATATAAGATTATTATCGAATTTCAAAGATAAATTGATCATCTTTTATCATTATAAAGATTACAAGAACCTAGTAAAATTGTGATTATGTTGAGTTAAGATTTTTAGTATATTTGTTTTTGCTCTATGCTCTCTTGCTTTTTTTTTTCCCACTATCTATTTATGAACTAACACTCTTCTTATATAGTACAAAATATTTTCTCTAATATTCTACTTGATGATGAATTCTTTAAAATCAAAGAACCCATTATTTTGTTTTAGTAAAATCAAGCTTTGTATTTCTATACATTGTAAATGAAAATTTTGTATTTTTTGCTACTTAATTCAAACAACCGAATATTGCTATTTAAAATTCCAATATTTAAGAGCCCATTATCCTTTTTGTCCTTTATATTTTGTGTGGCTCGCTTTGGTTCTTCTATGTGTCAAGGTTGTGATTGGCCTCATCATCAAGTACATAATCCTCATCCTCATAAATAAAAACTCCTAGAATTTGGTTTCTTCTCTATCTTGGATATCAGGTGGATAATCATCTATCTTTTAGCTAAGAAAAATCCAAGAAATTGGATATTGCAGCAATGGCCGATCAAGATTCCTGGCTAATATGGACATACGAGGAGTTTTTGCCACTAGCCTTGGTCTGTGTGAGTTTATGCAATCAAATTATAATGTTCATTTCTATAAAAGTCCTAGCACATAAGCATTTCTAGAAATAAGAATTTCAGGACCCAGAAATATCAGACTTGTTAAAACGATTGCCACTCATGGCTGTCTCACCCTCCTCACCTGGAATGTGATCCACAACATTTTTCTGCAATGCAACAGCTCTTCGGCATTTGTAGCAGCAGCGTTAAGCAGGGATACAATTTTCTCCTCCATTTGATCACACTTCTACGGCATCAACCTTCCAACTTTTTTTCCCGTGGGAATATTGGATTATGGTCATTAGGTTTCATCTTTCTGAAAACCCTATGGACAATAAAGCACCAGTCCTTTAGGAAAATAAGAACGTTTAGTTATGGTTCAACTCCACATTAGGACTCTGGTCTCCTGGATGCATCATTACTAGACTCCTTCTCACCTTCTTGAGAATAAGTTTTACAGGTTCTCTGTATCTTCTTTACACTTTCAACATTATCCTTCTCTCCTTTTTTCTCCATACAAGTTATGACCCAGTGGAATATTTCATCTCCGATGACTATCTTCGAAGCTTGCATTTCGCTCAAAACCTTAAAAATCCAATCTGTCCTTGAAACTCTACAAAGCTCTTTGATAAATATTGAATAGGATTTCCAAGTGGGCCTGATGCCAATATCCTCCATACTCTTGAATACTTTCCATGCTTTTGATATATCGTTTTGGCGAACATGACCTGCAGACATAGCTGTGATTGCCACACTATCTGGCTGGATTCTTCTTTGCAACATCTCATAATACATCTCGCAGCCTTTCTGAAACTCTTTGAACTTGAACAAGTGTTGCATTAGCTCCGTATAGGTCGAAGCCATTGGCAAATATCCAGCTTCTTTCATTCTTTGAAACATAACGAGTGCCTTTAAAAGATCGTTTTTTCTCAAGTACCCATTGATAATGATCCCATAAACCTTCCCATTTACCAAATCTCTTCTATTCATAATGTCAACAATCTCCAAAGCATCCTCAATCCTACCAGCCTTACATAATCCTTTCACCAAAGTCTCAAAATAATTGACTTCGATTGGTATCTCTTTATTCTTGAGGTCTTGCGTCAATGCTAATGCTTCCCTAATCCTCCCAGCAACACAAAAACTCTTCAACATACAACTATAAACATCATACTCGGGAATCTGAGCGATCTTTGTCATATCATCAACAATGGAATGAACATCATCAAAATTTCCCAGTCTTGCTACATAATTCAGTACCATCCTGTACAAATTCAAATCAAGTGCCATTTCTTTCTGTGACATCTCTTTATAAAATTCGAATGCAATGTCGCCATTTCCAGCATTAAAAAGCAATCGTACCATTAATCTGTAAGCCACTACATCAGGTTCAAAACCACATTTCTTCATCTTGTCAAATACCTTAAAGGCTTTAGCTATCAACTTTGCTTTCCCATATTGCGAAACAAGAATTGTCCATGTCTTGATATCTTTTTCACACAAGTTTATCTCCATATCTCTCTCCAACTCCTCCATAAACCCAAAATCTCGCAATTCCCCGGCAATGCAAAACATGGTATTGTAAATCACTGTAGTATGATAAAACTCTTGTCTTAGCTTCACCCAATTGAAGAACCTTAATGCCGAATGTGGCACTTTAAAGCATCTTTTCAACACCTTCTCTACAACCTTAGGCTCAAACAGAAAACCAGAATTCTCTAACCTCTCTTCCATCGAAACAACACCTTTTTCTGCTCTAACAATCTCTGTAATTTGATGAACTACTGGGCTAATATCAGGTTCATCTTTCGAGACATTTGTACGAACAGGTTGTGGGCAAGAACGAAGTGCTTCTCCGACTAGAGGGGTTTTCGGGTGGGATTCATCGGATATTGTAAACCCAGATGGGATTTTATCTGGGGTTGCATTATCAACGCTCAAAATGTTGGTGATGTCGCTAAAAAGCGAAGCAATGCAACTGGTTTGGGAGTTGAGAGGGGGTTTGTTGGTTTTCTTGGTTTGGAGAGGTTTAGATGATTTGGAGAAGCCGGAGAGATGAGAAATCTTGAGTCCGGAGAGTTTGGAATTTGAACACAAAGACTGAAGTCTGGTTAAGTATCTCATTGATTGTGGCTTCTAAAGCCTGCTCTTGTATGAATTGATACCAAAGGAGATGATGCCTCCCCAAACGAACTTTTTATATATATATATATATATATATCGTAAGAAATAATCAAAAAGTTTATAGAGTTGGAACATTTCCAACGTTGTGTAAAATAATTGTGCACTGCTAAATGCTATGTTTTGTCAAATTTATTATATGTTATTTTTTGTGTTAAATTTTGGTACAAAGAATAGTGTATGTCAAATTTGACACAACAATAAATATTTATTTTTTAAATATTTAAATTAATTTAAATTTAATGTACATTAATGTTATTTCAACCAAAATTTATTAGATATACAACCATTCTTCATAAATCAAATATTTTTCCAATTTCGTCTTTACTTTTTTTTTTTTCAATTCCAAAAAGAAGACAATAAATATATTAATGGTAGTTATTGATTTTTATAATTTTAATTAATAAAATAATAGAAATAGCATTTTAAATACTATTGTGCATTGGAGCACGATGCTAAATTGTTGTCCCAAATATAGCATTTTACACTTTTTTATGCTAAATTTAGCATTGACAATAACACGTAAACTGGAGATGGTCTTATTGTTTTTATTGATTACAGTTAGCATCTTTAACCTTGAACTTCCAAATATGCCATCATTTTTGTTTTATTTGACCCAATTTTTCCCACCCAATATTTAATTTATCAGTAGCCTTTACCTCCAAATATTTTGAATTACTTATTTCTCATGCTCTCTCTCTCTATTCTCCGATTTGGGTTATTGCTCTCTCTAGAACCAATTTGGGTCTTCATCTATGTCTCCCTAAAATCTATTGTGCAAACCAATTTGCGTGTTCTCTCTCTCTCAAAACCGATTTGTTTCTTCTCTCTCTAAACCGATTCTGCAAATCGTCTCTGCAACTCTTGGGTCTTCATCTCTACATTTTGGGTCGTTGTCTCTACAACTCGTCTCAACATTCCGTCTCTCTTAATTGATTTCAGTCACCACATTCTTGAAGGTAGATCCATATCTGAAACCTAACATTCAGTTACTTGTTGAAGTAGTTAAAGATATGTATCACTTCCCTACTTGTTTTTTAGAATGAACAAATTTAATTTGAAGAAAAAGAGGATGTTTTCGGTTTTGAGTGAAACCCATGTACTGTCAGTTTTTGTTCCCAAGTTACATGCCAGACTATTTTTATGTTACATGCCAGTTCAATTTAATGTTACATGTCAGTTCAATTTAATGTTTCATGTTAGTTTATTTCTAAGTATGATGTGTTTCTGTAATTTCGATTTAGAGTGAAACTCAGGCATTGTAAGTTTTTGTACCCAAGTTACATGACAGTATTTTTTAAAGTTGCATGCATGTTTATTTTTTGTACCCAAGTTTCATGCTAGGTTATTTATGAAGTTACATGCTAGGGAATTTGTGAAGTTACATGCTAGGGGATTTGTGAAGTTACATTCCATCCAAGTCCTATTTTGTTACATGTTAGTTCATTTTAAAGTTACATATCAGATACTTTAAATGTCAATTACTTTACTTGTAGGAATATGGATACAACGAAAATGGTCATCCATCACGGTGTAAGTTGGGTGGACAATTGTTACGAGGGTGGTATGACAAAGTGGGTCGATGTTCCTGGAGGTGTGAGTTATGATGCATTGGTGAAGTTGGTAGATGATGTTGCCAAAGTTGATGTTGCTAGGTACAACTTACATTTATGGTCATTGGCCTATACAATTAAGGGTACTACTCGTCCGAGAATTGAGAATGATAATGACGTGTCATGTATGATGAATGTAAATATGCCATTACTCGAGGTTTTTGTCTCTTTTTATACACAGGAAACAACAGATTGTGTGAAAGATGACAACCTAGTACAATCAACGTTTCTTGACCAATGTAACCTACCTACTTCACAACCCGTGTATGGTGGGTTTCTTCCGCAAATGGCAACATGTGGGTCTATTCCAATTGTAGATCCAAGTATACGTAACGATGAAACCATTGATGATCAAGAGAACAGTCAGTGGTTGGACAACGATAGTAGTGATGATAGCTCGATACCCAAAGTTGACAGAGGTAGTGACAATGATGAAGATTGTCATCATGGAGTGGGTTCTGGTTCTAGCAGTGTTGGAGGACATGGATGTGATGGTCTATCGGGTTGTGCTACATTTAACGGTGTTTTCTTTCGAGAGGATGGTTTGGGTGACGATGTTGATCAAACTTCTGAACATGCTTCCCTGCGAGATTGGATTATTCCTAGATCCGAAAGGTATTCTTTCGAACCTATTAACACAGAGGAAGCATTTCATAAGATGACCGGTTATACAAGAGTAGAATATTTTAACGCAAGAAAGATTTTAAGTGAACGTTGAATATGTATGCTTTGAAGGAGCAATTTGAAGTTCGGATTAGAAGGTCTAGCAAGACACGTTATGAGGCTGGATGTAAGGATGGTGAATCCGAAAGTGTGGAGATGAATGACACAATTCACAGAAGTGTCCATTGGCACCATAATTTGTTGGTACAACCTATAATTTACCGAATCAATAATGATGTTTTAATTATTATATGTATGGGTGAAATACTTTTTTATGTACTGTAGACTTTATGAAATTCATATTGAATTTGACTGTTGAAAGACATTGATTCCAAATTACAATTCCAGTAGTATTACATGTTACATGTTACATGTCAGTTGAAAATAAAGTTACATGCTTGTTCAAAAATAATTTCATTCCAAAATTGAACTCCAGTATTGTTATATGTTACACGTTACATGCCTGTTCAAAAATAATTTCATTCCAATTTAGAACTCTAGTATTGTTACATGTTGCAAGTTACATATCAGTTCAAAATGAAGTTACATGTCTGTTCAAAAATAATTTCATTCCAATTTAGAACTTCAGTATTGTTAATGTTACAAGTTACATATCAGTTAAAAATAAAGTTACATATTAGTTGAAAATGAAGTTACCGATAACATTGATGACAGCTCGATACCCGACGTTGATAGGGGTAGTCACGACGAAGAAGATTGCAACCATGTATTAGCGATGACGTTTTAATTATTTATTGTATTAGCAATTTCATTTTGAAATGATATGAGAATTGAATTCCAGTAATGTTACATGTTAGAAGTTACATGTCAGTTGATACTGAAGTTACATGCTAGTTAAAAATGAAGTTACATGTCAGCATATTTAATCACCACATTTGGAATATTGATTTCATTCACAATTCCAGTAATATTACATGCTAGAAGTTACATGTCAGTTGATACTAAAGTTATATGCTAGTTAAAAATGAAGTTACATGCCTGCTCATTTAATCACTATAATTGGCAACTTCCATAGTGAAAGATGTAAATGGCAATCAATTATCAAGCCAACTTCCACAGTGAAAGATGTAAACGGCAAACATTTGAGCTTGTAAACAATATTAAAAGATGAAAATTCTTTGATTAAAATGATGAAAATCCAGTAAGTAAGTATATATACAATTTGATTGAAACCAAACACCACTAACTTTACTATTATTGATCTTAGTATCAAAAAATTAGATATAGAATACTTGGTGGACATTCTGTCCTTTAATTTGTTTACTATTGCTCTATCATCAGGTGCTTTATATATCCCATTGTTCATAATTTGTTTGTTACTACTCTATCATTCGGTGCTTTATATATCACATTGTTCATAACCTGCATATTCACCGAGTACTCTATTAATCAAGTACCGCCAAAAAAATCCGATATCCTAACTACTTCTACAAAAAAAAACACAATATTTAACAAAGCAAACGTGTAAAAATAATAGATTCTACAAAAAAAACATACAATGAACCCAAAATATCAATTCAAATTGTCCATCTTATACTAGTTAGATTAGATGGATAACACCTGAACAAGAAAGCAATAATTGTGACTCCATAATCTCTAACCCAACATAACTTGATTCAAAATTCAAATTCATTGCCCAAAAAAAAAAACCCAACAAGACATCAACAAGAACACCAATACCAACAAGAACAACAACTTATTAAACTTAGAGATGAGAGATTAATTGGTAGTAATAACATAGAAAAACAAATTAGTAAATAAGAGGAGACCTGTAAATCACCCAACAAACAAAAACACTAGAGACCAACTCAAACAAACAAAAATCACAAAAAAGTACACACCACATGAACTACACACTAAGTTAATTTTGTTTTCATTAAATTTCGGGTATCAAACCATGTAATAAGAATTTTAAATATTGGAAATTGTGAGATATGTCACCTTTTTTTTATGTGTGTTGCAGTGATGTCACCGCTTTAATAACTAAAGTTAATAGGCATCAATTATGGTGAACTACCCAAATTGCCCTTAAATAATCTATTTTTTAATCCCATTGTGTTTCTATCTACACTTTGAAAACGATAACTCCTCTCTCTCTAAAAAACTTGTCTCTCTCCAGATTCTGCAGAAGAAGATAACCTATATTTGTGATCTTCGTTTATATAATTTTATATATTTGTGGTTTGAAAATAATATTTAGTTAAATCGAGCATATTTGTAGATAAATCGAGTCTTTTTTTAATATGATCGAGCTTATTTTTGAAATAATGAAAGAATTGAGTATTTGTCAAAGGATGAAGAAATTTTCAAAGGATCGAGATTTTTTTCAAATGATCGAGAATATTTGTCAAATGATCGAGAATTTTTTTCAAAGGTTCGAGAATATTTTTCAAGGGATCGAGATTTTTTTTCAAAGGATCGAGATTTTTTTTTCAAGGGATCAAGATTTTTTTTCAAAAGATCGAGAATATTTTTCAAAGGATCGAGATATTTTTTCAAATGATCGAGATATTTTTTTTCAAAGGATCGAGAAGATTTTTCAAAGGATCGAGAAGATTTTTCAAAGGATCGAGATTTTTTTTTCAAAGGATCGAGAAGATTTTTCAAAGGATCGAGAAGATTTTTCAAAGGATCGAGATTTTTTTCAAAGGATCGAGAATATTTGTCAAATGATCGAGAATTGTTTTTAAAGAATCGAGTAAATTTTTCAAAGGATCGAGAATTTTTTCAAAGGATCGATAATTTTTTCAAGATCGAATCGAGAATGTTTTTCAAAGGATCGAGAATATTTTATCAAAAGATCGAGAATTTTTATCAAATGATCGAGATATTTTTCAAAGTATCGAATCGAGAATATTTTCCAAAAGATCGAGAATATTTTTCAAAGGATCGAGATTTTTTTTCAAAGGATCGATAGTTTTTTCAAAGGATCGATAGTTTTTTCAAAGGATCGAGAATATTTTTCAAAGGATCGAGATTTTTTTTCAAAGGATCTAGATTTTTTTTTCAAAGGATCTAGATTTTTTTCAAAGGATCGAAAATATTTTTCAAAGGATAGAGAATATTTTTCAAAGGATCGAGATATTTTTTTTCAAAGGATCGAGATTTTTTTTCAAAGGATCGAGAATATTTGTCAAATGATCGAGAATTTTTTTTAAAGAATCGAGTAAATTTTTCAAAGGATCGAGAATTTTTTCAAGATCGAATCGAGAATATATTTCAAAGGATCGAATCGAGAATATTTTTCAAAGGATCGAGATTTTTTATCAAAGGATCGAGATTTTTTTTCAAAGGATCGAGAATATTTTATAAAACATCTAGAATTTTTATCAAATGATCGAGAAGATTTTTCAAAGGATCGATATATTTTTCAAAGTATCGAATCGAGAATATTTTTCAAAGGATGGAGAATATTTTTCAAAGGATCGAGATTTTTTTTTCAAAGGATCGAGATTTTTTTCAAAGGATCGAGATTTTTTTCAAAGGATCGAGAATATTTTTCAAAGGATCGAGAATATTTTTCAAAAGATCGAGATTTTTTTCAAAGTATCGAATCGAGATTTTTTTTCAAAGGATCGAGATTTTTTTTCAAAGGATCGAGATTTTTTTTCAAATGATCAAGATTTTTTTCAAAGGATCTAGAATTTTTTTCAAAGGATAGAGATTTTTTTTTTCAAAGGATAGAGATTTTTTTTTTCAAAGGATAGAGATTTTTTTCAAAGGATCGAGATTTTTTTTCAAAAGATTGAGATTTTTTTTTCAAAGGATCGAGATTTTTTTTTCAAAGGATCGAGATTTTTTTCAAAGGATCGAGAATATTTGTCAAATGATCGATATTTTTTTTTAAAGGATCGAGATTTTTTTTCAAAGAATCGAGAATATTTTATCAAAGGATCGAGAATTTTTATCAAATGATCGAGAATATTTTTCAAAAGATCGAGACATTTTTCAAAGTATCGAATCGAGAATATTTTTCAAAAGATCGAGAATATTTTTCAAAGGATCGAGAATTTTTTTCAAAGGATCGAGATTTTTTTTCAAAGGATCGAGATTTTTTTCAAAGGATCGAGATTTTTTTTCAAAGGATCTAGATTTTTTTTTTGAAAGGATCAAGATTTTTTTCAAAGGATCGATAATATTTTTCAAAGGATCGAGATATTTTTTCAAAGGATCGAGATATTTTTTTTCAAAGGATCGAGAAGATTTTTCAAAGGATCGAGATTTTTTTTCAAAGGATCGAGAAGATTTTTCAAAGGATCGAGATTTTTTTCAAAGGATCGAGAATATTTGTCATATGATCGAGATTTGTTTTTAAAGAATTGAGTAAATTTTTCAAAGGATCGAGAATTTTTTCAAGATCGAATCGAGAATATATTTCAAATGATCGAATCGAGAATATTTTTCAAAGGATCGAGATTTTTTTTCAAAGGATCGAGAATATTTTATAAAACATCTAGAATTTTTATCAAAGGATCGAGATTTTTTTCAAAGTATCGAATCGAGAATATTTTTCAAAGGATCGAGATTTTTTTTCAAATGATCAAGATTATTTTCAAAGGATAGAGAATTTTTTTCAAAGGATAGAGAATTTTTTTTCAAAGGATCGAGATTTGTTTCAAAGGATCGAGAATATTTTTCAAAGTATCGAGATTTTTTTTCAAAGGATCGAGAATATTTTATAAAACATCTAGAATTTTTATCAAAGGATCGAGAATATTTTTCAAAGGATCGAGATTTTTTTCAAAGGATCGAGATTTTTTTCAAAGTATCGAATTGAGAATATTTTTCAAAGGATCGAGATTTTTTTTCAAATGATCAAGATTATTTTCAAAGGATAGAGAATATTTTTCAAAGGATAGAGAATTTTTTTTTCAAAGGATCGAGATTTTTTTCAAAAGATCTAGAATATTTTTCAAAGGATCGAGATTTTTTTTTCAAAAGATCGAGAAGATTTTTCAAAGGATCGAGATTTTTTTCAAAGGATCGAGAATATTTGTCAAATGATCGAGAATTTTTTTTAAAAGATCGAGAAAATTTTTCAAAGGATCGAGAATTTTTTCAAAGGATCGAGATTTTTTTTCAAAGGCTCGAGAATATTTTACCAAAGGATCGATAATTTTTATCAAATGATCGAGAAGATTTTTCAAAGGATCGAGATATTTTTCAAAGTATCGAATCGAGAATATTTTTCAAAAGATCGAGAATATTTTTTAAAGGATCAAGATTTTTTTTCAAAGGATCGTTATTTTTTTTTAAAGGATC
Source organism: Dipteronia dyeriana (assembly GCA_032871835.1). Classification (NCBI taxonomy): domain Eukaryota; kingdom Viridiplantae; phylum Streptophyta; class Magnoliopsida; order Sapindales; family Sapindaceae; genus Dipteronia; species Dipteronia dyeriana. Next base: position 31,595,446 of record CM065298.1, read on the forward strand.
GAGAATATTTTTCAAAGGATCGAGATTTTTTTTTCAAAGGATCAAGATTTTTTTCAAAGGATCGATAATATTTTTCAAAGGATCGAGAAGATTTTTTAAAAGATTGAGATTTTTTTTCAAAGGATCGAGAAGATTTTTCAAAGGTCGAGAATATTTGTCAAATGATCGATAGTTTTTTTTAAAGAATCGAGTAAATTTTTCAAAGGATCGATAATTTTTTCATGATCGAATCGAGAATATATTTCAAAGGATCGAATCGAGAATATTTTTAAAAGGATCGAGATTTTTTTTCAAAGGATCGAGAATATTTTATAAAACATCTAGAATTTTTATCAAATGATCGAGAAGATTTTTCAAAGGATCGAGATATTTTTCAAAGTATCGAATCGAGAATATTTTTCAAAGGATCGAGAATTTTTTTTAAAGGATCGAGATTTTTTTTTCAAAGGATCGAGATTTTTTTTCAAAGGATTGAGAATATTTTTCAAAGGATCGAGATTTTTTTTTCAAAGGATCGAGATTTTTTTCAAAGGATCGAGAATATTTTTCAAAGGATGGAGGTTTTTTTTCAAATGATCGAGAATATTTTTCAAAGGATAGAGATTTTTTTTCAAAGGATCAAGATTTTTTTTTCAAAAGATCGAGATTTTTTTTTCAAAGGATCGAGATTTTTTTTCAAAGGATCGAGATATTTTTTCAAAGGATTGAGATTGTTTTTCAAAGGATCGAGATTTTTTTTCAAAGGATCGAGATTTTTTTTTCAAAGGATCGAGATTTTTTTTTCAAAGGATCGAGATTTTTTTTTCAAAGGATCGAGATTTTTTTCAAAGGATCGAGATTTTTTTCAAAGGATCGAGATTTTTTTCAAAGGATCGAGATTTTTTTCAAAGGATCGAGAATATTTTTCAAAGGATCAAGATTTTTTTTTCAATGAATCGCGATTATTTTTCAAGGATCGAGATTTTTTTTCAAAAGTTCAAGATTTTTTTTTCAAAGGATCGAGAATATTTTTCAAATGATCCATAATATTTTTAAAAAATCGAGAATATTTTTCAAAGGATCGAGATTTTTTTTTAAAGGATCGAGATTTTTTTTCAAAGGATCGAGATATTTTTCAAAGGATCGAGAATATTTTTCAGAGGATCGATATTTTTTTTTCAAAGGATCGAGAATATTTTTCAAAGCATGGAGATTATTTTTCAAAGGATCTAGATATTTTTTCAAAGGATCGAGAATATTTTTCAAAGGATCGAGATTTTTTTTTCAAAGTATCGAGATTTTTTTTTCAAAGGATCGAGATTTTTTCCAAAGGATCGAGATTTTTTTCAAAGGATCGAGATTTTTTTCAAAGGATCGAGATTTTTTTCAAATGATCGAGAATATTTTTTAAAGGATCGAGATTGTTTTTCAAAGGATCGAGATTTTTTTTTCAAAGAATCGCGATTATTTTTCAAGGATCGAGATTTTTTTTCAAAGGTTCAAGATTTTTTTTTCAAAAGATCGAGAATATTTTTTAAAGGATCGAGTATATTTTTCAAAGGATCCAGAATGTTTTCCAAGGATCGAGAATATTTTTCTAAGGATCGAGATTTTTTTTCAAAGGATCGAGATTTTTTTTCAAAGGAATGAGATTTTTTTTTCAAAGGATCGATATATTTTTCAAAGGATTGAGAATATTTTTTAATGGATCGCGAATATTTTTCAAAGGATCGATACTTTTTTTTCAAAGGATCGAGAATATTTTTCAAAGCATGAAGATTTTTTTTCAAAGGATGAAGATTTGTTTTTCAAAAGATCGAGAATATTTTTCAAAGGATCGAGAATATTTATCAAAGGATCGAGATTTTTTTTAAAGGATCGAGATTTTTTTTAAAGAATCGAGAATATTTTTCAAAGGATCGAGAATATTTTTCAAAGAATCTAGATTTTTTTTCAAAGGATTGAGTTTTTTTTTCAAAGGATCGAGATTTTTTTTTCAAAGGATCGAGATTTTTTTCAAAGGATCGAGAATATTTTTCAAAGGATCGAGAATATTTCTTAAATGATCGAGTTTTTTTTTTCAAAGATCAAGAATATTTTTCAAAGAATCGATAATATTTTTCAAAGGATCGAGAATATTTTTCAAAGGATCGAGAATTTTTTTCAAAGTATCGAATTGATAATATTTTTTAAAGGATCGAGATTTTTTTTCAAAGGATCGAGAATATTTTTCAAAGGATCGAGATTTTTTTTCAGAGGATCGAGATTCTTTTTTCAAAGGATCGAGATTTTTTTCAATGGATCGAGATTATTTTTCAAAGGATCGATATTATTTTCAAATCATCGAGAATATTTTTCAAAAGATCGAGATTTTTTTTCTAAGGATCAATATTTTTTTTTCAAAGGATCGAGATTTTTTTCAAAGGATCGGTAATATTTTTCAAAGGATTGAGATTGTTTTTCCAATGATCGAGATTTTTTTTCAAAGAATCGCGAATATTTTTCAAGGATCAAGATTTTTTTTCAAAGGTTCAAGATTTTTTTTTCAAGGGATCGAGAATATTTTTTAAAGGATCAAGAATATTTTTCAAAGGATCCAGAATATTTTTAAAGAATCGAGATTTTTTTTCAAAGGATCAAGAATATTTTTCAAAGGATCGAGATTTTTTTTCAAAGGATCGAGATTTTTTTTCAAAGGATCGAGATTTTTTTTTCAAAGGATCGAGATTTTTTTTTCAAAGGATCGAGAATAATTTTCAAAGGATCGATATTTTTTTTTCAAAGGATCGAGATTTTCTTTCAAATGATCGAGGTTTTTTTTTCAAAGGATCGAGGTTTTTTTTCAAAAGATCGAGAATATTTTTCAAAGGATCGAGATTTTTTTCAAAGGATCCAGAATTGATACGAACACATGCCTTACATGTGCTCCAAAACCTAGTACTATAAAAATTGCCTCTTTTCCCTAGACAAATTATCATATTTATTTTATTCTATTCATTTTATTCGTTTCACATATGTTCTCTCTCTATCTCTTTCATATATATATATATATATATATATATATATATATATAACTATTACATTTATTTAGAGTTTTTTTTAAAAGATGGGAACAAACTCGAACATACAACTTCGTGGAGAATGTGTCAGAGGATTTATCACCAGATCAACCTCATTTCGTCATATATATTTTTATTTATAAGTACAATAATGTCTATCGTTATTATATACGGTTCGATTTATATATTTATTTATTGCATTTCTTTTATTTATTTCACTCATTTCATCTTTCTCTCATACTATATAAGGTTCGATTTATATATTTATTTATTGCATTTCTTCTATTTATTCCACTCATTATATCTTTCTCTCCCTCTCCCTCTCTTGATCTTTTTATATTTAGTTATTGCATTATTTCTATTCAATTCACTCATTTCATCTCTCTTTATTTCTTATAATCTTCATCTTATTACATTTTTTCTATTCATTTCAACTCAGTTCATCTCCTCTTCATCTCTCTTGAATTCTTTCTCAATAAATGATAAATCATTCATTCTATATTTCTGTTTAAATTCATCTTATATATATATTATATTTTCTAGATCATTTTATTGGTTATAAGTTCCTCGGTGTTTAATTGACTTACTTCGTTGACAACCACATTTGGGGATCAATATGTAGGGTAGTTTAGGGCTTCATTGTTCGTGACCAAGCTCAAGCATCAAAGGTAAAATGACTTGCTTAACTTTCATTGAAGAGGTATTAGTGCACACACACACTCATGTATTTTCCTTTACTTATCTTGCATGCATGCTTATTTGCCATATTGTGTGCCTTGTGTGTCTTAATTCTTGTTTGAGTGTTGAATGCATTTTTTGTGCCTTAAAAAGATGATTTTTCCCTCTGGTCTGCGGTTTAGACCGCTCTCTGTGCAGTGCCTACGCCACGGTCTACACAGCGGTGTTTACCAGAGGCTGCACGCTGTGGCTACCGCGGCCTGTGCTTGTTGCATGCACCACGATCTTCCAAGCGGAGTTTCACAGGCGTTGCATGTTATCCAGACCGCGGTCTATGCACTTGTAGGCACAGCGGCCTACAAAGTGGTGTTGTCCAGGCGATGCACCGCTCTCTGTGTTACTGTCTGGAAACTTACCTGTACCGCGGTACAATCAGCCGGTCCTGACGAGATTTGGTTTCCTTTCGTCTAAAACGACGTCACTTTGTGTAGGGCACCACACACACACACACACACATACACACACACACACACACACACACACACACACACATATATATATATATGTGTGTGTGTGTGTGTGGGTGTGTGTGTGTGTATGTGTGTTCTCTTCTCTTCTCTTCTCTTCTCTTTGGTTTTTCAAGAGTCCAAGAAGCTATTTTTATGTGATCTAGTTTTTCTAGAGAGAGATGGACTCTCAAACACTCATTTTTACTTAACCCAATTTCATCTCATGATCATCTAGCTTCATTCTAGGATCATCTAAGCATGGAGCATCATCTTTTTCTTGACTAGGTAATTTCTACATGCTCTAGACTTTATAGTTTCATTACTAAGACATGTATACCTAGGGTTTTAGTCTCTATTTCATATTAAGTGCTTGCTTGTATGTTTAATTGCTTTTATGACATGCCTGTGTATTGACTGTTGGTTGAGGTGCATTAATTTGTGATAGCTAGAATTTAGGACGGTTTTACCCTTCTAGCTAATTCTTTTTGCATTTGCATTTAGAACATTGATATCTAGGATTTGCTTTAATTGTCATTATTAATCCTAGATAAGCATGAATGTCTTGACCTAGCATTTTTGCATATCGAATATTCTTGCATATTCACTTAGGTTGCCATTATCTCTTCATTGTTGATTATGCTTGTGGCTATGTGATTAGTGCACAAGGTTGGTGATCCAAAATCACTATTAAGGTTCGTTGGGTAAAGTAAAAGGGTAAGTACTGGAGGGTTAGACGGGAGGTCAACCTAGGTTGTAAACTTTCTATCAATAGTGGATTTTGAGGATCGAGTGTGGCGCACTGAACAGCCCGTGGTTTTTCCTATTTGGAGGGTTTCCACGTATATATTGCGTGTTGTTATTGTTTTATGTTTTTTGTCTCTTATTTGAACACTTAGTAGAATGATGTAGAATTGATAATATTGATTAATTCGTAAAATTGGTAATCTATCGAATTACCACCCCCCCTCCCCTCCCCTCCCCTCTCCTCTCTCAGATTATAGACACAAGGTTATAGACACACACTTTCTAGGGAAGTTCATTGGTTGTTAAAGAAGTGGAGTGATGTTGTTCTATGAGTTTCTTTTTTTGTCCTCTCTTTATTTTAATATATTATTTTTCTTATAATCTATTTTTGTTTTTATTTTTGGTGTTTGTTAAGCATCATATCATTGATCATTGTAAGTATTTGTAATTAAAGCAGATGGATAGGGAAGTCAACAAACATAATTTACAGGGGCATTTTTGTCGGCTCATGGAAAAATTGGATAAATTTAGTTAGAGAGCTTCTTCTTACAATCCAATATTTTTCTTTTTATACTTCATTTCTAAAGACACTTCATTCTAAAATTTTAGGGATTGTCCTGTAAGCGTTTTTCGTTTATTGTTTTTTGAAATGAAAAATGAAAATGAAAAAAGTGTTTTTGGTTTCAGTTTCAAAATCCAAAAACGCGTTTGGTAGCATATGCTAAAACCTGTATTATGAAAATAAAAATATTAAAAATGTGTCCGACAGGTTAACCAACAAATATCAAATAATCATCCCAGATGATTATCAATTAAGTCAAAAAAGAATTTATTAAATAAAAATTATATTCAAAGGAAGAATTTATATACTGAAGCACAAGGCGGTGTGCCAGGAAACTTCAAGAAAATATTGGATCTCTAGTTGAAAAACTCTACTACTAAAGGAAAACTTATCAAGATCAAAGCCTCTTACAAGCTCTCTGAATTTGGTAAAAAAGACAACAAAAAACCAACAAAAACAACATCAAAACCCAAGACCACCACCACTATCACCAAGAAGAGAACAAGGTCTGCAATTGCTACCACCACGGCCACCAAACCAGAGCCTCCAAAAAAATCTAGTCTAAATTAGATTCCAAAAATAAATTTACAACTTCCTACAAAATCATTAATGTTTTCTAGTCCATTAATTTCACACACAAGCCCAGAAATCTAAGTCAAAATCTCATCAAGAAAGAGCTAAAACTACACAAATCATCTTTCCATATTATTCTCTCTCTCTCTCGCTCCCTCCACATCGGCTTCCTCCGAGTTGCTGCAGTCGCTGCCGCTGCTGATGTCGATGTAGCACCATGCGACGTCATTTTTCTAATAACCCACAACATAAACGCTTGTGATTTCCTCCTCCGATGTTGTCGATCTGGCCAGATCGACAAACTGAGGGAGGATCTCTCATCCACTGGCATCAGCTGCTCCATTTTATCATTGAGAAGATGATGAAGAAGTAGAAGAATAAGAGAAGAAGAAGAAGAACATTGATGAAAAAGAAGAAAAAAAGATTTTTTTTTTATTTATTTAATGAAAAACAAAGTGAAAAATAAAATGAAAAACATGAAAAAACATCTAAAACTTGTTTTTCAAATTTTTTACTTTTAACACTGATTTTGTTTTTTTTTTTTGAAAATAAAATGAAAAACGGTTAACAAGAGCGAATTTGAAATCATTTACGAAAAACAAAAATGAAAAACAGCTGCAAGACAGGCTCTGTCCTGCTATTTTTCAGTCTGTTTTCGTTTTCGTTTTCCAAAAATGATTTTGAATTCGCATTCGTTAGTCATTTTTCATTTTATTTTCAAAAAATAAAAAACAAAATCAGTGTTAACAGTGAAATATTTGAAAAACACAAAAAACTTGTTTTTGTTTTTGTTTTTGTTTTTCGAAAAAATTACAATATTTTTTTTCCTTTTTTCTCTTCACCATTCCTCATCTTCTTTCTTCCCATCTTCATCTTCTTTCATCCTTATCTTCTCTTTTTCCGATTTGGTCTTCTTCTTCTTCAGTTCACCACCGCTGCTGATCTTTTTCTCTTCTTCTTCTTCTTTTTCTTCGTCAGATCTTCTTCTTCTTCACCTCGTCCAGATCCACGACTTTCACTGTTTTTTATTTCTTAATTTTTTTTTCTTTGTAAAAGATTTTAGACAATTTATATTTAATTAAAAAAAATATATTTTATAATTTATAATTAATGTGATTTTCTTTAAATAAAAAATAATTTTAAACAAAATATTTAATCACATTGTTTTTAGGTTATAATGTGAAATAAAAAATTTGGACTTAGTTGATAATTGTTTGGGACGAATTGTTGATAATTTTTTTAAAAAAATCGGTTAACGTACCAAACACGTTTTTTTAATGTTTTTCTTTTTTAGAATACTGTTTTCCGCATATTCTATCAGACACGTTTTTGGATTTCCAAACTGAAATAAAAAACACTGTTTTCATTTTCATTTTTCATTTCGAAAAACAATCAACGAAAAACGCTTACATGGCGGCCCCTAAATTTAAAAAAATCTAAAGACACTTCATTTTTTTTAATACTACCTAAAGACACTATATTCTAAAGGCACTTCATTTTATTTTAATATTACATATTTTGAATACCTCATTTTAGAAAATTTGAAACGAGAAATGGAAAGGAGATATGAAGTAATCAAATGAAAATAAAATAGATTATAAAACTAAACAAAAGTGAAGAAATCGAGACAATAAGAAAACTGTTTTAGAGATCAAACAGTGAAAAAATGAAAATAATTTTGATTTTGTTTTTTAGATTTTAAGTTGAGTAAAAAAATTCTATTAAGATATATATATATATATATATATATATATATATATATAGTGATGATAATGATAGAAGGTTCATTGTTGTGAGAAAATAATTATTTTGAAAAGAAAAAAAGATATTTTAGGGTTCGTAAAACTGAAAAAAAAAACACAAAAGAGGAAAAAAAAAATAGGCTGAAGTATCTTTAATACTTTTTTGTTATCTAATTTTAATTCAGGTTAAAAGTGTCATTAAAAAAAGAATAAATTAAAATGGGGTGTAAAGAGATAATTAGGGGATTGTTAATAGCATTTCTCATTTAGTTAACTTATTGAGAATTGACAAATAGTTGTGATAATTGCACCCTTCAAAGACTATATCTACACCCCTTTCGTAATCACATCCATAATTTTTTTTTAAAAAATCTCTAATTTGTAAATAAACCTCACTCCCAAAAATATCATTTCTTTAATTATAAGTATTGTATTTTTGTAAGTATACACCACATACAATTATTATTATGTTATTTAATCAACTTTATTATTATTTCAAATTTTCTTGTTATCTTTAATTCCCTTACTATTCTATCTCTTCCTAACTTTTTTTCTCTTTGTTTTTTTCAAAATCAAACTCTATCTTTTGTTAAAAATCCATTTTAAGATTTTTTTTTAATTGGAGAACCACTTTCTGTTTGAGAGAGTTATATGGATGCAAGATTTGTGCTATGTCCCAATTGATGTAGAAGTATATATGTGTTAAATGATATTACATTTAAAAAAAAATATATAAGTGTTCGATGAAATTGAAGAACTTTTAATATATTTTTGGACAAGAAAGAACATATAATATTGATAAATAAATAAAAAAGTCTAAAATGTGTTTGAAAGAAATAAAAAAAGGGTATGGATATTAGACACATAAAACTTATTTATACACCCATATTTATAAGTATACCCATATCTAAAATTTATAGAATACATATTACTATAAGCACCTATCCTAAATTTTTAATGCCAATAGTACCCTCATTGAAATAAATATATTCATTTTAATACATATTATTTATAAACACTCTTAAATTATTATCACATCCAAATTATATATATATATATATATATATATATATATTATTTCTAGAATCAAATTATCTTTTAATGATGATCCAATTTACTTTTGAAAATATTTTGAACATAGGAGCCTTGTAAAAGGGAATAAGTGGAGTCGTATATGAGGCCAAGAGATTTTCAATATGAAATTATCTTATTTATATAACTATCTTAAAAAAAAAATCTTATTGATATCTACGACTATCTTAAAAAAAAACTTATTGATATCCATAGTTATTGTTATTTTTTTTGTTTAATGATAGAGTTTATAACTATACGTAAAAGAAAGACAAAAATAATATGATAATTATGTGATGATGAAAAATTTTGATACTTGAAATAAAATTAGAGTTTACTTAGGGTTTATCATAAACGATAGAGTTTATCATAAGTTTTTTTAATAAAGAAATATAGTTGAAGATATGTGTATAATTAATGAGCGTATATAGTATTTGATTTATTTTTAATTAAAGTAATTTATCTTTATTAGTAAATTTCTATTGGGATATTTTTATAATTAATTTTTTAAATAAAGATAGCTACTCCTTACAATCCACAAATTATATTTACACTCCAATTTAATTTGTTTATTAATGACAATTTTGACATGAATTAAAATTACTAAATAGGACAAAAAAGTTCTAAAAACACTACAAACTAATTAAATTATTAAAAAGAGAATTTCTCTCTCCTAAATTATTAGATAAATTATTATGTATTAAACTCTCTCTCCTAAATATGTTATTACCATATTAAATACTATTTCCTCTTTGCTCTTTCTCCCTCTTTCTCTCCATTTTTTTTATAATTTTTTTTTGTCTCCATACTTTCTCCATCAATATTTGATTAATAGTTTAAGAAAAAAAAACTTTTGAATATTTTGGTTTTTTACTAATGTATATATATTAAAAAAAATCAATACAAATACCTTGATTTTTATAAAAACAAAGATATATAAAAGCTTGATTTGTTCCAATATTTAGATTCGATTAAACTCAGAATTTCTAAGATTAATGAAAGAATTAAAGTTCTTAAGGCAATTATATACCTACAAAAGTAACAAAAAACAATTTAATATTTCGATATTTTTATTTTGAAAAACACGGTACTTGTTTTTTGAGTTTTTTTTTAATATATATATACGTTTCAAAAAAATCAAACCTACTCGTAAGTTTTTTTTTTCTTAACCGATAGTCTTGCTTGAGAAAGAATGTTTAATATGTAATATTTAATCTAATGATTTAGGTGTGCCAAAAGATAAAAAAGATAATCTTGAAAGAAAAAGAAGTGTCAAGCTCTTTTTAATAAAATATGGGTGTTCTAATAAGTTTTATACGTGTCAATATCAATATCCATAAATCTTTTTTAGATAATATAGTTTATAATTTTGTTCTTCTAATGAAAATTAATTTAAAACTTAATTTTTTCACAGTCAAATTTGTCCCATGATTGATTCATTTTTCATATACATATCAATCAATTTATATTTCCTTAAAAAATATTGGAAATATATTTAAAAGCAAATCTAGGTTTTATTAAAATGAAACTATTTTTTATGATATATGTTAATATCTAACTATTAATAGAAAAATAGGAAACTAATTAAAATTATTTGTGAGTGATAAAAGCTAATATTTCAATAAAATAAAGACTAAAGTAACCTTTACAGCAAAAAAAAAAAAACAAACAAAAGGCACAGTAACTGTAGTATATTTCGTGTGGACGTTACTGCTAAAATACGCGGTTGTGCCAACTCATCGCAAAAATGAGGCATGTTTGACGTGAACAAATCCCTCCACTGACCATAATAATTAATTCTGTTACCATATGACATATACTCACTCACTCACTCACTCTTATTTAACTCCTTTTTTAACCTAAACACAACACCAATATTTTCCCCAGAAGATTTACCTTCTGTGTAAGAGAGAAAGAGGAAGCCGCCAACATTTCTAATGGAGATGATCAGTTTCTGCAGCAAATTACGACACCCTTTGATCCTGTTGTTGTTGATGATCATGGCACTGCAGTGCGTTTCCGTGAAGTTACATCGTGTAGGAGGCAAGCGCGGATGGAATCCCAACATTAACTACACTGAATGGGCCGCTTCAGAGCATTTCTACGTCAATGATTGGCTCAGTACGTATTATTCTCTCTCTCTCTCTTCCATGTCAATAAAAAAAAATAACATCTTTTGGCGTTCAAGTTAATATTATATATAATTTAATCGAATCAAAATTTATATATATATTATTAAGAAAGTTCATTGGAATTGTGGATTCAGTTTTTTTTTTCTTTTGGGCCAACTTTGATTTTGTGAAGGCATCTTATACTTGTGTTCTGTTCTCTCTACAAATATTCTATTGATTATTAAAATATTCATGTTACTATATATGTAAACCTAATAATTTTCAGGTCAACAAGATATAGGTGAATCTGGAGTCAATGATTTTGTTATAATAAATTGTCCATATTTAATTGTATAATCACATTCAATTTGTGATCTTTGCATAATCTTAAAAAATTAGGATGCAATCCATGCACTTTAATTGCATTTCTTAATTAAAGAGATGATTTTTTTTAAGCAAAAATTAAAGAGATGATTTTTTTGAAGCAAAAATTAAAGAGATTATTAGAATACTTTTTTTATATATATAATCTTAATATTTGTGTCCTTTCTTTTCAAAATACAAACAATTGTATTTGGATTCTAAAATCTAAAGCAAAACAACCCCTAATTAATTTTCATTACACATTCACACCTCTGAGTGTGATCTTGTATAATTAATGCATCCACTGTAGAAATAAAACTGTGTATACATTGTTATATGGAAACATTTATTAAGCTTGCATTTATATTTAATATGGTTAGTATTTTAGGTTGCTATAAATGTACAACCTAGCTGTTTTATCATATGTTTGGAGAACTCTTTTTTGTTCTAGTTTAGAAAATTTTGAATCTTTGGTTAATTGATTATATTTTGACAAAATTTACATTGATGTGATAAATACATATATATTTGAGTCTCTTAAATCTGAAAGACACTTAATTTGGCCTAGTTACGTTTGTTCTTTGGATACATTCTGTTTGAAAAAAAGTATTTTTGAGTTATGAATAAAACGTGTTGTTTGGATCCATTGTCGAACGCACATAGTTGGGCAAATTTTTAAAAAAATTATTAACATTCTACCATATTAATTTTTATTATTTATATTTTTTTGTTACAGTTTTATCAAAATTTTAAATTAGTCCTTCCAGACCCTTGTAATTTGATAGAGTTGGCTTCGCCTTCGCCGTCTATTTGGATCTGTTTAAAGCTGTGTGGTAATTAATTTTGGGTAGCTATATTATATATGTGGCACTGACTTAGTTAAAATTTGACTGTTAACTATTACCAAATAGTTTTCTACTTCGACAAGAACATGTACAATGTCTTAGAAGTGAACAAGACGAATTATGAGAATTGCAGAGACCAAGAGTTCATGACCAACATCAGTAGAGGTAGTGGGAGAGATGTGTTCGAGCTAAAAGAGGCAAAAGTTTACTTCTTCCTGAGTAGCGGAGGATTCTGCTGGAGTGGGATGAAACTTGCCATTTCTGTCCACCAACCACCACCCCCACCCCCACCATCTCCACCTCCTGCTTCCTCCAAAGCTGCTTCCCTATTACCTCCGGCCACCGCCTCCATAATTATTACTACTCTCTTACTTACTTTTTCCATAGTCTTGGTTTGGCTTCTTTCATAGTATTATCTTGTATACTTACTTTACATTTATATTTACATGATGACTTGATTGCTTCCATTAACTTCTCATAATTGGTGATAATCACACCAATTAATTTTAAATCTCTTCAATCATTACATATGCACGGTATAATTAGTAATGTTCATGTGATGATACAAAATCAAGAATGATGCTCAATGGCAGATCTAGAAATTAAAGCGAGAGGGGGCATTTATATAATAATAATAATAATAATTACAATTATGACTAATAAAAAGTAAAAACACCATTAAAGGTCCTCTCCCCAGGCTTATAGCAAATTTCATAAAACAACAAAATATGCTCACACTTTTATTGTCATTCGGCAAATCACTTACATAAGGCCTTCTCCAAGAGACGTCGGTTCAATTACCAAAGTTTTGCGTAGCCAATTTTTCAGCTCAACATTCAACAGAGGTAAATGCGGAATTTCAATTTCAAACAGAAAAAATTAAATTAATTATAAGGAATAAGAGGAAATTTTTCAAGAGCTGCAGGGTACAATACATCCATGCAACCTCTTATTAACTTCGCCGCTGGTTGCTAGCTTCATTTAAAATACAGAAAGCCATTTTGCATGACCTTTTGAGCAATTATATCTATGAGCAGTGGCGTATCCAGAAATTTTAATTAGGTAGGACACTTGAACAAATTAAAATCACAATTTTATAAAAAATTACTGAAAAACTAAGATTATAGTAAATAGTTTTTTTTCTCGATAAAATAAAATAAATAAAACACTTACTCAAATGAATTAAATAATCTTACATTTAAAAAGAAATAAAAACAAGAAAAAATATTAATAAGTAAATAATAATAGTAAGAAAAACAACATAAATAATGAAAAAAAATTACAATCTAATTTTATTATAAGAAATTTTGTTTTACATTTACAATGAATTCAATTTAAATTCATACACAAATAATTTATTAATAATTGTTACTATACATGTTTTTAACTTTTTTATTCTTCAAATTATTGGTAGATTTTTGATTCTTAATAAATTAAAACTATAAAATAAAGAAAAATACCGAGGATAAAATAAAATACATCATAGTAATAGATTGACTATTTTAATCCAATAAAGTAAAATCTGAGATTTTAGGGTTTATTGATCGGACGTGTTAAGTATATCAAATTAAAACTATTATAAATAATAATATATAATTTAATATAAAATAAAATGGAATTTAAATAAACGTAAATTAATGGTAGTTAAGAAATTGACAACGATAGAATAGAAAAAATGAATTGAAAAGGATGGTAAAATAAATAATACATAAACACCTTTAGTTTAAAAGAGAAGATTCACTACCACTTATACTAACAACTTTTGGTTGATAACTATTCTTAATAAATATGTATATATAAAATATACACATAATCAATTCTTTTTTTTTTAACAAAAAAAAAATTGAGGTAGGGCACGGGCCCTATTTGATCTTAATGGATCCGTACCTATATCAGAAAAAAGCATACAACCACAAATCACAATAGTTGTGTTTGTACAATAAAATTCTAATGTCAGAAATTGTATCGAAATATAAGATACATAATATGATCAAAATTGACTGAAATTCATATGTAAACTTAATCACACAAAATGTATGTAAGAGGGCATGGTACGTGTTGTTTTTTGCTTAGTGTTGGACTACTTGGGAGAATCGGAATGCTGTGGTGTTTGGTGATAAGGAAGCTATTTTCTCTTTGGCTTTAGATACAGTTAAATTTAGAGTGGCTTGGTGGTTTAAAAACTATTGAGCAGGTTCTAAAGAGGATTTAACTATCCTCCTTCTTGATGTCGAAAGAAGGTGTGTTGATAGGCTTCATTCCACGAATAAGGTACCTAGGCCTTGGTCTCCTCCCATGGATCGTGACCTTGTTTTCAATGTGGATGGATCTTCTAGGGGAAATCCAGGCTTGGCTGGTATTGGTGGAGTGTTGCGAGATGCGAACAGTAAAGTTTTATGCCTTTTTTCATCTTGTGTGGGGGTAGCAGATTCAAATTTGGCTGAAGTCCTAGCCATTCATCGTGCTTGTGCCTTGATTTTGTCCAAAATGTATTTTTTGGAGCGTAACATTGCCATTTTGAGTGATTCCAAATCGGTGGTCTTTTGGATTAATGGTGGAGGTTTGGTCAATTTTGTTAATTTGTTGTATGATATTAGGCAATTTTTGTCTTCGATGCGTACAGTTTCGATCAAATTCACTGTTATAAGCAATAACTCTTTAGCATATGTTTTGGCTAAAGGTTTACAGTAGGACAGACTTGACTGGGGCCTTTGAGATTTTGATTTCGTATGTTTTTGTTGCCTGTTGCTTGTTTTATTCTCCTGTCCTCTCTCCATGAGGAAGAGGCTGCTTGGGTTTTTCTTTGCTCATGATGGCTGTCAGTGCGTGGCCAAAGTGGATTGTTTCAATCCTATTTGTTCAAGCCTACGTTTATGGCTTTGGTTTTAGTTTAGTAGTTTTCTTTGTTCCTCTGGGCTTTTAAGTCTTGCTACTTGTTGTATTTTTGTTTAGCTTTTGGGTCTCCTTTTGTATCCCTTGTCCATATAGGTTTGCCGGACTCGGTTTGTTTTCTATTAATAAATTTATTGCAATTTCAAAAAAAAAAAATGTACAAAATGTATGTATCTCTACCCAATGATGTATAAAGATAGACGGTAGTCGGTAGATGTAAACTTAATTATACAATTACCCGATAGAACAATTTCAGATTCCTCTTCCGTCATCTTGAGACAAAAGTCCGTATCATTACTAATATCCTCAATTAGCAATAGGTTTTTCATCATCATCTGTAGAAATTTATTAGTAATATATGTTGGATATGACTTGAATTTCCAATGGTTACCAAACGGGATTCACCAATACGAAGACTTTCTAGAAACGTGGGACACGTTTGAGAGTATGAGATCAAGTTTGAGAGAGGTTTGAAGAGTTGAAGAACTGGAGAAATGAAAAATAGCCAAAACCACTGTGAATTATGATTGAGGTATCACAACGGTCCCATTCCAGTAGCAACCGCTGTGAGTTGCATTGTGGGAGGCACGACAGTCGTGACTTGGTGATGTGGCGTGTGATAGTGGTTTTTTAAGCGGTCAAATTTCAACATGATTTAGGATGTGGGTGCAGACCAACTGCACTTGAATCATAGTCAATCATAAGCACACGTTGACTCTGGAAATATTAATAAAATGGGAAATAATATGTTTCTGGAGTTCTTAGAAGAAAAAGATTTCTCCTTTATAAGAAGTCTTGTCAATAATACGAAATAATATTTATGTGGAACAAATAAATCTTGTATGTATTGGAGTAGGATTTTCTTTTGACTTAAACTTCTGTAGTTCAAATAAATAGACTATAATAGCTATGCTATTGGGTATGGAGCACATTATCAAATATTAGAGAGATTTCAAGAGATTTCAAGAGATCATTAGGTGTAATTAGGTTTGGGGTATTTTTAAAGAGAAAATCTTGAGTGAAGTTGTAACAATTTTCTTCATAGTGAATTAATCTCTTATCGTCCTAACGGCCGTGACTTTTTTCCGATTTGGGTTTCCACGTAAAATTGTTGTGTTGTGTGATTTGATTTATTTCCTCTTCCCTCTTACTTATTTCATTAGCTATTGTTTGTTTGTGTTCTATCCGGCAACGTTTCTGGATAATGACCATTTGTCCGTTGAAAACTGGTATCATAGCGTCAATTACTTGATAGTGGTCTTAACAAACTGATATGGCAAAGTTGATAATATTCGAGGTTGAGAAGTTCGATGGAAAAATTAACTTTGGCTTGTGGCAATTTCAAGTCAAAGATCTGCTACTCCAATACTGTTTACACAAGGCGTTGAAGGTTAAACCAACCCTTGTGAACCTTGAAGGCTCTGGAGATTCTAGAAAAGAAACGGCTGGTACTAGTTCTGGAAAGCCTGTGATGAACGATGATGAATGGGAGTATCTAAACGAGAGGGCTGCAAGTGCGATATGATTGAG
The DNA here is from genome assembly GCA_032871835.1 of Dipteronia dyeriana. Lineage (NCBI taxonomy): Eukaryota > Viridiplantae > Streptophyta > Magnoliopsida > Sapindales > Sapindaceae > Dipteronia > Dipteronia dyeriana. Next base: position 31,612,104 of record CM065298.1, read on the forward strand.
CTTAGCTAAGAATGTTCGTGCAAATATTCAAGGAACATATTTAGTGAAAGAACTTTGGGAGAAACTTGAAGAATTGTTTCAAGCAAAGACCGTCTGCAATCGATTCTACCTGAAGGAGCAATTTCACACGCTGCAGATGACTGAAGGTATAAGTTCCTTGATTTTTTGATTGGCTTATTTCGATTGACAAACCACATTTGGGGATAATTATGTAAGGGTACCTTAGACAGGCCTTGCTCATGATCAAGTTCAAGCTCCAAAGGTATATCTTTTGCTTAACTTCATTTGAAGAGATTTAGTGCACACACTCATTTTCATGCATGCTATTTTTTATCACTTTGCATTAGTGCTTAATTGTCTTGTTGTGTGTCTATTGTTGTTCTTTATTTCTTGTTTAAATTGATTGCATTTTGTGATTAAATTGCCATGTCATGTTAGGCATTAGGATGCATTCCCTTTACCTCTTTTCTCTTGCAAAATTTATATATGAGTGTAAAGGAAGTGAGCAGTGCGCCACTCAAGCGGTGCTACCACCAGCGCAGGTATCCAGTGGTTTTTCGCTGGTGGCGCGCTGGTCGTCATGCGCACCACACCAGCGTAACTTTTCTAGTGGTTTGTCGCTGGTGGCGTGCTGGTCGTCATGCGCACCACACCAGTGCAACTCGTCCAGTGATTTTTCGCTCATCGTGCGCCACTGCCCTACACTACTTCTCTAGCGCCCATCATAAAAATAGGCTATGCACTGGTGGTGCGCTACTCAACCAGCGCTACCACCAGCGTCCAATACGTGTTTTGGGTAGTTTTTGTTAAAACGATGTAGTTTCATTTTTGGGTTCATATAAATATATCATCTTCTTCCCAACTCATTTCTAAGAGCTTCAAAACCTATTTTAAGATAGAGATAAGGTGTTCTTAGTGAGAGAAGCTCCAAGAAATCAGTTTTACTCAATCAAACTTCAAAACATAATCATCAAGCATCTTTCAAGCATGGGTTTCTTGTTTGTTCATGACTAGGTATTCTCTATATGCTCGAAACTTTAAAGTTTCATTATTATGACATGTATACCTAGGTTTTAGCTTTTATTGCAAATTAAATGCATGCTTGTGTGCTTAATAGCTTTTATGACATGATTGTGGTATTTCTTGTTGGTTAAGAGTATTGATTAGTGATAGCTAGAATTTAGGACAGTTTTACCCTTCTAGCTAATTCTTCTTGCCTTTGCATTTAGAACATTGATATCTAGGATTTGCTTGTCTTGTCATTATTAATCCTAGATAAGCATGAATATTTTGACCTAGCATTTTTGCATACATATTCTTACATATTCACTTAGGTTGCCATTATCTCTTCATTGTTGATTAAGCTTGTGGCTAAGTGGTTAGTGCACAAGGTTGGTGATCCAAAATCACTATTAAGGCCTTCTGGGTAGAGTGAAAGGGTTAGTAACTGGAGGGTATGACGGGAGGTCAACATAGGTTGTAAACTTTTATTCAATAGTGGATTTTGAGGATCGAGTGTGGCGCACTGAACAGCCTGTGGTTTTTCCCATTTGGAGGGTTTCCACATATATATTGTGTGTTGTTAGTGTTTTATGTTTAATTGTCATTTATTTGAACACTTGGTAGAATGGGGTAGATTTGATAATATTGATTAATTCGTGAAATTGGTAATCAATCGGATTAAAACTTATTCACCCCCCTTTCTAGGTTTATAGACACACTCTTTTTAGAGAATTTTAGAAGGTATGAGGTTTTCGATCATCTGGGAGTACTCAATGGGATAGTTTCCAAACTATAGTCAAGTGAAGATTGATGAAGAAGACAAAAGATTAAGACTAATCTGGTCCCTTCCATCGTCATATGCGTACATGAAGCCAATCTTGAAGCATGAGAGTTCAGCCATATGTTTTGGAGATGTAGCAAACAAACTAATCTGAAAATACAAACACAGTTAAATGCTCAAGGCTAACATATAAGGGTAGGGGGTGAGGTGGTGAATAGGTTAGACACATTTTTCGAATCCCTTAGAAACAAACAAAAGTTTGTCCCTCTAGATTGCGTGTACCACAATATATATATCAATTAAAGATATTTAATCAATATATAAAAAATGTAAAGTGTGATACAAACAAGCAACCATCACATATATACAATTGATATTATAGTAAGGAAGTCAACTTACAAATAAAGTTATATCCATAGTATTCAAATAACAAATACAAATATATGAGCGATAGGGATAGAGAAAAAGTTGACACAAGATATAACGTGGTAAACCTCCGAAGAGGAAACATCCACGGGTTAGCAACCACCAACAAACAAAATCCACTAGTAGATAAGACAAGTACAATCTCTCAAGTGACCCATTCACTTAGAAACTACCCTCCTATTCTACTCATGAAGATGTCGCCCTCTTGCTCAACATTCTGAGGCCTCACACCTCTTGTCAAGACTTCCACGCTCACCCTTTCAGATCCTCACGACCCTAAGCAAGACTTCATTGCTCACCCTTTCGGATCCTCAAAACCCTAGGCAAGACTTCCTTGCTCACCCTTCCGGATCCTCACGACCCTAGGCAAGACTTCCTTGCTTGACAATCTGAGGTCTCCCACCTCTTGCCAAGACTTCCATTCTCAACAACATAGGTCTCACACCTATTGTCAAGACTTCATTCTCATAAGGCATCTAGGTGATCATGAATGCAAAAACGCAAACAAGCACGCAACATAGAATGTTATGATCAACACATCCTATGGAAAATACTAGACTTGAGCATGAATGCACAAAACAAATGTAGTCCAGTCAATCATGCATGTTTAATCCACCTAGATCATGTCAGATATGTTCAACATTAATTACAACCTAGAAACATGCATAGATCTAAAACTTGAGTCACAAGATATGTTCAATTAATACATAATCAAGTTTAAATCTCATATACCAAAATCATGCTAAAATCATATGACAATGTCATTTAGATTAAAGCAAGAGTTCTAGAGTATATTTCCTATTCATAGATTCAACAAAGCATGTGAATATCTCTAAAGAACACAAGCACATGTATTATAGTGAGATTTTGGCCAAAGACGGCCTAATACATGTGAGGAACTATTTTTCACAAAATCAATCAATCAATCAAAGATTATCAAATAGTCATAGAATCAAAGCTAGCACAATGCAATCCCAAACATGTGAAAACATAGGTAAAATCAAAACCTAACTCAACATGTGAGATTTCAATTGAAACTCAATCTAGCTTTAAATGAGTTCAAAACTCAAATTAAAACTATCACAAGACACATATATATGTTGAAGAAGAAAAACCCAAGGCAATTGACCAAGTTTTAAAAGAAAACTTTGAGAGAAAATCAATACCTTAGTTGATTTGGTACAATCCCGTTTTTGTGAGGTTAGACTCCAAAAACACTAATAAAACTAACTCAAACCTTCAGAGAAAAGATGGAGGTTGAATATACAAACACTCTCAACTTTGAATCACTCAAATCAGAGTTCAAATGAAGAAGTTACGGTGTTTGGAAGGTGAGAAAATTTGGGAGAAAATTCTGCACTCAAATTTTGAATCTCTTCTTAGAATGAAATGTGAGAGGGAAGGGATATGTTGACGTCGATTTCTGGATGTATGAGAAAAATCAACAAGGATTGGATTTTAGCTATGATTTCAAAGAGAAAGAGAAGGAGAAAGTAATCGGACACAAGTTTTTACGTGGTAAAACTCCGAAGATCGGAGAAACGTTCACGGGTGGTTGAGTGATCCACCAAGCCAAAATCCACTATGAAATAATATAATTACAATTCTCGATCTCTTTTTCTTCTCTCTGTATTTTTCTATGATTGTTGTATCTCTTTGTGTGACGAGATTATGGGTCTATTTATATGTCCATAGAACCCTAATCTTCTTTGTACAAGTAATAAAGGATCTTTGTATTTAATTATGATTGTTTACTTGTTCGAAGTAGTTTGTCTTCTTTCCTGTTTCGAAGACTTGTATTGAGATCGAATGGGACTCTAGTAATGTAGTCCAATTAGGACTTATTTCCTTATAAGAACGTAGTCTTTTTGAAGAAGTAAAATTGTTGCCTGATTAGGAACCCTCTGCTTGATGATTCTACTATTCTTGGAATTCCTCTTTGATATGGATATCTTCGTGAATTTTAATGACTCGATTCAAGTGAGCTATGAGCTGGGCTTTTTATTTTTCTTCATGTTTGTCCCGAGTAAGAAACAATATCAGCTGGTCCCGAGTGACATCATCTGATCCCGAGTAGAAAATGTCACCAACCAGCCCCGAGTATGTTTAACTGGCCTCGAGTGGTATATGGCATCAATTGACCCCGATCAGGTCTTGTTCAATACTTGTTTATTCGGGCTTCATGTCTTGTAAGATACTTTCTGAATGCCTATTCGGATGTCTACCTAGCAATTTTATCCTTTTTGTCAATGACGTGTATATCTGATAAAATTTACATATGACAATACCCCCTTAAAATATTTTTACCGAATAGAATTTCGTTTCAGGAAAAAGTATTTTAATCAATTCAATTTTTATTTCTGTGCCAGAGTAAATGTCTTATCATAATGGTATGTCTTAATGGTGACCTTGTAAATTCGATTTGCCCCCTCACGCGTGATCTTCAATGATAACGACGTTTTAGAATTCTGACGGCGAAAGCCTATTCTCTTCTTGACACATGTCTTATACCGCTTCATTTTTCGATTCCATTTATGAGAAATGACCTTCGCGTCTCCCCGTGCACTGCCTACATCATCAAGTCTCGTCACAGATTTTTCCCACCTTGAGACCCTAGGGTTTCACACTATCACCTCTTTAAATTCTTCACTGAAAGGTTGTGCTGGTTCATTCTAAAAAACTTGAAAACCAGAAATTTTTGCCAGCCCAGTTTTCTTTACGCAGCAAATCACAATTTCTCCGTAGAAGATTTTACGTTCAGATTTCTTCATTTAAGGTTAGTGTTAATGAATCCATCCTCTCGTCAACGAATTTTTACTATCGCTTTTGAAGCGCTCGATCGTGGGGATTTCCAGCTGGTTTCCTGCATTCGAAGATTATTGGGGAAAATCCCCCCTGATGAACCTTCATTTTTAGAAGTCAACGTTTCTGATATTCTTTCTGACGTCCAATTTTTTATATCCAGTTCTTCATCTAGTTATGAATCTGATGTTTCTAATCACAGGGTCCCTCTGCGAAGGATGGGAAAACATCAAAGAAGAAGTGAAGTTCACAGGCACAACTCAGGCAACGTTCGGATTATGTAGCAGACTGTTGATAAGAATGATGTTGAAGAGGCATTCAGAGTGTCTCGCCTTTCTTTCTCTGCTAATCGCCCGAGTGGGTTTGACACCGAACCGAATGTGGTCGGGGTAGATGAGATTGGGAAGTATCATGCCCGATTCGATTTGGATGACTCAGTTATTATGGTTCCTGCTGGTGATAGAGCTGTGTGGAACCCTCCCCGGGGCATGTTGGCAATCTATGGATCCATGCTCTGCTGCGGTATCACACTTTCTCTTCAGCCGTTCATTGCCTGGTTTTTGGCTAAAGTAGGGATTGCCCCGGCTCAACTGGCCCCGAACAGCTACAAGATATTGATATGCATGTGGCATATGTACAGCCGGATGAATTTGTCACCGCCTTCCCCTAGTGAGATCAGGTATTTCTTCACACTGAGGCAGTCTGGCAAGACAGGGACCTATTTCATCATGTCTAATCCGCCCGACCGCTGGGTCCCCTAGGGGATAAAGGTGAATCGGATGTCGATACCTCTGACTACCTCAAAAAGAGGGGGTTTGTATGGGGATTCCCTTCATCCAACAAGTTCTGGAAGAACAATTGGTTTTTCGCCGGAAGGAATCTCAGTCTTGAAGTCACCCACTCGGTTGGGGAAACTAGGAGGGTGCTGAAAGTTCCCCGCTTCTTCTGTTCTCCCGAGGTGTGGAATAAGAAGAAGCTTGAATTTAGCGACGCTAAGCTGACCAGACTTGCTCGGGCAGCAGTTCGCACGCTGGAGAAAAGAAACATGTCTTATCTTTTCAATGAGACAAAAATGATAAAGCTCGGCTTCTTCAGACATATTTTCGCCTACCGCAGGCGATGTAAATGATCTTTGTAACCCTTTTTTTTATTGTTATTTTTGCTTGTTGTATTCTAACGCGGTCCCATTTTTTTTCTAAGTGTATGACATGAACATCGTCTACGACCTTCAAGCTCGTCAAATGAAGTCGATTCTTCAAGCGAGCCAAAAAGAAGCTTCTCGTCAGAGCAATGATGGTATTGCCCAGCCTGAGTCTGACAAGGAAACTGATGTTGCCGAGGAGCAAATCCCTGAATATGTCACCGAGGTTGTTGTTCAGTCGACCGCTGGGGAAACTAGTGGTCCAAGTGGCCCGACCGAGACTCAACTACCTGTTGACGGGGAAATGTAGAGTGAGGGTCCTGGTAAAGAGCCTGCCAAGCGGTCAGACACTGGTGATGGAGGTAATACCTCCACGGGACAAGTACCTATAGGTTCCGAATTTTTTGAATCTTTCCAGGATGATGCTCAGGAAGATCCCGCAGTTGATCTCAGCTTCCACCGTTCTCGGGCTAAGAAGCGAATGGAAGTTGGCTCTCGTGGTCTCATTCACCGACTCCAGCGATGAAGATACTGTGGCTGAGATTCCTCTGAATGTTGATGTTGGAGCATCGGCAGATGCGAAAACTTCGGAGCTGAACAGGGTTCACTCTCGAGGTTGAAGATCAAGGGGCTGAACCCTCAAGGGTTCTTCATATCCTTCTCCCTAGAATATGCTGCGGGAGATGTCATCCGGTCAGGCTTTCATCGGGGAAGACCGCTGGAGTTATTTTCTGGATGGCTTCCTTATAGACCATCTTCAGAACGTTTTTAACGGTGCATCTTATGTAAGTTATCCTTAACTTCTTCAATTTTTTTGCTCGTTCGCCAGATTTTTAATTATATTCCTTTACAAATGGTGGCCGAGTTAGCTGAGCTGGTTTAGACGCAACAACATCAAGCTGATAGAATAAGACGTCTCGAGGCTCAACTGAAGGAAAGTGAGGATAGCCACGCTCAGGTCGAATCATCTTATCAACAAGAGGTTGGCTCTGCCCAAGTATTTATCGACCACTGTTTGGCAAAGCAGGTGGAGGCCGAGGAAAAAGCTTCTTTGGCAGAAGAGAAAGCTGAGTCACTTCAAAATTTAATGTCTTCTGCCCAAGAATCAATGCTTAGGGCCGAGCAAGAAGCGGATCAGTCTAAGTCGGCGTATGAGCAGAAGATTGAAGACTTAGAACGCCAGGCTCTGATGGTCGAGTCCCTATCCAAGGAGGCCAGGCTGGAACTCGAAGTTCAAGGGGTTGATCGTTTCAAGAGATCCCTCGCCTATGATGCCCTTCTCCTTCGGGAGTTTCAGCTTAGGTTGGTTTCAGCTGGCGAGTTCTTCAAGGTTAAGAATCGGGCAACAGAGAAAGCCCGAACCAACTGGGAGCTATCGATCAAGAATCATGTGGATCGGTCCTTGGAATCTCTTCGGACTCGATGAAAGAGTGTAGAGCTTACTGTTGTAGTCGAGGCAAATAGCCCATCCTATGCATTTGGAGGTTCCATCCGAGCACTCCCTTTCGACTTTTTACGCCAGTCAGGAGTCGGTCGTGGAGGTTGTGGTATCTGATGTCAGACCGATCCCAGAAGATGATTACAGCCAGTGGATGGACGATTCGGTCGACATGATTGCTTAGCCTTCCAATGAAAGTCTGCTCCGTGAGTACGAGATGGTGCCCGACCCGAGCATTGGCAAGAGTTCAAAATCCTCACAACCTTGACTTGTACAATTTTTTTAAGTTTTTTGTAGAAATTCTAACAGTTCTTTGTAATTCTTTGTATCAATTCTTTTGTAAAGAATTCTGTAACAATTTTTTGTAACGATTCTTTGGAGAGATTAATAAAATCCCGAGTTTAGCTTTTGAACCAGTGGTCTTAATATGATTTCATTGCTCATGAAATTTCTTCAACTTGACTCTATTGTTGCCGAGTATCTTATTAAACCAGCTATTCTATTCGAGTAACTTAACCGAGTATCTTATTAAAAAGGTTTCGTTCCCTGAATAATTTTTAACGCCAAGTATTTTATTAAACTGGTTGTTGCAATCTTCATGCCAAGTATCTTATTAAACTGACTAACTCTGATGTTCGGGTATCACCGAGTATCTTATTAAACTGGCTAGTATTATTAACCGAGTCATCTTAAAACAGACAAGTAAGTTTATACTTGTGTTTCATACATGGTTGCTACATGAACATTACATAAATGCTCACCATGATCATATGTTTGAGTCCTTAAGCATTATCGAGGACGTCTCCCCAGTTTTTATGCGCAAGGGTTTGCCGAATCGTTAAGCTTTTTGAATCACTTAACACAGCTACGTATTTCACCAGAATTTTTTTCGATAGCGTCCCGAGCTGGTGCATCAGGTTTGCCTTTTTGCTAAGGTCATTTGACCTTGCTCGACTGGCATGCTCCTTCGAGCTTCTATTTGTATGTTCTTATTATCATGCTTGTCTTCCATATGTTCTTATTATCATATGCTTTCTTTCGGAAATCCCGAGTTTGATGCTTTATCTTTCGAAAATCCCGAGTTTGATTTTTATTCATAACTGTAAAATCAACAAAGTTTTAAATTCCACAACTAATATCTAACCTAACTAAAATTGTCCTGACTAGAAAAAAGAACAAAAAATAATTTAAGGATAGAAAATTTTCAGATATTGGGCATTGCATGGTAGGGGTAAAACCCCTCCATTGGATCGTGCAATCCAATATGCTCCATGACCAGCTATTCCTTCGACTTTGTACGGGCATTCCCATTTGTCAGCCAGGGAACCTGCAGCTTTATTTTTTATGTTCAATGACACCTTCTTGAGTACCAAGTCTTTTAGCTGGAATTCTGACCCGAACATGAAAGTTGTAGTGGCGAGCTACTCTTTGTTGATATGCCATATTTAGTATTCGGGACTTCTTCCTTTTCTCTTCTAGCTCATCTAGACTTTGTAATACATATCAACATTCTGTTCTTCATCATATAACCTGACTCGGGGTGACGCATATGACGTTTCTATAGGGATAACAGCTTCTGTTTCAAACGCTAAAGTGAATGGAGTCTCTATGTTGACGTTCTTGTTGTTGTCCGATATGCCCATAATACCTCGGGAAGCTTTTCAACCCAACTTTCTTTCTTGGCATCTAGCTTTGTTTTGATTGTGTACTTGATGATTTTGTTCACTGCTTCAACCTGCCTATTTATTTGAGGATGGGCAGGTGTGGCATAGTAATTGGCAATCCGGTACTCTTTGCACAACTGTCTGAATTTCAGGTTATCGAACTGAGTGTCGTTGTCAGTGATTATAGTGTTTGAGACTCCAAACCTATAAAGTATATTCTTTTTCATGAAATTTGTGGTGTTTGCTTCTGTGATATGCACCAATGCTTCAGCTTCTGCCCACTTCGTGAAATAGTCAACGGCTACTATGGCATACTTCGTTCCACCCCCTGTCCCAACTGGCATTGGGCTGATTAAATCAGAAATGGCAAATGGCCATGGGGATGTAAGGTTTCTGAGCTGTTCAGGGGGTTGTCGGATATCATTAGCAATCCTTTGGCAAGTATTGCAACTCTCTGAACATTGTTATGCATTTGAGAATAGAGTAGGCCAATAATAGCCTTGTTTGAGTACCTTGTGTGCTAAACTTTTACCCCCAGTGTGGTTTTCGCAAACTCTCCCGTGGATTTCCTGTACTATCCGATATGCATCCTCCTCTGACACACATCTTTTGAGTGTTCGGGAATACCCCCTTCTGTATAGTTCTCCTTCAACCAATGTGTACCTTGCTGATCGATACTTGATATGTTTTGCTTGTAAGGGATCTTCCGGGAGCATACCTTCTTCCAGAAACTTTTTCAGTTGAGTCATCCAACCATTTGGCGGTGTTCAAATTTTGAAATTTCTAAGTTTCTTGGTTGAGCTGTGCTCAGTTTGAGAAGATGTGCAACCAGAATGGTCTTTGGCCTTATTGTGGTTGTTGCTGATGCTAGTTTGGACAATGCGTCTGCCTTTTCATTCTCCTCCCTAGGGATCTGGGCAATCTTATATTCTTTGAATTTCTGGAGGAGCTGTTTTGCAATGTCACGGTAGACTATCATACCTTCATTCTTGGCTTGGTATCTGTCCAGGACTTGGTTGATAACTACCTGTGAATCGCTGAATATCTCGACTTCATCTGCCCCGAGAGCTATGCAGACTCTAAGTCTATCTAGTAGCGCCTCGTACTCGGCTTGATTGTTGGTTGCTTTGAAATCAAACATCATGGCACATTCGACATCATCTCCTTCTAGAGTGTATACTACGATCCCTGTCCCGCTGCCATGAGTGTTTAAAGAGCCATCAACATACAATTTCCATGGGAAATATTTTCCCAACATCCTTTTTGCTTCCAGGTTTGGCTCTGTGAACTCTGCTATAAAATTTGCCACTGCTTGCTCTTTGAGGGATGTCTTGGGGACGTAGTGGATATCGAATTCACTTAGCTCGATAGCCCATTTGGTCAGTCTTCCTGAAATCTCTGGCTTCTGTAGAATTTGCTTTAATGGGCAGTCAGTGAGAACCTGGATTGTATGAACCTGAAAATATGGCCTTAGCTTCCTTGCTGCTGAAACCAATGCTAGTGCCATTTTCTCTGCCTGTGAATATCTGGTCTCGGTTGGTAGAAGTTTCTTGCTGGTGTAGTACACTGGCTTCTGTACTCCATCTCCTGTTCTAACTAGGACTGAGCTTGCTGCTAGTTCTGTAATTGATAAGTACAAATGTAGTGTCTCTCCCATCTGTGGTTTTGAAAGAATGAGAGCCTGCCCTAGGTATTCCTTGATTTTTAAAAAAGCCTACTCGCACTCTTCGTTCAATTCGAATCCTTTTCCTTTTTTAATTACTTTAAAAAAGGGTGCACATTTGTCTGTGGCCTTTGAGATGAATCTACCCAAGGAAGTTAAGCATCCTGTTAGGCGTTGTACTTCTTTTAGTGTCCTTGGTGAAGTCATTTTCTGGAGGGCCTGGATCTTCTCAGGGTTGACTTCGATTCCTCTTTGGTGAACTTGAAAACCCAGGAATCTTTCTGAAGAAACTCCGAATAAACACTTGTTCGGATTTAGCTTCATTTGGTATCTTCTCAAGACATCAAATGTCTCTTACGGATCTGAAGTATGCTTGTCTGCCGTGATGCTCTTAGTCAGCATGTCATAAATGTATACTTCCATGTTCCTTCCTATTTGCCGTGTGAAGATTCTGTTAACCAGCCTTTGATATGTTGCCACTGCATTTTTTAACCTGAAGGACATTACTGTGTAATTGTACAAACCCTGATCAGTTGTGAATGTTGTTTTTTCTTCGGCTGCCTTGTTCATCTAGATTTATTTATATCATGAGTAGACGTCCATGAAACTGAGCAACTCATGGCCTGATGTAGCATCCACCAACGGATCTATCCTCGGAAGTGGAAAACTTTCTTTTGGGCATGCCTTGTTCAAATCTGTGAAATCTACGCACATTCTCCATTGTCCATTCTTCTTTTGGATGAGGACTACATTATCTACCCATTGAGGGTAGTTGACCTCTCTAATCGACCCTACAACGAGTAGCTTCTCTACTTTTTGTTTGATTGCCTGACTTCTCTTGAGATTGAATGATCTTCTCTTTTGTATCACCGGTTTTGCATTCGGGTCTACTGTGAGATGGTGGGATATTATTTGAGCATCTATCTCGACCATGTCTTCATGACTCCAAGCGAACACATCCCTGTTTTCTTTGAGCAGATCATTGAGGCTTTGTTTGACATTTCCTTCCAAGTTGACCCCGATCTTGATCCTTTTATCTGGTTCATCTTCTTTCAAGATAATTTCTTCGACCGGTTCAGTTTTGGATTCATTCGGCTCTTCCCTTTGATCGAATTCGAATGACAGTGGCTCTTTATTCTGACTCGACTGTGTTATAGTTCAAACCTGTTCATCATTCTTGTCTTTGTATACTGACAGGTTGGCTCTTCGGGCCATCTCTTGGGATCCCTTGACTACACCGACCCCCTATTTGGTCGGGAACTTGATCATTAAGGCATAAGTGGCTGTTACGGCCTTAGTTTTATTTAAGAATGGCTGATCCAACAACGCATTATACGGCCAATTGTCTAAGTCTACTACCACGAAGTCGAGCAATACAGTTCTCTAACAAGGTGCCACTCCGATCTTTACGGGTAGCTTTACTGTCCCGAGTGACCTGACCTCAATTCCCTCGAATCCTCTGAGTGGTGTATGGAAAGGCTGTAGATCTTTTCGATCCAACCAGAGTTGATCGTAGACAGCTATATTGAGAATGTCTGCTGAACTTCCATTATCTATCAAGATTCTCCTAACTTCCCAATCCAGACACTTATGACTAAGGCGTCATTTGGCCGAACGTCGACCCCATGTGAGTCCGCTTCTGTGAATATTATTGGGTCTCATCCTTCCTTTACCTTTTTTGGGTCTGGCTCCACCTACTTCACATCAAAGTTATGTCTTGCTTCTACTGCTTCTCTGATTTCCTGTGTTCACTCTTGGTTACTTCTCCCAGTGGATAGTCCTCCAAAGATTGTATGTATTACTTCATTGGCCTCTGGACTGACCCTTTGATTTCGACCAGAACTGTGATCGGCCCTGATCTCTTTCTTTGTTTCTGATTTCTCATCCCTTTTCAAGATTACATCCTGTAGATGTCCTTCCCAGATGAGGGTTTCTATATAATCCCTGAGCTGGTAACACTTGGAAGTCTCATGACCGGTTTCCTTGTGGATCCTGCAGTATTTGGTTGTATCTCACCGAGCAAACTGAGATTAACGGTGTGGCTCTTGTAACAGATTTTTTACTTCCAGTATGGCCAGGATTTCCTCTTGCTTTTTTCGAAGAGGGGTGTAGTTGGTATATCAACCTCAGTATTTTTCCATGGTCTGTTCGGCTTTACGTCTATTTCTCCCATCCTTGCCCTTCTCTTTGTTGTTTCCTTTCTGTTTTCCCTTTTGGTTCTGCACTTTGGACATAGCGTCTTTTTCGGGTTTTCCTCCATGCATATGGCATCCTCCGGTGGCTAACTCTTCTTCTTCGACTAGTGCATATCCTCCCGCCTTATCCATCATATCTGGGCATCTGGTCAGGCGGGCTCTTCTCAGGTCAAAAGACAACTGTCCATTCTGTAGGTTGTTGATGAATGCAACAATTATCGATTCATCGTTTACACTACCGATTTTTGATAATGCTTGGCCGAATCTCCCCAGGTATTTCTTCAGCGACTCATCTTTCCCTTGTTTTATTTGAGAAAGGTAAGCCACTAATTTTTTCCTATGAACATTGCTCAGAAATTGCCTTGAGAAACTCTTACTTAGTTCACTGAAACTTCTGATACTTGCTGGGGGCAGTCTCCCGAACCATCTTGAGCCCATGTCTCCTAAAGTTTGTGGAAAGTTGAGGTATAGTAAGAGATCACTATGGGCATACTGGGCCATAGCACTTTTATATCGTCTGACATGTTCTTTTGAGTCTGTATCCTTCTTGAACTAGGGGTGTGTAAAAAACCGCCAAACCGAACCAAACCGACCAACCTAACCCATAAAGTTTGGGTTGGTTCGATTACAAATATAAAAAAATGGGTGTGTTGGTTTATCTTTTGGACAAACCGATTAAAGGTGGTTCGGTTTGGGTTGAGTGAAATAATTCACCAACCCAAACCAAACCACACATTATAGAAAGTAAAACTAAAATATAAAATTCACCTTCGTTTTCTATTCGGTCCCTGTTTTATAACTTTTACAAATTACTTTAAGCTTTTATAGTTTATTTATTTGTTTTGATACAATTCTTCTGATTAATTGATGCATTAGAGTTTTACAAGCATAGATGCTATCAAACATGTCTTTAATTGGTAATTACTTATTTGACTTTTTTGTACTTCCTTTATATATATATATATATATATATATATATATATATAATTATTATTTAATGTTATGATTATTTTCTAAAAATATTTTTTATAATATAGTACCAAAAAATAAAAGATTTTTGAGTTCAAATATAAACCAGTAAACCAATCCAAACCAACCCGACCTTTTTTGGTTTGGTTTGAATCGGTTTGAAAATTTTAATTGGTTTGGGTTGGTTTGAAATATAGCCAAACCGATCCATATTGGTTTGGTTTGACATTGAGCCTCAACCCAAACCAAACCGAAAATGCACACCCTTATCTTGAACTGCTCCACGTGCAGCATCCTGAACCTTTCTGAGAATGAAGTTCGCAGGATGTCCCTAGTGAACGGGCTGTCAGAATCTTCGTCAGATAAATTGTTGTACCCATAACGTCTGACCAGTGTGTCCATTTGATGTCTATTGTTCTCGACTTCTCGAGTTAGGCTTTGGATTACGACATCTCTGTCTCCCACCGGACTTCCCTGATGGTTGAACCGTTGGGTGATTGTTATTCCTCTTTCTGGCTCTTCACTTTGATGCCGGGTTTCACGTATAATTCCTTGATGATGCTTACGATGGTGCCCATCGTTATCTTCTGATGACGGTCTATCCCTGTGCCGGTCATAATTACGATGTCTAGCACGGACTGTCTGATCCTGTTTCTGCTTCTGGTGTGGTCGTTCCTCTTCAAGTGTTTCAAGTCCAACCTGATTGATTAGAGCAGAGTTCCTTTCGGCTTCTGGTGCATTTAGTTCAGGCCCTACTACAACCGAACGAAGCCTAGCAGGCGGGAGGTTAGGAGTTTATGCTTCTTCTGCAGCCAGTAGATCAACTCCTTCCTTTGCTGCGTCTGCCACCAATTGTTGCAACGCCTCTCGAAAGCGTTGTGTCAGGTCTCTACTAGTCGGAGGAACTTGTTGGATTCCTGTCAGGAATGTATGTTGGTTCTTTGTGGTTGCAGTGAGATCTCGCGAGCTACTGCCAACATGGAAGTTATCTAGAGATTTTTGGACATCCCCAGAACTGCTTCAGCTTCAGCTTCAGCTTCCTGCCATTTATCTTTAATTAAATCGGAGGTTCAGCCCCTCATTCTAGTGCCAATTGTTGAAGTCGATTTCTGGATGTATGAGAAAAGCCAACAAGGATTGGATTTTAGCTGTGATTTCAAAGAGAAAGAGAAGGAGAAAGTAATCGGACGTAAGTTTTTATGTGGTAAAACTCCGATGACCGGAGAAACTTCCACGGGTGGTTGAGTGATCCACCAAGTCAAAATCCACTATGAAATAATATAATTACAATTCCTGATCTCTCTTTCTTCTCTCTGTATTTTTCTATGAATGTTGTATCTCTTTGTGTGACGAGATTATGGGTCTATTTATATGTCCAAAGAACCCTAATCTTCTTTGTACAAGTAATAAAAGATCTTTGTATTTAATTATGATTGTTTACTTGTTCGAAGTAGTTTGTCTTCTTTCCTGTTTCTAAGACTTGTATTGAGATCGAATGAGACTCTAGTAATGTAGTCAAATTAGGACTTATTTCCTTATAAGAACGTAGTCTTTTTGAAGAAGTAAAATTGTTGCCTGATTAGGAACCCTCTGCTTGATGATTCTACTATTCTTGGAATTCCTCTTTGATATAGATATCTTTGTGAATTTTAATGACTCAATTCATGTGAGCTACGCGTTGGGCTTTTTATTTTTCTTCATGATTATCCCGAGTAGGAAACAATATCAGCTGGTCACGAGTGACATCATCTGATCCCGAGTAGAAAATGTCACCAACCAGCCCCGAGTATGTTTAACTGACCCCGAGTGGTATATGGCGTCAGTTGACCCCGAGCAAGTCTTGTTCAATACTTGTTTATTCAGGTTTCTCTTCTTTGGTGATGTCTTGTAGGATATTTTCTGAATGCCCATTCGGATGTCCACCTGACAATTTTATCCTTTTTGTCAATGAGGTGTATATCTGATAAAATTTACATACGACAGGATATATAAATGAGAGGAAAAGAATACAAGCAAATTGACCAAAATGACCTTAAGTGCACCATGCATGCTTGCTGCCCGAGATGGCTCATGGGCATCTCGGGGCAGCAAGCATTCTGTCCCGAGATGGCCACGCGCCATCTCGGGAAAGAGTGCTTGGTTGCACATCTTTTCCACACGCGTTCCACTCGCGTTCTTCGACCGTTCTCCGGCCTTTGAACTCAGAATTTGAATCCGTTTACGAATTACGAACCGTAACTCTCCCATAAACATGGACATATAAGAAACTCAACCCAGAAAATAATAATTTGACTCGATATATGAAGACGAAGACAATATATGCAACATGAGTTGAAAGTGTAGTATCTTTTGACTTAGAACTTGAAATCAATAGTATGAGTAACCGAAATGACCGGAACTTAATCAAGAATGATTTAAGACTAAAATCAAGTTCAATATCCATGTTATACAAACATATACACATACAAATATAATTCACACTAGAATGCAAACTACATAGAGATAGTCTCCAATCATGTATTTTCCAAAACATGTTATTTTCATACCAATGCATGAGCATTCATCTTCAAGTGTGTGAATGTGTTATAAATGGGCACAACGATGCAGGGACACATATGAATGAATTGTATGTGTGTACCTATAATGGTGCACAACGATGCAGGGACACAAATGTACGAATTGTGTGTGTGTGCCTAAGCCTTGTAAGAGAAAGATAAGGTCTTATTATACCTTTGTAGAATCATATGGCATCCTTTCTATTTGAAGACTTTGAAACTTGCTTTGACTATTTGTCCCTTCTTCTTTGAAGCTTGAATCATCATGAATCTAAACAACTAAATCATTATAAGTAAACATCATTTTGATATGGAATTAATGCCAACACAATCTAAAACCTAACAATCTCCCCCTTTTGTAAATTCCATTTCAAAACACCTTTACATTTACTATAAATATAAAAATGAAGATAGGTCACAAAGTCACTCCCACACATTACAATGAGTAAGATTCCTAGAACTAATCTTCATTAACTCTTGAACATCATCTTGATCTTCTCTTGAAGCAACCTACAAATCATCTCAAAGCACAATGCGTATACAAGAGAATTTTAACGACAAATGACAATATATATTATGGATAAGAATATACAATTAAGTCCACAAATAAAAATACATGTATCTTCCCCTCAATACATGCCAAAACACAAGAATTCTTAACCAAATCTTAAGACTAATTATTACATGTCATTGAAAGTTCAAAAGTTCACAAAAACAACATATAAAGAAACTAAGCAACTAGTATCTCTTTCTCCCCCTTTTTGACATGAAATGACGCCAAAAAGTTAATAAATGTACCTCAATACTCAAATACTAGCTACTTGTTCCATCAAAGAAAATTGTGTGAGTAGTTGATCTAACATAATGCTTGAGAGGTGGTCTTGTGCTTGAAGCAATGCACTCCTCCAACTCTTTTATCCTAGCATCTTGTTGAACAACTATAGCACTAAGTTCATCAATCTTTTCCTTCAATTGTATAGCCCAATCCATAAGTATATTTGTGCTAATCACATGACTATCAACTTGAGAACTACTAAATAGTCCAAAAGTATTACAAGTCTTACCCTTATTCTCATAGAACATGTATGACACACGGTTATCACAATACTTTTCCAAGGGTTGAACTAACACATCATCTTCTCTACTCTTAATCCCACGAGCTAAACACAATGAAGTAACAAACCCCGGTAATACAAGCTTTTTATCACCTCTAGTAGAGAAAGTCGTACTATCAATGTAATACATGAGAAGATCTCCAAGGTTTATAGGTTGATTAGTCACCAATGCATACACTATTTTGATCTTGTCCTTATTCAACTCGGTTGAATTCGAAGATCTAATAATGTTAGTGCAAATGAATAGATGCCAAAATGCACTAGCCTTAGTTAACTCATGTTGACTAATATATGCTCTACTTTTCCACTCAAAAGAAGCATTGTCACAAAGAGTTCTACCCATGATATTTAGATTCTCAATGACATCCACATCTAGAAAATTAGAATCTATATCATTAGATAGCCCAAGAAACTTGTTAATGTTTTCCGGGTTAACTCTAAACACAACACCCCTAATTTCCATCAAAGCATCTAACAAGGTGGAACTTTCCTTATATTCAAGATAAAACTCTCTAACAAGAGTATCATTTACAACTCATAACATGCTCACCCAAGATTCCCATTTTCTATCCTTTAAATACTTAAGAACATAAGAATCTTTACACTTACCAAAGTCAATGCCTCTCTCTTGAAATATCTTCTTTATTCCAAAGATCCCTAAATCTTTTGTCCTTGAAGCTTTGGATCCTTTTGAGGTAGACTTGGCTTTAACAACGGGATTTAATTGATTTCCACTTCCGGTAATCTTAGTTCTTCCCATTTTTCTTGTGTTATAAGATGCTATATACATACAACAAAAGTGAGTGAAAGACAAAACAAGCATATTAGTCACAAAGATATAAAAACAAAGACATATGACTTAAGAATGAATCATCATGCAAAACAAAGATAGTGAGTAATATCATACAAGTATCATTAAATCAAAATATGCCAACATGTAACAAAATGAAGCATGTGAACATATCATAAAAGAGAACAATGTCTAGCATACAATGCTCCCCCTTGATAAATGCTATAACTAAAATTAATGATAGCATAAAGTTCACAAAGATGTTCACACAATCACACATTCAAGCAATTTGAAGAAATATCAACAAAATAAGCTTCATATGCTAAGAGAGATACACAAAGATTTTCAAGTACTCTCATAATTCTTTAACAATTGCTAAAATATCATCATACTCATAAACAAAGTGTGTGTAAGAGAGATATGCTTCAAATATATATCACACAGTAGTTTGATAATCAACATGCAAACAACTTCCAACAACTATTCATCTTAAGCTTTTTCCACAAAAGGTCAAACCGATTGTCATCCTGAATTTTTGCTTTTAAGAGAATAGATTTCAACATATGAGCGTGTGTGTGCATGTGGCTCGTCATCCCATTTTTGTTTTTCAACCCGAGCTCAGTTGATTTTCAATTATACTCATTTTTAAGCCTTCCTCCTTTTCTTTTTAGGCTTTGAATCAAAGAATTTTATTTTCATGATTCCATTTCAACACTTCTTTGATTTTTTTTTAAACATAAATAAAATTCACTTCATCGCGGCTTTCACTCATCACAATGGTGTAGCTCTTTCCAACATTTGGTAGCTTTCACAACCAATGTGTGTAGCCCTTTCCATGAAGGTGTTTGTTGAGTTTTATGTATTTGCTGAAGCAAAATAGATACTAACCATAGGTCATTTTAAATATACTTAAGCACAAAAACTTCAAGATGTATCCAAAGTTTACATATTAGTAAACTCAATCTACTAGCAAAACATATAAGAGAAGCAAAGTGCAATTTTTAAAAACTAAGATTTTATGGCTCATAAGCACATGATTTAAAAGCAATAAGTAGAGACTTATTCAAGATCATTACTTCTCTAATGAGTAGATTTCAAAGAATATGAAGCTCATATTTTAAAAAGTAAAAAGCATAATATCTCAACTCAATCAACACATATATCAAAAGAACTTCTCTAAAGTTAACCAACAAATTTTGATCATCATAACAACATGATGTGAGATAACCAAGTTCATATTAATACATGGAGTATTCAAAGTTAGCAAGCAAGAATTCTCAACACAATTGATATATTGCCTCAAAGCTACCTCACATGTGCTTCTTACATTAGTGATAAAAGTACTCACCCTTGAACCACTTGTTCTTGGGTGTACCTACACAAACATTTCCAATATCATCATTGACAACAATGTTAAATCTAGAGTAAAGTCCTTCAATGACTTGAATAACAAGAATATCATTAATACACTATTATTTAACATTTTCAACACAAGCTTTGTCAAGTTGAACAAGATTAGTTTTTTTTCTACTCCATAACTTCTTTTCATGCTTAACAATATTATCATGTTTTTCAACTTTCAAAGCCTTAGCATGTTCAAGTTGAAGTTTAATCTCTTTATCTCTAGATTCATTTCCTAATTTGTATTTTTCAATAAATTTATAACACCTAGGCTTAATGTGACCTATTGTGTTGCAATAATGGAAAATTGGAATAAAAGATGAGATTGTACCTTTTGGAGTTGAACTAGCTTCACTAGGAGTTTGTAAAGATACCTTGTTTGCCAACTTCTTCTTGGCTTTTGATATTCTCTTCTTGTGTGGTTTCTTATCAATCACAACTTCATCCAAGTGAGTAGAAAGTGGTGCTTCAAAGGGTTCCTCTTCAACTACCAAGTTGCCATCACCACTATGAGAGTTAACAAGATTCCTAACACTAGACACACTTACCGAATCATTCACTAAGTCCTTGATGGTCTCCTTAGCCGTGTCTATCTCGTCCATTAATTCTTGTTCTCTCTTCTTCAAAGAAGATATCACATTATCCTTCTCAAGGTTTATCTTTTTAAGTTCTCTAAACTTTTTCATAATATCACCTTTCTCACCAAGAAGTCTACGAGTAACAATCACAAACTCATCTAATTGTTTCTTGATCAAATCATCCTTCTCAACTACCTCTCTTAGAGCATTATCTTTAGCTTCTTCAAGCTTTTCTATCTTGACCAACAACTCAAGATTAGTAGGAATGGAACTAGAGCTTCCATGATGATTTGCATCAAAGTTCTTGTTCAAAGTTATTGTACCATCAACATCTAGTGGAGAATGAGAAGCCGTTAGAGCTATAAAGTTGCTCACTAACTCTTCATCACTTGAAGACTCACTACTAGAGCTCTCATTATCACTAGAGTTATCATCACTCCAAGTAGCTACCAACACTTTGCCTTTCTTGTCTTTCTTAGATGGCTTATTGGTGCACTCACTACCAAAGTGACCGAAACCCTGACAATTGTAGCATTGAAAATCTTTCTTGTTCATGGCTTGACTATTCTTCTCATTCCTTGGAGATGATGTTTTCTTAACTCCCTTTTCCTTAGAAGACTTGCCTCTAGGCTTGGCATCCTTCTTTAGAAACTTTTTGAACTTTCTAACCAAAAGAGCCATCTCTTCATTTTCACCATCACTCTCCTCCTCGATAGCATTGAGAGCGATTCCCTTACTCTTAATCTTTGGCTTCAAACACATCTCATAAGTTTAGAGAGACCCAAACAGCTCATCGATGTTCATGCTATCCACATCCTTGCTTTCCGCAATGGCTGTCACCTTTGATTTAAATCTCTTAGGAAGAGACCTAAGGATTTTCCAATTTAAACGCTCTTTTGAGATAGGTACTCCAAGTGCTTGACATTGGTTAGCAATGTTAAGAATCCAGAATTAGAAGTCTTCAAACTTTTCTTCTTCACCCATACTTAAACCTTCAAATTATGATGTCAACATTTAAAGCCTTGATTTCTTCACCGCTAAGGTTCATTCATTAGTAACTTTGAGAGTATCCCAAGCCTCCTTTGCAGATTCAAGATTTTGAATGTAGGAGAATTGATGCCTATCAACTCCTCCAAAGATGGCATTCATAGCACGATGGTGCCATTTAGTAACCTCAAACTCATTCATTGTCCATTCACTCATTGGCTTGAGTATCATGGTTCCATCTTCTTGAACCTTGGTAGGAGGACTATAACCTTCTTCCACTACCATCCAAGGCCTTTCATTAATAGAGCGAATGTAGACTTTCATCCTCAACTTCCAATACCTATAGTTAGTGACTCGAAGTAATGGTGGCCTAGTATTTGAGGCTCTTTCCGCCATTACATCATCTTGTAAACCCATGACTTCAAAAGCTTTACACAAACGTGAATGTATCACCTGGACTCTCTCTAAGTACAATCTAGTGTCCTGCTTTGATACCAATTGAAAATACAAACACGGTTAAATGCTCAAGGCTAACCTAGAGGGGGGGGGGGGGGGGGGGGGTGAATAGGTTAGACATCTTTTTCGACACCCTTAGAAACAAATAAAAGTTTGTCCCTCTAGATTGCTTGTACCAATATATATATATCAATTAAAGATACTTAATCAATATAAAAAAAATGTAAAGTGTGATACAAACAAGCAACCATCACAAATATACAATTTATATTATAGTAAGGAAGTCAACTTACATATAAAGTTCTATCCATAGTGTTCAAATAACAAATACAAATATAAGAGAGATAGGGATAAAGAAAAGTTGACACAAGATATAACGTGGTAAACTTCCAAAGAGGAAACATCCACGGGTTAGCAACCACCAGCAAACAAAATCCACTAGTAGATAAGACAAGTACAATCTCTCAAGTGAAGATGTCGCCCTCTTGCTCAACATTCCAAGGCCTCACACCTCTTGTCAAGATTTCCTCGCTCACCCTTTCGGATCCTCACGACCCTAGGCAAGACTTTCTTGCTCACCCTTTTGGATCCTCACGACCCTAGGCAAGACTTCCTTCCTTACCCTTCCGGATCCTCACGACCTTAGGCAAGACTTCCTTACTTGACAATCTGAGGTCTCCCACCTCTTGCCAAGACTTCCATGCTCAACAACATAGGTCTTACACCTATTGTCAAAACTTTCTTCTCACAAGGTATCTAGGTGATCATGAATGCAAAAATGTAAATAATCAACATAGAATGTTATGATCAACACATCCTATGGAAAATACTAGACATGAGCATGAATGCATAAAACAAATGTAGTCTAGTCAATCATGCATGTTTAATCCATCTAGATCATGTAAGATATGTTCAACATTAATTACAACCTAGATACATGCATAGATCTAAAACTCGAGTCACAAGATATGTTCAATTAATACATAATCAAGTTTAAATCTCATATACCAAAAACATGCTAAAATCATGTGACAATGTCATTAAGATTAAAGCAAGAGTTCTAGAGTATATTTCCTATTCATAGATTCAACAAAGCACATGAATAGCTCTAAAGAACACAAGCACATGTATTATAATGAGATTCCGGTCAAAGAGAGCCTAATACATGTGAGGAACTATTTTTCACAAAATCAATCAATCAAAGATCATCAAATAGTCCTAGAATCAAAGCTAACACAATACAATCCCAAACATGTGAAAACATAGGCAAAATCAAAACCTAACTCAACATGTGAGATTTCAATTGAAACTCAATCTAGCTTTAAATGAGTTCAAAACTCAAATCAGCACTATCAAAAGACACACACACACACACACACACACACACACACATATATATATATATATATATGTTGAAGAATAAAAACCCAAGGCAATTGACCAAGTTTTAAAAGAAAACTTTGAGAGAAAATCAATACCTTAGTTGATTTGGTGCAGTCCCGTTTTTTTGAGGTTAGATTCCAAAAAAAGCAATAAAACTATCTCAAACCTTCAGAGAAAATATGGAGAATGAATAGAAAAACACTCTCAACTTTGAATCACTCAAATCGGAGTTCAAATGAAGAAGTTATGGTGTTTGGAAGGTGAGAAAATTTGGGAGAAAATTCTGCACTCAAATTTTGAATATCTTCTTAGAATGAAATGTGAGAGGGAAGAGATATATAAAGGAGAGGGAAAGAATACAAGAAAAATTGACCAAAATGACCTTAAGTGCACCAAGCATGCTTGCTGCCCGAGATGGCGTGTGGGCATCTTGGGGCAGCAAGCATTCTGTCCCGAGATGGCCACGTGCCATCTCGGGAAAGAATGCTTGGTTGTACATCTTTTCCTCACGCGTTCCCCTCGCGTTCTTTGACCGGTCTTCGGCCTCCGAACTCAGAATTCAAATCCTTTTACTGATTACAAACTGCAACTCTCTTATGGACATGGACATATAAGATACTCAACCCAGAAAATAGCAATTCGACTAGATATACGAAGACGAAGACAATGTATGTAACATGAGTTGAAAATGTAGTATCTTTTGACTTAGAACTTGAAATCAATAGTATGAGTAATCAAAATAACCGAAACTCAATCAAGAATGATTTAAGACTAAAATCAAGTTCAATATCCATGTTATATAAATATATACACATACAAACACAATTCACACTAGAATGCAAACTACATAGAGATAGTCTCCAATCATGCATTTTCCAAAACATGTTATTTTCATACCAATGCATGAGCATTCATCCTCAAGTGTGTGAATGTGTTATAAATGGGCACAACGATGCAGGGACACATATGAATGAATTGTATATGTGTACCTAAATGGTGCACAACGATGTAGGGACACAAATGTATGAATTGTGTGTGTGTGCCTAAGCCTTGTAAGAGAAAGATAAGGTCTCAGTATACCTTTGTAGAACCATATGGCATCCGTTCTATTTGAAGACTTTGAAACTTGCTTTGACTAGTTGTTCCTTCTTCTTTGAAGCTTGAATCATCATGAATCTAAACAACTAAATCATTACAAGTAAACATCATTTTGATATGGAATTAATGCCAACACAATCTAAAACCTAACATAATCTCTGATGAACGAAGGCTAAAACGTGAAGGTAAATCTTCTGATAATTCTGCTCTTTTGGTTGATAGGAAGAAGGGAGGCTTCAAGAAGAAAGTCACTTTCTAGGGATGTAGACAGTCTTGACATATAATGAAGGATTGTCAAAGTAAGAAGACAAGTGAAGCTAAGGGCTCCAAAGAGGGGGATCCGATAATCGCCTCTCTTGAGTACGACGACTACAGTGATGCCCTCTAAAGAGACATAAACATCCTTATGGCATGACCACTAGTTGCCATAAAAAAGGATGTGTTACTGATAGTGGGTCCACAATTTATGCATAAGCATTGGTTAGGAGGTGGTGCAAGATGTGTGGTGAATAAGAACGTCGATAGTTGAACGAACTCACGGGAAATTAATGTGAGAAGTTGCACCATAATTTTCAGCAAGGTTAATTTCATCATATGTTGGTGAAATCTTGGGATATGTGTTCCTAAGTGATTATACCTCATGGTGGGTTTGTTGATTCTCGGTATTGAGAGTCGTTGTTGTGGACTAAAGTTTAGGAATTCTCGCCATAAGGGAGGATAGTTGGATATGGCTAGAATTTCCAATGGTTACCAAACGGGATTCACTAATGCAGAGACTTCCTAAAAATGTGGGAGACGTTTGGGAGTATGAGATCAAGTTTGATGGAGGTTTAAAGAGCTGAAGAACTGGAAAAATGAAAAACAGTGAAAACCGTTGTGAATTATGACAGCGGTATCACAACGGTCCCATTCCAGTACAAACCATTGTGAGTTGCACTGTAGGAGGCACAATGATTAGACATCGGTCGTGAGTCGTGACAACGGTCATAACCTAGTGACATGGCGTGTGATCGCGGTTAAATTTCAACATGATTTAGCATGTGGGTGGCCAACTGCAACTTGAATCATAGTCAATCATAAGCACGCGTTGAATAAGGAAATATTAATGGAAACAGAAATAATATGTTTCTAAAGTTCTTACAAGAAAATGATTTCTCATTTACAAGAAGTCTTGTCATAAATAGGAAGTAGTATTTATATGGAATAAGTAAATCTTGTATGTATAAGAGCAGGATTTCCTTTTGACTTAAACTTCCTGTAATTCATATAAATAGACTATAATAGCTATGTTATTGGGTGAGGAGCAAATTACCAAATATTAGAGAGATCTCAAGAGATCATTGGGTGTAATTGGGTTTGGGAAATTTTTAGAGAGAGAATCTTGAGTGAAGTTATAACAATTTTCTTAATAGTGGATTAATCTTTTGTCGCCCTGACAACCGTGATTTTTTCCTGACTTGGGTTTCCATGTAAAATTTTTGTGTTGTGTGATTGGATATATTTTCTCTTCCCTCTTATTTATTTCTTTTGCTATTGTTTGTTTGTGTTCTATCCGGCAATGCTTTCGTGTAGTGACGATTTGTCCGCTATCAATATATATATATATATATATATATATATATATATATATATATATATATGTGTGTATGTGTGTGTGTGTGTGTGTGTGTGAGTCTCTCGTAAGAGATCCTTTATTTTAATTTTGGTAAGGACCTTGATGAAATTGTTTCGATTTTTATGAATTTTGATCTAAATTTTTTTCTGGATGATAAGTTCATTAAAATATACTTGTGAATAAAATTTGATAATTTTTCAAATATTAGAACTATTTTTATTTAAATTTCTTTTATTTCACTCATTTTCTGATGACTTCATATTTAACAAAATCATGATAAATAGTTCTAGTTCTTAAAAAGAATCATTTTTTTTATATATAGATTTCATTGAACTTATCATCTATAAAAAAAAAATATCAAAATTTATAAAAATCGATGTGATTTCATCAAGGTCTATACTGAAATTAAAATAAATGATTATTTATAAGAGCTTTATATATATATATATATATATATATATATATAAGTATTAAAAATAATTGAATAAAACAAAGCTCAAACATTTTCCAATTAAAAAAATATAGTGGCTTTTTTTTATTAACGTATATTATGCAGGTCCTGAGCCAAGGTAAGAGGATACTCGCACTGGCCCAAAAATAAAAGGGTTCAATTTGTTTGTTATAATATTTACATCCTTTAAAAATTATATTTATATTCTAAATTAATATATTTTTAAAAATTCGATAATCTTTTAAGTAAAATTACTGAAAAATATTAATAATTTACAAATATATTTATCAATAATTATTAATATTTTTTATATTTATTATTAATCAGTTTCCTATTTAATGGTTTTATATAATAAAAATGTTTCCTACTAATTTCAAATATGTTTCCAATTTCAAAATCATCAAACGATGAAAGTTGTGAAGAAAAAAAAAGGTAAGTTTTCCATTAATTTTTATTAGAATAACAAAATCATTATATATTTTATCTTCTTCTATACAATATCTGTATTTTATTTTGATTCAAATTTGGAACATATACCTTATACCGATCACTGCTTTATCTCCATCTGTCGAAGAGCGTGCACGGATGAAGATGAAGATGCTGTGTACTTCAGAAAGCAGTATACAAACTATAGCTTTCATAACAAAGTATTTTTTTGGTATTAAGTGGAATTAATTTATAAATTAGATATTTTAAAATTATTTATATAAAAATTTATGAAAGGGATGTGTATACCATTTTTAAGAGGTGTTAATATCGTCAATTATAAAAAAATTGAATTAAACTACTCAAAAATTAGATTAGATGAAATACATATATAGTAGATTGATGATATTTGTATATATATATCAAATTTATATATTTTTAAAATTTTAATATTACCTATAAATTTAATCATTAATATTTTAATACAAACAAATAATAATTTTTATAACTATTTTAATGTTTTGAATAGTTAACTAACTAGACGAAATTTAAAAGGAAAACATATAAAATAAAATTAGGAAAGAAAAACACAAATCCAAATTAATAAATTAATGATTTTGTTTATATATGATGTAAGATTAGGTTTTAAAGAGATTTTGTTTATCAATAATGCTAGACATTCCAAAAAAAATTAACCCAAATGTTGTGGCAAGTGATTTATACATTAATCACATCATCTCTAAATTTGTGTGCAATGACAACTCACTTTCTACATCTTTTAAGTTTAATTTTGTGTTAATTATTTAGGTTGTATTGTATTAGGGGTCATTTGTTTTTGGGGGATTTGTAAAAGTAGTCAAATTAAGAAATAGATTATTGTTTTTAATAAAAAAAAATTAAGTTATTTTGTTTAACCGGATGCAAGTTGTAAAGTCTAAAATATCATTTTCTTAAAATAAAAAACCAATTTTGTATTGTAAAAGTGATTTTTTTTTTTTTTTGCAAACGTGTAGTCGTATACATAAACCAATTTTTTTTTTTTTACAAACATATACTGTATACGTTTTTAACTAAAAAAATCCCTAAATCCATTTACCAGCAGACGAAGACGAAGAAGAAAAAAAGGAGAGGAAGAAAGGAAGGGTTCGAATCGTGCGATGCCGACGAAGAAGGAGGTGGTTTCCGGTGACGATTCAACGGTCGAACATTCCGGTGACCTAGGATTACTTTTGTTTTGGGTGTTTTCTTAAGGTCTCTGTGCTATGGCTCCTTAAATAGCTGCCTCACCAGATCATAGAAGGTTCCTGTCGGTGCCGCCATTCAGCCAAGATCGTCGTCAGCTCCCGTCATCGTCGCCGTCTCTGTTGCCGTCGCCAGAACGTATCTTCTTTGCTTAAAGGTATTTTGCTCTCATCTGGATACGAAAAGAACATTGGCTTGTGTTGTGACTTGTGGATTCAATTTGAGTGGGGATTCAATTTTGATTCAATTGATGTTATTGCTCCATTTGATTTGTCCGATTGTTTTACTTATTTTCTGCTCTGTTTTAATTTTAGCTTGTTATGTGTTGCTTGATTGTTTTACCTGTTTCTACTGATGACTTTGGTGGTGCTGGAATCCCCCGAAGAATTTCTAAGATAATCTCCAACCTTCATGATAATTGTAAGTTACCCAGTACTATTTTTGGTCTGCCATAGTCATCAAATCTATGTCATGTGGCTTCAACTCATCAAAATTCCATCAGTGTCTGTGCTGATACTTGATTAGGAAACTGTGTGAGAGTGATTTAGTCATTTTTGGCATATGGGTCAGTCTATAACTCAAAGCATTGTTATCAATATCACTCTCATGTAATTGGTGGGTGGTTCTTATTGTTGTCTAAATGGCTGCAATTTACAATATCACTTCTTCTTAGTGTTGCAAAATGTTTCACAGTTTACACTATGTACCACTCAATCTTAGGATAAAAAAGAACCAATAATTTTGGCTTATCAGAAATAGAGAATAGTTAGAAATGTAACCAAATATGTAATGGTGTTGATCTTAAAATCATCTGAGTAACAGCTGTATTTCTTACTTGTGACTCTAATCGCTGTCCACAATAATTCACAGTCAAGTTGAGTCTGTTATGTACCGATGTCACGTAGGTCTGAAAGGGTATTTAGAGCACATTTAATTCCTTTTATGCATCATTGCTAACAATTTATTGGTTTAGCAAGGAGTTGCCAGCATAAAGGGATAAATAAGCAAATTGTATCCTAGTTTTGGTAGACTGCTTTTCAAATCATGAATAAAACACCTTAATACCTTGTAAATTCTGCATTTATAGCACCTTAACACCTTAACACCTTAATAGCAGTTTTGGTAGACTGCTAACAAAGATTCTGAATGTTGCAAGACGTGTGAGAGGTGCTCTCAAGCAGGCTGAGAACCCTCGGTTTGTATCTTCGTTTTGTCAATCCAATTGTGATGATGTTAGCCCAAATGATCTTAGAGCATTCTTAGTCAATATTGGCAACTAAGGCATGAGCTAGATAATGAATAATAATAATAAAAAAAACTGAATTATTAATTATTCTTGCTCCTACGTGTTGGAAAATTCTATCATATAGGGCCACACATGTGAACATTAAATGTGTTGTGCTATCTTTTGGTTAAGCTTAAATTAAAGTGATCTAATTAAGATTTAAAGTATTAAGGCTTAAGAAAATAATTGTCATGGAATTAATGTGTATATACCAGAGTGCTATTTCTAATTTGTTGAGGGGCCGAATTAGAAATAGCCAACATATAATAATTTGTTTATTATATATATAATTACGGTTATGGTCCCCAAATTACACGATACTTTAGTTTTTTCTGTATCCCATCAACAGAGCAAATAGAACACAGTAGGGTTCATAAAGGTATAAAGGTCGTGATAATTTGGAAGATCACAACTCGTTCACAAATCTCCAGCAATGGATTCAGGTACGCTTCCGCTTTCTCTTGTGTAGATTGTTCACGTGGGATGTTGGATGTTCGTGTGTGTGTAAATTCATGTGGATATTTACTGGCCCAAATGAAGGTTAATACTTGGCCGAATTGCACACACATATGTGGTGGTAAACATGTGACGATTATAAGGTTTTATGTGTGAATAATAAGTCGATCCAAAGATAGATTTATTATTTAACATAAATTACTGTCAATGTTTAATCACTACTAAAGGAGTACCACGTGTGTATATAAATTCATGCGGGTATTAGCCGGCCCAAAGGAAGGTTAATATTAGCCCGAATTGTACACACATCTGTGGTGGCAAACATGTGATGATTATAAGGTTTTACATGTGAATAATAAGTCGATTCAAAGATAGATTTATTATTTAACATAAATTATTGTAAATGTTTGATCACTACAATAAGAATACCACTTACAATTAATATTATTGTCTACAGACTTGATATTAATGTTGTACTGGGTATCTTAAGATGTGACCGACCATTATTTGGTATATATTTTATGGTTAAATAAAATGGTCTATCATTCTAAATGGGCTAATTGAAGCAAGATGTCGCCAAAATGACCTCTATTGTGTAGATTATTCATGAGGGATGTTGGATGTTTGTGAGTATGTAAATTCATGCGAGTATTAGTCGGCCCAAAGAAAGGTTAATACTTGGCCGAATTGCACATACACATGTAGTGATAAATATGTGACGATTATAAGGTTTTACATGTGAATAATAAGTCGATCCAAAGATAGATTTATTATTTGACATTAATTATTGTCAATATTTGATCACTACAACAAGAGTACCACTTACAATTAATATTACTGTCCAAAGACTTGATATTAATGTTGTGCTAGGTATCTTGAGATGAGACTTACCATTATTTGAATTTGTTGATCATTGCATTTGGTTATTAATGTGAGCATGTTTCTATGTTTGTTTTGATCTCTTTCAAGCTAATGTATACTATATATCTGCTAATACCAACTCTATATCCATGTTTAATGGGATCAACTTTAAGGATTTGGAAGGAGAACATACTCATTGTTCTCGGCTGCATGGATCTAGACCTTGCACTTCGGGTTGAGCAACCCGTTTCTCTTACAGATGCAAGTTCTCCTGATGATAGGAAGAACTTTGAGAAGTGGGATCGCTCAAATTGCATGAGCCTTATGATCATGGAGCGAGGCATTCCAGAGGCATTTAGGGGTGCGGTATCTGAAAAGATAACCAAAACCAAAGAGTTCCTAGCCGAAATTGAAAAGCGTTTTATAAAAAACAATAAGGCAGAAACAAGCACGCTTTTGCAAAGCTTGATTTTATAAAGTACAAGGGCAAATGGAACATAAAGGAGTAAGTTATGGAAATGTCTCATATTGCTTCTAAGCTTAAGACATTGAAGCTAGAGCTGTCTAACGACTTGCTCGTGCATTTGGTATTAATATCACTTCCTACAAAATACATTCAGTTTAAGGCCAGTTACAACTGTCAAAAGGAGAAATGGACTCTTAATGAGTTCATTTCTTACTGTGTGCAAGACGAAGAGAGACTGAAGAGAGACAGGACAAAAAGTGCTCATTTGGCTAGCACCTCTAAGGATAAGGGAAAATAGAGGAAGAATAATAAAGCTGCTAAATACCTTATGAGCTTTGG
This sequence comes from Dipteronia dyeriana, assembly GCA_032871835.1. Lineage (NCBI taxonomy): Eukaryota > Viridiplantae > Streptophyta > Magnoliopsida > Sapindales > Sapindaceae > Dipteronia > Dipteronia dyeriana. The sequence goes on from CM065298.1 coordinate 31,643,689, forward strand.
ACAGGTAGAAAGAAGTGTCTCAAGCATTTTCACATTTGGGGATTTCCAGCTGAGGCAAGGCCTTACAGGCCACATGAAAAGAAATTGGACTCCAAAATTGTGAGCAGCTACTTCATTGGCTACTCTGAGCGATCACTGGGCTATAAGTTTTATGATCCAATACTTCAGTCAATTTTTGAAATGGGAAATGAAACATTTTTTGAGGATGTTGAGTTTGGGGGGAGAAATAAGGTTAGAGACATTGTCTTTGAGGAAGAATCGATTTCGATTCATACTATCGCTTTTGACAATGTGCAGGTTTCTATACCTGTCATTGATCAAGAAGCAAATATGGAGCCTCAATCAGACAATGTTGACCCCATTCAAGATGAGGCAATTGTTCCTGAGGAACAAACTCAACAACCTCAAGAACCAGTGCCATTAAGGCGATCCATTAGAGAAGGGAGAAATGCTATTCCGAATGATTTTTTCGTATTTCTCCAGGAACATGAGGAAGACATAGGAATAATGGAAAATGATCCAATCAACTTCCATCAAGCCATGCAGGGTTCCAACTCTCAAAAGTGGATTGATGCTATGAATGAGGAATATAAGTCTATGCAAGACAATAAGGTTTGGGAACTTGTACCATTACTAGAAGGTGCAAAACCTATTGGTTGTAAATGAATATTTAAAACCAAAAGGGATTCGAAAGGTAATGTGGAGAGGTATAAGGCTTGTCTTGTAGCTAAAGGCTTTACCCAAAATGAAGAGATTGACTATAAAGAGACTTTCTCTCCAGTTTCAACGAAAGACTCTTTTAGGACAATCATGGCACTTGTTACACATTTTGATCTTGACCTTCATCAGATGGATGTCAATACTGCGTTTCTCAATGGTGACATTGATGAAACAATTTATATGGTGCAACCAGAAAACTTTGAGTCTGGAGACCCAAAGAATATGGTTTGCAAATTGATAAAATCCATTTATAGACTCAAGCAAGCTTTCTGTCGGTGGTACCATAAGTTTTATCTAGTGATTATCTCGTTTGGTTTTGAGATAAACATTGTTGATAATTGTGTGTATCACAAATTCAGTGGGAGTAAGCACATATTCCTGGTTTTATATGTCGATGACATACTGCTTGCCACAAATGATATAGGCATATTGCATGAAACCAAGAGATTTCTATCAAAGAATTTTGAGATGAAAGATCTTGGTAACGTCTCTTTTGTATTAGGGATTCAGATACAACGAGATTGTTCTCGGGGTATTCTTGGATTATCACAAAGGAGCTATATCGATACAGTGCTCAAAAGGTTTGGCATGCAGGACTGCAAACCAGGTGACACCCCCGTCGCTAAGGGAGACAAGTTCAGTCTCAACCAGTGCCCTAAAAGTAACCTTGAAGTTAAGGAAATGTAGAAGATTCCCTATGCATCAGCTGTAGGGAGTCTAATGTATGCTCAGGTGTGTACGCGTCCGGATATTGCGTACATTGTTGGTATGTTAGGCAAATATTTAAGTAACCCTGGAATGGATCCTTGGATAGCAGCCAAGCGGGTTATGAGGTATTTGAAGAGAACAAAAGATTACATGCTCATATATAGGAGATTGGATCAATTTGAGATCATAAGGTATTCTGACTCAGATTTTGCTGGATGTCAAGACAGTAGGAGATCCATATCAGGCTACATATACATGTTGGCTGGTAGAGCTATATCTTGGAAGAGTGCCAAATAGACACTCATAACTTCTTCCACCATGGCAGCAGAGTTTGTAGCATGCTATGAGGCATCCAACCATGGAATATGGCTGCGGAATTTTGTCACTGGGTTGCCCATTCTGGAGGGTGTTGAAAGACCACTCAAACTATATTGTGACAATAAGTCAGCAGTGCTATATTCTAACAACAACAGGAGCTCATCTAAGTTAAAGCATATTGACATTAAGTTCCTAGTTGTGAAGGAAAGAGTACATAGTGGACATATATCCATAGAGCACATTAGGACAAACTCTATGATAGCGGATCCGCTTACATAAGGATTACCACCCAAGGTCTTTCATGAGCACACTGCTCATATGGGTTTTATTTTGTATGAGGATATCACATTATAGTGGGAGTTTGTATAATTATGTATTGTATTGCTCTATATTTTTATTTTGGATATATTTATGCATTTATGTATTTGGATATTTATCTGATCAGAAATAAAGTATTCAGTTAATTACACTCTATTACATTGTGTTAAGTTTTGATCTCACTAAGGAATAAAGAAGGACCAGTTGGAATAGACATGTATAGATCACATTGCATGTAATTTCCATGCTACGCATCCATGATTGATCTATGTCATTTGGTTATGTTGGTATACGTGACCATTGATGGGTTTAGTCACGCTAAATGTGACGAAAGCCGCTTTGATCCTATGTTGGCATAATCAATGGACGAGATTGTTCGGATATACCCTAAAATTGTGATAGCAAAATTTTGGAGCTCATAAAGTAATACACATTCGTAAAGTTACATATGAGGCCCAGTGGGAGATTGTTGGAAAATTCCATCATACGGGGCTACACATGTGAACATTAAATGTGTTGTGCTATCTTTTTGTTAAGCCTAAATTAAAGTGATCTAATTAAGATTTAAAGTATTAAGGCTTAAGGGTATAATTGTCATGGAATTAATGTGTAGATACCAGAGTGCTATTTCTAATTTGTTGAGGGGCCGAATTAGAAATAGCCAACATATAATAATTTGTTTATTATATATATAATTAGGGTTATGGTCACCAAATTACACGATACTTTAGTTTTCTCTGTATCCCATCAACAGAGCAAATAGAACACAGTGGTTCATAAAGGTATAAAGGTCGTGATAATTTGGAAAATCACAACCCGTTCACAAATCTCCAGCAATGGATTCAGGTACGCTTCCGCTTTCTAGATTTAATTATTTTCTCTTGAATTGATATGAGTTATGTTATATAGTTTAAGGTTTGATTAAGTATGTATAGAAACATGTTCAGGTTAAACATCTGGATTATTTTTGTGCCTAAGCATGTTATAGTTTTGTGTTAATCGAAATCCTAACACTACGGGCATCCATGAATTTTTTTTCTTGACTGTAAGGTTGTACAACCATGTTCTTCAAAGTGTTATTGAAGCATCAAACCCAAATTATGATTTCTTCTACTTCACTCCGGTATTCATCTAATATTGTCTTCTTGTGGGTATCTACACAAAGGATTATTCTAAATTTTAAATTCTAATATATGAGTGGTCAGCTTTTAGACTAAACATGGTCTATCAGGAGCATCCATTATAAATTTATTGTTTTGTTAGTAAAGTTATACTACTGATTTTATTAATTAACTTCTATCAAGAATTAACTAGGTGATGGTTCCAATTGCGTTGGAGATTTTGTTGAGTGGGGTGATGTGTGATGTTTGTGTTTCGGCACTGCTCGGTTCTGCTAGGGTTTGGTTTAGCTGCTGTCTTTTGCTTTTCTGTTTTTCTTTTCTTGATCTTCTGCTTTGCATTGTACATATGGACATTTACTTTTCTTCTTGGTTTGTGGCTGCTTCTGTGTCCTGGTGTTTCTGGTTCGGTTTGTTGTTTAGCTGTTTTGCTGTTTTGGTTGTGTTTGTGCTTAACGTTTGTGGTTGGTTGTTGTTTGCCTTTGTTTGCCTTTGGGTTTTTGCTCAAGGTTGCTAATAAAGCTTATCTCTTCAAAAAAAAACTAGGTGATGGTTAATGAGACGATATACAAGAATTAATTAAGTTGTCCAATAATGAACATATATATCATATCAACATATAAAGTTGTGGATGAATGATGCTTTCATCTCATTAATTATAATCAAATTGATGGATAGATATTGGTGTTGCGGTTTCATTGGATTGCCATATGAATTTAAATGATCACATGACAAAAAACTAGTTTCATATTTGGATATTAATTGAGAATGGTCGTTTGAGGTTCGTATTTATTTATGTGGGGGACATAATGGGTGGCATAAAGGTTGAAAAAGAGTTACCAAATGGAATAGAAGATGTTAGAAGAGAAATGGTAATAGATAGAGATATTTTTCTCTTTCTTTTAATTTGACAAAATGTTTTCACCCCAAAATCATTAATATACTTGTATGCTTTTTATGCATATAACTAGCTTCTCTTCTATGTGCTTTTTACATATTTCAGGACCGTGGTTCTATAATGTCATGTGACTAAATGTCCTGATTTATTGATTCGTAAACTTTCTCGACTCTATGAGAGCTAAAAGTGAAGATTTGAATGATAATTGGATTATGTTTATTGAGAAAATGTTTTGAATGGATTATTGGATTTTGTTTTTATTTTGAATGGAATGGATTATTGGATTATGTTTTTTAAAATATAAATATAAATATAAATATATATTATTTTAATTGACCTATCCTGCCGTATCCGTATCATAGTTTTAGAGATTTACCGTATCTACGTATCGTGCCGTATCCGTGACACATACTTTTACTTGATTTCTACTTCAGAAGATCATATTAAATTCGTTCTAAATATATTAGAGATCTTTTTTTGACAATTCATTTTTTGTATTTACTTTTTTTCTAAAGATACCATATCTTTATAATTGCAGATGACCGAAATACCATATTTATACCATCCATCGAATTGGTTTTATGCAAGAATATTGGTTCATCAAAGGTTTACGGAGTTGAATAGAATGAGAGATTCGTTGGAAAAAGTTGGGGAACTGAAGTGTTTCCAGGATGGTGTATTTAGGCACTTTGTAGAATTGCCTCGTCTAAGAATTTTTGGTGGAAGGTTATGTCAATTGCTACTATGTAGGGAGGTTAATCATCTGGGTGGGAATACAGATGAGATGAGGTTTCGGGTGGGCCAAACAGATATACGATTCGTGAAATTAGAATTCTGTTTGGTAACCGGTTTGCAATTTGGAATGATACCTACAAATGTTGTCCATGGCTATGAAGATGTTGATGGGGGTGTGTTAGATAGATGTTTTGGTGGACAATTACCGACATTTCATATGATTATAAACCGGGTTGGATGAGGGAAATTTTGACCAGTCTGATGATGCTATTAAGCTGTCATATTTGTTTATATTAGGTCATGTGCTTCTTGGGATTAAATACGGAAAGACTGTCCCTAAGTGGGCTTGTATGTTTGTAGAGAACTTAACAGCTTTTGAATGTTTTCCATGGGGAACCTACATAGACTCTCAGACCGTATACTACTTGAGATGGTTTATGACTGGTCGGAATAAGAAAAGCCAGAATTCCAACAAGAAGCAGAATCTGGGGGTGAACATATACGGCTTTGCATGGGCATTCCAGGTTTGCATTTCGGTCTTTACTAACTTTAAAAATGATTGTTTGACAATATATTTACTGTTAAAAAATTATGATGAATAGGTTTGGGCTATGGAGGATATTCCATACCTCACCGGAGTAGGACTCCGAATTAGTAATGTTTATCCACGATTAATGAACTGGTGTTGCAAAAAGAAACCCAAGAATCTTGATAATGAGTTCACTGATGAGGTACTACTTTGTTGTTGTATGTTTAATTTTAATAGTAATATAAACATTGTATAATTATTCTTTTGTGCATTATGGATTCAGATGGAAGCTATTCTGACATTGACTCCGACTGCAGATGAATTACAACAGGATTATATGGCAGTTTTTAATCTAGAAAATGCCATGGGGAACATTCCTGAAACATCAAAAGACACTGTTACGGTGAGCGAGAGTGATAAGGAGTTATTGTTAGAGAATGTCACTCGGGAGATGAAGTCAAAGGCCAATCATAACCGGAGAAAAAAAAAGGTAATATAAACTTGTTAGTTTTGCCAAATTCTAAATGATTACAATATTATCATACTAACTTTAAAAAAACATCATATAGACCTATGTCGACCCGCAAGAAGTTACCACTTCTGATATGTGGGAGAAATTATTGGCTCATGTTACAGATCTGATAAAGGCTGCTGAGAAACGAATAACTGAGAGTTTTACCCGACAATTCAAAATTTTACATGAGGAGGTTCAGTCATTACGAAATGCACCATATACCCAGTCGCCCAACTGTACTTTTGTCTATGATGACCATCATGATTGGGGCAATCCCTCAGATAGATCATTTCTTGATCATGATTCAACAAAAGCTACTGCAGCGGCTCCCAAACCGCAACATATGGAATCCGCTCCGCAGGTATAATGCAGATGCTTATATCAGTCATTTTCAATTACATTTTATTATTAACCTAATTTTTAACTTGTCAGGGTGACGTAAACCATACAGAGGCAGGACTTCGAGGTGGAGCATTCGACTAATGCTTTTCTCCATTCCTAAATATTGAAATTAAAAATGCAGACCTGAGTGTGGAGTCGATAGAGAAAAAACAGTTCCAGCTGAAGTCCCAAGAGAAGAAAAGGAAGAGAAAGCCTTCAGCAAAACTTCAGACACCGTATACTCGCCCTCTTCCTTTTTACAACCGTGTTCACCCTCAAATGAGCCATACCTTAAGTTTAAAGGAATTTGTAAAACCCGGTTCTAATATATTGTACGTAACTTAGATCATGTTTCTATTTACTGACTACTAGTATGACAACTAATTTTTTGACATTTTTTTACAGTCGAGATGTTGGGCTTCCTGAGAAGCAAAATCAAAATTGGTTCAGACGGATGAAGTCTGTTCGTTCGGACCTCGATGATACGGTAAATGATATATAAACATTGATATTTGCTTACATATATTTTTTTCTTTTTTTTCCTGTAGTTAAGTGGTTACTAACATAGTATTAGATCTAAGTTTCATCGGAAGTCCCCGATTAATACACAAATGTATTGTAGTACTGATTACTTTTACAGTAGTGGTCGGAACCATAATATTAAAGATGAATCGTATCCTTTTTTGGGTTGATAGTTATTGTCTATTTCTTGTTTCAATTTAATGTTTTGTGGTTATATACTTGAGTTGCGTAAATCTTTTTTTTTTTGAGTTGAGTATATAACATTATTATTTGTTTTTTTTTGTTTGATTTTCAGCATATCGATTGTTTCACGAGGTTGTTGAAGAGGAAAATTGAAGTATCACCAGAGTTGTTCAAAACTAGGATTGGGATACTACCCACTTACTTTTTTGTAAGTATCAAAAGTGACATCTGGTTATTACTTTTAAAAATTGTTATTGTTGATAGACTAACCATGTGTCGTCCATTCACTGCAGGCTCAATGTGAGGTGATATGGAAGAGAGATTATGTGAACACTAAGAAGACTTTTGTGGAGGATTAATGGATCTGTCCAGATGATCTGACATGTTTTGTTCGGGGGGGGGGGGGGGGGGGGGGTCAACTAACTTGGTGCAAAGCTTGGTGGGATTATGATATAGTAAGTTAACTTGACTTTTTTTATATGTAGACAGAGTTCATTTAACTTAACTTGGTGCAAAGCTTGGTGGTTTTTTTTTTTACAATACATCCACTGATGTTAAGTTGTATTTTTTTTTTCAATGACTAAATGTGCTCTGTATGTTATGAGTTGATTAGCGTCATGTCAATTTTATTATGTTTCTGCTTTTGATTTTGTTTCATAATTGATTTTTTTAGGTTTAAGGTTTCTAATATCCATTTCTTGGAATGTAGATGTTGATACCTTGTTGTGTATGTTCCTCTCATTGGGTGTTGTGTGAACTTAACTTGTACACGTACAAAATTGAGATTTACGACTCATTACAAGAGGGGAATGACAAGTACAAACAGCTACAACAGATACCTCATATTAAGTCACTCGTCTCATTTTTACCGGGTATACTTCGTGCTGGTGGATATTATGAGCGACGTATATCCGAACCTAAACCTGTAGAGGTTGATGTTGTTGAACAGTACTTGATTCCTCAGCGATATGACACGTGAGTGTATTTTTAATGTTTGTTTGTTTGTTTTAAACATTTCATTACTATTTCCACTTATCGATATTGATAACTATTATTGGTAAATGTAGGGGGAGTTACGGTGTGTTCATCATGAAGTATATGGAAAATATTCTTCAGGATAAATGTTACCAAATGGACTTCACATCGGACGATATGAAAGACATTAGAAATGAAATTGCAAAATGGTTTTTTCAAGCTTCGAAGCCATGTCAATGACATTAGAAAGATGTAGCCATGTAAACAGAGGAAATTCAAACCAATTTTTTTGGTAATGTTGACAAACAAAATTTCAAGTTAAAACACATCTGCAAAATCTAGTTGTCAGTTTTTTATAATAAAATAATAGTACAGTTTTTTATTTCTTATCTCTTTCATTTTAAACACAATACACATGCTTAAATGTATAACTAAGAATTGATCTTACAATGTCCTAATAATTTAACTCAAATCAATTCTATGATTTTCGAACAAAAATTGTACATGTTTTCATCATTTTACACAATAAATAACAATCTAATTTGTAACAAATTGCTTTAAAACAAAGTTTAAAATAAAAGCTTCAATGGTTAACAATCAAAAGTCGGTAAAATGTATAAAAGTTGATAACAACTTCAACGGTTAACAACCAAGAGTTAAAATAAAAGTTAACATCTAACACTCAACAAAAGTTGTAACGTTATAAAATGAAAGTTTCATGGTTTTGCTTCCAAGTTTGAGCATGTTTGAATATTATGTCCAAGCAACCCGCATCTTCCGCATGCACGTTGTCTATGGAATGGAGGTTTTTGGCCAATTGATGATGAACTTGATTTGCTAATTGAACGTGCTTGACGAGGCTTAGTACAAGTAATGCGATTGTGTCCAGATTCTCCACAATTGGTACATACTCTTGTTTCAGGCCCCTTCTAAGGAAGAACGTATCCTAATTTATTTATTTCTGCCCGATTGCCTTCTACCTTCAGGTGGATGTACAACGCAAGAACTAACATGTTCTGGAAGGATGAGGTACTGGGTGTATTGAATGTGCATATACTGTTTGAAGCCATTGAGTTGTGAAGTAATCACTGCATAGTCGTTCTTTTGAAACTCTTGTATGCCTGGAAAACATGAAAATTAGTTAGTACCATCATTCATTTGAATATGCACATGAACACATAATAAATAAGAAAGAAACATACCTGCAAACAGCAATTGCATGAGCACATGACAACATATCTAAGTCAAACTTACGGCATGTGCATATCCTCAATTCCAAGTCTACGGTCCACATTTTGCCTTCGTTATCCTTCACAGCGTACTTGGTGTAGTCAATAGGTTGCACTACACATAATTGAGATTTCTCCTGATTACTTTAGACGTGTTCTAGAGTAAAATCTGTCAAAATCGATGATCATTTGTTGGCGGCTTTCCATCGATCATGAAACCATTTTTGCATCAAGTCTCTAAGGAATTCCACCAATGTTGTGATGGGTAACTTCCGTGCTTCCTTAGCTGTAGAGTTAATTGTCTCTACAATCTTCATCGTCATAAATCCATATCTCTTCTTAGGACAATATGCAAGTGACCATCTTTCCACACCAACATCTACAAGATAGTCAAAGGCACGATGATGAATGTTGGAAATGTCAGTCAAATATTTATCATACACTTCGGTTCTATACGAATATGCAGCCAATTTATACAACTTTAAAACATCACCACATTTTGGAGCCTCCTTCTTCAGTTCCTGCTTCAAATGGTAGTAACATATACAATGTGGCACTATGGGATACACATTTCTCATTCCATTTGCAATGCTACTATGACGATCGGATATAACCACTAAATGTTCAGGTGTGCCAATCACTTCACGTATATGAAGCAAAAACCAAGTCCACGCTTCATCGGTTTCACCATCCCCAAAACCAAAAGCAAGCGGGTAGACCATATCCGTACCATCCTTACATGTGGCAACAAACATAACTCCCTCATAATCAATCTTCAAATGGGTGGCATCAATGGCAACAACAGGCCTAATAACCGATTGAAAACCCTGTAATAATTGTCTAAAACTGAGAAAGGCAAAGAGAAATCGATTATGCTCATCCGTCTTAATAGTTGTAACTGTGCCAGGATTTGCTTCTGCTAACATATGAAAGTAGCCTGGAAGGAATTGGTATGATTCATCAACCTTACCGTACACAGTTGACCGTGCATGTTGCATAGCCATCCACATTTTCGTGTATAGTAGTTCCACACCATACTTCTCCCTCATATCTCTCATTATATATTTTGGACAGACGTTAGCACCGCTGCTCAATTTAGGAGCATACAATTGTCCAATTACATTGGCACTAGCAGCCTAAAATTGTCCTCCATACATATCTCCTTCACAAGTGTGAGTCTTAATGAATTTTTTGACATGCCAAAATGTGCAATGCTCTTTCCTAACTGCCACAATCGTGAACTGACAGTTTATATCCTTACAGCCGGCCTCAAATCGATATTTTGTCGAGCGTCTAACTCTGATATCAAACCTCTCATGCATAGCATAAAGTCCCAACTCGATCTTAAGTTTATGCTTATCCTCAAAAACTTGTCCCATAAATAAGGGTCCCTCTTGTGAAGTAGAGACAGCTGGTGTGGTGTCAAAAGAATATTGACCTACATAAAGGAGGATCCAACGTGACGGAGCTGCAGGTAAGGGATCATGTGATGGGCCACCAAAAGTAACCCCCCCAGCACCACCACAATTCTTAGTTCTTCCAATACAATCCTCAACACCGTCACCCTGCTCAACTCTGATAAAAGTATCATCTGAACTACTAGGATAATCATGCTCATTCGATTTCTCATCCTCAGTATCGGAATCTGTAGTGTAACACCCAACATTATCGTACTTGAAAAATGATGGTGGAAGTTTGTGTACATGTGTATCTTCACCTGCACATGTACCTCTACCCACTCCCTTCTCCATATCGATATAAATCTTCTTGATCGACGAATCATCACGAAAAATAAAATCAATATCATTGTCACGTTTCACACGATATTTTTTCCAACGTGATTGTAACTTAATCACCCCATAAAGAATGATGTCATAAATACTTCTGTCAATCCCCATCTCCACCAACTCATTGTATGACAACTTGTTTTCCACCCACTCACCCCCATCCACGTAATCTAAATTGTCCCACCGACCATTGTAATTGATTGCTAACCTAAAGCTTTGCATATTTCCTGAATAAAAAAACAATTGAAAAAAAATCAGTTCATAAAAAAAATTATAAGAAAAAAATTATTTCACATTTTATAGGGATATATCACGTAAAGCATGAAATATCTCATGTATCTCATGTTTTGCATGAAATATATATATGTCATGTTGTGCATGACATATCCTATGTATGTCATGTTTGGTATGAAATATCACCTTTATGCATTATTTCATACAAGACGTGAAATATCTCATGTATATCATGTTGTGCATGAAATATATCATGTATGTCATGTTAGACGTGAAATATCCTGTGCATGTCATGTTGGGTATGAAATATCTTTTTTTTTTGGGTTATTTCATACAATGAATGAAATAACCCATGTATATCATGTTATGCATGAAATATCTCATGTATGTCATGTTGGGTATGAAATATCCTATGTATGTCATGTTTGGTATGAAATATCCCCTTTAAGCATTATTTCATACAAGACATGAAATATCTCATATATATCATGTTGTGCATGAAACATCTCATGTATGTCATGTTGGGTATGAAATATCCTATGTATATCATGTTTTGTATGAAATATCCCTTTTATGCATTATTTCATACAAGACATGAAATATCTCATGTATATCATGTTGTGCATGAAATATCACATCTATGTCCCGTTGGGCATGAAATATCCTATGTATGTCATGTTTGATATGAAATATCTCCTTTAGACATTATTTCATACAAGACATGAAATATCCCAGGTATATCATGTTGTGCATGAAACATCTCATTTATGTCATGTTGGACATGAAATATCCTATGTATGTCATGTTTGGTATGAAATATCCCCATTTATGTCATGTTTGGTATGAAATATCCTATATATGTCATGTTATGCATGAAATATCTCATGTATATCATGTTGGATATGAAATATCGCATATACCTCAAAAATACATGATTACAAAAAATTAGGTGATGTGTCACGTTAAACATGAAATAACCAACTTATATCACTTTTATCGTGACACATTGATTGAAATGTAATTTCAAACCGCAATCGAAGTTTCTTCCATTGTAACAAAAAAAAACTTCAAAATTGAAACAAAATAACAAAGAGCCATTAACAATACCATCTAAGAAACACAATAATACCATTGAAATTGAATATTTACAAACCTTGAAGTTTTTAGTAGAGATTCAACCACACACTCAAAGTTTTCAAAAAACTCTTCTCAAATCTTGGTTTCTTTGCGATTTCTCTTTAAAATAACTTTAATTTCTTGACCAAATTTCGTTGAGAATTAAGATTTGATAAAGATACAAGTGATAAAGAGATGAGTGATAGAGATGAGTGATAGAAAGAGATGAGTAATGGAGAGAAAAAAAATAAAAGGAAAAAGAGAATAAAAGGGTAGTTTTGTAATTTATTGACTAAAAACAATAATGTATTATGATGATTGGTTACAAACAATAAAAAATTAAAATTTGGTTAGAAACAATAATCCGTTCTATGACTTGGTTATTTTTTACAATTTTCACTTTTTTTTTTGTCTGAAGACTAAATAGTCTTGAAGTTTTCTGAAGACCGAATAGAAACTAAAATCTGAACATGCATGACATGTTTTTTTTTTCTCACATCTGAATGTATTGTCAACACATTTGTTTTTTAAAAATAAAATTATCTAAAACTAAGTAATTTTACATTTATACCTATATTAAACAATTATACATATAATATAGAATAAAAACAATCCAAAAACAATAATTATATATGAACATATATGATTATGATTTTCATCTTCGACTACAAATAAACTTCATTTTTATTAAAATAAGAAAAAAAAAATTTCTCTTTAAAAAAATGAAAAGGGTAGCCATAAAAACTCTCACAAAACACTCTAATATATATATATCACCCTAATATCAAAATAAAGTATTGATATTAAAAACCAATATGAGAAGTTATTAGGGTTCTTTTTTATTTTTAAAGCTATTTAAAATAAACAATATATTAAAATAAAAGATTTATATACCATATATAATTATGATGAAATTGGAAACATGTTATATATGGGGGGATAGTATCAGAAGAAAATTTTTTGGATTGCATTTAATGCAATTCAGTGATTTGCAATTAAGTGAAAAGTCAGGATTTTTTACTTTTTATTTTAAGTTTTTTTTAGGATTTTTAAGTTGTTTGACCACTTAGAAAAACAAACAAAACAAGTTAATAATTATGATTCAGATCCATTAAGTTTTAAGTGAAAAAAACAAACAACCCCTTACTCTTTATTTTAGTGAAAATTGCTAAAAGTCACCACACATATCATGGAAAATTCTTTTTTAACCACATACGAAAGTTTAATTGTTACTATAAAATTCAGTATATATCCCTAAATTATAAAAATGCCCCAAACATCAATTTTTCTATTTTCTTTTGTTTTTTCTACCCTATTCTTCCTTCTTCTCTCTTCCTTCTTCCTCATCAAATTCAAAATTTTATTCTTGCAAATCGAACAACTAAAAGAACCATATTGTTGTTCTTGCAAATCGATCCACTAGAGGAAGGTTTGATATCAGAATTGTGTGAAGATTTAAAGAAGTTATCGAAGAAAAACTTTTCTAATTTGCTCTAAATCAGTTTAAGGTGTGGTGTGTACATATCTTTCATTTTTTTCATTAATTGAGTTACAAACCGTTAATTTAACATGGTTTTAGCGTTTCTGCATCACTTTTGTACATGTTTTGTGAATAACTAAATTAAATTAGGTTTTAAATTTTTTCGGAAGATTTCAAGTTTCACTAGTACGAAAAATTGAAATCTTCTGTACAAGATTTAAATAATGACAAAAAAAGTGAAATCTTTAATAAAAACTTGAAATCTTTTATAAAAATTGAAATGTTTAAAAATTTTGAAATCTTTAGTATGGTATTCAGGTAATTTCTCAAAAACATGGTTATTACAAAGAGAGAATAGACAAATGTAACCTAATTTTGAAACCGGAATTCATTTTTAACCGTAGTTACAAAGTTTTTTAAAACTATATTCAACCAAAAATTCCAAAAGATATTCAAAACTAATCTATTTTTAACAAAAATAACCTTATAATTATTTTTTCTTCTCTCTCTTTCTTCTATCCTAGTTGTTCACTTACCCTCTCTCACCAACATCTCTATAAATCATCTCTCACCGACATCTTTTGTCTTTAATCATCAAAAATATTTTTTTTGATATATTTTTTGATTATGTCGTGGTTTGAAAATCAATGTTGAAGTTTTCATAAATTTTAGGTTTTTACTGAAAGTTACATGATGGACTACCCAGATATTGTATGATGAGACTATCTAGATATGGCATGATGCACAACAATCTATCCAGATATGACATGATAAACAATAATCTATCAAGAAATGACATGATAGACTATCCAGAAATGTCATGATGGAATATTTAGATATATCATAGTGAACAATAATCTACCCAGATATGACATGATATTGTGATTTTGTATAATGATATTGTAAAATCTCTAATAATTAACTTATCATGTAACATTTTAATCACTATATCATGTAACCCTAACCATTTCATATTTTGTAACTCTATATATGTTGAATTCCAACACATTGCGACCAGCATAATATCTTGGGCATTTAAGAACAACAAATAAGTCCATAACATTGATACAAGAGGAGGAGTTAATTAATTTATGAAAATATGAATAATTATCCTATTAATCAACTATTAAATTGAGAAGAAAATGATCCGAAAAAGTGGTTAATTTATCAATTCATAAATAATAGAAAACTCTGTTATAGAAAAAAAGTACGATTCAGATCCGGGTCGAGTTTTCATCACAAGTGTTGACGTCGATTTCTGGATTGTGTCAAAAAAGTCAACAAGGATTGGATTTCGGCTATTAATTAAAGAGAAAGAGATTCAGAGAGAGTAACGAAGATACAAGTTTTACGTGGTAAAACTCCGATGACCGGAGAAACGTCCACGGGTGGTTGATGGGTCAACCGAGTCAAAATCCACTATGAAATTATGATGTTTACAAGCTCTCGATCTCTCTTTCTTCTCTCTGTATTTTTTTGTTGCTATATTGCCTATATCTCTTTTTGGGACCAGATTATGGGTCTATTTATATGTTTATAGAACCCTAACCTGCTTTGTACAAGTAATACAAGATCTTTACATTTAATTGTGATTCGGTTACTTGCTTGATGTTGATTTGTCTTCTTTCCTGTTTCGGAGTCTCTTATGGAAATCGAGTGGGATTCCAGTAGTGCAGTTTTATTTGGACTTGTTTCCTTATAAGAGTGTAGTCTTTGTAGTGAAATCAAGTTGTTTCCTGATTGAGGATTCTTCTAGCTCAGTATTCTGTTCTCTTTGGGATTCATCCTAATGGATATCTTCGCGTATTTAATGACTGAATCCGTGTGAATTAAGCACCAAGTTTCTTACTCGGGTCGTATTTATCCCGAGTAAGAATAACACTTGTTGGTCCCAAGTAGCGCCGTTTAAGCCCGAGCAGAAGATGCTTTTTGCTAACCCCGAGTACTTTTAATTGATTTGGAAATAGTTTAGTTGATCCCGAGTAGATCTTGCCATGCTGCTTATTTACTCGGGCTTTCTTCTCTTTAATGATGCCTTGTAGGATTTTTCATGAGTGCTTATTTGGGTGTCCATCTGAAAATTTTCTCCAACTTGTCGATGACGTGTACGCTTGGTAAAATTCACATACGACAATACACCCTTAAAATATTTTTACAGAATGAAATTTTGTTTCGGGCAAGGGTATTTTAATCATCACAACTTTTATTTGTGCCAGAGTAACCGTCTTATCATGATGGAGTGTTTTAATGGTGACCCTGTAATTTTGATTCGCTTCATTACGTGAGATCTTAATGATGACGACGTTTTGAAGTTCTGACGGTTGAGGGCTAATTCCTGTTTTGACACGTGCCCCTAGTCTCTTCGTTTTTAGATATCATTTATGAGAAAATGATTTTTACATGTCCTCAAAGCCGCCTACGTCATCAAGCTTTATCATAAAAAAATTCACCTCGAGGCCCTAGGGTTTCGTGCCGTCTCCTTTTTAAATTCTTCGCTGAGAGACATCGTTGGTTTATTCTCAACAATTTTCAACGAGAAATTTCTTTAAACCCAGAAGTTCGCGATTCTCCGTTGATGATCTTGCATCAATCTCAATTCAAGTTTAGTTTTAATGGTGCCATCTTCCCGTCATCGTCTCTTTAAAATCGCTTTTGATGCGTTAGAACGTGGGGATTTCTAGTTAGTTTCTTGCATTAGACGATTACTGGGGGATATCCCAATAGATGAACCTCCATTTTTAGAGGTTGATGTTTCAGGGCTTCACCCTGACGTCACTTTCAGCCCTGTATCGAGTTCTTCATCTAGTTCTGATTTTGATATTTCTGATCACATGATATCTTTTCGAATGATGGGTAAACATCATAGCAGGAGTGAGGTACACAAGCACGACTCGACCAGTGTTCAGATCAGGGAACAGACTGTTAACGAGAATGATGTTGATGAGGTGTCCAGGGTGTCTCGTCTTTCGTTTTCTAATACTCGCCTGAGTGGCTTTGATATTGAGCCAAATGTGTTTGGGCCAGTTGAAATAGAAAAATACCGCTCCCGATTCGACTTGCCTGACTCGGTCACTTTGGTTCCTGCGGGGGATAGAGCCGTATGGAATCCTCCTGAGGGTATGGTCGTGATTTATGGATCAATGCTATGCTATGGTGTCACACTTCCCTTTCAACCATTTATTGCCTGGTTTTTGGCTGAAGCAGGGATATCCCCAGCTCAGTTGGCTCCGAATAGTTATAAAGTCTTGATGTGCATATGACATATGTTCAGTAGAATGAATCTTTCGCCGCCTTCCCCAAATGAAATTAGGCATTTCTTTACACTGAGACAGGTTAGCAAGACGGGGACATATTTTCTTACATCTACTCCATCGGACGGTTGGGTCCCCAAAGAAGTAAAGGTGAATGGGGAGGTCGACGCCTCTGATGACCCAAAAAAGAAGGGTTTTGTATGGGTATTCCCTACATCCAATAAGTTCTGGAAGAACAGTCGGTTTTTCGCTGGAGGGGCTCTCGGGCTCAACGTCACTGTAGGATCTGGGGATTCCCGAATGGTGTTGAGTATTCCTCGTTTCTTCTTTTCCCCCGAAGTGTGGAACAAAAAAATAATTAATTATAGTGATTCTGAGCTAAAGAGGCTGACTCGGGCAGCTGTTCGTACTCTGGAGAAGAGGAGCAAGAGCTACCTTTTTAAAAAGGAGGATTTGATAAAACTCGGCTTCTTCAGACAGATTTCGGGCCATCGCAGGCGATGTATGTAACCCGACGCCCTTTCTATTGTATTTTTCTGCTTTTCATTTTCTGACATGAATCTTTTTTTTTTTTAAGTGTTCGATACGGATGTCGTCAGCGATCTTCAGGCTCGCCAGGTAAAGTTGATTCTACAGGCGAGTAGAAAAGAAGCTTCCCGTCAGGGCGATGAGGGTATTGCTTCACCCGAGCCTGATGAGGAAACCGATACTGCCTTCTACTCAGGATTTTGCTGGTCCAAGTGGCCAAAGTGAGCCAGCTGACACCCAGCTGACACTCAACTGCCTGATAATCTGGGAGAGGCAATGTGAAGGCCCGGGTGAAGAGCCTATTGGACGGTTTGAAACTGGCAATGGTGGCACCTTTACAGATCAAGTGCCTCCAGGCGTCGACTTCTTTGAGTCTTTTCAGGACGATCTGCAGGAAGATCCTGATGCTAACCTTAACTTCCACCATTCTCGGGGTGAGAAGCGAAAGGTAGTTAAATCGCCGACCCGTCCTCTAAAAGTTCCTCGGGTAGTCTCATTCATCGACTCCAGCGAAGAATATAATACGGATGAGATTGCTCCGAGTGTTGATGTTGGAGCATCAGTTGATACGGCGGCCTTAGAACCGAACAAGGCTTCTTCTATCCCTGAGGTTGAGAGTACAGGGGCTGAACCTTCGGGGGCGCCTTTAAATCCTTCTCCCTAGGATATGCTACGGGAGATGTCCTCCGGTAGGGCTTTCTTCAGGGAGGACTGCTGGAGCAGCTTTAGAGATGGTTCACTGTCCGAACGTCTTCAAAACGTTTTCAACGGTGCATCTTATGTAAGTTAAATCTGACTTTATTGTTTTGCTTCTGCCAGATTTCTAAATATATTTCTTTGTAGATGGTGGTCGAATTTGCTGAGCTAATTCAGACGCAACAACATCAAGCCGATCGAATAAGGCGTCTTGAGGCTCAGCTGAAGGCGAGTGAGGATGGCCGTGCTCGAGCTGAGAAAGCTTATCAGCAGGAGGTCAGTTCTGTACAAATATTCGCTGACCATTGTCTGGCAAAGCAGGTTGAAGCCGAGGAGAAGGCATCTTTGGCAGAGGAGAAGGTTGCATCACTTCAAAATCTTCTATATTCTGCTGAAGAATCCATGCTTAAGGCCGAGAAGGAGGCGGAGTAGTCGAGGTCGGTGTATGACCAAAAAATCGAAGATCTTGAGCGCCAAGTGCTGACAGTTGAATCTCTATCCCGAGAGGCCAGGTTGGAACTTGAAGTCCAAGGGGTGGATCGTTTGAAAAGATCCTCTGCTTACGATGCCCTACTTCTTTGGGAATTTCAACGCGGGCTAGTTTCGGCTGGCGTGTTCTTCAAAATTAAGAATAGGGCCACTGAGAAGGCCCGAGCTAATTGGGAGCTATCAATCAAACATCACGTGGACCGGTCATTGGAGTCTCTTCAGATTCAGATGAAGGAATGGAGAGCCTACTGCCGTAGTCAAGGCAAAGAGCCTCATCCTATGCATTTATAGATTCCGTCCAATCATTCTCTCTCGACCTTTTATGTCAGTCAAGAGTCGGTCGAGGGTGTGATCCCAGATGTCGGGCCGGTCCCCGGGTGAGGATTACAGCCAATGGATGGATGATACCGTCGACCCTATTGTTTGGCCATCTAACGAATGTCTGCTCAGTGAATACGAGATGGTGCTAGACCCGAGTATCGGCAAAGGTTTAAAATCCTCTCAGCCTTGACTTTTGTAAATTTGTAGAAGATTCCTTTATATATATTTTTTGTAAGGTTCTTTTGAACTGTAACCATTCTTTTGAGAGAAATAAAATTCTATTTTATTCTGAATTGAATGGTCTTGATCTGTTTATTGCTGATTGTTACCGAGTGCTGTATTAAACTGGCTGATGTTCGTGTAACTTAACCGAGTATCTTATTAAACCGGTTGTTACCCGAATGACTTCAATTGCCAAGTATCTTATTAAACTTGCTTTTTCGTTGTTCAGGTAACTTAACCGAGTATCTTATTAAACCGGTTGTTACCTGAATGACTTCAATTGCCAAGTATCTTATTAAACTAGCTTCTTCGTTGTTCAGGTAATTTTACCGATTATCTTATTAAACCGGTTGTTACTCGAATGACTTCAATTGCCAAGTATCTTATTAAACTGGCTTCTTCGTTGTTCAGGTAATTTTATCGAGTATCTTATTAAACCGGTTGTTACCCGAATGACTTCAATTGCCAAGTATCTTATTAAACTGGCTTCTTCGTTGTTCAGGTAATTTTACCGAGTATCTTATTAAACCGGTTGTCACCCGAACATTACATCAAGGCTCACCATGATCATATGTTCGAGTCCTTACGCAATACCAAGGACGTCTCCCCAGTTTCTATGCGTAAGGGTTTGCCGAATAGTTGAGCTCTCTTTAAGATTGCTCAACACAGCTATGCATTTCACCGGAACTTCTTCCGATAGCGTCCCGAGCATTTTTCCAGAGTCTGGTGCACCGGGTTTGCCTTTTTGCTAAGGTCGATTTGACCTTGCTCGGCTGGTATGCTCCTTCGAGCTTCTCCGCCCATTAGGGATTTGATGGTCCCGAGTATTCTATTTGCATGTTCTTATTATCATGCTCTTCCATATGCTCTTTTTATCATATGCTTCTTTTCGGAATTCCCGAATAATTTTTATTTATCACTGCAAAATCAACACATTTAAATTCCATAGCTAACATTTATCGCAACTAATAGCCCTGATTAAGAAAACAAAAAGGAAAAACAAGTTAAGGATAGAAAATCTTTAGATATTGAGCGTTGCATGGTCGGGGTAAAACCCCTCCGTTAGGTCGTGCAATCCAATATGCTTCATGGCTAGCTATTTTTTCGACCTTGTAAGGGCCCTCCCATTTATCTGCCAGGGAACCTGCAGTTTTATTTTTCGTGTTCAATGATACCCTCCTGAGCACTAGGTCTCCAAGCTGGAATTTCCTGATCCGAACACGAGAATTGTAGTGGCGAGCCACTCTTTGTTGATATGTTGTATTTCTTATTCGGGACTTCTCCTTTTTTTCTTCTAGCTCATCCAAACTTTGTAGTAGAATATCAATATTCTGCTCTTCATTGTATAGCCTGACCCGGGGGGACGCATACGATATTTCTACTGGGATGACAGCTTCTGTTCCGAGCGCTAAGGTGAACAGAGTTTCTCCTGTTGAAGTCCTTGCTATCGTCCGGTATGCCCATAATACTTCAGAAAGCTTTCAACCCAGCTTCCTTTTATGGCATCCAACTTTGCTTTGATGGTGTGCTTGATAATTTTATTTACTGCTTCTACTTACCCGTTTGTTTGAGGATGAGTTGGTGTCGCATAGTTCTTAGCAATCTGATACTTCTCCCACAACTGTCTGAACTTTTGGTTATCAAACTGGGTGCCATTTTCGGTGATTATAGTGTCAGAACTCCAAACCTATAAAGTATGTTCTTCTTTACAAAATTTGTGGTGTTGGCTTCTGTGATATGCACCAGCGCTTCAGCTTCTGCCCATTTTATGAAATAATCGACAGCTACTATGGCGTGCATTGCTCCACCCCTTGTCCCGACTGGCATTGGGTCGATCAGGTCTAGGCCCCACATGTCGAATGGCCATGGGGCAGTGAGGTTTCTGAGCTTTTCTGGGGGTTGTCGGATATCGTTAGCAATCCTTTGACAGGTATTGCAACTTTCCAACCACTGCTGTGCATCTGAGAAAAGCGTAGGCCAGTAATAGCCTTGCCTGAGCACCTTATGCTCTAGACTTCTACCCCTAGTGTGGTTTCTGCAAACTTCTCCGTGGATCTCTTGAAGTATTCGATGTGCATCTTCTTTCGGTACACATCTCTAGAAAATCCCCTTCTGTATAATTCTCCTCCGATCACGGTATACCTAGCCGATCGATACAAGATGCGCTTTGCTAGTACCGGATCTTCCAGGAGCACGCCTTTTTCCAGGAACCTTCTCAACTGGACCATCCAACCGTCCTGCGGTGTTAGAACTTCTTAAATTTCCAAATGCTTAGGTTCAATTGTACTCGGTTTAAGGAGGTGTGCAACCAGAATGGTCTTTGGTCTGATTGTGGTTGTTGCTGACGCTAATTTAGACAATGTGTCAACCTTTTCATTTTCTTCCCTGGGGATCTGAGCGATCTTGTGTTCTTTAAATTTTTGGATGAGCTATTTCGCGATATCACGGTAGGCTATCTTACCTTCATCTTTGGCCTGGTACTCGTCCATACCCTGGTTGACAACTACCTGTAAATCGCTGAATATCTCAACTTTATCTGCCCCGAGAGCTATGCAGACTCTGAGTCCAGCAAACAATGCCTCGTACTCGGCTTGATTATTGGTTGCTTTGAAATCAAATCTCATGGCACATTCAATATCATCTTCTTCTGGGGTGTGAACTACGATCCCTGCCCCGCTGCCATGAGTGTTTGAAGAACCATCAACATACAGTTTCCATGGGAAACTTTTATCCAACAGTCTTTTTGCTTCCAGGTTTGGTTCTGTGAACTCGGCTATGAAGTCTGCCACAGTTTAACCTTTGAGGGAGGTTCTGGGGACATAATGAATATCAAATTCACTTAGCTCGATTGCCCATTTGGTAAGTCTTCCTGATATTTTCGGCTTTTGTAAAATTTGTCTTAATGGGCAATTGGTGAGAACCTGGATTGTATGGGCCTGAAAGCATGGTCTCAGTTTTTTTGCTGCTAAAACCATTGTTAAGACCATCTTCTCTGCCTGTGAGTACCTGGTCTCAGCTGGTAAGAGTGCCTTGCTGGTATAATACACTGGTTTCTGCACTCCATCTTCTGTTCTGACCAAGACTGAACTAGCTGCAAGCTCGATTATTAACAGATACAGCTGAAGTATTTCCTTTTTTTGCGGTTTTGAGAGAACTGGTGCCTGTCCCAAATACTCTTTTATTTTTAAGAATGCCTGCTCACACTCTTTATTCCACTTGAGTCCTTTCCCTTTTTTGGTTATCTTGAAAAAGGGTGCGCACCTGTCTGTAGCCCTCTAGATGAATCTTCCCAAGGAAGCTAAACACCCTGTCAAGCGCTGTACTTCTTTCAATGTTTTGGGTGAGGTCATTTTTTGTAAGGCCTGGATCTTCTTGGGATTAACTTCGATTCCTCTTTGGTGGACTTGAAAACCCAAGAATTTCCTCGAAGGGACTCCGAATAAACATTTGTTCGGGTATCTTCTTAGGACATCAAATGTCTCTCGGAGGTCCTGGGCATGCTTATCTGCCGAGACACTTTTAGTCAACATGTCAACAATGTACACTTCCATGTTCCTTTCTATTTGTCGAGTGAAGATTTTGTTGACCAACCTTTGACACGTAGCACCTGTATTTTTTAAACCGAAGGGCATTACTGTGTAGCAATACAAACCCTGATCCGTTGTGAAAGCTGTTTTTTCTTCATCAGCTTTGCTCATCCGGATCTGATTGTATCCCGAGTAAGCGTCTATGAAGCTGAGTAATTCGTGACCTGCTGTGGCATCCACCAGCTGGTCTATCCTTGGAAGTGGGAAGCTATCCTTTGGACATGCCTTGTTCAGATCCGTGAAATCTACGCACATCCTTCATTATCCATTTTTCTTTTGGACGAGGACTACGTTGGCGACCCACTGAGGGTAGCTGACTTCTCTGATTGATCCAGTTGCCAGTAGCTTTTCCACCTCTTGTTTGATTGCTTGACTTCTTTCAGGATTGAACGATCTTCTCTTTTGTATTACCGGTTTTACATTCGGGCTAACTGCGAGGTGATGGGATATTACTCGGGCATCTATTCCGATCATATCTTCGTGACTCTAAACGAACACATCTTTGTACTCTCTAAGCAGATTAGTTAGGTCTTGCTTGACTTTTCCATCAAAGTTAGCCCTGATCTTGATTTTCTTATCTGGTTCGTCTTCTTTAAGTACTACTTCTTCAACTAATTCTGTTTTGGATTCATTCGAGTCCTCCCTTGGATCCAGTTCTAATGACAAGGACTCTTTACACTGATTTGGTTGTATTATGGTGCACACTTGTTCATCATCATGCTTGTCTTTGTATACTGACAGGTTTGCTATTCGGGCAATCTCTTGGGATCCCTTGACTATCCCAACCCCTTGTTCTGTTGGGAACTTGATCATTAATGCATAAGTGGCCGTCACGGCCCTCGTTTTATTCAGGAATGGCCGACCCAATAATGCATTATACGGCCAATTGTCCAAATCAACTACCACGAAGTCGAGCAGGACAGTCCTCTGGCATGGTGCCGTTCCAATCTTTACGGGTAGTTTTACCATCCCAAATGACCTGACCTCTATCCCTCCAAACCCTCTTAATGGAGTAGGGAAAGACTGTAAATCTTTTCGGTCTAGTCTTAGCTTGTCGTATACGGCCACGCTTAGGATGTCTGCTGAACTCCTATTATCTATTAAAATTCTCTGAACTTCCCTATGGCCAATCTGGGCACTTATAACCAAAGCATCATTAGGCCGAACATTGACGCCATGGGAATCTGTCTCTGTAAAGACTATTGGGTCCCATCATTCCTTTACCCTTTTCGGGTCTGGTTCAACCGAGTTTACGTCGAAGTTATTCCTTGCTTCTATTGCTTCTCTGATTTCCTGAGTTCGTTCTCGGTTGCTTCTCCCAGTAGAGGGTCCTCCGAAAATTGTATGTATTACTTGACTGGCTTCGGGACTGGCCTTTTGATTTTGTCCAGAATGATCAACTTTAACTTCCTTCTTAGCTTCTGATTTCTCATCTTTTTTTAAGATTATATCCCGTAAATGCCCTTCCCGAATGAGAGTCTCTATGTAATCTCTGAGCTGGTAACACTTTGAAGTCTCATACCCGGTTTCCTTATAAAACCTGCAATACTTGGTTATATCTTTCCGGGCAAACTGAGACTGTCGCCGCGGTTCTTGCACCATATTCTTCTCTTCTAGGATGACTAGAATTTCTTCTTGTTTTTTCTGAAGAGGGGTGTAATTGGTGTATCTGCCTCGGTATTTATCTGTGGACTGTTCAGCATTACGCCCATTACCCCCATCCTTGTTTTTCTCCTTGCCATTCCCTTTTAGCTTTCCCTTTTGATTCTGCTTCTTGGATTCAGCATCCTTCTGCTCAGGCTTTCCTCCGTGCATATAGCTCCCTCCTGTAGCTAACTCTTCTTCTTCGGCTAGTGCGTATCCTCATGCCATATCTATCATGTCAGCATACCTGGTCAGCCGTGCTCTTCTCAAATCAAAGGATAGCCGTCCATTCTACAAGTTATTGGTGAAAGCAGCAATAATTGCTTCATCATTTGCACTGCCAATTTCTGATACTGCTTGGCCGAATCGGCCTAAGTATTTCTTTAATGGCTCGTCCTTCCCCTGCTTTATTTGAGAGAGGTAGGCCACTGACTTTTTCCTGTGAACATTGCTCAGAAATTGCCTTGAGAAGCTTCTGCTCAGTTCGCTGAAATTTTCGATGCTCGCCGGGGGTAGTCTCCCGAACCATTTTGACCCTGTGTCTCCTAGTGTTTGCGAAAAGTTGAGACACAATAGGAGGTCACTGCGGGCATATTGAGCCATGGCACTTTTATAGAGTCTAACGTGCTCCTTTGGATCTGTATCTTTTTTGAATTGCTCCACATGCGGCATCCTGAATCTTTCTAGGAAAGGGGTCCTGTAAAATTTCCCTAGTGAATGGACTGTCAGAGTCATCGTCGGATAGATCGTTATAGCCATAACGTCTGACCAACGCTTCCATCTGATGCCTGTTATTTTCTACTTCTCGAGTTAGGCTCTAAATCCTTGTCGAGTTTTCCCCACAAGAATGTAAGAAAGATAAACAGCCAAATTCTAGCTCTAATTGTAAATCTAAGTTAGAAAAGAACCAGGCAAAAATTAAGACAAAAAGATGTCAAAATTCAGGTTACACAAGCATACCTTCATTATTTTGCCCAAGGAAGCTTCCAGGAAGTCAGGTAGGGACAAAATGTTCTTCCTACTATCTTAATTACAACATGTATAACATACAAATATCAAGAAATTAAATGTCAGATTCCTAATTTCTACTAGTTTTGAAAATAAAATCCTCACACTTGGCGTCTAATTTCTTCGCTTGCAATGACCAAGGGCAAGTGCATCGTCTCTCTCTCTCCCTCTCTCTCTGTGTGTTTCTTGAAACTTGAAAACAAAAACAGAATCAAAATGTCCAAATCCACCATAGATGTAGCAGTTGCCACCACCACCATAGCCTTCTCCTCCACTTCCACCATAATATCCACCACATCTAGAGTACCTGCCTCCTCTAATACAATCGATGCCTCCATCACTACAATCCCTAGCCATGTGTCCATTCTATCCAAATCGGTGACTTTGATGAGGTACAATAGATTCGATGACGAACTCGACCTCCTCGCATTCTCCGACGCTTCTGAAACCATCAGATCTGATGAAGAATTGGTGGACAAAGACGTTCTCGTCGCCGTCTTCTAAGGTAATTAAACCGGAACCCTTTTGGTCAGAGAACCACTTGACCATTCCAGTAACTCTGTCTCCACTGTCACTCATGTTTTCCTTTTTGAAAAATCACACATACAAACAAAAAACCCTAACCCTAGAAAAAAAAAGAACCGACCTAACCCATAGATATTTTTTCTCTTTTCTTGCTATGTCAAATTTCAAAATTTGAAAAATGAGAAAAATCTGATTATGGTTAAACGCTCACTTAAGGATAATTTGGTCTATTTACATTTCACGTTGGTTAAAAACGGTTTTTTTACCACATCTTGATTGAAAAGGAATTTCATGAATTTCATTTGGTTAAAAAAAAATCCTCTCTATTAAAAATTAAACTTGTGTATATGGTTTTGATAAGGCCAAAACAAAATTGTCATACATTTTGGCCCTCAATTTCATATCCCTTAGCTTGTTTTCGAACATATTTTGGTGTCTAATTTTTCTATCCTTGTCATTCTAGGCATTCAATATCTTTTCAGGCAAAAAGAGATATTTGGTGGCAAAATGGTTGAAATTGTAAGAAAAGCTCGTGCAACACATCCAACTTCGGAAGGGCATATCTCCCTCCTCAGATCGAATCACATTTATCTCTTCATATATTTAGAAATCCCCAAAAGTCTTCTTTCCAGCAGTTTTTATGAATCACAATTCTGGGTTTTTTATAGGGAGATATGCATGTTTTCATAACGATGCACAAGGCTGAAAACACAATAACAGTAGAGAGCTTCATGCAGAACACCCAACTTTCGAGGACCATATATTTCTCTTCAGATAGAATTATATTTCTTATAATATATTTTCGGAAAGCCCTAGAAGTCTTCTTTCCAATGGTTTTTACAGATCACAATTCCAGGTTTCTAGAGGGAGATATGCACGTTTTCGTAACAGTGCGCTAGGCTAAAAATTATTGTCGCTTGGTCGAGTTCCTGACCGCGACATATCACTTTTTTTGCCATTTTTGAAGGGTAAATGTGTCCTTTTGCACCTCTGTTTGTCTCCAAACTTTCCCTAACTATAAATACATCACTTTGTCATAAGACCCATGATCTTTGAATCCCTTAGTCTTTAATTCATCCTTAAATCCACATTCCAAACTTAATCTTCTTCACCAAATTAAGAGAGAGAGGAGTTTCCAAAGGCATCCTGGAGGTTTTTCCTCCATGGATGCCTCCTTTCCATCACCTTCTACCTTCTACCTTCAACCACCTATCTTTAGAGGAGTTTCAAGAGGAAAGAGCACCCCACATTGTCTATGAGGAGAATGAGCTTCAATGGAGCTTAGAGTTCCGGGATTGACAACCTTGGGTTTCTTCTTTTACTCTTCTCTTGTTATTTTATTCATTGATGTGTTTTCCCACTTGAAAAATATTGTAAACCTAATTTGTGCTCAATATATGTTGGTTTTATATTCATTTGGGTTTTGATTTGTTCTTGCCATTATTGAATAATCTCTTATCTTGATATGCTTGTGTATGGAGATTGGAAATTGATATATGTTCATGGATGAGATTAGAAGTAGATTAACTAATTATAGGAGTAGCTGTAATCAAATATCCCATTTGTGTGTGTATGTCTTTAGAATGTCAAAATTAACTTATATGGATGGGTTTGAATGTTTGTGGGTTTTTGGTTGTACCTAGGAGGACCAATTCGGATATAATCTTAACCAATTAGCTCTAAAGAATGAATGAAACTTGTCATATGCAAGACCTTGCTAGAGTAGGTTTTAGCTTATGCTCATATGCTTAATGGTAGTGACTTAAGGCACAATTACTTCACCGAGATCTTAAGGAGTGATTCGTGTCTCGAATCCCTTAGTTGAGATTACAAACACAATTACTTCACCGAGACATTGGGGAGTGATTTGAGTATGTAAATCTCTCAATCGAGAGAACAAGTCCTTAGCTTGAATTGAATGTCCTTAATTAATTGGGGTTGTGCATTCATGAGATTGGAGAACGCTGTAGTCGTCCAGTGGTGATGACATCTCGGATTGACACCCGAGAAGATCCGGTGTTCGATTCCCGGTTACAGATGAGAGGTCTCCTTTCTATCCATTTTATATTTTCCCTTCGCTTGAATTGGATGTCCTTAATGATTAACAATCACTATTTGTGCACTTATGTATGGTGAGCTTTATGAACCTTGTGTGATCATTCTCATGCATCTCTCCTATCCACCAATTTATTATTTGTCACTTTAATCACCATTTTCACCTCACCATATTCCTTTTGTTTTATTTTGTATTCTTTTTATTTACATTCCTTCACACACACACACACAACGTAAAATGCTTACACTTTACACACACCACTCTCACCCTTGCCATGTTCTTATTTATATTGCCTTCAATAAACACTAGAACGTGAAACGATCGGCGAATGACATCTCACTGTGGACGATACCCTCGCTTACCGCTTTACTATTTTTCAAAACTTTAGAGCACATTGCGTATGACTTTTTATAAATATTCTTTTGATAATCGCAATTTGGTAACTATATAAAAAAGCGAGTATCAGGTTGGAAATGAAATTCTAATGTTTTGGATGACTACTTTTGATTTTCTCTCATTTGTCTATATATAATTTAAATAAAGGGGAAATTGCAATAAAGTACCCTGACTTTTACTGAAATTGCAACTTGATTACATTTGCTAAAATGGCTGATTAGTACCTTTGACTAAATGGTTGACCATTAAAGTTAACTCCCCTTTTTATATCAAA
Source organism: Dipteronia dyeriana (assembly GCA_032871835.1). Lineage (NCBI taxonomy): Eukaryota > Viridiplantae > Streptophyta > Magnoliopsida > Sapindales > Sapindaceae > Dipteronia > Dipteronia dyeriana. Next base: position 31,672,451 of record CM065298.1, read on the forward strand.
AGGGTAATAAAATCATTTTACCTTTAGAAGAAAAAATCTTTAAAGAAATTAAAAACATAAAAAAAACTATTGTTAAGGAGAGAAAATAAATTAATAAAAAAAATAAAAACCAGAGATCTTGGCCATAGATCTCCATCAATTTCTCTTATTCTTCTTCAACGACAATCAAAGTCCTTTCTATTTCACTTATTATTTCTTTTCCATGCCAACCCCACATGAGAAATCCTTAAACCTTAATGAAATTTTACAGTTGCGATAAGAGGATGAAGGTTTTGAAGACTACGAAAAAGGTTTGAGATCCAACTGTTATGGGTGTTATTAGAGGCTCTGTTATTAGAGGAATATGATAAACAACAATGGAAGAGGGAACACGTTTTTAGGGGTTCTAATTTTGCTCCATTTTTTTCTACAATTTCTTTTCTTTAGTGATGTTGAATCAGTGTTGTGTGCTTTGGTGATGTTGAACTGTTGGTATATGTGTAGATGGATTTTGCATGTGGGTGCCTACGGGGTAGTCTTTAGAAATTTTGAGGTCCGATCTATTTGATGATATTAATAAAAATCGGGACCTCATAAAAAAAATTATCATTAACATGAAAAATAATTTTTCATTTGCTAAATAAAATGTTATCCACGTAAATTAAAACAAAGAATATTTATAGTATCTAAAAACATACAAACAAAATATTATTTAAATTTCTATTCTTCTTACTTTTTAAAGTGTAAATTTATTAATTATACTACTACCATCAGTATTGGATATCAATTTTTTAGTTAGAGAGAGGGAGAGAGGACGTTGTGAGTTGTTGATTTCTTATTGTTTTCAATTTTTCTGCCGTTTGTTTTTGTTGTATCAGATAGAGCAATTTCACACTTTGAAGCAATTGGTCCCCGACTTTGAATTGAATTGGTAGTTTATTTTTGTTGAATTGAGTTGTTCAATTGGACTGGATTTTAAAAAAGAAATAAATAAAAAAAGTAAAGAAAGGTGAAAGATTAAACCCTTTTTGAACTTAGAAAGATTGGGTCCTCACAAAACCAATAAAAAAAACAAAGAAGAAATAGATTGGGCTAGTCGGGGTCTCACCAAAATACTTGGGCTTGCTACCCCTACGGGCCGATCCTGGGTGCCAATTAGGTGTTTGATGATTTAGGTGAGAGAAGTGAAAGAGAGGGAAAAAGTGCATGCGCAATTGATGTGCACTATACTAAGAACAATTGCGATGTAGATGATTGTTTGCCATACAATATTTACTGACTTGATCAATTATTACACTCTTGATTTTTTTTTTGGGAAAAAAAGGCGGATTAGATATTTTCTTTAGGAAAAAAGTGGAGAGAATTTGATAAAGAATAGAACCAGAATTGTTATTTATAGATTTTTCTTATTTATTTATTTATTAATTTAGTTTTTATTTTTTTAATAATTATCTGAATTTTTATTTATTATAATAATGATAAATAGGTTACTTAGGGGTATTTTAGACTTTTCATAAATTTTGACCAGTAACGGCCAACCGTTGGGTCAAGGTACTATTCTGTTATTTTATAAAAATTGCGATCTAATTCTAATTTTAGGAAAGGTCAAGGTTATTATTGTAATATTTCCTTTAATTAAAAGATGAAGAGAGAGAAAAAAAATTTAAATAGAACAAGTAGGCCTCAGCCCAGCTTATAAAAGAAAAATCCATTTCAGGGTTTATGGAGTAGGGTTTTAGTCTCACAGTCTCACAGTCTCAGTCCCATTTCTTTTGATTTCTTTTTAGTTTTTCTTTCGATTAACCATGTGGGCACTTCGTCGAGCTTCTGATCCTCTCAGGTAACACACTCATCTCCTTTCGATTCACCATTGGAACATCTTGTATGCTTTTAATCTTTTTTTTTTTCTTTTGTTTAGTCAGATGCATTATTTTCAATTAGCAATCTTTTCACTATTTTTATGGTTCGCTTGTTTACACTTGTTATTTTCCCTTCAAATTTCAAGGCACCTTAGTTTTTTTTTATGTGTTCAGTGCGAGATTGTGTTTATAATTTTTCTTTTCAAAAAAAACAAAAAACAGTGTCCTTAGGGGAAAAAAAGGTTAGAGATATCCAAAAAATGTGTTTTTTTTTTCTGCATATTTTAGAGCATAAATATGAACTGGTATTAATTATTTATTAATAAATTGTGAAAATTTAAGTTTGAATTACATTTAATTCATTTTTCTCTGGTTTCAGGAGTCCAGGATTTAGCCTTGGAACTGCTCGTGCCTGTTGCACAAAATTAGGATTATCGAGTAATTGCATAGAACTCAAGGCTGGTATTCTCCAGTCTCAAATAATTCCTGATAGAGGTTTACATTTGTTGAGATTTTACCACAGGACACATGATTTTTCTGATTTTTCCACTGGGAGGTGTGGCTTTGCCTCCCAGGCTGGTGCGGAAAGCAGCGGAGAGGAAGATGCTTTGGAAGACGGGTTTTCCGAACTTGAAATACCTGATAGTGCTGAGGCTGTGAAAGGGAATATTGCTGAGGACGAAAAAGAAGATGGATTAAGTTCTGAAGATGACCTATCTGGAGATGAGATGGTAGATCAGCTGGAATTGTCAGGGAGTGATACTGAGGCAAGTGAGAAAAGATCACCAACGAAAAGAAAATTTTCAGACCTGTTTAAAGCCATCGTTAGTTCACCACCTCTGTCTCTTCATAGTGTTCTTGATAAGTGGGTTAAAGAAGGAAAAGATTTGAGCCATGAGGAGATTGCATCAGCCATGCTCAATCTTCGTAAGCGTCGAATGTATGGGAGGGCCTTGCAGGTGAGAATTTTATCATTACCGATGCATTTTTAATGTTGTTGATTGTTTGTTCAGTTCTATGGTTTCTCTTTGCATGTCCATATGTTGCATAACTGTCATATTTAATATGCATGTACTTGCATGAACACTAGCCTGTGCACTTTCTACATAGCCATCTTGTAGTCCATATGTATAACTGTATACATTTTGGATGTTAAAATTATCTGGTAATATCTTCTATTGCAAAAAATTACTTGAATTGAATTGTTGAGTACTTGAGTTTTAGAATACACAATATGATATTATGTTATCTTTACAAAGTAGGGAAAATGATTGCTTTGAGGTTGTTTTCGTAAAGGAACGGGTATTAAAATACAGAGAATTTCAGTTATTATCACTTATAAAAGGGTTTTTAGAAATTAGAATAGAATTGAAACTTATTTTATCTTGTTTATATATTTGATAAATGCATGTTATAAGGCAGACAATGGAATGGAAGTTTATCTGTATTTTGTTTCTTGCAGCTAAACAAGTTAAAACTTTTATATTTTTTACAATGATATTTGACATAGAAACTCAGTGTGGAAAAAATTCTTAAAATCTTAGCTAGCCAGTTATACAGAAATTTTGGCCAGTGTTTAAAAAAGCGTATTGAGGTGCGCCTCAGAGGCGTTTTTCAACAAGTCGTGAAGAGGCGTAAGCCTCATAAGTTGTCAATGAAGCGTGTGCCTCAGGGTTGTGAGGCGGTCCGTTTTGAAATGCAGCCTCAATGCGTTTTGAGGCGGACACAACAATTGTTTTATAGTTATGTTAGGGTTTTCATCATTTTTTTGGGCCTAATTTGTTTTTTTGGGTTAAGCTCATGTATAATTTAGAGATGATGGGTTTTAAGTTAATTTTCGTTTTATTGTGTTATGAACTTGTTATTTTATCCGATTACCATTTGAATTATGAACTTATTGCTTTATTCGTTGTTTTATGGAATATGAATTATGAACTTATTCGTTGTTTTATGAATGATGAACTATAAACTTATTGTTTGTTTTGTGAATTATGAATTTTATATGATGTAGATATATATAGATACATATATTTATGTTTTTTAACTCTCCCTAATGAGGCTTACGCCCCATTACGCATTGAGGCTTATGCCTCGCCCTATTAGAGGAAATCGCCTCAAAACTAAAAACATGTTTTAGAACACTGATTATGGCACTAAATTTTTTGACAGTAATCTCATAAAATGTTATTAATAAACAGTGAAAAGGTTACATTGTTATGAAAAAGTTGAGCAAGCAGTCTTCCAACCTTCAGAATAGCCCCCGAAGAAACTAACAAAGCTGAAAAACAACAGCATCTGTATCGGTCAAGAAAGATAGTATTCCTCTAAATTCACTTGAAACCAAATCCATAATTCTTATTTAAACTGAAGCAATTTAAAGTATGTGAACTAACCTTTCAAAAAAAAAAAAAGTATGTGAACTAAAATGGCGACTTCTGTAAATTTTTATAATTATGAGACTATTTTGAAGTTATAAAGAATGTCTTATGTTGGTTGCCTGGATGATTTACTTATATTGAAAGTCTGTGCAATAGAATTTATTTAATTATGTTAATTGTAATTTACCAGTCATGCATAATCATGTTAACCAATGCAAGTTTTTTCAGTCAAATGATGTTGGATCATAAATAAATTGTTTTTGGAACTTTTGTTGTGTATGCATAAGTCACACCTTTTTTTTTTGTTTTTTGTTTTTTTTGTACTTTTCATTTTTTGCCTTTTTATGATTTTATCTATATCTTTGATGTAGAGTATGGTTAATGTCTGTGGGTTTAGTCCTCAAATTAATCTGTGAATAAGGAAGTAAACATGGTTTTATGGTTGGTGTCTTATCTTCCTAACTGAATATAGTACTTTGTTTATGGATTCTACTTAACTAATATACATATAAATCGGTGTTTTTCAAGTTATGTGAAATTTGATAACTGGGATCTGCTGTGCACAAGTTGTGGGTTGTTATTGGTTAGAATGACTGTTGTTATTTAATTGGATGAAGGGAACAAATTCTAAAAGCAGTAATTTTGTAGGGATAAAGTTTGTCAAGCATGTCGAGTGCTTTCTTATATATTCATGTGCTTAGTTAACTCAATTTTGCGATGCAGTCAATCTAAAAGCATTTGTAACATGTGAGGCTGCAATTTTGTAGGATTTGTCTGTCGTGCTGAAGAATTCCAGCCTAAATGTTACTTGCTTTTTGTGGTTCATTTATTTTAGTTGCATTCAGTTTTTTTAAAGTACATTTTTTTTCACTTTCTCTTTTATTTTGATTTTTTTTTTCTTAAATAAATTATATCAGAAACACAACATATATTAAAAGGGAAAATGCAAAAAGCAGAGCGGCAGTCCGCAAAAAAATCTAATTCGAAAAGGAACTTTAAAATTAGAACAATCATTCAACAACACTCCCAATTTGTGTAAACAGCATATTTTATTTTTGTTGTGTTTCTTTGCTTTAGAGTGCAATTTTCTTTAAGTGTATTGCATTTGCTAGACAATCCAATTATTTAGGCTACATGGGAAACAATGATATTTCTGGGCTCTGAAATTGAACAAATGAGTTATTTGAGGCAGTCGATGATATCTCCCAAATTTTCGTTTAAAATGCCTATTAACACCCTATATGTGCACCCTTGCCATGGCTTCTGCATTGTAATTAGACTTGGACTTGAGAACATAGACCTGTGATAGCTTCCATAAGAGACTTTGAGTTATGTATGACACAAGATGTATAAACAGAAACTGCGAATATTCATCATAATAATTATTAGTACAATGTGCATAAGTATGTCATATGTTTCTTCTTGTTCATGTTAGTTTTTTTGTAAGCACAGTTCTTCTATGGCATCCTTTGCTTTGTTTAACAATTAACATCTTATATCCCAGTTCTCGGAGTGGTTGGAAGCCAATAAGCAGCTTGACTTTATTGAGCGAAATTATGCTTCTCGTGTTGATCTAATTTCCAAAGTACGTGGCCTCCATAAGGCAGAAAAATATATTCAGAATATCCCAAAATCATTCCAAGGGGAGGTAATCTACCGAACCTTGTTGGCTAATTGTGTTATGGCCGTCAATGTGAAGAAAGCGGAAGAAGTTTTCATCAAAATGAAGGACCAGAAATTTCCAATCACTTCATTTGCTTGTAATCAGCTGCTTCTTCTCTATAAGAGGGTGGACAAAAAGAAAATAGTTGACGTTTTAGAATTGATGGAAAAAGAAAATGTTAAGCCCTCTCTCTTTACTTATCAAATCCTGATAGACATCAAAGGTCAATCCAATGATATAACTGGAATGGATGAAGTTGTAAAGGAAATGAAGGCTGCAGGCATTGAACCAAACATCAAAACACAAGCCATTCTGGCTAGGCATTATGTCTATGGTGGGCTCAAAGAAAAGGCTGAGGCTGTGCTGAAAGAAATGGAAGGAGGCAACTTAAAGGAGCACCGATGGGCATGTCGGGATTTGCTCCCTCTTTATGCAGAGCTTGGGCGGGCTGATGAAGTAAGAAGAGTTTGGAAGTTCTGTGAATCAAGGCCTCGGCTTGAGGAGTTCATGGCTGCTATTGAAGCTTGGGGAAAGCTAAAGGATGTTGAAGAAGCGGAGGCAGTCTTTGAAAGAATGTGTAGTACATGGAAGAAGCTCACTTCAAAGCATTATTCTGCACTCTTGAGGGTTTATGCAGACAATAAAATGATAGCCAAAGGGAAAGATTTGGTTAAGCGCATGGCGGATAGTGGTTGCCGGATTGGGCCATTGACCTGGGATTTGCTCGTGAGGCTCCATGTGGAAGCAGGGGAGGTGGAAAAGGCCGAGTCTATTTTGCAGAAGGCAGGCCAGCAGAGCCAAATGAAACCGATGTTCACTTCTTACATTGTGATTATGGAGCAGTATGCAAAGCGGGGTGATATCCATAATTCTGAAAAAATGTTTCATAGGATGAGGCAGGCTGGGTATGTGGGTCGACTCAGGCAATTCCAGTGTTTAGTCCAGGCATACATAAATGCCAAGGTTCCGGCGTATGGAATTAGGGAGAGGATGAAAGCAGATAACATATTCCCAAATAAAGGTTTTGCAGCACAACTGGTTCATGTCGATGCATTTAGGAAGACAGCGGTGTCAGATTTGCTCGACTAAGGATGATCACACTTGCACCATCTGAATGTCAGCATCATCATATCTATGCACAGCCATTATCACTTTACTTGATGAACATTCTTTTGGTCATTTGTGTTCACACTTTTCCCCTGCTTTTAGCTTTTTGTCTGAATGCTCCTTGAGCTTTTTAGGAATTTAAGATATATGCTCTTACTTTTTCGAGGTGTTTATGTTATGCAAGTACAGATTTAAGGTTCGGAACTGATGCCTGATTTAGGAAGATGCTTCTTTTTCGCACTCTTGTTCAAAAATATAAGAAGAGAACACCATAATTCGATGGACCTGAACATGTCCAGCAGAACAAGGGCAGGTGGAGTCTTTGGATCTTCGCACTCTTGTGCATATCCAGGGCCGAGTCTTACTTAGAATCATAGCTGTGGATAATTTATTTCAATTAATAAAACAAATTTACACATAAAAAATGGTATGCATACTCATCCAGGGCGGAGTCTTAGAAGCATAAGTAACTCAGCTGGGAAAGCAATATTTTGTTTGTTCTATTTCTATATAATCAGACGAAGAAAACAATTTCAAGTGATTGTTACCTCAATAATGTCCGCATTCATCAATCCCACAAAAACTAAAACTGAAAAAACAATTACTTACAAAATAGAATAGTATATAATGCTTTGAAATTTATTTTCTCTTGATGTGGGATTGGAACAACCACATTATACGGGGTTGGTCTTTGAAAATTAATTTTGAATATGTAATTATGTTAGACACGTCGCTGACTCGGTTCGAACTGGGGAACTGAACCGGAACCGGGCTTAAAAAATCGTAACCGGAACTGGGTTTACCGGTTTTGGTTCCAAAACCGAACCAGAGCTGCTATAGTGGTGGTTCCAGTTCCGGTTCTCATTTTGGTGGAACCGGCCTGTTCGAACCAGATTGGAACTGACGGTTCCGGTTTGATTCAAACTGGCTGGTTATTTAATTATTTTTTTTAAATTTTGGGCTGAACCATTGGCCCTTTAACGTTCAGATTTTTATTTTTATTTTTGTTTCCTATAAATACCTCTCATTCATTTCTCCCCAATCTAATTTCCTCTCAATTCTCTCTAATTCTCATTTCTCTCTCAAGTCTCAAATCTCAATTCTCCAACTCTCCAACTCCAAGTTTTCAATTCTCTCTCAATTACTAAGTTTTCCATTTATTTTATTTGTATTTAATTTGCAGTTACTAAGTTTCCAATTTCATTTATTTACAATTTATTTTATTTACAATTAAGCTTTCAATTTATTTTATATGCAATTAAGTTTCCAATTTATTTTAGAGTTAATAGCACCGATGCCCTATACACTTATAGCGCAATTGCATAGTGCCTCAAGAATTTTTTTTTCTTGGCACTTAACCTCCTGAACTTCTATAAATTTATAAAAACTGACAGAAGTGAAACAGACGTCAGTGACAAATTACACTTACATACCCTGAATATATGAATAATTGCATTAAAGCTAGAAAAATATAATAATATCATATGAATACCCTTTGACCTGTTTGACTAATATCCAAACAAATAAAAATAAAAATATTAATAACTTTAATTTTTTTTAAAAAATAATTAATAATAATAATAATAATAAACTTTGAACATAAGAATAATAATATTAATGAACTTTTAAAATAAAAATTATAATATATTAAATTAAAAATATATGGAACCTAGATTTCCAAATTCCAATTAAACAATTAAACTACCCATAATTCCAACTAAACAAAAATGAATTAAACTACCCATATTTTTAATTTATTTTTCTTTATTATTATTGTTAATATATTATAATATATGGAACCTAGATTTCCAAATTTCAATTACAATTAAAATTTAAATTAAAATATAAAATATAAAAACTAATTAAAATATAAAATTAAACAAAACAAACATATTTTCTCTCTCACGATCTCTCTTCTCTTTCTGAATTAAAAAAACCCTCTCCTTTCTCTCTCATGATCTCTCTTCTCTCTCATCTCAACATCTTCATCTTCATCGATCGATTTCTCTATTCTCTTCTTCTTCGTCGTGGTCAATTTGGTATGGGTGTGGGAGTTCTCTGAGTTCGACTGGGTGGGGGTGGACTGGGTGGTGCTCGGTTGGGTATGGGGTTGGGCTGGTGTGTTGGTTCGAACCCAAATTTGGGTTTGATTCCAGGATGGATTGAACCAGGTGTTTGTGTGTGAGAGAGTTGGTGTTGGTGGTTGATTTTAGGGTTTTTGATTTTAGGGCTTGTGTTTGTATTTGGTTTTAGGTTTCGAGCTGAATTACTCTGGTTTTATTATTACTGAGTTTGATTTTTGTTTTTTTTTTGTTTGATTTGCATTTTCGATTCTATGCGTTTGAATTTTTTTCTAGGTTGAATTTTTTTTTCTGGGTTTGAATTTTTTTTTCTGGGTTTGCGATTTTGGTTTAGTTTGGTTTTCGTTTGATTTTAGTTTCATTTTCGTTTGGTTTGATTTTGATTGGGTTTGCGATTATGGTGTGATTTTGATTTTCATTTGATGATCGATGATGCTGGTGATCGATCGATGATGGTGACATGGCGTTGATCGACGATGGTGATGAACGACGATGATGATGAACGATGATGATGGTGATGATAGATGATGGTGAGATGGTGTTGATCGACGATGGTGATGAACGACGATGATGGTGATGATAGATGATTATGGTTTTTTTTTTAAAAATTCCTACATTTTTTAAATTAAAAAAAAAAGATTCAGTGGATCTCCATCGTCCATCACATGAGATGGACGGTCTGGATCTCAACATAATCTTTTTTTAAATTTAATTAATTTATTATTAATAATAATAATATATATTTTTTATATTTTTAATTTTGTTTTAATCTGTTTTTTTATAATTTTTATTTAATTAATTAAAAAATTACTGTATTGCCCTTCACCAGAAACCTTCATTAAGGGTATTTTGGTCATTTTATTTCCTGACAATGACAGTTTGTTTAATTGGAATTATGGGTAGTTTAATTGTTTAATTGAAATTTGGAAATCCAGATTCCATATATTTTTAACTTAATTTTTCTTTATTATTATTGTTAATATATTATAATTTTTATTTTTAAAAGTTCATTAATATTATTATTATTATTATCATTTTCAAATTTTTTTATTATTATTATTATTATTAATTATTTTTTAAAAAATAATTAAAGTTATTAATATTTTTATTTTGATTTTTTTGGATATTAGTCAAACAGGTCATAATGCAATTATTTATATATTCAGGATATGTAAGTGTAATTTGCCACTGACGTTCATTTCACTTTTGTCAGTTTTTATAAATTTATAGAAGTTCAGGGGGTTAAGTGCCAAGAAAAAAATTCAGAGGATACTATGCAACTGCGCTATAAGTATAGGAGGCATCGATGCTATTGACCCTTTATTTTATTTGCAATTAGTAGGTTTCCAATTTTATTTATTTGTAATTTATTTTATTTACAATTACTAACTACTAAGTTTCCAATTCTCTACCAAATTTATTCCCAACAATTTATTTCCATCAATTTTTTAACATTTTTTGTTAAAGGAATTTTACAATTCAATTTTTAAAATGACAAGTGGAAGTCGTGATGACACTAGACATTCAATTTCGATGAAAGTTAACAGTCGTATGATGGACAATCTTGGTTATGATGACATGACCTATCACGAGTATCTGTAACGCCAAATCAATGCTGAAGACATAGATCTAAACCCCCCGCAATCTCATCCCACTATAATAATTTCTGAACTTGATTCCGATCGACCCAATTTCAACCCCAATTTCACAAGCCAATTAGCATATGCTTTAATAGCCTGATCACCCTACAAATTTTGAATTTCATCCACCTTCAGAAGAGAATATATAGAAGCAGGACAAATCTAATCTCTTTGTACTCCATATGAAGAAAGTTACGTAAGAAGATGGAACCATTAAAGTCGTTTGCAATTACTGCAAAAAAAAAAACATTTAAGTGGCACAAAACTGGAGTACATGACACATATCATAAGCATATAACAAACAATCATCTAGAAGCACATGCCAGATCGAGTTCGCAAGCCCAAATTTCTAGGTACGCTACCCTCAGCCAACAATTATTTAAATATAGTTGTTAATAGCCATTTTTGGAAAGTGACCAAAGGGAAATTTTCCACCTAACTGGTACTTGGTAGACATACTTTCCAATACTAGGTATAACCATCTTGCTACGACCTACCTCAAAGTACCCGATCTTTTCACTTTCTGGTTACCTCGATACGACCACCTGATACAGGCTGAGGACTACCCGTTACTACCTACGTTGAGATGCCTCTTATGTACCTTGATTCTATTGTCCCGAGGAAAGACTGCTTTCACATCCCTAGGAATTGCCAGGTACCAAGACGAGCCAACATATTGAGTGACCATTGGAGAATACATTCATACTTGAGTGTCTATTGCCATTATATGGATAATGCATGGGCTATCTAAAAAAAAATTCATGCATTTAGAATTTTTGATGAGACACACACTGCTGCTAATATTTTTAGACATCTTAGAATTTACTTTTATAGAGCATAAAACCTTTTTAAAAAAAATTACAATTGGTTTTGATAATGCCTATAACAATACTGTTGTTGTTCTTGCCTTAATTGAGTTATGCAAACCTTATCTTGGCGGTAAATTTTGTCATCAACGATGTGCATACCATGTTTTAAATTTATGTGTTAAAAAGGAGTAGAAACTCTTCAATAGTTTATTCAACCTATTAAAGATGTTATCTATTATTTGTGGAGATATCCTTCTGCAATTAAAGCATGTGCAACATATTGTAAACAAAATGGTAGGTGTATAGTTAGATTTCCTCGTGATGTTCCAACACGTCAGAATTTTGCATACAAATTGCTTGCTAGAGGTTAAGATTATAGAGATTTATTAGTTAATTTTATTCAATTTCATGTTAGTCACATTAATCTTTATTAAAGTCATTGAGATGTTTGTAACAATGTTTGTGGTTTGTTAAAAGTCTTTAATACCGCTATTAACAATTTATTTGGTGTTTATTATCCTACAACTAATTTATTTATTATTGAGAGTCTTAAAATTGCTGGTGCCTTCGCTCATTATGAAAACGACCCACAATTGGTGGAGTCTGTTACTGCTATGAAGGCTAAATGGTTAGAATATTATAAGGAGTTTTCAAATATTTATTTGATTGCATGTGTTTTGATCTACGTTGTAGATTAGAAAGTTTGTCTGATTATCTATCTGTTTATTATGAACAAGGTTTAAAAATATAGTATGATGTTGATAAGTGTTGTCATAGAGTTAAGGCATTATTGTATGAGTTATATGATGAATATCTTATAATTTTTGATCCATCACTGAACATAGATGTTCAACAAACTCAAAATGTGTTTTGAAAAAACTAAAAAATTATGAGATTCTTATCCATCAAGCTCCAATACGTATTCCGAGCTTGAATCTTATCTAGGTACCTCTTTTGTGTTTATAGAAGACACTGAAGATAAAAAATTTGATATCCTACACTGGTGGAATGGTCATGAATGTACTTTCCAATCTTGGCTATGATAGCCAAACAAATTCTTTCAACACGTGTTTCTATGGTGGTGGTGGAACAACAATTCAACGCTCGTGAGAATATATTGGACTCCAGACGTTCGCTTTTAAGTCCAAAATCAATTCAGATACAATCTTGTGTAGATGATTGGATGAAGACAGAATATAGACAACAAGAAATCGATCAAGAGGAGCCCTACGATTTCTTCAAAGATGACCAACTTGACGTTGAAAGTGGAATGGATGATCATAATTCATAACAATGTTTAGTCCACGACTCCGCGTCATCACCCAATCTGAAATGAAAGGTAAGAGAACTATGTGGTCTTTGATTTCTCTAAAGTCTAAACCCCAAGAGGATACGTAAACAACTTAATCGTGGTAAAAATGAAGTGCAAGACCAATTTTACATTTTTTTAGTTTTCTTTAAATATTTTAATTTGTCATTTATTTTTGTTTTTTTAGGCAATAACATGCATTTACAATTTACATATGTAATATTTTTTAGTAAACAAAAAAGGAAAAAAAAATAGAACCGAACCGTCAGAACCAGCCGAACTAAAACCAGAATCAGAATTGGTAAAGGCCGGTTCCGATTGAGGTTCTCGTTCACTCAGAACCAAAACGACTAGTACCGAACTGGAACCGGCGACATGTCTAAATTATGTTCGTTTGAGGGAATAGAGGGAAATAGCACCAAATGAGTTTTGTTTTGTGGGAATATCACCAAGTTAATAATTCTATGTTTTTTAGCACCAAAGTGTAGAGCTGGACAAAAGTACCATTGAGTTTGACTTTATCAACCTTTTTTTTTTTACTTTTTCTTCTTTGTTCTTTCTTCTTGTTGAAAAAAAAATACAAATTTCTCTCTCTCACTCCATCTGAAAATAGTTGATCTACGTTTTCTTTCTTCTTTCTTCTTATTGAAAAAAACGCAGCTCATTGAACCTCATTAGAAGGGCAATTTTTCATGGAAGGGAAAAAAATGCAACTCATTAAACTTTTTTTGTGAGTTCATGACTGAAGCTCATTTGTTTAATTTTTTAGCGTTAGCGCTTGGAATCTGTTGTTGCTAAGCTAGGCGATAATCAACTATTTATTTAAGGTTACCCGAGACTTATAGATTATTACCTGAGACTTATTTAAGGATATTCGAGAATTATCAAATTTTACCCGAAACATAATGAAAGACTAAGTATAGTATCCGAGAATTAGTCGTTAGTATCGGGAGTTTATCAAATACTTAAAAAATACATATTATTTGTTAGTATCTTGGACTTTATCAGAGACTTAAAAATACATATTATTTTTTTCAATATTTGGAAAATAAGTCTCAGCTAATCTTCCAGTAAGTCTCGGCTAGTATGGAATAAGTCTCGGCTACCTATCTAAGACTTATTCTGTAGTGACCGAGACTTATTGAATATTAGCCGAGACTTATTCCAAATTGAAATTCGTCATCAGTGACTTCTTCGATTCGTCCCCGTCGGTTCTCTGATTCATCGTCGCCGTCCATTATTCGATCTGTCACCGTCAACGACAATGGGTCTCTCTTCAGACGATCAAAAGTAATTAAAAAAAAGTCCCCCCAAATTCAAGCTCACATGTATATTAGGGGTAATTTTGGTAAAAACCATTAATTGATGCTATTTCCATAAGACTTATTAATTTGGTGATTTTTCCACCAATGGTTTTGGAAAGAGTGACATATAGAAAAGAACCCGTTAAGTTTTTAAACATTAATTAAAATCTTAACAAGAGAACATTTTCAGATTATAAATATAATATTTTGTTCTTGTATTTGGTCATTCAAGAATCATGGGCAGGTGTACTTTTTTTTTTAATTAAGAAAAACAAAACATTACACAGAGGAAAGACAACTAGAAAACTAGAAGGGCTGGTATCCAACCAAAGACGCTCTCTAATGGAGGAAAAAGGCTAGCAACGCAAGCTTATGAGCCAAGGTTTTTCCTATAAGGATCTCTATTTTTGATTGGATTATTTCATGAAAAATCACATTGGGTTTGTTTGTAATGGGTAGTTTACGTCTCCAACCGTGACTCATCTTCAACAAGCTTCCAGGATCCTAAAGAACTTCAAGAGAGGTAGTTCACTTGCTTTTAACTCTTAAAGAGATTTAGTTGTACACACACACACACACACACACACACACTTGCATACACATTCCCTTATCTTGCATTGAACTTCAAGTGATTGCATGTCTTGCATGTTACTTGTGTTTACTTGGTGTGATACATCACGTTCTATACTTGCACATCATGTGTAGGATAGTATGTTGTGTTTGCCTAGAAAAGAGAATTTTTCTCTTTAACGCGGTGTAGGTTGCTGGCTATGCACCTGTCTAAACCGCGGTCCCAACAACGGTTGGTTCTAGAGGTTGCATGCTTAGGGAACCGCGGCCTATGCACATGCCTACATAGCAGTCCCTATCACGGTATTCTCTAGAAGGCACATGTTGCCTCTACAACAGTCTGTGCACTTGCATGCACAACGGTTTATCCAGCGGTGTTTTTCAGTGGTGTATTTCATCATGTTATGCAGCGTGTACCACGATCTGGTCACCAGCATGTATCGCGGTATGTAGAACGGTTTTGATGGGATTTTATTTCCCAAGCTCAGAACGATGTTGTTTTCATCTAGGGCTGATATATGTATATATATATGTTCTATTTTATTTTATTTTTCTTCAGAGAGTTAAGAACCATTTTTTGTAAGAGAGATTGACTTTTAGAGATAGAAGCTCCAAGACTTGTTTTTTATTTTATTTTTTATCTCTCCAAAACCCAAGCCCATGAGCATCCAAGCATAGTCATGCAACATCTCATCATGGGTCTTCTTCATTAAGTGACTTGGTAAGTAGAACAAACTTCATATTTTATTAATTGTTCTACCTACCTAAGATTTAGTATTTATTTCATATTAATTGCAAAACTCATGCTTTAATTGTATATTCACATGAGTTATGACTTGATTGTGTTTTGTTTATTGATAGCTTGCCTTTAGGACATATTTTCCCTCTAGCTAATTAGGACCCATTGATTGCATTTCATGATTGCATTTATTGTCCTTACCTTATTATGACAACTTGTGTTTATTTGGCTTGTTTGATAATTATGTTGTTAGATTTGCATCTCAACATCTAGTTAAGCATTTAATGTCTTGTCTTGCACTCTATTGCATCTAGAATATTCATATATTCACTTAGACTTTTTATCTCTTGTATAAGTTAAGTCTCGTGACTACAAGTTTTAGTGTACAAGCAAGTGAAGTCTCGCAACCAAGGTGTAGTTAGCAAGCATTGATCAAGAATCACTATAAAAGGCCCGTTGGGTAGTAGTGATGGGTTAGTGATCGGGAATGGTGTGACTAGAGGTCAACCTAGGTTGTAAACATCATTACAATAGTGGATTTGAAGATCAGAGTGACTAAGTGGTTAGCCCATGGTTTTTTCCTTGTTGAAGGGTTTCCATGTAAAAATCAAGTGTTATTTAATTTATGCTTTTTATACTTGATTCTGTATGTTTGTTTATGGGGTAAATTTTTAATATTAACTAATCAAGAAAAAGTTGGTAATTAACTTGATTAAAACTTATTCACCCCTTTTTAGATTGTTAGACACACGTTTTAAGTTTATTTTCATTTCCTGGTACATATTTGGAAATCTCTTGACTCTTACAAATGCCAACATATAAGAAAAAGGCATCTAGAGATCATGACATCAAGTGTGCATGACATTATGTGGCATATTATATTAGAGAGCTTTGGTTATGATACATATGGTTCTCCTTAATAATTGTCATCTAGAGATCATTTAGTGAAATTGTTCTCAAAGATCTTTTACATGATGCATGAATTATTTCTTATACGTGTTTGATTGATGAGTGGCATCTTTTAAAAAATGAGTTTCATATTCTTTGAAAGCTACTCTCTTAAAATAAGTAATGATCTTGAATAAATCTTTTTGTATAGCTCTTAGATCATGCGCTTTTAAACCTTAAAACTTGGTTTTTAAAAGTACACACATTGCTTCTCTCATATGTTTTGTTTGAGTAAGTTGAGTTTGAAAATATGTAAGTTATGGATGCTCCTAGTAGTCTTTTGACTAGTACATGAAATATGACCTATGGTTAGTATCTGTTTTGCTTTGGAAACTACATAGAACTCAACGAGCACCTTCATGAAAAAGACTACATATGTTGGTTGTGTAGCCGCCCAATGTAGGAAAAGGCTACATCAATATGATGAGTGAAAGCCGTCATGAAGTTATAGAAAAAAGGATCAAAGAAGTGTTGAATAAGAATTAATACAAAATTAAATCTTTGATTCAAAGCTTCAAAAAGCTTAAAGGAGTATAGTTGAAAATTGGAAATGCTTGGGTTGAAAAACAGAAATGGGATGACAAGCCACATGCACATACAAGCTCATCATTTGAGATCTATTCTCTTAAAGCAAAAATTCCGATGATAATCTGTTGACCTTGATAGGAAAAGCTTAAGATGAATAAATATTGATATAGTTTGCATGTTGATGATCCAGTTACTTCTTTATATATGCTTGAAGCAATCTCTCTCTCTTTCTCTCTCTCTCACACACACACCCACACACACTTGTTTTTCTTTTAAGTGTTTACGGTTTGCTAGCAATTTTAGAAGAAAAGAGTGATTGAAAGTCTTGTTTGTAGAGCTTATTTTTGTTTAATTTCCTTAAAATTGCTTGAGTGTGTGATTGTGTGAGTATCAATGTGAACAATATCATATATTGGTCTTAGATAGAGCATTTATTGAGGGGGAGCTTAAACTTTGTTCTCTTCTATGATATGTTCACATGGTTTGACTTGGTAAATGTTGGCTTCTTATTTGTTTAAAATATTGAATCATGTGAATGCGTAATTCTAATCTCATATTCATTTAATTTGCATTACAATTCATTATTTTACTATATGCTTTTATATTTGTTTTTGGTCGCAATCTTGCTATATTATTTCCACTCATGTTTTTTTTTGTGTTTAGTTTGCCCTCTACTCAAGCTATTGGAAGAACTAAATTGACTAGTCTAGATAAACATCTAAACCCATAGAAAAACAAAAATCCACTACATATACCTCTAAGAAATCCAAAACCACTAGGTTGAATCATTTGGGAGTAATGGGGACTAAGAAGCTTATCTTTAAGAGATGTATTAATTTGTGTGATTTTAGAGGTTCTTAAAATCATCAGATTATTATTGATAGGCAATGGGGCTCATGGATAAATACGATTGGGGTTGTCAATGATAGTATAGTTAGAGAATTTTATTATGAATATAAGCATAGTACAACCCTTGAGAATGCCTTGATGAATGTAAGAGGAATTGTCTCTAGACTGTGATCGGAGAATGTCAACAAGTTACTTAGGCTCCCTAATGATATTTCATCGGAGTTCCTTGATGTGGATAATATGGAACATCTAAATGAAATGGGGAGAACACTTTTTTAAGATAATGACTTTGAGGGGGAAAGTGTGCCTTTATTAGCCAAGGTGAGTTGACCAAAGTAAGTGCCTTTTGACATATCTTTGTTTGTAAAATCTTGTACCTTTTTCAAATGCAACCGAACTAACAAGGAGAAGATCAAGATTGTGTATGCCCTGGTGACTAACAAGCCTATAAACCTTGGAGAAATTTTAATGGAGCGGATTGAGAGTGCGGCTTGTACAACTCAATTGGACAAGGAGCTAGCATATCCAGGGTTTATCACTCCCTTGTGTATGACATTAGGAGTTCAAAAGCTTGATGAAGATGTGCTTCTACCTGTAGGGAAAAATCAGTTCAAAATGCGGTGGAAGTGTGAAATTAAGGTTTGGTATATTTTAAAAAATTTCTCCTTTAATTGAAAGAACCTTAACCTTAACCTTAGATTAATTGACGTATATTAAAAGTATCATACCTTTTTTTTTCATGATGATTGAACTAGCGTCGAATTGAATCCGCGAGATCTTCCAATCCAATCACGAACGTGAATCACCTAGGAGTGTAGGCTCCCTTTCTTTTAATTGTATACATAAGGATGGAAACAAACAAAATCTTCTTCTTTGTTAATCACAATAATCCTCCAAGAGAAAACCCAAAAACGTCCGATCACTTTGAATTATCGATCTATTTGATTGAAACTTGCGTGAACCTTGATTCGATGTTGTACACAAAACCTTTTGATGTAAAGGCTACTAGTGCACTATCAAAAACAAAACGTTCCTCTTTTCTCTTCTCATTGGCCGAATTCAATACACAATATCTATTAGTTGGATGAAGTTTTTTTTATAACTATTAAAAAACCAAATAAAAAACAACTTCTCACACCAAAAATTAGGTCTTGGTCGAAATTCTATATAGGAGTATATATACGTGGCCGAAAATCCTCATAGAAAGAGGATTTCTACTTCATCAAGACTCCTATCAAAAATTGGATTCAATCCTCTTAAAAATAGGATTTCTTTTACATACCAAGACTCCTAATCCAACTTAAATAGTGTATTTATTCAATAACCAATTATTGAATATAAATTAAATTGTGACTAAATCAAAAACTTCCTAATTTGACAAATTGTCAATTAGAGACATAATAGTAATCAAATACTTCATAACTTGACTAGATAAATAAATTTCTTTTATTTATCTACTTATCAAATATAGTATTTGATACTTATCATATTATAAACAATAATGTGGATCTAGGAGACCTTCTCTTACTAGAAAAAAGATTTTAACTTTTAATTAAATAATTAATTAATTTCTATTTAATTAAATAATAACATAAAAAATAATATAATATACTATTATATATAGCATTAACCGCCCAAGCCAATATGTAAGGGCCAAATAATGTTTTTCTTATTTTATTAAATCCATTGGACTTAAATCAAAAGTTCACATGTGAACTAGACCCATTATTACTAAAATAAATAAGTCAACATGCCTTAATACAATTCTAGATGGACCCTTAAATTTGTCCGGTAGAATATATCAAGTGATCCATTCAAGTTCGTGTGGATTGGAGATCTTGGCGGACTATCTAAATTTAAGCTCTAATAGATATAACCTAATCACAATCAACAAATGATTCCCTTAGGTCCGATCTATTAATTTTAGTTTATTCTACTAAAGAACTAAAATTGAACTCTTAAATAAATATAGAATAGGTTAATATTGCTCATTCATACCCTAGACAATCTTAATGGAGAAAGTGTATCATCGTGAAGAATACCAGTAATCGCCAAGAGCTCATAGACCGCCTATAGCTATTCAAGTTACCATATTTACTCATATGACCACATTTTGGACTTGGATATTTTGACTTGTCTAGAAGCCATATTTCAATAGACACTTAATATCCAATACCTCAAAACATCTATATGATAATATTCTACTCTCATTAAATAAATGGAGCCACGATGTCCATATCTATAAATGAAGTCCTCTATTGATTAACAAATAAATACCACCAAACTATCGAGGATAGACTATGCTATATAATCGTACTCATCAATAGCTCACATTATAACACTTGCAACCATAAGTCCGTCATTTATCTCAGGATTGAGATAGACTCTCCGATTGTCTTCAAGTGAAAACTTTTTTTCCATTTACGGTTCTAAACAAAGTATTTCACTATGATCCAATTCAATGCACCTAGTGCACTCGATTCTTTTGCCCAAAGACACCACACTTTGATGATTTTAGACTCATCATAACACATTTGATCTCACTCAAATGCTAACAAAAGAATCTACAACTTTGACAAGATAAATGCACTCAACCTTTATCTTAAGTTGTGAATATTATTCAAGACTAACTAAAGAATTGTGTTTACTCCATACATATGCAGATGTATGAACAATTCTTCTTTTCATATAGTCTTTTGACCTTATGATTATTTACTTTTGACAATTATGATAATTAAACTATAAATACTATAAGATTTGTTAAACTAGAAATCACTTTATTAATATGAAAAAATTGTCAAATACATTATTACATTCTCGCTATCGAGCATAATCCCAACACTACCACCATTGGAGAAATTTAGTGATAAACGTGTGAATTTTATGTCGTACAAGAATCCCAACACTAACTCATCTTAATTTTAGTATTTTTATATGTTTTAATTGGTATCTTGAATTCTTTTGGCATGTAAAATTTGGATGAGATATTTTTTTTTTAAGATGGATAGTATGCATGTGAAATTAACTTAAACCTGTGTCTAAATAACCTTTGGGTGGGGGGGGGGGTGGGTTAATCAATATTAATCTCAACAAATTCAATTAAAAATGCAGAATGTAAATAACACTTGAGTTTACATGGAAAACCTTCGACAAGGTAAAAACCACGAGATTAGCTAAATCTAGCCACTCGAGCCCTCAAATCCACCATTTACAAAAAGATTACAACCTAGGTTGATCACATCACACCTATATGGTTACTAATCCACTTTTGCTACCCACAGACATTTTAATAGTGATTTTAGGCTCTTGCTTATATATTGCCCACGGTAAATAAAAGACTTAGGGGTCGTTTATTTTTTTGTCTGAAGAATGAATAGTTCTGAATTATTCTAAAGACTGAATAGGGACTGAAATCTGAACTTGAATGACATGTTTATTTTTTTTCCCTCACATCTGAATGTATTGTCAATAAGTTTATTTTTTAAAAGTAAAATTGTCTGAAAATAAGTAATTTTAAATTTATACATATATTAAAAAATTATACATATACTATGGAATAAAACAATCCAAATGACCAAAAATAATAAATATATAAACACATATGATCATGATCTTCTTCTCTGATTACAAACAAACTTCATTTTTACTAAAAAGTGATTTTTTTAAATAAAAGGGATAGTAGGAAAATTCACACAAGACATTCTAAAAAAATAATATATAAATACATCACTCTAATATCATAATAAGGAATTGATATTAAACACTAATATGAGAAGTGATTAGGGTTTTTTTTTCTATTTCTAAAGCTATTTAAAATAAACAATATATTAAAATAAAAATTTCTATACCATATATAATTATGATGAAATTGAAAATATGTTATTTGAGAGGTGTAACAATTATAGCTAATTGACGACTAGTCCTAACACCCTCATCCACATCTCCAAGAATATCATGCTTGTTGTGGAGATGTCTAATCCATGGAGCGGGTTCTTTAGAGTCCAAAGATGGATCTCTATCAAGAGGTTGAATGACCTCTTCATCAAGGTTTGACTTCACATCACTTGAGTCTCACCATTCTTCTCCAAGGAAGAATCTTCAACCACATAACCTCCTCATCATGGTCACTAGTCTTAGGTCTACAATCATCTATGACAACATTAGATGAATCCATGACACTCATACTTTTCAGGTTAAACACTCTATAGGCCTTACTATTAAGGGCATAGCCAATGAAAATTCCCACAACACTTTCGGCATCAAACTTGCCAAGTTGATCTCGATCATTAAGAATGTAGAATTTGCTTAAAAATGAGTGGAAGTAGCTTAAATTTGGCTTTCTACACATCCACTACTCATAAGAGGTTTGCTTAGTACCAGACCTTAGAAAAACTCTATTTCCTATGAAGCAAGGTATATTAACAGCTTCGACCAAAAGGTTACTTGGCACACTGTGTAGGAAAAAATGGGCTGCGAAAGTGGAAAATTCGATTGGTATATTTCAAAAAAAAATTCCTTTAAAAGAATAGACCTTAACTCTTGAATAATTGAACATATAATAAAAGTATTGTACCATTTTCTTGTTGTAAGTTCCTTGGTTTTTGATTGGCTTATTTCGTTGACAACCACATTTTTAGATCAATATGTAAGGGTAGTTTAGGGCTTCATTGTTCGTAACCAAGCTCAAGCTTCAAAGGTAAAATCACTTGCTTAACTTCATTGAAGAGATTTAGTGCATACACTCACACTCATGCATTTTATTTTAATTATCTTGCTTGCATGCTTATTTGCCATTTTGTGTGCCTTGTGTGTCCTATTTTTAATTGGAGTGTTGAATGTATGTTTGTGCCTTAAAGAGAGAATTTTTTCCGCTATACCGCGGTTTGTGTAGTGCCCACTCCGTGGCCTGCACAGTGGTGTTTGGCAGAGGATGCGCATTGTGTCTTGCGCGGTCTATGCTCGTTGCCTACGCCACGATCTCCCAAGCGAAGTTTCATAGAGGATGCACGCTGTCCAGACTGCGGTCTGTGCACACTGCATGCACAATGGCCTCCAGAGCGGTGTTGTCCAGACGATACACCGCTCTCTGTGCCGCGGTCTGGACACTTGCCTTGATTAAGGTACAACCAGCGGTCAAGACACGTTTTGGTTGCGTTTTGCCAAAAACGAAGCAGTTTCACTTTATGCTTCATACAAATGAACCATCTTCTTCCCAAATCATTTTGAGAGCTTCCAAACCTAATTTTAAGAGTGAGAAAAGGTTCTTTAAAGAGAGAAGCTCAAAGAAGGCATTTTTACTCAACCATCCTAAAAATCCAAAGCATCAAGCATCTTTCAAGCATGGATTTCTTGTGTGTTCATGACTAGGTATTCTTTACATGTTCTAAACTTTATGTTTTCATTTCTAAGACATGTATACCTAGGGTTTTAGTCTTTATTGCATATTAATTGCTTGCTTGGTTGTTTAATTGCTTTTATGACATGCTTGTGTGTTGATTGTTGGTTGAGATGCCTTAATTTGTGATAGCTAGCATTTAGGACGATTTTACCCTCCTAGCTAATTCTTCTTGCCTTTGCATTTAGAACATTGATATCTAGGATTTGTTTTTAATTGTCATCATTAATCCTAGATAAGCATGAATGTCTTGACCTAGCATTTTTGCATATTGAATATTCTTGCATATTCACTTAGGTTGTCATTATCTCTTCATTGTTGTGTTTGCTTGTGGCTAAGTGGTTAGTGCGCAAGGCTAGGGATCCAAAATCACTATTAAGGCCTGTTGGGTAGAGTGAAAGGGTTAGTAACTGGAGGGTTAGACGGGAGGTCAACCTAGGTTGTAAACTTTTACTCAATAGTGGATTTTGAGGATCAAGGGTGGCGCTCTAAATAGCCTGTGGTTTTTCCCATTTGGAGGGTTTCCACGTATATCTTCCGTGTTGTTTGTGTTTTATGTTTGTTGGCATTTATTTGAGCATTTAAGTAGAATGGGGTAGAATTGTTAATTTTGAATAATTCGTAAAATTGGTAATCTATCGAATTAAAACCTATTCACCCCCCCTATAGGTAATAGACACACATTTTCTAGGGAATTTTCAATTGGTATCATAGCCGGTGCCTAGATATACTTAGGTGATCCATGCATTGTGTGTGTTTTACCCTGTGCATTTTTGGTTGTTTGCATTTTAGTGTGTTGCATTTCATTTGCATCTTCATATCATTCATTACCCTCAAACACAATTAGTGGAAATGGAAATGGAAATACTCATGAGGGAGCCTCAAGCACAAGACCCCCCCCCTGCTCATTAGGGGTGAATTACGCTACTTGGAAGGGCAAGATGGAAGCCTATCTTTGCCAAATAGATGACCGTGCTTGGATGGCTATTGAAGACGGTTATACTACTCTAACAATGATCACCGACGATGGTGTAGAAGCTCCCAAGCCCAAGTCTGGTTGGAGTACTCAAGAGTTTGAAGCATCCAAGTGGAACAACAAGGCTATGCATGCCATCCTATGTGCCGTGGATGATAATCAATACAAGTTGGTCCAAAACACTAGGATTGCAAAGGAAGGCTTGGGACATTCTTCAAACGGCACATGAGGGAACCGAGGTAGTCAAGGACTCAAAGCTCCAAGTCCTCCAAATGCAATTTGAGATGATTAGAATGGAGGAGCATGAATGCTTCAATGAATTCCTAGTGAAGTTGATGGATATTGTCAACCAAAGCCATCAACTTGGTGACCCCTATTCTGATAGGAGAGTCAAGTAAAAAATTATGAGGTCACTTCCGTCAAGGTTCGAATCAAAGGTAACAGCACTTGAAGAGAATAGTGAGTACAAGAATATGAAGCCAAGTGAAGTCATTGGAAGACTTCTAGCTTATGATTCAAGATAGAACACCTCACCCATTCCTCCAAAGAAGCAAAAGAGCATTGCCTTGAAGACCTCTAAGGTTGAAGAAGAGGAGGATGAATCGGATGAAGAAATGGCCCTCATGGTCAAAAGATTCAAGAAATTCATGAGATTTGAGAGGAAAGGTTTTGGGTCCAAGGGACATGAAGTGAAGAAGAAAACTCTTTTAAGAAGACTGAAAAGTTTCAAGAAGGTGACTCCAAGAAGGGTATTCAATGCTATAAATGCAGTGGTTTTGGTCACATAGCTCAAGAATGTGCAAATTTGAAGAAAAGAAAAAGGGAAGGCGATGGCGGCCACTTGGAGTGATAGTGAAGACTTAGAAGAGGAAGAAAAATCTTTGGATGATGAAGATAGAGTTGCAAACTTCATTACCTTCACAACATCTCATAATGGCAAGGAAGTTGTGAGTGACAAGGAAGAAGTAGATGACTCTAGTGATGAGAGTACATCTTCTAACTCTAGGTTTGAGATTGATGAGGAAATGGACTATGTAGACTTCATGAAGTTTTTTAAAAAGTCTAGATTGAAAAAGATGAAGGAGTTTCAAGAGTTGAAAAAGGAGAATCTAGAATTAACTCTCAAGATTACTCACTTGAGTGTGAAAATAAATAGTGGTAAAGAGTTAGAAGAGAGTTTAAAGTTGGAGCTTGTGATCACTAAGAAGAGTGAAGAAAACTTGAAGATTGAGCTTAAGGAAGCAAAAGAATTGGTTGCCAAGATGACATCCAAAACCGAGAGACTTGACAAGATGCTATCATGTGGGAAGAGTCCGAGTGATAAAACGGGCCTAGGATATATGGAAGGCAATGATGCCACTTCCTTGAAGAATACCATATTTGTCAAAAGTCAAGAGGTCAAAGAGACTCAAGGTTCACACCAACAAATGATATCTAATGAAGTTGCAAGAGCTAGAACACATCATACAAGACCTCAACTTCCAATGAGCCCTCAAATTCAACAAAGAAGTTTTCACCCACAACCAAGAAGAGAAGCTAATGTGGCTCAACCACAAAGGTTGTTTCAAAGGAGAGATTCGGCTCAACACTAAAGGACAACTCAAAGGAAAGGGAAGTCTTCCATGCTCGCACAAGGATATGGTATGAATTCTTACTTTACTCTCATTTGTCATTATTGTGGTGTTGAAGGTCACGTAAGGCCGGACTGTTTTAAATTCATTAAGTTGTGTTGGTTTGAAAGCATGATTGAGAAGAATATTCTTAGAAGAGCCAAAATGCATGCACCTAGGAAGTTTAGAGCCAATGAACCCAAGGCTCCTAGAAATGACAATGTTGCTACTAGGTGGATTAAGACAAATGAGTATGTTTGCCACGTGGCCCAAGTGGCATTGAAGGCGAAAGCCTCTAACACTTGGTACCTTGATAGTGGATGTTCTAGGCACATGACCGGAAACAAAAGTTTATTTGAAACTCTTGTGATGGAGGATGGTGGATTAATCACCTTTGGTGATGGATCACGTAAGAAAGTTCTAGGAAAAGGAAACATTACCATCCCCGGTTTTCCCTCCTTGCCTTATGCTCTCTATATAGATGGCTTGCAAGCCAATCTCATTAGCATATCACACTTAAGTGATGAAGGGCTTTCGGTTTTGTTTGGAAAAGTTGATTGCTCTATTCTAAGAGAAGATGGTCAAGTGCTATTGAAAGGCAAGAGATCAAGTGACAATTGTTATTGTCTTGATTCTAATGGAATCTCTTGCAATTTGTCTAGTTGTGATCAAATTGAATTGTGGCATCAAAGGTTAGGTCATATGAATTTCAAAGACTTGAAGTTCTTGAGAGGTTGAAAGTTGTGAGAGGCCTTCCTAAGTTTGGAAGTAGGATTGAGGGAGTTTGTGGACCTTGTCAACAAGGAAAGCAAACTAAAAGTGTGCACAAGAAGGGCAAGTACCTTGCCACCAATGTGCCTTTAGACCTTCTTCATATGGACCTTATGGGTCCCATGCAAACCGAGAGTCTCTGTGGCAAGAGTTACATTTTTGTGTGTGTGAATGATTTTTCTAGATTTACTTGGACTTACTTCCTTATAGAAAAATCTGAAACATTTGAAACATTTAAAATGCTTTGCACTAAAATTCAAAATGAGAAGGATTCTCACATAAAAATTCATTAAGAGAATTAGGAATGATCATGGGAGAGAATTTGAAAATGTTTGTTTTGAAAACTTTTGTGATAGTCTTGGCATTTCCCATGAGTTCTGAGCCCCTCGAACTCCTCAACAAAATGGGGTAGTAGAGAGGAAGATTAGAGTCCTCCAAGGGATGGCCCGTGTGATATTGTATAGCAACAATGTGCCTAGGAATCTTTGGGCTGAAGCTGTCAATACGGCTTGTTATATAGGCAATAAGGTTTTTCTTAGGCCCGAGACTAGGCAAACCTTCTATGAATTATGGAAGGGTAGAAAGCCAAATGTTAGCTATTTCCACTCATTTGGAAGCAAGTGCTACATTCTAAATGATCGTGATCAACTTGGCAAGTTTGATGCTAAGAGTGATGAGGGGATTTTCATTGGCTATGCCCTAAATAGTAAGGCTTATAGATTTTTTAATTTGAAGACACGAAGTGTAATGGAATCATCTAATGTGGTCATAGATGATTGTAGGTCTAAGGTTAGTAACCATGATGAGGA
This sequence comes from Dipteronia dyeriana, assembly GCA_032871835.1. NCBI lineage: Eukaryota > Viridiplantae > Streptophyta > Magnoliopsida > Sapindales > Sapindaceae > Dipteronia > Dipteronia dyeriana. The sequence goes on from CM065298.1 coordinate 31,699,775, forward strand.
GATTAGTGCGATTGATGATTCTACCTTGGTGAATGTTGATGGGATTTCTAGTGATGAAAAATCAAAGCTTGAAAAAGAGGTCACAAAATCTCTTGATAGAGATCCTACTTTGGACTCTAAGGAACCCGCTCTTTGGGTTAAGCATCTCTATAACAAGAGTGACATTCTTGGAAATGTGAATGAAGGTGTGAGGACTAGACATTAATTAGCAAATCAAATTAGTTATACTTGCTAAACCTCACAAATTGAACCCAAAAAGGTTGATGAAGCCTTAATTGATGAGTTTTGGTTCCTTGCTATGCAAGAGTAGCTAAATCAATTTTAAAGAAATGAAGTTTGGACTCTAGTTCCTAGACCTAAGAACACTAATGTGATAGGCACCAAGTGGGTCTATAGGAACAAATCAGATGAGGATGGCAACATTGTGCGGAACAAAGCTAAACTTGTTACACAAAGATACTCTCAAATTGAGAATATCGACTTTGAGGAGACTTTTGCTCCCGTTGCCCGTTTAGAGTCCATTAGGCTTCTCTTGTCCATATCGTGTGTTCACAAATTTAAATTATATCAAATGGATGTTAAGAGTGCCTTCCTCAATGGCTTTTTGTAAGAGGAAGTGTTTGTTGAGCAACCTAAGGGGTTTGTGGATCCTCACCACCCCAATCATGTTTATCACCTCAAGAAGGCGCTATATGGGTTGAAACAAGCACCGAGGGCTTGGTATGAGCGCCTCACTCTTTATCTTGTTGACAATAACTACTTTAGAGGTAGTGTTGACAATAACTACTTTAGAGGTAGTGTTGACAAGACTTTGTTCATCAAGTGCACTAAAGATGAGCTATTCATAGCTCAAATTTATGTTGATGATATAGTTTTTAGTTCCACCAACAACTTGAAAGTTCAACAATTTATTGATGTCATGACTCATGAGTTTGAAATGAGCATGGTTGGTGAACTCAATTACTTCCTAGGCTTGCAAATCAAGAAAATGCATGATGGGATTTTCATATCCCAAGCTAAGTATGCCAAGAACCTAGTGAAGAAGTTTGGCCTTGAGAATGCCAAAAATTTTGACACACCAATGAGTACCACTTTGAAACTTAGCAAGGATGCTAGTGGAAAAAGTGTGGATCAAAGTCTATATCGTGGCATGATAGGGAGCTTGCGATACTTGACTGCTAGTAGGCCCGATATAACTTTTAGTGTTGGTGTATGTGCTAGGTATCAAGCCAATCCCAAGGAATCCCATCTCTCCTCTGTGAAGAGAATCATTCGATATGTGAATGGGATATCCAACTATGGGAAATGGTACTTTTTTGACACTAATGCTAGTTTAGTTGGCTTTAGTGATGCAGATTTGGCAGGTAATTGTGATGATAGGAAGAGTACATCAGACGGTTGCTTCTTCCTAGGGAACAATCTTGTGTCTTGGTTTTGTAAGAAGCAAAATTCCATCTCATTATCCACAGTCGAGGCTGAGTATATAGCAGCTGGGAGTGCTTGCATACAACTCCTTTGGATGAAACAAATGCTTGTGGATTATGTCTTTGAGTAAGGTACTTTAACCCTTTATTGTGATAACATGAGTGCCATCAATATTCTAAAAAATCCTGTCCAACACTCTAGAACCAATCATATTGACATTAGACATCATTTCATTAGGGAGCTAGTTGAGAGCAAATGCGTTGCGCTTGAACATGTGGGCACAAATGATCAATTAGCGGATTTATTTACTAAACCATTAGATTCAACTAAGTTTAAATCTCTTAGTAGGTCTATTGGGATTTGTCATATGCATTGATGGATTTTGGTGGTTAACCCCATATGGGGAGCTCAAGCAAAGAGAGCTAACTTGCATTTTAATAAGCAAATAATTGTTCAATTTTATGCTCTTTAATTAATTGCTTGAGTATCTTGGTTGCATATCTTATTGTATGTCTTTTTATTCAATAAGTGCGTTTTTGCCTTATTTGAAATGCATGTCTCATTTGTGTTCAAACATGTATTTTTGGAATAGGAAACTTGATTGTGAAGTACATTTGATTGACCCAAAGTTTATCTCCATGTTTGTGAAAACTTGATCTTGTCATGCTTAAAGTGTTATGCATTGTGAATTTATTGAATGACTTCAAAATGATTGCAAATATGTGTGCAAGTGACTTTTGAGACTTCATTCAATAAGGATATTGTATCCTTTTCAAGGATTTCACAATCAAATAGTCTCTCTCTCTTTACTTTTGAACATACGGGCATCTTGCCCGAAAAAATCTAATAAGGCGCAATAGTCGCTCATGTCTTGTTCAACTTGTAAAGTTTGATAGTTGCTCAAATTTTTTTTGGTTAATCTAAATCTCTTTTTCCATTGACAATTTGGTACAGATTGGTTTGACTTCTCTTGGAACCTCTTGTACTATTTTTTCTTTGCCAAATACCATGCTTTTGGAAGTTGATGTTGAATGTATTTCACTCAAGGAATATCTTTCGCACATATTCAAATCAATAAAACTTCCTTGAATTTCTCTCTCTTAATTAACCTGCATAAAGTTGTTGTATATGATGATTCATTTACATTGCAAATATCTCTCTTTGCTACAACATTCCGGTTGGGGAATACTCCTTTGCCTATCTTGTGACAAAAAGGGGAAGTAGTGTTGGTTTTAGGGGGAGTTGATATTGGCATGTTTTAAGGGGAGTTTGACCTATTGTGAGGGAGTTGACCTATTTCGGGGGAGTTTTTGCTTTGTGTATTGTTGATTGCATGTTACTTGTTTCTATTTCATGCAAATTGCACTTGTTTTATTTTTCTTGATCCCTCTCATACACTTGTCTTGGAAAACGTAGTTCTTTGTTTTTGTAGGGATGATCATGCTACCAGAGATGAAAGATTTGAAGATTTAGCTTTAGGTATCTCTTGTAACATAGAATGTTTGTTTGTTGACCTCTTGTTGTTTCTTGTTATTTGTTGTGAGGATACCTTGTGAGTGAGTGGTTTTGTCACGAAATAGCCAAAGGGGGAGATTGTAAGTTCCTCGGTTTTTGATTGGCTTATTTCGTTGACAACCACATTTTGGGATCCATATGTAAGGGTAGTTTAGCGCTTCATTGTTTGTAACCAAGCTCAAGCTTCAAAAGTAAAAATCACTTGCTTAACTTCATTGAAGAGATTTAGTGCACACACTCACTCATTCATTTTATTTTAATTATCTTGCTTGCATGCTTATTTTCCATTTTGTGTGCCTTGTGTGTCCAATTTTTAATTTGAGTGTTGAATGTATGTTTGTGCCTTAAAGAGAGAATTTTTTCCTCTATACAGCGGTCTCTGCAGTGCCCACGCCGCGGCCTGCACAGTGGTGTTTGGCAGAGGATGCGCGTTGTGCCTTCTGAGGTCTGTGCTCGTTGCCTACACCGCGGTCTCCCAAGCGGAGTTTCACAGAGGATGCACGCTGTCCAGACCGCGATTTGTCCACACTGCATGCACAGCGGCCTCCAGAGCGGTGTTGTCCAAACGATACACCGCTCTCTGTGCCGCGGTCTGGACACTTGCCTGGACCGTGGTACAGCCAGCGGTCAAGACACGTTTTGGTTGCGTTTTGCCAAAAACGACGCAGTTTCACTTTATGCTTCATACAAATGAACCATCTTCTTCCCAAATCATTTTGAGAGCTTCCAAACCTAATTTTAAGAGTGAGAAAAGGTTCTTTAGAGAGAGAAGCTCAAAGAAGGCATTTTTACTCAACCATCCTAAAAATCCAAAGCATCAAGCATCTTTCAAGCATGGATTTCTTGTGTGTTCATGACTAGGTATTCTTTACATGTTCTAAACTTTATGTTTTCATTTCTAAGACATGTATACCTAGGGTTTTAGTCTTTATTGCATATTAATTGCTTTCTTGGTTGTTTAATTGCTTTTATGACATGTTTGTGTGTTGATTGTTGGTTGAGATGCCTTAATTTGTGATAGCTAGCATTTAGGACGATTTTACCCTCCTAGCTAATTCTTCTTGCCTTTGCATTTAGAACATTGATATCTAGGATTTGTTTTTAATTTTCATCATTAATCTTAGATAAGTATGAATGTCTTGACCTAGCATTTTTTCATATTGAATATTCTTGCATATTCACTTAGGTTGTCATTACTCTTCATTGTTGTGTTTGCTTGTGGCTAAGTGGTTAGTGCACAAGGCTAGGGATCCAAAATCACTATTAAGGTCTGCTGGGTAGAGTGAAAGGGTTAGTAACTGGAGGGTTAGACGGGAGGTCAACCTAGGTTGTAAACTTTTACTCAATAGTGGATTTTGAGGATCAAGGGTGACGCTCTAAATAGCCCGTGGTTTTTCTCATTTGGAGGGTTTCCACGTATATCTTCCGTGTTGTTTGTGTTTTATGTTTGTTGGCATTTATTTGAGCATTTAAGTATAATGAGGTAGAATTGTTAATTTTGATTAATTCGCAAAATTGGTAATCTATCGAATTAAAACCTATTCACCCCCCATCTAGGTAATAGACACACACTTTCTAGGGAATTTTCACTTGTGACGATAGAAGTTGTGCCAAATTGAATCCTTAAGATTTTCCAATCCCATTACAACGTGAATCACTTGGGAGTGTGGGCTTCTTTTTTTTGGATTGTATACCTGAGGATGAACAAACAAACAAAATCTTTTCCTTTTGTTAGTCACAATAATCCTCCTAGAGAAAAAGGAAGAATGTTCGGTCACTTGTGAATTCTCAATCTATTGATTAAAACTCGCGTGATCCCGATTCGATTTTGCGCACAAAACCTTTTTGATTTAAATGATACTAGTGCACTATTGAAAACAAAAATGTTCCCTCTTTTCTCTATGCTTGGCCGAATTATTCACACAATGAGTTGGATGGAGTTTTTTTTTTAATTTATAAGCAAATAAAAAAAAAATCTCTCAATACTTCAACTTTCCCTTGGCCGAATTCTTTCTAGATTTCTCAAGCTTGGCCGAATTCCATGATGGTGATATATATAGGTGGCCAAATCCTCTTTTTAGGAGAATTTACTTTATGACCAAGAATTCTCTCTCTAGATGGATTTACTTTCACCCAGATTCCTATCAACTTTCGGAATTCTTTCCACACCAAGACTTTTATTCCAAATCATTACTGCATTTATCCAATAACTAATTACTGAATATAAATAAAATTGATACTTTATCAAAAACTTCATAATTTGACCAATTGTCATTGAAAGTTTTGATAAATATTAAATACTTCTTAATTTAACTGGACAAATAAATTCCTTTTATTTATCTACTTATCAATTAAAGTATTTGATACTTATTATACAGCCAACAATAGTATAACACTAGGAGACATTCTCCAACTAGGAAAAAGATTTTAACTTTTAATTAAATAATTAATTCATTAATAAACTAATTAATTTCTATTTAATTAAATAATAAAATAAAAAACAATATATTAGGCTATTATATTAGCCCTTGCCACCCAAGCTATATATATGGGCCATATGTTGTTTCCATTTTATTAAATCCATTGGACTTTAATGGATTTAATAAAAAGTCCACATATGAACCAGACTCATTATTACTAAAAAAGAAACAAGTCAACTTGCCTTAAATTAATACATTAATATAATTTAAACATCTCATTTAATTAAAATGTGTAAATTATATTCTTAATGTATTAATGGAATGCTAATGGCACCCCATTAGGGCCGCTTAAGGATTCCCACATCCTTGGCCACCCATTCTAGGTATTTTGAAGAGTTACCGCGTGTCTTGAACACACATGACCGCATCTCTCCAAAACTTTTGGATTTCGAATTCTAAAAACAATTCTAGACGGACCCATAAATTAGTCCGGTAGAATATATCAAGTGATCCATGCAAGTTCATGTGGATTAGTGATCTTGAAAGGGCTATCTAAATTTAAGCTCCAGTAGACATAACCTAATCACAATCAACAAATGATTCACCTAAGTCCGATCTATTAATTTCAGTTCATTCCACTAAAGAACTAAAATTGAACTCTTACATAAAGATAGAATAAGTTAATGTTCCTCATTCGTACCCTAGACAATCATAATAAAGATAGTGTATCCTCGCAAAGAATACCAGTAATCGCCAAGAGCTCATAGACCGCTTATAGCTCTCCTAGTTACCATACTTACTCATATGACCACATTCTGAACTTGGGTATTTTGACTTGTCCAGAAACAATATTTCAGTAGACATTATTGAAAACTTAACATTAAGATTTAATATCCATATGATGGTATTCTACTCACATTTAATAAATGGAGCGACGATGACCATATCTATAAATGAAGTCCTCTGTCGATTAGCAAATAAATACCACCAAACTACGAGGATAGACTATGTTATATAATCGTACTCATTGATAGCTCAAATGATAACACTTGTAACCATAAATCCATCATTTATCTCAGGATTGAGATAAACTCTCCGATTGTCTTCAAGTGAAAACTTTTATCCATTAACGGTTCTTGATAAAGTATTTCACAATGATCATATTCAATACACCTAGTGCATTAGATTCTTTTGCCCAAAGACACCACACTTTGATAATTTTAGACTCATCATAACATATTTGATCCCACTCAAATTCTAACAAAAGAATCTACAACTTTAACAAGATAAAGGTGCCCAACCTTTATCGTAAGTTGTGAATATTGTTCAAGACTAACTAAAGAATTGTATCTGCCTCATACATATCCAGATGTACGAACAAATCTTCTTTTCTTATAGTCTTTAACCTTATGATTATTTACTTTTGACAATTATAATAATTAAACTATAAATGCTATTAGATTTATTCAACTAGAAGTCACTTTACTAATATGAAAAGATTGTCAAATACACTATTACACTATTGCTATTAAGCATAATCCCAATAGTCTCCCACTTGCTGTATAGTAAATGTGTTATATCTCTTATCCTCATATTCTCTAGGTGCCTATTAAATCTCTTTTGTGGTAGAGCCTTCGTGAAAGGATCAGCTAGATTTTCTGCTGACGCAATCTTGGTAATCGTCATGTCACCCTTATGCACAATTTCCCTTAGAAGATGATATTTTCTTTTAAAGTGTTTCCCTCTCTTATGACTTCTTTGTTCCCTTGAATTAGCCATTGCTCCACTCTTGTCACAATTGATAGTGATCTGCTTATTCGCATCAGAAACCACTTCTAAGTCAATCAAGAATTGGCAGAGCCAGACAACCTCTTTAGCAGCTTCGCATGCGGCAAAATACTTAGCTTCCATGGTGGAATTAGTAATACAAGATTGCTTGATACTGCTTCATATGACTGCGCCTCCTCTAAGAGTAAATACAGATCCTGATGTTGATCTTCTGGAGTCAAAATCCGATCGGAAATCACAATTAGTATACCCAACGGGAATTAAATATCAATTAACACCCTCCAACTAAAGATTAATTACACAATTAAATAATCTAATTATTTAATTAACATAATCATTAACATTTATTAATTAAATAATCTCATTATTCTATTAATTCCCAAATAAATACGGGTCACTTTCGTAACACAATTAATTGGACAATCCAATCAATTAATCGTGATCGTTGTTACCTAAATCGATAAGGCTAGTAAGGGGACCTAATAGACCCACAGTATTTTGAGCACCAATAATCCTCATAAATATTTAATTAAACTCTTTAATTAATATTTTATGATTATTAACTTCGGTGTTATTCCATTAAAAACCCGAAGCTGCACTCTCTCAATTGTAAACGCATTTACACAGACCAATACAACTCGGTGTTTATCGATATAGCTATTACATATGGTGTGATCCTCTATAGTTGTTCATAATTAGAGCTGGGTCATAATGTCTGTTATGCCCCTCTAATTACATATATCATTTAAGTACCTTTGATTCTATAATGGACAATAAATCATATTTCCTCACGGAATTAAGAGAGTGCTCATATTGTCCATGTCCCGAATCAACCCTTAAGGGAACTACCATCTACTTCTCACAAGAATGAGTGGATCCCACTATTGTGTACAAATCTTCCTAGTCACAATCCAAATCGTAATCCCAACATACGGAGTATATTGATCAGGAAATACATCTAACCTCATCCATGGTATATCAAAGACCACGATCTAACCTAAAGGAGATGATCAGACACTTAGGATTAATATCACCCACATATAGCCATCATTAGTTGATATATATATGAATCTCATCGGTAAACGGATTTGGTGAGAGATTCATATAGATCATGACCCAGTCCTATATGATCACATCTTACAATGTGCCTCCATTCACATATCTCATATGAATGATTCAGAATAGAATCACCGTACATTACGAATTGCCCGCATCTATAGATTAACCGCATGTAAAGTATCCAGCTTTATTTGCTTTCTATAGACTCTTTAGATTGTACGTCTCTTATTGTATCCATCCGTATATGACACTCACATACACAGTCTGAGATTACATCCGGCAATCTAGGATTTTTATATATGCACAAGTTATAAAACAAACAACACAATAAGAATGAATTGAACTTTTCTTTTATATTTATTTCATAAATACATTTACAAATTATATGCTTAGGGCATAAACCGTAACATGTATCTCCTGAAAACTCATTAAGGACAATTATACTTTTAGGCACAAAATTATTCATATAGTCATTTTCCAGAAATTTAACATTTGTCGAAACAAATACTTTAAGATCTGAAGAAATATAGAAATAATATCCTTTGGTTCCTTTTGGATATCCTACAAATATGCATGTTTTTTAACGGGACTCCATCTTTTCTGTCTTTCCTCTTAACATGTGTGTAGGAAATCCAAATATTCTTAAGTGTTGTAAACTAGGCTTTTGCCCAGTCCACAACTCTTGCAGTGTTTTGGGAACCAACTTAGATGATACATCGTTTAGAATGTACATTGCAGTTTGTAAAGCATATCCCCAAAAGGAATTAGGAAGCATTGAATACCTCAACATAGACCTAACCATATCCAAAAGAGTTCTATTTATTCTTTCTACCACTCTATTTGTTAAGGTTTACCTGGTGTAGAAAACTGAGAATTATCCCATTATTAATAAGATATTACTGAAACTCACCAGATAGATATTCTCCACCATGATTAGACCTCATGATTTTTATGTGTTTCTCAATATGATTTTCTACTTCAGCTTTAAAAGCTTTGAACATGTCAAAAGCATCTGAATTATGTCTTATGAGATACACATAGCTAAATCTCGAGTAATCATCCGTGAAAGTAATGTAATACTCGTATCCACTTCTAGCTTGAATGCTCATAGGACCACAAACATCAGTGTATATTAATTCTAAACATTCAGTGGCTCTTGTGTATTTGGTTGTGAACGACCTTTTGGCCATCTTACCTTCCAAACAAGATTCACAGGTTGGTAGATCATTAACCTTTATGTCACTTAAAGGTCCATCACTGATCAATCTTTTGATCCTATCAAGGTTAATATGACTGTAGATTTCATCTTTTGATAATTTTACTCTTTCACGATTAGGTTCCGTTGATTTCGTGTCTAACAAGTGAGAGATATTGCTATGCAAATAGAATAAAAAGTTTTCCAATGTACTTTTGCAAACAAATTTGTTATTCCTACTAATAATAAAACCTTTATTAAAATTAACCGAATTTCCAAATTTATTTAAATAAGAAATTGAAATTAAACTCCTCTTGAATTGAGGAACATAATAAATGTCTATTAAATCTAAATGCCTATAAAAATGTAAATTAATTCTAATATCTCTCATTTCACTGGCAGACACTAACGTTCTGTTGCCTAAACGCAAGTTGAATTTATTCTTATTAAATCTATTCCTTTCTTGGAACCCTTTCTTCCTTTTCGTCTTGAGACTTTGGGCAATTTATTTTCTAATGTCCTTTTTCACCACAAAGGAAACACCTCCCTTTGATCTTGGTTACTTTACAGGTCTTCTTCCTGGTAGGCCCAAGTTGATTTTTGTTCTGTTGTTTCTTGACCTTTTTACGGGTCTTAACAGTAGCAGCTTTACCTACCGTATGAATCTCTTAACACAAGGATTTTCTCGGTGCTTTGAATATCTTGCATCAGGCCTTACAAGGTGTATTCCTTATTGTTCAAGGTATAGTCCAACTTGAGTTGATCAAAGGAATTCGACAGTGAGTTGACTATCATGTCAATTTTCGTCTCACCATCTATCTCAACACCATTGAGTTTAGCAATGTTAAGATGTGTTAAAACTTTCATCGTGTAGGTTTCATCCTAAGATTCATGAAAGCAATCACTGCCTCTCTCTTAGTCGCCATGGACTTCATAGTAAACATCTCTTTCGAGACATCATTATATCAGCAGTAGTCTCCATTCCTTCATGTTGCTATTGCAACACATCGAAAATGGTGTCCGTAATATAACATTTGGCCATCTCATCTAAGGTCTTCCACTACTGATACTCATCTCTTAGCTCCTCAGTAGATTCATTAGTAGGAGTTGGTGGTTTAGGGGTACATATAACAAACTTATGCTTTTCAGCTTGCAGCAAGACCCAATTTTTCTTTTCCATGTGACATAATTATCACTAGTTAAAGTATTATCTTTTATGATGTTGATTAGGGATGGGGTCATGATTTCTGAATAATAAAAAAAATTATATAAGTAAACAATCATGATAAAGCACTTTCGAATATTTATCTTAAATTAAATAAAATAATTCAATAGTAAAAATCAACAGTGATCCAACACCTATAAATGTCACTCCTCATTTGGGAGTTTGCACCATCTGCTAGTTGGACTAGGTCCCACCTAATTGTTAACATAACAACCAGTGTTTTCAACTTTAGCCTTGTGATTTTATTAATAATAACTCTTGGGAGGATATTAATAAAATCACATTGAGTGTGTTACCAAGTTCTCGACCTTAAATATATTCCCTAACGAATATCCTTCCTTTGAGAGTAGATATCGTTTGAGTCAATTGTCTAGTCTATCCTTATAAGGAAGTATCTTTCTAAATTCCATTCGTGAATACCCCTTTGGGGGGTAATTACATGAAACATAAATCTCAACTAAACTTGGAGGCCATAGGCGTTCCAAACACTTTCTCCCACTATATTGTTTAAGGCATGTGATCGAATTCCATTTAATGATTTACAAAGTTATCTAGATGCCCATTAGATACCTAAACCATTCAATGCATGTTCATACCAAAAGAGATATATGAGTGACACTCCTATTCTATATGACATGTTATCAAAGAATGACAAACATTGTAATATTTAAGGAAAAGTAAATAGCCACAATTTCGGTATGTCCTAGAAAAACAAGTAAATTACATTTGTTTGAAATACAAAACCCTAATGCTAACTTGGCGAACAAGTTATCAAGTGGCCACCGTCCAAAGGTCTCGTGGTCGGACACTTGCACGCTAGAAGCCTTGTGCAGCTACCCCGGGTTACTCTGTTGCTACTTTTTTTTGTTTCGAATTCTTCAATTCTTCGATTCTTCGATTCTTCGAAACTTGAATATATTACAACATTTTTTTTAATTACAACAATAAAATAAAAAAAACTTAGCAACTACCAAGAAGGAAATTATGGCAATGATAGACCACCCTTCTTGTTACAATCCCAAAATAAAAATACATTAAAATTCTAGGATCATAATTGAGCAATAACAAACCACATTATAAACACATACACACACACACACACACACACACACACACACACACATATATGTATTTATATATATATATATATATATATAAATACATATATCCATTCATTCCAATGTAAATATATACGTGAATACCTAGAGTATCATCTCTTTCTAAAACATGCATAATTACAATAAAAAGAAATAGGTTCATGTATATATACATCAATTAATCAAGGGTACAACTAAGCTCTGATACCAATCGTAGGAAAAAACGTGCGGCGGAAAGTGGAAAATTTGATTGGAATATTTCTAAAAAATTTCCTTTAAAAGAATAGACCTTAACCCTTGATTAATTAACATATAATAAAATTATCGTAACTTTTTCTCGTGATGATTGAAGTTGGGCCGAATTGAATCCGTAAGATCTTCCAATCCAATCACGAACTTGAATCACCTAGGAGTGTGTGCTCCCTTTTTTTGAATTGTATACCTAAGGATGGAAACAAATCTTTTTCTTTTGTTAGTCACAGTAATCCTCCAAGAGAAAAAGAAAGAACGTTTGGTCACTTGTGAAGTCTCAATCTATTGATTGAAACTCGCATGAACTCAATTCAATTTTGTGCGCAAAACTTTTTTGATATAAAGGATACTAGTGCACTATCGAAAACAACCCTCTTTTCTCTATGCTTGGCCAAACTCTTTACATAATGAGTTGGATAAAGTTTTTTTTTTAACTATATAAGCAAATAAAAAATACTTTTCTCAAGACTTCAACTTTCCTTTGGCCGAATTCTCTCTCTAGATTTCTTGGGCTTGGCCAAATTCCATAAAGCTGATATAAATATAGAAGGATTTACTTAGTAGACAAGAATCTTCTCTCTAGAATGATTTACTTTCACCTAGGGGTGGGCACATTAACCGACTAACCCGACCTGACCCGATCCGAAATTTAAGGGTTGGGTCGGGTTTGCTATAAAAAAAAGCTTAGAATGGGTTATAAATCAGCAACTTGAAATTATATCGGTTTGGGTCGGGTTAGATTGTCAACCCGCAACCCGACCCGAAATGTGTACATATAAAAAAATGTTGGACCCTACCTTTCATTTTGAAACCCTTTAAGCCTTTCTCACATCTCCCTCGAGTCGTTGTTCACCATCCAACTGTTGCAGCCTTTACTCTCACATTCTCCAAATTGATGTCGATTGTCAGATCTTCAAGTCGGTGCCCTTCTTCAGCTCTCCACGCCGGTACCGCTCTTACGTCTTCAATGTTATTGCTACGTAGGCAAATACGCCTGTAATCTCTCATCTTTTTACTTTTATTCTCTATTTTCTCTTCATTTTTTACTGGTTTCATCGCGATTGAATCATGTTTTCTTATTGTTTTGTTTCTAATTAGTATTCACTCTTTTTTCTCTCAAAGTTAGCCCAATCTCAAAATCCAAAACTCTTCTGCCTCTTAAAACCAAACTCGAATTCTTTTCTTCAAATCTCATCTCTTATCGTTTTGGAATTTTTAGTTTCTTCCCTTTTCATATACCTTTTTGTCTTAGTTTTCTTCTCTTGTTTGGATTTTTGTTGTAAGATTTATTTTAAAAATTTATTTCTTCGGTTTAAAGTTTTAATTTTTTTTCTCAAGCATAGATTCTTATAATACTTTAGATTTTTTGTCTTCATATAGATTTCTATGTTCTTCAGTTTTTGATATGGTGATATTTTTTATTTATTTAATGATTTCAATAATAAATTTTCTTCTTTTTTTCTCTTTAACCATTCAATATTTTAACTTATTTATCATGTTTCAAGTCTATGTATTCTTTTGTTCTGTTCAGATCCATGTGTTCATGATTTTTTTTTCTTTCTAGATTCATTTCATCTTTTTGTAGATAGGAGTTTTTTTTTATCATAGGCTTATGAATTATTATTGTTGATTGAGAATAATTTGTTTGGCTTAATTTTGAAAACATGTTGGGATTCCTGTCTCTCTCTCTGTTTTTCGATATCATAATTGAATTTTGATTTTTTTCCTCCAATTTCATATTCTATTTTTTTAATCTTATCAAAATTGTTTTAATTCGTCGATACGCCACTAAGATGTACTACCTAAAATATAAAATATCTTGATTGATCTTGTTTAAAATATCTTGTGTAGGATCTAAAATATAAAATATAAAATATAAAATTCCTCTATTTTGGAGTTACTATCTTGTGACTGTTCTTGTTGTATTTCCTTAGTTTATGATTTTGTTTTGATTAATGTTAGAATTTGATTAGAGTTACTTCTCATATTTGTTTTGATGTTGCTCCATCCACGAATGAGATGGAGTTTCATGAAGCACTCGAAAAAGGTAAACTTTTCATTTGTTTTCATATAATTATGTTTAATGGTTAATATCTATTCTTTAATAATATTTGTTTTCCCATTTATATAGATATTGGAATGATCATTTCTTCTGATGATATGGTTGTAGATTGATGTCATCTTTGATAAGGTAATTATTTTCCTTTATTTATTCATATACTTTTCTTTTGTTCACCTTACATAGAGGATTTAATATAAAAAATTGTGTTTTGACAATTTCTTTTTTGTTCTTTTTTATCAATAGGAAAGAACACTAATGAGAAAATGCTTGGAAGTGGTTCAAGGACAAATGTTAGGACCAAGCTCATGAGAAATTGAATATTGTGTTATTTTTTCGTACCTCTTATTTGTGTTTAATTGTTTATGGATTAAAGTACATTTTAGTTTATTTTACGTTAAGTTATAACGTTGATGCATATGAGATCCTAGCATTATATTTGAAGATAATGTTATTAGTATTGATATAATATGGAATCTTTAACATTTTCACTTAGTTGTATGTAATTGAACTTTTTTTAATCGTAATGACCAACCCGATCAACCAAACCCAATCCAACCCAACCCGACATTATTGGGTTGGGTTGGGTTGAAAAATAATATTGGGTTGGGTTGAGTTGAATTTTTTTAACCCGAAGAATGATCGGGTTGGAAAATTTTCAATCCAACCCAACCCAACTCGAAAACGCCCACCCCTACTTTCACCAAGACTCCTATCAATTTTCGAAATTCTTTTCCACAACAAGACTCCTATTTCAACTCATTATTGTATTTATCTAATAACTAATTATTGAATATAAATTCAATTGTGACTTTATCAAAAACTTCCTAATTGTAACAATTGTCAATTAGAGTTTTGATAGATATCAAATACTTCATAATTTGACTAGATAAATAAATTCCTTTTATTTATCTACTTATCAAATAAAATATTTAATAGTTATTATACTACCAACAATAGTATAACACTAGGAGATCTTCAGATTTTGACTTTTAATTAATTAATTAATTTCCATTTAATTAAATGATAAAATAATAAACAATATATTAAGCTATTATATTAGCCCTTGACACCCAAGCTATATATATGGATATAATGTTTTTCTATCTTATTAAATCTATTTGACTTTAATAATAAGTCTACATATGAGCTACACACATTCTTACTACAAAAGAAACAAGTCCACATGTCTTAAATTAATACATTAATATAATTTAAACAGCTCTTTTAATTAAAATGTGTAAATTATATTCTTAATGTATTAATGGAATGATAATGGTCGGGCCGCCCAGGGATTCCTGCATCCTTGGCTGCTCATTCCTGGTAATTTGAAGAGTTACTGTGTGTCTTGATCACACGTGACCGCACCTCTCTAAAACTTTTGGATTCCGAATTCCAAAAATAATTCTATATGGACCCATAAATTGGTCTGGTAGAATATATCAAGTGATCCATGCAAGGTCGTGTGAATTGGAGATCTTGAAAGAGCTATTTGAATTTAATCTCCATTAGATATAACCTAATCACAATCAACAAATGATTCATTTAGGTCTGATATATTAAATTTAGTTCATTCCACTAACGAACTAAAGTTGAACTCTTAAATAAAGATAGAATAAGTTATCGTACCCTAGACAATCTTAATGGAGATAATGTATCCTCGTAAAGAATACCAATAACTGCCAAGAGCTCATAGACTGCATATAGCTCTCCTAGTTACCATATTTACTCATATAACCACTGTAAGTTCCTCGGTTTTTGATTGGCTCATTTCGTTGACAACCACAGTTTGGGATCAATATGTAATGGTAGTTTAGGTCATCATTGCTCAAGTCCTCTTTCAAGCATCAAAGGTAAAATCACTTGCTTAACTTCATTGAAGAGATTTAGTGCACATACTCACACTCATGCATTTTCTTTTAATTATCTTGCTTGCATGCTTATTTTCCATTTTGAGTGCCTTGTGTGTCTTATTATCTTATGCCTTAAAAAGAGGATTTTTTCCTCTTTACCACGGTTTAGACCGCTCTCTGTGCAGTGCCCTCGTCGTGGCCTGCACAGCGGTGTTTGACAGAGGATGCACGTTGTGGCTACAGCGGTCTGTGCTTGTTGCATACGCTGCGGTCTCCCAAGCGGAGTATCACAGACGATGCACGCTGTCTAGACCGCGGTCTGTGCACACTGCATGCACATCGGCCTACAGAGCGGCGTTATCTAGGCGACACACCGCTCACTGTGCCGCGGTCTGGACACTTGCCTAGACCTCGGTACAGCCAGCGGTCCTAATGGGATTTGGTTGTTTTTTGCCAAAACGACACAGTTTCACTTTAGGCTTCATATAAATATACCATCTTCTTCCCAACTCGTTTTTGGAGAGCTTCCTAACCTATTTTTGAGAGAGAGATAAGGTTCTTTAGTGAGAGAAGCTCTAAGAAGCCATTTTTACTCAACCATCCTTAAAATCCAAATCATCAAGCATCTTTCAAGCATGAGTTTCTTATGTGTTCATGACTAGGTATTCTCTACATGTTCTAAACTTTATGTTTTCATTACTAAGACATGTATACCTAGGGTTTTAGTCTTTATTGCATATCAATTGCTTGCTTGTATGTTTAATTGCTTCTATGACATGCTTGTGTATTGATTGTTGGTTGAGATGCATTAATTTGTGATAGCTAGCATTTAGGACGATTTTACCCTTCTAGCTAATTCTTCTTACCTTTGCATTTAGAACATTGATATCTAGGATTTGCTTTAATTGTCATTATTAATCCTAGATAAGCATGAATGTCTTGACCTAGCATTTTTGTCATATTGAATATTCTTGCATATTCACTTAGGTTGCCATTATCTCTTCATTGTTGATTTAGCTTGTGGCTAAGTGGTTAGTGCACCAGGTTAGTGATCCAAAATCACTATTAAGGCCCGTTGGGTAGAGTGAAAGGGTTAGTAACTGAAGGGTTAGACGGGAGGTCAACCTAGGTTGTAAACTTTTACTCAATAGTGGATTTTGAGGATCAAGGGTGGCGCTCGTAACAGCCCATGGTTTTTCCCATTTGGAGGGTTTCCACGTATATATTGCGTGTTGTTATTGTTTAATGTTTGTTGTCTTTTATTTGAACATTGGGGTAGAATTGTTAATATTGATTAATTCACAAAATTGGTAATCTATTGAAGTAAAACCTATTCACCCCCTCTAGGTTATAGACACTTTCTAGGGAATTTCAACCACATTTTGAACTTGGATATTTTGACTTGTCTAGAAGCCACATTTCAATAGGTACTATTGAAAACTTAACGTTAAGATTTAATATCTAATACCTCAGAATATCTATATGATGGTATTCTACTCATATTTAATAAATGGAGCCACAATATCCATATCTATAAATGAAGTCCTCTATCGATTAGAAAATGAATACCACCAAACTTTCGAGGATAGACTATGCTATATAATCGTACTCATTTATAGCTCAAATGATAACACTTGTAACCATAAATACATCATTTATCTCAGGATTGAGATAGACTCTCCGATTGTTTTCAAGTGAAAACTTTTATCCATTGACTATTCTGGATAAAGTATTTCCTAGTGATCCTATTCAATGCACATATTGTATTATATTTTTTTGCCCAAAGACTCCACACTTTGATGATTTTAGACTCATCATAACATATTTGATCTCACTCAAATGCTAGCAAAAAATCTACAACTTTAACAAGATAATTGCGCCCAACCTTTATCGTAAGTTATGAATATTGTTCAAGACTAACTAAAGAATTGTGTCTACCTCATACATATCCAGATGTATGAACAATTCTTCTTTTCTCATAGTCTTTTGACCTTATAATTATTTACTTCTAACAATTGTAATAATTTAACTATAAATGCTATTAGATTTGTTAAACTATAAATCACTTTATTAATATGAAAAGATTGTAAAATACATAATTACACTCTTGCTATTGCGCATAATCCCAACATATTGTTGCTAAGCAACATCACACGGGCCATCTCTTGAAGAACCATATTCTTCCTCTCAACAGCTCCATTTTATCAATGAGTTCTATGAACCGAAAGCTCATAGGAAATGCCAAAGCTATTACAAAATCTTTCAAAGCAAGCATTTTCAAATTCCCTCCTATGGTCACTCATATTCCTTTTAATGTGAGAATTTTTCTCATTTTGAATTTTAATGCAAAGCCTTTAAATTTTTCAAGAGTTTCAGATTATTCTTTAAGAAAATATGTCCATGTAAATCTTGAGAAATCATCAACACATACAAAAATGTATCTCTTACCACCAAGACTCTTGGTTTACATGGAACCCATAAGGTCCATATGTGGAAGCTCTAATGGCTCATTGGTGGTGAGATTCTTGCATTTCATGTGCATGCTTTTGGTTTGTTTCCCTTGTTGATAAGGTCCACAAATGCCATCAACTTTCATCCCAAGTTTAGGAAGCCCACACACAACCTTGAACTTATCTAAGATCCTTAAATCTCGATAGTTCATGTGGCCAAGCCTTTGGTGCCGCAACTCAATTGCTCACTCTTGGACATATTACAAGAGATTACACTAGCTTCAAGATAATAACAATTGTCACTAAATCTCTTTCCTTTTAACAAGGTTTGTCCATTAGATTTCAAAATAAAGCAATCATTTTTATTAAACAAGACCGACAACATATCATCATTGAGATGAGAAATGCTTATAAGATTGGTTTTCAAGAATCAACAAACAAGGCATTTGACAATAAGGGTAAACCGGAAATGGGAATGATTCATTTTCCTATGGCTTTCTTTTTGGATCCATCACCAACGGTGACAAATCCACCATCCTCCATGACAAGAGATTCAAAGAAACTCTTGTTTCCCGACATGTGCCTAGAGCTCCCACTATCCAAATACCAAGTGTTAGAAGTATTAGCCTTTAAGGCTACTTGAGCCACATGACAAACATATTCATTACTTCTAGTCCACCTAAGTGAGACATTTTCTTTCATAGTGGTCATAAAATCATTGGCTCAAAATTTCCTAGGAGCATCCATTTTAGCTCTAGCCATATTCTTTTCAATCAAGCTTTTAGTTCTACACATTTTAATATACTTGAAGCAATTTAGTCTAATATGACCATCAACACCACAAAAATGACATGTAGGAATTAAATAAGATATCATACCATTATTTTGTGAGTACAAAAGGGCTTTCCCATGTCTTTGAGCTTATGTTTGGTGTTGGATTGGTTCTCTCCTCCTTACTTGTTGAGCTGGAGTAGATTGCTTCTTGGCTTAGTGGTATTTGAGTTGAGGAAAGGTTACTTGATGTGCTCTCATTGGTTGAGCTTAAGATTGGCTCCTTAGTGTTACCTTAACTTGGACATTTTTAGAGAATTCTCATAGTTCAATTTTCTTCCTAGGATGTTATGGAGGAAAAGGCTCTTTGATGTCTATGCTCTTGACAAACACCATCTTGCTTGGAGATAAGGTCTCTTTGTCATTTTCAAATCCTAGACCTCTCTTGTCACTTGGCATCTTGCCAACTCCTAACATGTGGTCAAGTTTTTTCATGCTTGAAGTCATCATGGCAATAATTTCTCTTGCTTCTTCAAGCTTCTTTTCCTCTTTGCTATCTTTACTTCTCTATTCAAGTGAGTTACTTCAGTTGATAGCTTGATATTCTCTTCATTGAGTCTTCGAACCTCTTTCTTCATCTTCAACCTTGAGCTTTAAAAGCGCTCAATGAATCAATCCTTCAAGCTCCATGCCTTTTACATTTTAATTTATAGAATGAGATGAAAAGCTCTCATAACTTGAGTCATCTTTAACCTTGAGCTTTGAAAGTGCTCAATGATCTTCCTTTTGGTCATTTATATCTTCCTTACTCTTGAGAGAGGATGCAAAGGCAATAAATTTTATCGTATGGTCATCATCATTCGAGGATCCTCTTTTCTCTTCCAAGTCATCACTATCACTCCACATGGCGACCATTGCTTTTCCTATCTTTTTCTTTTTCAAATTTGCACACTCATGAGCAATGTGACTATACCCACTATATTTGAAGCATTTAATACCCTTATTGGAATCCTTCTCTTGAGTCTTCTCCATCTTTTTGAAGGGAGTCTTCTTTTTCAAATCTTAGCCTTTGAATCCAAGACCTTCCTTTTCAAACTTAACAAACTTCTTGAACCTTTTCACCATGATGGTCATCTCCTTATCTAAGTCTTCCTCCTCATTTTCTACTTCTAAGGTCTCCAAAGCTATGCTCTTTTGCTTACTGAGAGGTTTAAGTGTAGGAGTCCACCTAGATTCATAAGTTAAAAGTCTTTCAACAACTTAACTTGGCTTCATGTTCTTGTAGTCACTATTCTCTTCAAGTGCTGTCACCTTTGATTCAAATCTTCTCGGAAGTGACCTCATAATTTTTTGTTTGATCCTCTTATTCGAACAAGGGTCACCAAGTTGATGGCTTTGATTGACGATGTCTATCAACTTCACTTAAAAGTCGTTGAAGCACACATGCGTATCCATCCTAATCGTCTCAAATTGCATTTGTAGGACTTGGAGCTTGGAATCCTTGACTACTTCGGTTCATTCATGAGACGTCTCTAAAATCTCCCATTCCTCATTATCAATCCTAGTTGTTTGAATCAACTTGTACTGATTATCATCCATGGCGCATAAAATGGCATGCATTGCCTTGTTGTTCCACTTAGAAGATTCAAATTCTTGTGTACTCCTTTGAGATTTAGGTTTGGAGACTTCACTTCCATCTTTAGTGGTCATTGTTGAAGGAGTGCAGCCATCTTCAATTGCCATCATAGCGCGATTATCTATATAAGTGTCTCATTTTATGATTAGCTTATTTCATTGATAAAATCACAATAAAGTAAAAGGGAGATTAGGTCTTCAAAGCTATTGGACTCTAAGTGAAAATACCTATAAAGTTATACTAAACAACCTCGGGGGGGGGGGGGGGGGGGGGGGGGGGGGGGGGGGAGTAAGTTGTCACTCTACTTTTAAAAACTCTTTTTCGAGACTTGTGACAAAACTTTGGTGAGCATACAAAATGGCATTTAACATGATTGTTATTAGAAAACAATGTATACAAATATGCTCAATTCACCATCCTTAGTCTACAAAACACAAAAGAAGAAACAATGTATCTTATAGACAAATATATTCAATGCAATGCAAATTCCATAATTTGTACTTAGAATATTACAATGTGAAACTTTTTAACTTGAAATGGAATATCACAAGATACAAAGTTTAAACACTTTTAAAGATTCAATATATATATATATATATATATATAAATGTTGATTCAACATATAATGTGTGTATCGCTTTCTCTACAATAATATTGTTTACAAAGATGTGAAGAAATAAAGACCTTTAAATAAGATATATTGATCATACATTCAATTATAAAGAGATAGATATAGAGACATTTGACACATTATCTTTACGTGGTAAGACCTCCATAGAGGAAACATCCAGGGGTTGACAACCATCGGGTATTTTAATTATTGGAAAGTAGATAAGAAATTCCTTAAAAGTGTCCAACAAATGACACTCTTTATTGGACTCTACATCTACCCAATCCATATTGGTAGATTGGAAATTTCTCAAAAGTGATCAATAAATGAATCACTTTCTATTGGAGTTCACTCTAACCAACACCATTATGAAGTTGAAAATTCCACTAGAATGTTCAATAAATGACTCATCCTATTCATGGACTCCATCGCATCTTAACATCCTGGGTCTACCAATAATAAAGTCTACTTTCTATCCAAGGCACCCATGCTTCTAGAAAGTCTCACATGCTTGATTATCTAGACCACATGTCCTAATCAAGACTTCTTGCTTAACTATCTAGAGTCTCACACTCCTAGCCAAGACTTCCACCTTTTGCAAGGCAAATGATCTACGTGTAATGCAAATGATGCGAACACATACAACATAGAATATATGATCAATATATCCTATGAAAACTAGAAATAATCAATGAGCACACAGAATATATTTTTCTAGTTTATGATCCAAATTTGACACCACACAAGATGATGCATGAGCATATGAAATGTACGGATTAGGTACACTTCATGAGTAACTAGACATAAGTATCAAAGTACACACATCAAAGTTGCTAGTTACCATACATGAATAATATTCTAGAACATGTGAAACACCAACAACACATTTAATTTCTAGATATATTCATGCAACTAAAACATGAATCAAAGTATATACATTAAACACATATTCAAGGTTTTAGTAACAAACAAAAAAAACATGCTAGATTTACAAGATATGATCAATTAAAATCTAGCGAATATTTAGAGCATGTATTCACAAAATATTCAATCAAATCCGAACTAGCTCTAAATATAAAATCAAATGTGTTAATCATGTATATATTCAACAAGAAAAGACCTAGCACATGTGGAGACTATTTATCATAAAAAATCAAACAATTGAAGCATTAATAGTCCTAAATCAAAAGCTAGCATAGGACAATTCTCAAACATGTAAAAACGTAGATTTTAGAAAAACCTAACTCAGCATGTGAGAATCTAATCATGTTCAATCTAGCTTTAATAGAGTTTAAAACTCTAATCAAAGTATACACAATAAACATACATATATAGAAGAAGAAAATCCAAGGTAATTGAAAACTTCGAAGAACAAAACTCAGGAAATTTTTCAATACCTCAAGACAAATGTGCAATTCCATTTTTTGATGAATAACCACCAGAAACTTGATTAAATGACCTCAAACCTTCTTGGAGATGATAAGGAATTGATAGATGAAGAATCTCCAACTTGAATTGATTAAATCAGAGTTCAAAAGAAAAAGATATGGTGTTTGGGAGATGAGAAAGTTTGAGAGAAAATTTTGCACACTTGATTTACATTTTTTCTTCTTAGATTCAAATGAGAGAGGGTAGAGATATTTAAAAGAGAGGGAACTTAAAATGTGGAAATAACCAAAATGCCCCAAGCCTTCTTCCATCCCTGAAATGGCACGTGGGAATATCGGGGGCAGAAGGAGGCCTTTCCTAAGATGGCCACACACTATCTCGGGGAGGAGTAGCTTGGTGGCCTTCGGCCACTGGCCTTCTCTCTTGCCCACCTTCGCATTCTTTGACCGTTCTCTGACCTCCAAACATTGAATTCAAATACATTTTCAGATTACAAACCGAAACTGCCTCATGCACATGGACGTTTATAAAACTTAGACCAAAAATTAAGATATCAACTTGATATAAGAAGACAAAAACAATGCAAGCAACATGACCGGAATGTTTTGTAACTCTTGACTCGGAACTCGAAATCAAATGTAAGAGTAACTGAAATGACCAAAACTCAATAAGGAACAATATAATACCAAATTCAAGTCCAAGGTCCAATTTATAAAAACTGCAAGTTCCTTAGATTTTGATTGGCTCATTTTGTTGACAACCACATTTGGGGATTAATATGTAAAGGTTGTTTAGGCCATCATCGTTCAAGAACGAGCTCAAGATTCAAAAGGTAAATCACTTGCTTAACCTTGTTTGAATAGTTTTTTAGTGCACACACACACTCTCATGCATGTTTTGATCATCTTGCATGCTTTCTTATATGTCAATTTGTGTGTCTTTTTGCCATAACTCTTGCTTAGGTGTTTGATGCATTTAGTTTGCCCTTAGAAGAGGATGTTCCTCATGACTAAGGTTGGGACCGCTCCCGATGCATTGCCTCCTCCATGGTATGTACAGCGGTGTTCTCCAGGCATTGCGCTGCTTCTACCTCAGCTTGTGCTCGTTGCATGCACATCGGTCTCCTAAGCAGAGGTTCCCAAGCATGTACCGCGGTCTAGACCGCTTTTGGTGCACATGCCTAGCTAGCGACCTAGGCAGCGGTAATGTCCAGTCGTGCCATGCTGCATATACCGCGGTCTGGACACTTGCCTAGGCCGCGGCACGCACAGCTGCCATGACGGGAATTAGTTGCCCTTCGTCCAAAACGATACAGTTTCGTGTAGGGTACAATATATATATGTTCTCTTCTCTTCTCTTTGGCTTAAGGGAGTCCAAGAAGCCATTTTTATTGTCCAAGCTTTACTTTGAGAGAGAATTTGACTCTATTAGAGAGAGAGCTCCTATGAACCCATTTTGACTCAACCAAACTCTAATCCATGAGCATCTAGCATCTTCTTGCATCTTCTTGCATCTTCCAAGCATGGATTCTGTTGTTTGTCTTTGACTAGGTAATCTTTACATGTCCTAGAATTCCTTGTTCCATTCTTATGACATGTATGCCTAGGTTTAACAATCATTGTTGATTAAATGCATGTCATTGAGTTTAATTGCATATATAACATGCTTGGATTGTTGATTGTTGGTTGAGATTAATATTTTGTGATAGCTAGGATTTGTGACCATTTTGCCCTTCTAGCTAAATCTCTATGCTTTGCATTTAGATATTGTTTAGGTCTAATTGATTGCATTTGTTAATTACATTGATTGTTCTTTGCCATGTTTTATAACAACTTGGGTTGATTGGCCTTTTGTTGATGACTAGATATTAGACTTTCATATCTATATTTAGTTAAGTCTTATGTGTTGGAACCCTATTCACCCGTCACATAGCAGAACTAGGTTTTAAAATTTTTATCCAAATCATAATCTGTATCTGACACCAGTGAACTTGGGATCGTAATTATTTTTTGAAACTAATACATACAATATGTAAACACAGTAAATTGAAATCGATATAATCAGAAGAACATACCAACGTTTGGAGGCTCCTTCACTTTATGTTATGCTCATGTCTGAACCAATCTTACCAACGTTTGGAAGCTCCTTCACTTTACGATGTTCTTCTGTCTGAACCACTTGATCTTCCTCGCTAACTCCCGGGACTAATAACTGTGTGTAGGCGCGTCACGGTCTCAGGAACTTGAATGGAGGATGTACAGAAATCCTTGAAGAAACTTTTTCTTCTTA
This sequence comes from Dipteronia dyeriana, assembly GCA_032871835.1. Classification (NCBI taxonomy): domain Eukaryota; kingdom Viridiplantae; phylum Streptophyta; class Magnoliopsida; order Sapindales; family Sapindaceae; genus Dipteronia; species Dipteronia dyeriana. The sequence continues at coordinate 31,724,808 of CM065298.1, forward strand.
ATTTGGTGTATTGATTTTACGAACACATGAATTGCATCTCATGCAAAAATAAAAATTGACAGATGTGGTTCCGTATTTTTTTTATTAAAAAATACGCCTCTGCCAAATATATATGTATTGATATCACGCCTCTACTAAATATATATATATATATATCTCGCCTCTGCTGCTGCTTTTCTATATATATATTCACACCTCTTATAGAAGCCAAATAGAGTATTTTTATGAAAAACAAAGCAGTGATATATATATATATATATATATATATATATATATATATATATATATATATATATATCCTTTGTTTGTATCCTATACAAACACTTATATATGTGCACACACCAATTTACATACAATGCAATCTCTTGTGTTATAACTGATATATATCTTTTAATTATACTTTTCAAATATATCTAATATATTAAAAGTGATAATAAGTATTTTGAATTTAAACTTAAATTCAAATACTTAGATAAATAATTTAGTAAAATAAAATAATCTCATTATTTTATCTTCTCCTAAATCCTTATATCAACTAACACCCTCCAATTAATAGTTAATTAATAATTCATAATTATCAATATAACTAAATAATCTAATTATTTAATTAATTTAACTATTAACATTCATTAATTAAATAATCTCATTATTCAATTAATTTCTGAATATATACGTGTCACTTTTGTAACACAATTAATTGGACAATCCAATTAATGTGTCCAATTAATTAACCGTGACCTTTGTTACCTAAATCGATCAGGCTAGCAAATGGACCTAATGGACCCACAGTATTTTGAGCTCCAATAATCCTCGGAATCATTAATTAAACTCTTTAATAAATATTTCTTGATTATTAACTCCGGTGTTATTCCACTAAAAACCCGAAGCTGCACTCTCTCAACTGCAGACGTTTTTACACAGACCGATGCAACTCTATGTCCATCGATATAGCTATTACACATGGTGTGATCCTCCATAGTAGTTCATAATTAGAGGGGTATAATCATAATTAGAGCTGGGTCATAATGTCTTTTATACCCCTCGAATTACATATATCCTTTAAGTACTGTTGGTTCTATAATGAACAATAAATCATATTTCCTTACGGAACTAGGAGAGCGCTCATATTGTCCAAGCCCCGAATCAACCCTTAAGGGAACTACCATCTACTTCTCACAAGAAGAAGTGGATTCCACTATTATGTATAAACCTTTCCAGCCACAAGTCAAACCGCAATCCCAACATACGAAGCATATTGATCAGGAACTGCATCTGACCTCACCCATGGTATAACAAAGACCACGATCTAACCTGAAAGAGTCGATGAGACACTCAAGATTAAGATCACCCGCATATAGCAATCATTAGTTGATATATATGAATCTCATCGATAAACGGATCTTGGTGAGAGATTCATATAGATCATGGCCCAGTCCTATATGATCACATCATACAAGGTGCCTCCATTCTCATATCTCATATGAATGATTCAGGATAGAATCATCGTACATTACAGAATGGACCGTAACTATAGATTAACCACAAATAAAGTACCCATCTTTATTTGCTATCTATGGACTCTTTAGATTGCACGTCTCTTATTGTATCCATCCGTATATGACACTCATATACACCGTTGGAGATTACAACCGGCAATCTTGGATGTTAAATTTATGCACAAGTTATAAAATAAACAACACAACAAGAATGAATTGAACTTTTCCTTTTATTTATTTCATAAATCCAGTTACAAATTACATATTTAGGGCATAAACCCCAACATTATGAGCATCCATATAGGCATTAATATCTAGGAATTGCTTTTATTGACATCCTTGAATTCCTAGATAAGCATTTTGTGTTGCCTAGCATTACTTGCATGTTAGAATATTTAATCATATTCACTTAGGTTGTTTTGACTCTTCATTGAGGTTAAGTCTTGTGACTAAGTGGTTAGTGCACAAGCAAATAGATTAAGAATCACTATAAAGGCCCGTTGGGTAGAGTGAAAGGGTTCGTAACTGGAGGGTGTGATAGGAGGTCAACCTAGGTTGTAAACTTTCAATCAATAGTGGATTTGAGGATCGAGTGTGGCACACATATCAGCCCGTGATTTTTCCCATTTGGAGGGTTTCCACGTAAATATTGTGTGTTGTTATTGGTTTAAGCATAATTAGTTTTATTGAATGCTTGTTTATTTGGGGTAATTTATGTTAGTATTGATTAATCAAAAACTCGGTAATTGATTCGATTAAAACCTATTCACCCCCTATAGGTTTATAGACACACGTTTTAGGAAACTTTCAATTGGTATCAGAACAGGTGACTAGATATACTTAGGTAATCAGTGCTTTGTGTGTGTCTTGCTTGTGCATTTTTATTGTTTGCATCTCATTCATTTATAACCCAAAAACTATGAGTGAGCTTGAGATGAGCAGACATGGAGCATCAAGTATAGGACCATATTTGTTTAAAGGTGATAATTATGCCTCATGGAAAGGCAAGATAGAGTCTTATATTTGCCAAATAGATGACCGTGCATAGATGGCGGTTGAAGATGGGTACACTCTTTCGAAGATGACCAATGATGATGGAGATGAAGTTCTCAAGCCTAAGTCTCAATGGAGCACACAAGAATTTGAAGCTTCCAAGTGGAACAACAAGGTTATGCATGCAATCTTGTGTGCCATGGATGACAATCAATACAAGTTGGTTCAAAATACTAGGTATGCAAAGAAGGCTTGGGAGATTCTACAAACGGCTCATCAAGGAACCAAAGTGGTCAAGGACTCCAAGCTTCAAGTCCTTCAAATGCAATTTGAGACAATTCAGATGAAAGAGGATGAGTGCTTTAATGACTTCCAAGTGAAGTTGATGGACATCGTAAATCAAAGCCATCAACTAGGTGACCCACATTCGGATAGAAGGATCAAGCAAAAGATCATGAGGTCACTCCCCAAGAGATTTGAGTCCAAGGTGACGACATTGGAAGAAAATAGCAACTACAAGACTATGAAGCTGAGTGAAGTGATTGGAAGGCTTCTAGCCTATGAGTCTAGGTGGACTTCTACACCTATATCTCCTAAGAAGCAAAAGAACATAGCCTGGAAGACATCCAAAGTAGGGATAGAGGAGGATGACTCAGATGAGAAGATGGCTCTTATGGTGAAGATATTCAAAAAGTTTATGAAACTCCACAAGAATGACTCAAAGACGAAGATTGAGCCAAGGCAAGAGAAGCCTACAAGAAAAGGCATTCAATGCTATGAATGTAGTGGGCTCGGTCATATAGCCACCGAGTGTTCTAATTCGAAGAAGAAAAAGAAAAGAAAGGTGGTGTCCACCTCATCAAGCGATAGTGGAAGTGAAAAATATTCCTCAATTGATGAAGAGGTAGTTCTCAACTAAACAACTGTTGGAGCTTCCCTTGTAGAAGATATTGAAAAAGGCAACAATGTCTTAATTTGTGACTCTATAGGGGAAATTAAAGATAAAGGAGCTATAAGTGTGATTGATGAAGCTACTCATGGAGGAGTTGTAAATGTGACAACAAGAGACACAAGTGATGACTCTAGTTATGAGAGTTCCTCATCTCACTCTACAAATGGAAATGTAGAGAGTATGAACCTTGAAGGGTTCATTGAGGATTTTCAGAGCTCAAGGTTGAAGATGAAGCAAGAGGTTCAAAAACTAAAGGAAAAGAACCTTAAGCTATCAACCGAAGTGACTCACTTAAGTGAGAAAGTGAAAAATGGGAGAAAGGTGGAAAAAAGCTTGAATGAGGAGCTGAGAGAAGCTAGAGAGTTGATTGCTAAGATGACTTCAAGTACAGAGAAGCTTGACCATATGTTGGGGGTTGGTAAGAAGCCAAGTGATAAGAGAGGTCTAGGGTTTGAAGATGATAAGAAGACCTCAACTTCTAGCAAGAAGGTATTTATTAAGAGCATGGACTTCAAAAGGCCTCTTCCTTCATTCCATCCTAAGAAGAAAATTGAACTAGGATAGTGCTCTAGATTTTTCCAAGTCAAGATGGCACCAAGGAATCAAGCTCAAGCTCAACCAATGAGAGCACATCAAGCAACCATCCCTCAACCTAAAAGCCAGCAAGTCAAGAAGCATTTCCTGCATGTTCAACCAAGGAAGCAATCTTCTTCAACTCAACAACAAGGGAGAAGAGAACCAACACCACAGAAAAAGAAATCTCAAAGACATGGGAAAGCACCTTTCTCCTCAAAAAGGAATGGTATGACCCCTCATTTTATTCCTTCGTGTCATTTTTATGGTGTTGATGGTCATATTAGACCAAATTTCTTCAAGTACATTAACATGTGTAGAACTAAGAACATGATTGAAAGAAAAAGGGTTAGAGCCAATATGCATGTGCCTAAGAAATCTAGTTTCAATGATCCTAGGAGTAATATGATGATCTTGACCACTAGAAATGACAATGTGTCACCTAAGTGGATTAGAAAAGATGAACTCACATGCCATTGTGCTAAAGGTTCACCCATAGGCTCAGCTAGGTCCAATGGACTTGGTAAGTCTATAGAGACTCATATCCTCTATTGACTTGTTTTGATTGACCCCATATGGGGAGCTCAAGCAAAGAGAGCAAATTGGCAATGCATTGTGCTCATTGATAATTGTATGCTTCTTTATTAATTACTTGAGATGATTGGTTGTACATATTTCTTTATAATAAGTGTGCAACTTTGCTTAACATGCAATCCATGTCTTATTTATGACCAAACATGCATTTTTGGACTAGGAGAATTTATTGGGAAGTACATTTTGAATGACCTATAATTGATCTCCATGACATGTTGATTATTTCTATGACATGCTTTAAATTGATATGCATAATGAGATTTTTTTAATGCTTTAAAATGAATGCAAAATGTGTGTGTGAAAGCAATTATGAGACTTAAATCAATAAGGATCTTGTATCCATTTTAATGATTTTACCATCCAAAAGTCCCACTCTCTTTACTTGTCAAACAAGGCTACTATCATGCGGGCATTCCATCCGGAAAAATCAAAAAGGGTGCAATAGTCGCTCATGTCTTGTTTTGCTTGTAAAGTTTGATATAGTTGTTCTTAAAATGAATTTATTTTACAATTTATATCATGCTTATTCCATGACAAAGGGTGAAATTGGTTTGAATTCTCTTGGAAACCCTTGTTATTTTGCTTTGCCAAATTACATGTTTTGATTTTGAATACAACTTGTCTTGTATGCAAAGCATTCGTTCACACATTTTTTATGTAATAAAACTCCTTGATTCTCTCTTCTTAATTGAGTTGCATAAATTTATTTATATGATTATGCAAATGTCTTGTGCCATAAGCTCTCATTGCTAATGCCCTCTTAAGGGGCAACACCTTTGTCTATCTCAAGACAAAAATGGAGAGTATTATCTTAGGGGGAGTTGAGAGTGGCATGATTTAAGGGGGAGTTGAGAGTTGCATATGAGGGGAGTTAACCTATTTAGGGGGAGCATTTACATTTGCATTGTTGATGCATGTTGCTTATTTCTATTGTATACAAACTGCTATTGTTTTTATTTATTTGATCACTTCACGTACACTTGTCTTGGAAAGTGTAGTTATTTTGTTTTGTAGGGATGTTGATTCTACTAGAGATTGATAACTTGAAGATCTAGTTTATTAGGCATCTCTTTGTAATGTAGAAAATTTTTGTTGACTCATGTCTTTTGTTTTTGTTATTTGTAAGGATGAATTGTGAGTGGTGGTTTTGTCACAAGATAGCCAAAGAGGGAGATTGTAAGTTCTTCAGTTTTTGATTGCCTTATTTCCTTGACAACCATATTTGGGGATTAATATGTAAGGGTAGTTTAGGTCATCATCGTTCAAGAACGAGCTCAAGCTTCAAAAGATAAATCACTTGCTTAACCTTGTTTGAAGAGTTTTTTAGTGCACACACAGACACTCTCATTTATGTTTTGATCATCTTGCATGCTTGCTTATATGTCAATTTGTGTTTCTTTTTGCCATAACTCTTGCTTGGGTGCTTGATGCATTTAGTTTACCCTTAGAAGAGGATTTTCCTCTTGACTGTGGTTGGGACCGCTCCCGGTGCATTGCCTCCGCCGCTGTATGCACAGCGGTAATCTCCAGATGTTGCACGCTACTTCTACCGTGGCCTGTGCTCGTTGTATGAACAGCGGTATCCTAAGTGGAGGTTCCCAGGCATTTACACTTGCCTAGACCGCTTTTGGTGCACATGCCGAGCTAGTGACCTAGGCAGCGGTAATGTCTAGCCGTGCCATGCTGCATAAACTGCGGTCTGGACACTTGCCTAGGCCGCAGCACGCACAGTGGTCATGACGGGAATTAGTTACCCTTCGTCCAAAACGATGAAGTTTCGTGTAGGGTACAATATATATATGTTCTCTTCTCTTCTCTTTGGCTTAAGGGAGTCCAAGAAGCCATTTTTATTGTCCAAGCTTTACTTTGAGAGAGAATTTGACTCTATTAGAGAGAGAGCTCCTAAGAACCCATTTTGACTCAACCAAACTCCAATCCATGAGCATCTAGCATCTTCTTGCATCTTCCAAGCATGGATTATGTTGTTTGTCTTTGACTAGGTAATCTTTACATGTCCTAGAATCCCTTTTTCCATTCTTATGACATGTATGCCTAGGTTTAACAATCATTGTTGATTAAATGCATGTCATTGAGTTTAATTGCATATATAACATGATTGGATTGTTGATTGTTTGTTGAGATTAATATTTTGTGATAGCTAGGATTTGTGACCATTTTGCCCTTCTAGCTAAATCTCTAATCTTTGCATTTAGATATTGTTTAGGTCTAATTGATTGCATTTGTTAATTGCATTGATTGTTCTTTACCATGTTTTATGACAACTTGGGTTGATTGGCCTTTTGTTGATGACTAGATATTAGACTTTCATATCTATATTTAGTTAGGTCTTATGAGCATTCATATAGACATTAATATCTAGGAATTGCTAGATAAGCATTTAGTGTTTCCTAGCATAACTTTCATGTTTGAATATTTTATCATATTCACTTAGGTTGTTTTGACTCTTCATTGAGGTTAAGACTTAAGACTAAGTGGTTAGTGCACAAGTAAATAGATCAAGAATCATTATTAAGGCCCGTTGGGTAGAGTTAAAGGGTTAGTAATTGGAAGGTGTTACGGGAGGTCAACCTAGGTTGTAAACTTTCAATCAATAGTGAATTTGAGGATCGAGTGTGACACACATATCAGCTCGTGGTTTTGAAGGGAAAATAAAACCATCGCATCGGAAGCATGATAAAATTTATTAAAATTAGGGTTTGTGTACAAAAAAAATTCCATTTATAATAACAAGAACCTTAACCTTAGATTAATTGATGTATATAAAAAGTGTCGTACCTTTTTGTCGTGATGATTGAACAAGCGCCGAATTGATTCGGCAAGATCTTCCAATCCAATCACGAACGTGAATCACCTAGGAGTGTGGGCTCCCTTTCTTTATCTTGTATATTTGAGGATGGAAACAAACAAAATCTTGTTCCTTGTTAGTCACAATAATCCTCCAAGAGAAAAATCAAGAATGTTCGGTCACTTGTGAATTATCAATCAATTTGATTGAAACTCGAGTGAACCTTTTGATGTAAAGGATACTAGTGTACTATCAAAAACAAAAACGTTCCCCTTTTTCTCTTCTTGGCCGAATTCACACTATCTCTATGAGTTGGTCGAATTTTGTCCAGAGTAAAAACCAAATTTTTCTCCCTCAAAATTCTCTTTTGCTTGGCCGAAATCTCTCTTTAGAAAGTCTCAAGCTTGGCCGAAATTAGTTCTTGCAATTGCAATTATGGGCTGGCCAAATTTCAACACACACACACACACACACACACACACACACACACACACACACACATATATATATATATAGGATGATTAATCCTCTCCTAAGAATGATTTACTTGGTTGGCAAGAATCCTTTCCTTAGGTGGATTTATTTGGTAGTTAAGAGTCCTTATCTACAAGGATTTCTATCCTCCTCTTATATATACATAGCTGGGCGAAACTTCATAGAATATAATTATGAGACTTAATTCTTTTCCTAAGAAGGATTTACTTGACAGTTAAGAATCATTTCCTTAGGTAGATTTACTTTGTGGTTAAGATTCCTTTTCAAAAACGAATTCTATCATACACCAAGACTCCTAATCCAACTCAATAGTGTATTTGTAATCATATTAAAGACTTCCTTAGGTAGATTTACTTGGTGGTTAAGAATCCTTTTCAAAAACGATTTATATCCTACACCAAGACTCCTAATCCAACTCAATAATGTATTTGTAATTATATTAAAGACTTCCTAATTTAATTAGATAAATAACTCCTTTTATTTTTCTACTTATCAAATATAGTCTTTAATATCAATTATACTACTAACAATAGTATAATTTTAGGAGACCATCTCCTACTAGGAAAAAGATTTTGACTTTTAATTAAATAATTAATTAATCAATATATTAATTAATTTCCATTTAATTAAATAATAAAATAATATAATATAATTAAGCTATTCAAATAGCCTTGCCGCCTAAACCATATATATGGGCCAATATATTATTTTCTTATTTTATTAAATCCATTTGACATTTATAAAAAGTCTACATGTGAACTAGACTCATTTTTACAAAAAGTAACAAGTCCACATGCCTCAACACAATTCTAGATGGACCTCTAAATTAGTCTGGTAGAATATATCAAGTGATCCATGCAAGTTCGTGTGGATTGGGGATCTTGGCGGGCTATCTAAATTTAAGCTTCAATAGACACAACACAATCACAATCAACAAATGATTCACTTAGGTCCGATTTATTTAATTTTAGTTCATTCCACTAAAGAACTAAAATTGAACTCTTAAATAAAGATAGAATAAGTTGATGTTACTCATTCATACCCTAGACAACCTTATTGGAGAAAGTGTATCCTCATGAAGAATAACATTAATCGCCAAGAGCTCATAGACCGCCTATAGCTCTCCAAGTTACCATATTTACTCATATGACCACATTTTGAACTTGGATATTTTGACTTGTCCAGAAGCCATGTTTCAATAGACACTATTGAAAACTTACAGTTAAGATTTAATATCCAATACCTCAAAACATCCATATGATGGTATTCTACTCTCATTTAATAAATGGAGCCACGATGTCCATATCTATAAATGAAGTCCTTTATCGATTAACAAATGAATACCACCAAAATATCGAGGATAGACTATGCTATATAATCGTACTCACTGATAGCTCAAATGATAACACTTGCAACCATAAATCCCTCATAAATCTCAGGATTGAGATAGACTCTCCAATTGTCTTCAAATGAAAACTTTTATCCATTGACGGTTCTAGATAAAGTATTTCATTGTGATCCTATTCAATGCACCTAGTGCACTAGATTCTTTTACCTAAAGGCACCTCACTTTGATTTTAGACTCATCATAACACATTTGATCCCATTCAAATACTAGCAAAAGAATCTACAACTTTGACAAGATAAAGGCGTCCAACCTTTTAACTTCAACCTTTTATCTTCAGTTGTGAATATTATTCAAGACTAACTAAAAAATTGTGTCTGCCTCATACATATCTCACGATGTCCATATCTATAAATGAAGTCCTCTATCGATTAACAAATGAATACCACCAAAATATTGAGGATAGACTATGCTATATAATCGTACTCACTGATAGCTCAAATGATAACACTTGCAACCATAAATCCCTCATAAATCTCAGGATTGAGATAGACTCTCTGATTGTCTTCAAATGAAAACTTTTATCCATTGACGGTTCTAGATAAAGTATTTCATTGTGATCCTATTCAATGAACCCAGTGCACTAGATTCTTTTGCCCAAAGACACCTCACTTTGATTTTAGACTCATCATAACACATTTGATCCCATTCAAATACTAGCAAAAGAATCTACAACTTTGACAAGATAAAGGCGTCCAACCTTTTATCTTCAACCTTTTATCTTCAGTTGTGAATATTATTCAAGACTAACTAAAGAATTGTGTCTGCCTCATACATATCTAGATGTATGAACAATTCTTCTTTTTTCATAGTCTTTTGACCTTATGATTATTTACTTTTGACAATTATAATAATTAAACTATAAATGCTATAAGATTTGTTAAACTAGAAATCACTTTATTAATATGAAAAGATTGTCAAATACAATATTACACTCTTGCTATCAAGCATAATCCCAACAATCTCCCACTTGCTCTATACCAAATGTGTCATATCTCTCATCCTCATGTTCTCTAGATGTCCATCAAAACTCTTTTGTGGAAGAGCCTTTATAAAGGGATCTGCTAGATTATCTGCTGCGCGATCTTGGTAATCGTCACGTCACCCATATGCACAATTTCCATCAAAAGGTGATACTTTCTTTCAATGTGTTTTCCTCTCTTATAATTTCTTGGTTCTCTCGAATTAGCTACTGCTCCATTATTGTCACAATAGATAGTGATCTGCTTATTCTATTCAGGAACCACTTTCAAGTCAATCAAGAATTGGTGGAGCCAGACAACCTCTTTAGCAGCCTCGTATATGGAAATATACTCAGCTTCCATGGTGGAATCGGTAATAAAAGATTGCTTGACACTCCTCCATAGGACTGCCCTTCCTCCAATAGTAAACACAGATCCTGATGTTGATCTGCTGGAGTCATAATCTGACTGAAAATCAGAAAATATATACCCAACGGGATTTAAATCCCCTCTAGAGTATAATAGTATATAATCTCTCGTTCTCCTTAGATACTTGAAAATATGTTTGACTGTTGTCCAATGATCAGGACCAGACTTCGATTGAAACCTGCTAACTATGCCCACAGCAAAACAAATATCTGGTCTGGTGCAGAGCATTGCATACATGAGACTTTCAACTGCCAATGTATACTCATGAATTGCTCTTCATGCTCATTCTTAGGAACTTGTTCCTTAGAAAGTTTGATTCCATGTCTGAAAGGTAACATACCTTTCTTAGAATCTTGCATGGAAAACCTAGACAAGATTTTATCTATGTATGAAGCTTGGGATAACGCAATCGTTTTATTCTTTCTATCCCTTATGACTTGGATACCAAGAATATAACTTGCTTCTCCTAAGTCCTTCATATCAAATTGTTTTGCTAACCATTCTTTCATTGATGTCAATACACCTACCTCGTTTTCGATGAGTAGTATATCATCAACGTAAAGAACTAGGAAAACCAACTTGTCGCCTTTAATCCTTTTGTATACACAAGGTTCATCAAGGTTTTGAAAAAATCCAAAACTTTTCACGGCTTGATCGAACCTTATGTTTCAGGATCTGGATGCTTGCTTCAATCCATATATTGATCTTTGCAACTTGCATACCTTTTCCTCTTGATCCTTTTCAATGAATCCTTCTAGTTGCATCATGTAGATGCTTTCGTCAAGACTTCCATTAAGAAAAGTTGTCTTGACGTCCATTTGCCAAATCTCTAGGTCTGGAGATGCCGCAATGGATAAGAGTATCCTAATGAATTTAAGCATGGCCACAGGAGAGAAGGTTTCTTCATAATCGATACCTTTCTTTTGTGTATAACCCTTAGCTACCAATCTAGCTTTAAAGGTTTCCACTTTTCCATCCATTCCTCTTTTCCTCTTGTATACCCACTTGCACCAGATGAGTTTTATCCCTTTAGGCAAGTCTACAAGAGGCCAGACTTTGTTTTTTAACATAAATTCAATTTTGGATTTCATTGCCTTTTGCCAATGGTGACAATCAACATCTTCCATTGCTTCCTTGTACGTATTGGGATCATCATCCTCCGAAAGATTCTCTATAGATTCTCCTAGGCCGATGTATCTCTCGGGTTGTCTAACAACCCTCCCACTACGACGAGGTATGGTAGATTATTGATCTTGTGTTGGTACAGAACTTACAATTGGGCTTGGTTGCGAAACCTCTTGTGGAATTGTATCTCCTAAAAGCTCATTCAGAACAATTCTACTTTTAGGCACAAAATTATTCATATAGTCCTTTTCCAGAAATTTAGCATTTGTCGAAACAAATACTTTAAGATATGAAAGACTATAAAAATAATATCCTTTTTTCCCTTTTGGATACCCTACAAATATGCATGTTTCTGAATGGGACTCCATATTTTCTGTCTTTCCTTTTAACACGTGCGCAGGACATCCAAATATCCTTACGTGTTGTAAACTAGGCTTTCGCCCATTCCATAACTCATATGGTGTTTTAGGAACCGACTTAGATGGTACATCGTTTAGAATGTACATTGTGGTTTGTAAAGCATATCCCCAAAAAGAATTAGAGAGCGTTGAATAACTCAACATAGACCTAACCATATCCAAAAGAGTTCTATTTCTTCTTTTTTCCACCCCATTTTGTTGAGGTGTGCCTGGTGCAGAAAACTGAGAAATTATCCCATTATCAATAAGATATTGCTGAAACTCACCAGATAGATATTCTCCACCACGATCGGACCTCAAGATTTTTATGTGTTTCTCAAGCTGATTTTCTACTTCAGCTTTGAATACTTTGAACATATCAAAAGCATCTGACTTATGTCTCATGAGATACATATAGCCAAATCTTGAGTGATCATCCGTCAAAGTGATGAAGTACTCATATCCACCTCTAGCTTGAATGCTCATAGGTCCACACACATTAGTGTGTATCAATCCTAAACATTCGATGGCTCATGCGCCTTTGGTCGTAAATGACCTTTTGGTCATTTTACCTTCCAAACAAGATTCACAAGTTGATAGATCATCAACCTTCAGTCACTTAGAGGTCTGTCACTTACCAATCTTTTAATCTTATTAAGGTTAATATGACCTAATCGCAAATGTCATAGGTAGGTTTCATCTTTTGATAATTTTACTCTTTTATGATTATGTTTTGTTGATTCTGTGTCTAACAAGTGAGAGAAATTTCCATGCAAATAGAAGAAACCGTATTCCAATGTACCTTTGCGAATAATTTTGTCATCCTTACTACTAATAAAAGTTTTATTAAAAGTAACCGAATAACCGAATTTATTTAAACAAGAAACTGAAATTAAATTCCTCTTGAAATTAGGTACATAATAAATGTCTATTAAATCTAAATGCCTATAAGAATCTAAACTAATTCTAATATCTCCCACTGAACTAGCAGACACCAACGCTCCATTGCCTAAACGCAAGTTGAATTCATTCTCATTAAGCCTTCTCCTTTCCTTGAACCCCTGTAAGAAAAAACAAACATGATTAGTGGCTCCAGAGTCTATGATCCAAGAATCCATAGAATCCGCCAGAAAACATGTTTCAAGATAATTAATATTACCTTCTTCTTTTTTTGTCTTGAGACTTTGGGCAATTTCTTTTCCAATGTCCCTTTTCACCATAAAGGAAACACTTCTCTTTGATCTTGGTTACTTTTTTTGTCTCCTTCTTAGTAGGTCCTAGTTGTTTTTTCTTCTGTTGTTTCTTGACCTTCTTACCGGTCTTAACAGTAGCAACTTTTCCTACAGTATGAATCTCTTGACCCTTGCCTTTCACAACGATTTTTTCTGCGCTTTGAACATCTTGCATCAAGCCTTAGAATGTGTATTCCTTATTATTCAAGGTGTAGTCCAACTTGAATTGATCAAATAAATCCGACAGTGAGTTGACAATCATATCAATTTTGGTCTCACCATCTATCTCAACACCATTCAGTTCAGCAATGTTGAGATGTGCTATGACTTTCATCATGTGATCTTTCACAGCCTGTCCAGGTTTCATCCTAAGATTCATAAAAGAAGTCACTGCCTCTCTCTTAGTCATCCTAGACCTCATAGCAAATATCTCCTCTAGAGACATTATTATATCGGCAGCAGTCTCCATTCCTTTATGTTGTTGTTGCAACATGTCGGAGATGGTGGCCATAATGTAACATTTAACAATCTCATCAGAAGACTCCCACTGTTGATACTCATCTCTTTGTTCCTGAGTAGATTCATTAGTAAAATTAGGTGGTTTAGGAGTGTACATAACGAACTTATGATGTTCGGATTGCAATAAAAACCCAATTTTCCTTTTCCATGTGACATAATTATCACCAGTTAAAGTATTGTCTATAAGGATGTTGATTAGGGATGGGGTCATGATTTCTGAACAATAACAAAAATTATATAATTAAATAATCATGATAAAGTACTTTCGAATATTTATCTTGAATTAAACAAAATAATTCAATCGTAAAATTCAACGGTAATTCAACACCCATAAATGTCACGCCTTCTTTAGGAGTTCGCAACATTTACCAGTTGGACTAGGTCCTGCCTAATTGTTAACATAACAACCAACGTTTTCAATTTCAGCCTTGTAATTTTTATTAACAAGAACTCTTGGGAGGATATTAATAAAATTACATTGAGTGTAACACCAAGTTATCGACCTTCAATATAATCCCTCACGAATATCCCTCATTTGGGAGTAGATATCGTTTGGGCTAATTGTCTAGTCTATCCTTGTAAGGAAGTAACTTGCTAAATTCCATTCATGAATACCCCTTGGGGGGGTTATTCACAAAACATAGAGCTCAAATAAACTTGGAGGCCGTAGGTGTTCCAAAACACCTTCTCCCACTCAATTGTTTAAGGCATGTGATCGAATTCCAAAGAATGATTTAACAAGTTATTTAGATGCCAATTTAGATACTTAAACCATTCAATGCATGTTCATACCAAAAGAGATATATGAGTGACACTCTTATTCTATATGACATGTTATCAAACAATGACAAACATTGCAATATTTACAACAAATATAAATAGCTTCAATTTTGGTCCATCCTAGAAAAGCAAGTAAATTACATGTCTTGGAATACAAAAACTTCTTTCTTGGCAAACAAGTCTTCACACGACCTTCATTGTTCAGACTCTCTCGGCTGCCTCCAATGGGCGTGCGCACCATTGGCCCTTACCCATAGGCGTGGGCATGCCACAGACCCATAAAAGGCTGCCATGCGCAGCCCATTGCTACCATAGGGCTGCCGTGCACAGCCCATGCCACAACAAACGCGGTTGCATGCTCTTCACACGCACGTTTGTTGTTATGGCTCGCACAGTCCCAAATTTGTTTTGGTTGCTCCTAATTCTTCAAACTTTTGAGTCTTCGATTCTTGAATGTATTACAGAAGAATTTAAATATTAAAATACTGTAGTTTTTTTTATTACAACAATAAAAAAACAAAAAAAAACTTAGCAACTACCAAAAAGGAAATTATAGCGATGATAGACCACCCTTCTTGTTACAATCCCAAAACAAAATACATTGAAATTATAAGACCAAAATTGAGCAATAACAAACCACATATAAAACATATATATATATATATATATATATATATATATATATATATATATATATATATATATATCCATACATTCAAATGTAAACATATATGCGAATACCTAGAGTGTCATCTCTTTCTAAAATATGCATATATACAATAAAAAGAAAAAGATTCATGAACGCATACATCAATTAATCAATGCTACAACCAGGATCTGATACCAATTGAAGGGAAAATAAAACCCGCGTAGCGGAAGCGTGAGAAAATTTATTAAAATTAGGGTTTGTGTATAAATTTTTTTTTCCATTTATAATAACAAGAACCTTAACCCTAGATTAATTGATGTATATAAAAAGTGTCATACCTTTTTATCGTGATAATTGAACAAGCACCTAATTGATTTCGTAAGATCTTCTAATCCAATCACGAACGTGAATCACCTAGGAGTGTGGGCTCCCTTTCTTTATCTTGTATACCTGAGGATGGAAACAAACAAAATCTTGTTCCTTGTTAGTCACAATAATCCTCCAAGAGAAAAATCAAGAACGTTCGGCCACTTGTGAATTATCAATCAATTTGATTGAAACTCGCGTGAACCTTGATTCGATGTTGTACACAAAACCCTTTTGATGTAAAGGATACTAGTGTACTATCGAAAACATAAACGTTCCCCTTTTTCTCTTCTTGGACGAATTCACACTATCTCTATTTTTCTCCCTTAAAATTCTATCTTGCTTGGCCGAATTCTCTCTTTAAAAAGTCCCAAGCTTGGCCGAAATTAGTTCTTGCAATTGCAATTATGGGCTGGCCGAATTTCAATCACTCACTCACTCACACACACACACACACACACACACACACACACACACACACACACACACACACACACACACATATATATATATATAGGATGATTAATCCTCTTCTAAGAAGGATTTACTTGGTTGGCAAGAATACCTTCCTTAGATGGATTTATTTGGTAGTTAAGAATCCTTATCTAAAAGGAATTCTATCCTCCTCTTATATATACATAGCTGGCTGAAACTTCATAGAATATAATTAGGATACTTAATTCTTTTCCTAAGAAAGATTTACTTGGTAGTTAAGAATCATTTCCTTAGGTAGATTTACTTGGTGGTTAAGAATCCTTTTCAAAATGAATTCTATCCTACACCAAGACTCCTAATCCAACTCAATAGTGTATTTGTAATTATATTAAAGACTTCCTAATTTGATTAGATAAATAACTCATTTTATTTTTCTACTTATCAAATATAGTCTTTAATATTAATTATACTACTAACAACAGTATAATTTTAGGAGACCATCTCCTACTAGGAAAAATATTTTGACTTTTAATTAAATAATTAATTAATCAATAAATTAATTAATTTTCATTTAATTAAATAATAAAATAATATAATATAATAAAGCTATTCTAAATAGCCTTGCCGCCTAAACCATATATATGGGCCAATATATTATTTTCTTATTTTATTAAATCCATTTGACCTTTATAAAAAGTCTACATGTGAACTAGACTCATTTTTACAAAAAGTAACAAGTCCACATGCCTCAATACAATTCTAGATGGACCCCTAAATTGGTCCGGTAGAATATATCAAGTGATCCATGCAAGTTCGTGTGGATTGGGGATCTTGGCGGGCTATCTAAATTTAAGTTTCAATAGATACAACCCAATCACAATCAACAAATGATTCACTTAGGTCCGATCTATTTAATTTTAGTTCATTCCACTAAAGAACTAAAATTGAACTCTTAAATAAAGATAGAATAAGTTGATGTTACTCATTCATACCCTAGACAACCTTAATGGAGAAAGTGTATCCTCGTGAAGAATATCAGTAATCGCCAAGAGCTCGTAGACCGCCTATAGCTCTCCAAGTTATCATATTTACTCATGACCACATTTTGAACTTGGATATTTTGACTTGTCTAGAAGCCATGTTTCAATAGACACTATTGAAAACTTAACGTTAAGATTTAATATTCAATACCTCAAAACATCCAAATGATGGTATTCTACTCGTATTTAATAAATGGAGCCACGATGTCCATATCTATAAATGAAGTCCTCTATCGATTAACAAATGAATACCACCAAACTATCGAAGATAGACTATGCTATATAATCGTACTCACTGATAGCTCAAATTATAATACTTGCAACCATAAATCCATCATAAATCTCAGGATTGAGATACACTCTCTAATTGTCTTCAAATGAAAAATTTATCCATTGATGGTTCTAGATAAAGTATTTCATTGTGATCCTATTCAATGCACCCAGTGCACTAGATTCTTTTGTCCAAAGACACCTCACTTTGATGATTTTAGACTCATCATAACACATTCGATCTCATTCAAATACTAGCTAAAGAATCTACAACTTTGACAAGATAAAAGGCGCCCAACCTTTTATCTTCAACCTTTTATCTTAAGTTGTTAATATTATTCAAGACTAACAAAAGAATTGTGTCTACCTCATACATATCTAGATGTATGAACAAATCTTCTTTTCTCATAGTCTTTTGACCTTATGATTATTTACTTTTGACAATTATAACAATTAAACTATAAATGCTATAAGATTTGTTATACTAGAAATCACTTTATTAATATGAAAATATTGTCAATTACATTATTACACTCTTGCTATCGAGCATAATCCCAACAGGTTTTTCCCATTTGGTGGGTTTCCACATAAATATTGTGTTTTGTTATTGGTTTAAGCATAATTAGTTTTATTGAATGCATGTTTATTTGGGGTAATTTGTGTTAGTATTAATTAATCAAAAAATCGGTATTTGATTCGATTAAAACCTATTCACCCCCTCTAGGTTTATAGACACACACGTTTTGGGGAACTTTCACAAACATATAAACATATAAACATATTTCACACAAGAATACTTGTTTCATAGACATAGTCCAAATACATGCATTTTTCAAAACTCGTCAATTTAGTACAAATGCATGAGCATTCAATATCACGTGTGTGAAAGTGTTATACAAAATGCATGCAACGATACAGAGACACATATGAATGAAATGTGTATATGTGCCTAAAAGCCTTGCAAGAAGATAGAGGTCTTAAAATTTCTTTGTAGAGCAATGAAGCACATTTCTCCTTGAAGACTTGATGTTGCTTGATAAGTTACCAAATCTTCTTTGAAGCTTGAATAATTATCAAGCTAAGACAACAAATTAATAGAAGTGAAATATTGTTTTTGATATAGAATAATGCCAACACAACTCAAAAACCTAACACCAAATGCTTAAAGGAAAATAGATTACTTGACTCTACTACTAATTGAAGGAATTAGTAGCACACACTCACTTGCATACATTTCTATTGACTGCATATTTTAGTATGGCTTTGTCTTGATTCATTTTGTGCCTCTCATCACACTCCACACTTGCACATCACGTTTTTAGGTTAGTGTGTTTTGTTTGCCTTGGAAAAGAGAATTTTTCTCTTACTGCGGTGCAGGTCTTTGGCTATGCACCTGCCTAAACCGTGGTCTCAACAGTAGTTGGTTCTAGAGGTTGCATGCTTAGGGAACCGTGGCCTGTGCATATGCCTACACAACGGTCCCTACCACGGTATCCTCTAGAAGGCCTCTATTGCCTGTACCACTGTCTGTGCACTTGCATGCACAGCGGTTCCAACCGTGGTGTTGTCCGGATGGTGCACTATTGTGTATACCACGGTCTGGAAAACTTGCTCTAGCCACGATCTAGTCAATGGTAATAATGGGATATATATGTTCTTTCCCCTTCTTTGTCTCTTAAGAGATTAAGAATTCAATCTTACTCCATCTTTAAAAAGCTCAAGAGTGACTTGTAAGAAAAGGTAGCATTAGTGTATTTTTCTTGACCGAAACCTAAACTTCCATCTTTCATTCATGTATCAAGCATCATCTAGCTTCATCTATGATGTGTTTAAGCATGGGTCTCCATCAACATATTTGACTTGGTAAGTAGAACACCATCTTCATTTATTCTTGTGTTCTTACTTAACAAGAAATCTCTTTTATGACTTTTTTTCTTCTAGACTAAGATTTTAATTACATGTTGAGATGGGCTCGATTGGCTAGCTTTAGCTAATCCAGTGGTTTTTACCTTATCAAAGGTTTTTCACGTAAATTCAAGTGTTATTTATAATCCGTATTTTTACTTGAATTTGTTGTATATTTGTGTTGGGGTGTTTATTTGAGATTAATATTGATTAACCGAAAAGTTGGTAATTAATTTGGTTAAAACCTATTCACCCCCCCCCCCCCCCACTCGGGTAGGTTAATTAGACACATACTCTAAGTTCATTTTCAATCTATTTGGCAAATATAAGACTAGATCTTGCCTTTCTATGAGGCATAGTTACCCCATTGAGCAAATGGGATCTAGTGCTTGAGGCTCCCTCATGTCCACCTCTGTTACCACTCATATTGTTTGGGGATTATGAATAAGATGCAAATGTAATATGCAAAAATGCAAGACGCACACAACAAGAGCTTGGATCACTTAATTATGTCTAGGAACCCACTCTGATACCAATTGAAATTAACTTAAACGTACGTCTAAATAACCTAGAAGGAGGGTGAATAGGTTTAACAAAATTAATCACCAATCTTTTCGGTTAATCATTATTCATCTCAAAGTTTCACCCCAAAACAAATATAAAATAAATTCAAGTAAAAATATGGAATATAAATAACACTTGAATTTACATGGAAAACCTTTGGCAATGTAAAAACCACGGGATTAGCAAAAACTTGTCAATCGAGCCCTTAAATCCACTATTTGCAGAACGATTACAACCTAGGTTGACCATATCACACATATATGGTTACCAATCCACTTTTTCCACCTGTAGACCTTTAATAGTGATTTTAGGTTTTTGTTTGTATATTACCCCCGGTACATATAAGACTTAACTCATAAGAGAAGATATATGCAACCTAATATGAATATGAGAATATTCTAAATGCATAAAAGCTAGGTCAACATATTTAATGCTTATCTAATCATGGTGAATGATTCAAACAATCCTAGATATCATGTTGCTATATGACATACATATAACTTAGCTATATGAAACAAATGCACACCTAGATGCAATAGTTATCAAAATACAAAAAATCTAGCAATCAACACAAAAATCTCAACTTGTAGAAAAAAATCTATCTAGATGCACACAAGTTATACAAGAGATTCTTGTTAAGTAAGAACACGAAAATGAATAAGAATGGAGTTCTACTTACCAAGTCACGTGTGTTGATAAAGACCCATGTAAGAACATAACCTAGAAGATGCTAGATGATGCTAACACCAATGTGCATAAAACACATGTGCATGTGTGAGGAGTGTAAAGAAGAACACACAAATATAAGATTGAAACACGGATGCAAATTGTGTAAGGCATCCATGATAGTGTGTGAGTGCAACTAGTCTCTTCAAAGAGATTGAAGCAAGTGATATACAGTAAAACCCCAATAAAATAATACTGTTGGGACCGAAAAAAATTATTATCTTAGTGAGGATATTTATTTATCGATAAATGAATAATTTATTAATTTATTGATAAATAAATATTTATTAATTTAAAAAGGAGTTTTACATTTTTACTACTTTTGAATGCTATAAAATTTATTAATACGGCTTTGAACATTGATATGAAGACAACAACCATTACAATTATTTTGACATTGAAAGATCCGTTCAGATGAATATATGCCACTGATATGGCTTATGAACCACAAATTAGTGGAGATTAAGGCATCAATGGATTACGTGAAGCCATTTATGGTTGACACTATAGAAATGTGATGGATGTTGATTACCTTTTGAATTATCCTGGTGAAAATGATATAGTAATGGAATCGTCTACCTATAAAGAAATTAATCAAGGGGTAATGAATACGCCTACCGATGATCATGATCTAGATGACATTAGTGTTTTTACCAAACGTTTCTCTAAAAGAAGCCTTTCAAAATGGAATCGTCTACCGATAAAGAAATTAATCAAGGGGTAATGAATACGCCTACCGATGATCATGATCTAGATGACATTAGTGTTTTTACCAAACGTTTCTCTAAAAGAAGCCTTTCAAGCAATAGTGACATTAAATAACTTCTTACTATGAAATGAATATATATATATATATACCAATATGGTGATTTGCAAAAAATTAAGGATCAGATTCAGCTCGGTTTCAGTACAAAGAAAAGGCAAACAACTTTAGATACATATTTTAAGAAATATTTGAATTGAGAAAATAGAACTGTTAAGTTTTTTTTAAAAAAATGAAGTTGTTAAGTTAATAGTTTATTGATATGTATTATGATTTTTTTATGTGTTATGTTTTTTATGTATTTAATCAATTATTAATTTATATATTCGTTGGGACCTAAAGGTGTTCAAAAAAATATATTATCTTATGTATTTAGCAAGGTTATTAATTTAGTAGACAGGCCCGAGTCGGGACCAAAAGATTTTATTATTTAAGTGGGGTTATTAATTTATCAAACATTCATTTACCGAAGTTTTACTATACCTTCCTTGAAGCACTTGGAGTCCAATGGCATTGAAGACCTAATCTACCCTGTTACAATATTGGAACCCAATTGTGATTTTGTCAACGAAATAAGTTGATCATAAAATGCGACACTTACAACATGTATTTAGGGGGGGGGGGGGGGGGGGGGGGGGGGGGGGGGGGGACCTGTAGCCATTTGGACTTTATTGCTATATCTTAATCAAGTGTGTTTATTACCACATATTTTCTCTTGTATATGCATTGCTCTTTAAGATGATTTTAGATTATATCAAGAGAAGATCAAATGAAGAAGTTTAAGAATTATTGAATATTTGTCTAGGTTGTACAAACTCAATGTAATGTGAGGGTGTGTTTGTGACCAATCTTCATTTTATAAATTTTAGTATTTGTATAGGTGTTTTGACATGGGATTTGCTAAAGAGGGAGATTGTTAGGTTTTTTAGTCATGTTGGCATAATTCCATATCAACAAAATATTTCATTTATATTGATTAGTTGTCTAGCCCCGTTGTGATTCAAGCTTCAAGGAATATTGGCAACTTATCAAGCAAGTCTTCAAGAGGAGTAAGCTTATTACACATCTAAGGTATATTTAGATCTCATTCCTCTTACAAGGCATTTAGGCACACACATACATATTGCATCGACATGTGTCCCTGCATCATTATGCTCAATTGGTATAACATATACACAAACATATTATTACATGCACATGCATTAGATTTAAAATGACAAATTTTATAAAAATGTATGATCTATGACTATATCTAGGAAATGGCATACTTGTGTGTTCTAATATTTATTTGTTTATGTTTTATCGATATTTGACTTGATATGTTCTCATATTATTCCTAATTGAATTCTGAACATTTTGGTTACTCATTCATAAGTTTTCGAGTTCCGAGTTGGAAGTTACGAAACTTTCCATGTGTGTAACGTGCATGGTTTTCGTCCTTGTGTATCGAGTAGATTTCTATATTTTAATAAAAAAATTATAGACGATCATTTTTATGAGAGAGTTACGGTTTGTAATCCGAAAACAGATTCGAATTCAGTGTTCGGAGGCTGGAGAACGGTCGAAGAACGCAATAAGTACGGAAAGAGGGCAGAGGGGAAGGAGGTGGCTATTTGACAAACCTCCCCATTTTCCGTAGAGACGCATGGCCTCCACGGGAAGGGACGCCCTCTGCTCCCGTGAAGGCCATGCTCCTCCATGGGGAGCTGAGATGGTGTGATGATGGTGGCCACCCGTGTCTCTCTCCTATGTTACATCATCTCCCTCCCTTTCTCTCATTTAAATATCATCTCCCTCTCATTTTTCATTTGAAGAGGACTTGTGCAGAAAATTTTGTTTATTTTCCTCTCAAGTTCAAATCACCATATCTCACTCATTTCTTATCAAAATTGAGTGATTCAAAAATGAGAATTTTCGTCTTGAAGTCCTCTATTATCTCTAAGCAACTTTGAAGTCTTTTGTTCAAGTATTTTGGTGGTTCTACACCAATTTCGTGACTGCACTCAAGTAATCAAGGTAAGTTTATCGTTTGAATTTTGTTCTTTAAAATGATCAAATACCTTGGGTCTTCTTCTCATTTATGTGTGTGTTGTTTGAACAAATGTTATTAAGAGACAAAGCTTTAATTGTAAGCAAGATTTGTCTAATTAGAGACTTGATTGTGATCTAGGTTTTATTAAATCTATGATTTCACATATTTAAGAGTTGTATTGTGACTAGCTTATAATCTATGACTATTTGTGCATTTATTGATTGTATTTTGACTATTGTTAGCCTTTACATGTGCTAGGTCTCTTTAGTTGAATATATTTAGGATTAGCACCATTAATTTTTTATTTAGAACCTATTGAGTTTAATTGATTATTTTGTGAATATGTACTTTAAATGATTGCTAGAAAATTTCAATGAACGTATATTTTGATTCTAGCATTTTTGGTTTTAGTTCTAAAGTCTTGAATATGAGCTTAATAAGTTTGTTTGATTTTCAAGCTTTAGTTGCATGAATAAAATCTAGGATTTTGGTGATTTGTGGGCTCTAGGTTTTTGTTCATGTTTAGAACTAGGCTACTTGATTTTGTGGACTTTAATGCATATGTCTAGTTCTTCATGGAGTGTACATAATCCATACAATTCATATTTTACATGCATGATTTGTATGATGACATTTGTAGTTGTATTATAAACTAAAAAAACATACATTGTGTGCTCATTGATCATTTCTAGTTTTCATGGGATATATTGTTAACATATTCTATGTTGCATATGTTTGCATTGGCATACATTTGATCACATTAGAAAGTCCTTGTAAAAGGTATGAAGTCTTGGCTAGGATCGGAATGATCCAGATAGTCAAGCAAGGAAGTCTTAGTTAGAATCAGGTTGATCCGGATAGTTAAGCAAGGAAGTCTTAGTTAGGATCGGGATGATCCGGATAGTTAAGCAAGAATTCTTGGCTAGGATTGGGATGGTCCAGATAGTCAAGCAAGAAAACTTTCTAGAGACATAGGATGTGTCTTGGATAGAAAGTTGGCAAATTCTCTTTCATTAGTAGGCCTGAGGGTTAGTTAGAAGTGGTGCCCAATAAAGAGTGTATCATGTTGATTGGTAACTTTTAAGGGTGTACTTTTATCATCTAGTGAAATATAGTTTGTCGGTTGTTGTGGTTTCAACCCGTGGATGTTTCCTCTTCGGAGGTTTTACCACGTAAAAAATAATGTGTCAAATGTCTCTATCCCTGTCTCTTTTATTTTTGTATATGTGTTTGGTTGTATCTTGTTTAGATCATCTTTTCTTGATATATTTGTAAACAAGATCTTTGTAAAGTGTGAGATGCAAACACTCTATTGATCAAAGTTGTATATATCATTTATCTTTGTAAATAGACTTATTTGTATATATTCGATCTTTGATTTGTACTTGTATATAAATATATATATATATATATATACAAGTGCTTATTGATTTATGTTTTAGTATAATCTTTTCACTTGCAAATTG
Source organism: Dipteronia dyeriana (assembly GCA_032871835.1). Lineage (NCBI taxonomy): Eukaryota > Viridiplantae > Streptophyta > Magnoliopsida > Sapindales > Sapindaceae > Dipteronia > Dipteronia dyeriana. The sequence goes on from CM065298.1 coordinate 31,749,783, forward strand.
TAGACTTTAATTGACATGTAAATTGAATATTCTCTTCAATAGTCTGTGAGTGCTTTCATATCTTTAATGTGTTATGATACAAGCTATCTAGAGGGACAAACTTTTGTTTGTTTCAAGGTTAGCTTTAGGCAATTTAACCATGTTTGTATATTTTCACAAATATTTGCTCATCGAAGATCTCCAGTTGTGGGATTTACTCAGCCAAAATGAAAAATATGACCTTATGAAGATACGTCGTATCAAAAAAAAGATCCACTCAGATAGGGAATCTAAGAATCTCAAATATAGTTATTTCCTCTCATGTATCAAGAATTCTAATTGGAAAAGAACTCAAAGCTTCTATAAGATAAACACTAAATAGGAAACGAGTCATTAATAGATTACTTGACTAGAATCCTGCAAAGATTCTAGTCATGAATCTATTACTTACACGACAATAGGAATATTATTGGCATTATGCAAAAAATTGGTATCAAAATCTCGTGCTAAAATGATGTTATATCATTATAATCCATTCATTTAAAGCGTGCAAATCTAATACAATTTAATGAATGGATTATAGTAATGTCGACATTTTGTCTATATTTGGTATCCAATTTGGTGTCCGAATGATGTGACAACATTTTAATTCATTCATTTAAAGCGAGCAAATCTAATACAATTTAAATGAATGGTTATAGTGATGCTACGTCATTCTGGCATCATATTCTGCCACCAGATTCTGGCACTAGATTTGGGTATCAAATTTCAACAAAGGAACATTATTGTTTTAGATTAGTGATACAATCAAATTCTACATGAATAATTTGTTCCTAGTCTCATGAGTCCAAAATTTATTATAAATAGAATAACATGTTTCATATACTATTACATTTTTACAGTAATTTGTGGGCAACTCAAATTTCAATTAGTTCAAATTCATGGCTTGTAAGATCTCGCCTTTTGTCTTGTTCATCACCTTCTTTTTAATGCAGTTTATGTATTTTTGAGGCACGAAGCTTTCATAGGGTTCAAATTCTGGATGGTAACAGTGTTGATAAAATACCATCAACAACAATAATTCCAGAAGGTGCAGTTGCAGACTCATGGCAGGGACCAAATCGCTTTCATCTCTTTAAAATGTCAATCAAGAGAGTCACACCAGGAGGGCCCAACCTCATCCATAACCCATCCAAAATCATGTCAATCAAGAGAGACCCCATCAGGGCCCAACCCCCTCCATAACCCATCCACCCCATCCATAACCCGCCAAAAATCACGTCAATAAAGAGACTCACACCATGAGGCCCTAACCCCATCCATAACCCACCCAAAGTCATGTAAATCAAGCGACTCACTCCGTGAGGGCCCAACCCAATCCATAACCCACCTAAAATCATCAGCAATTCTATCTAGTTATTCAATGCTTTATTTTCTTTGTAATCTTATTATGAACTCGAGTTCTTAACAATAAAAATGAATAAATTGTTAAAATAAAAGTTTGATAATTTTGTGGTGGTCTTTCTCCAATTTGTTCAGAAGTGTATTTTCATTCATTTATCACTTTTAAGTTTTAACATCCATAAGTACCGTGTTATGAAATTTTAAATACTTGCAAGTGCGAACATCTATTGAAGTATAGATTTGTGAATACGAAATTGAAGCATAAAGATTGATAAAAAAATTAATCTAATTCTAAATTTAAATGTAATCCTAACCTAGTTAACAAAAACGATCAATTGAAACTTTCATTGCGCTAAGCAAATAAGGAATTAAAACTATGTAAATAGAAAGAAAAAAAAACAATCAATTAACAAAGAGAGCAAATAAGCCTAAATGATACCAAGTTAATAAATCAAGTTTCTTTAGCGCCAAATAAGTGAGTGACAAAAATGTCCCCTTATCTCATTCATTACTTATTTCTTTTGTGTTTTATTCTTATTTTTATTTTCTTCAAGGCTTTCTTCTTCTCTTCACTATTCTCTCTCATTTTCTGGTTTCCTACCTCATTTCACACGTTATTTCTCAGAAAAAGTAAAAATAAATAAGTCTATGTGGTGTGAATTTGTTAGCTATTAAGATTCTAATAGAATAAAAGGAATTAAAATCTATGTCGTGAATTTGTGTTGATGTAAAAACTAGAATTGATATATTGTTATGTGTGCGATGAGTTCGGGGATTTTTTATTGTTGCAAATTCAAGCCTTACTTTTGCAAATTCAAGATTTATTTTTGTAAATTTGAGAATTTTTTTTACAATTCGATACTTAATTTGTAAATTTGTAACTTATTTTTTTATAAATTCGAGACTTATTTTATAGTTCGAGACATATTGAACATACTTTGAGACTAACTTTACATTTTTCCATGGAGACTTACTAAGAAATTTATTGGTGTGAAGCCAAAAGATTTTTATTTTTATTTAAAAAAAAAAAAAACTTTCTGCATTGCTGATGTGGGTTCGTTAGACCTCTATCAATTTATAGGAAATAGACAATCCTTATACATGAGAGTTTAGGAAAATCAATTTAGTACTAATAGTTATTGCCTAAATCGAAATAAAACACACACACAAAAAAAGACTTTCAAAAAATCAAAAATTAAAACCAATATAAAAAAGAATTTCCAAATTGAAAACACTTTGAAAAAATAGGAAAAACAATATTGGAAAGTTAGAAACAAACAAGAAGTCAGACAGATATAAATGACCGAGATTCGACAAAAATAAAAAGCTCACGTAAGAAGCATAATGTGCCATCGCTAGTAAAGGTGGCCTGCTGATACTAGCGGAAGCCTTGACTTCCACCGTTATAGCGGTGGGGCATCGCTATAATGGTGGCCTCAACCATATGAGCATTTTCTTTCGCTAGAAACTTCTCCTATTTCAAAGTTTACTTCAAACTCTTCAAAACCAATCCAAACGATATTAAATACATCCGTGTGATATACCATTAAAAGGGCAAAATGTTTAATTTTCATAGAATTTTTTAAAACTCAACTTAAGAAACTACAAAAAAAAGGTTACCCAATAAAAAATCAATTTTAAAAACTCTAAGAACCTTGAAAAACATTTTCTAAACAAGATCCAATGCAATGAAAAAACCTCACACCACTTAACATGAAAATCTGTGTGCAAACAGATATCATACGACATTCCAAATGCATTGTAGGTGTTTGGATCCCACATTGACTAAGTATGAGATTAGTCATGGGTATATAACTCATCATGGACCCTCTTCTTACAAGTCAGTTTTTTTAGGGTGAGTTCTACCCAATGGGTTTATATCATTTGGTATCAGAGTCAACACCATGTCGAGTAGTGGGTTTGTATCAAGTTGTATCAGAGTCAACACCATGTAGAGCTGTGGGTTCGTCACGGATAAAGCGACTTGAGGAGGGCTGTTATCTGAGAGAGCGTGATCTGTGAAGTCACTCTACTGGGAAGATAGGCCACCATGGACGATGGCTATAGAAGGGTGGTGGAATGTTAGGATCCCACATTTAATAAGTATGAGATTAGTCATGGGTATATAACTCATTCGGCACCTATTAGGTTTTTGAGTCATGTTGGCAAAATTTTGTATCAAAATGATATTTTCTTTGTACTGATTAGTTGTCTAGGCTCATGGATACTCAAGCTTCAACGAAGATTGGTAACTCATCAAGCAAAGAGAAGTCTTCAAGAGGAGAAAGCTTTGTTGCACATCAAATGCATATCTAGACCTCATTTCTCTTGCAAGGCGTTTAGGCACACACACACACATTGCAATTGTATGTGTCCTTGCATCTTTGTTCTTAATTTGTATTACACTTTACAAAAATATAATTGTATGCATATGCATTAGATTTAAACTGACAAATTTTGTAAAAATGCACGTTCTATGACTATCTCTAGGAAATGGAATATTTGTGTATTCTTGTATATATTTGTTTATGTTTTATTGATTTTAGAATTGAATTTATTTTCATATTTTTATTTAGTTCTGAACATTTTTGTTGCTCATTCACTAGTTTTCAAGTTCCAAGTTGAAAGTTACGAAACTTTATGTGTGTTTATCATGCATGGTTTTTATTCTTGTTTATCGATTCTATTTATATATTTTTGTTGAATTTTCATAGACATCTATGTATGTGAGAGAGTCTTGATTCGTAATTAGAAAACATATTCGAAATCAGAATTCGAATGCCGGAGAACAGCCGAAGAACGCGAGAGGTATGTGAGAGATTGCTTGGGAAAAGTGGGGTGGCAAATTGCCACTCTATCCCCTCTTCTCATGGAGGTGTGTGGTCTCCATGGGAAGGGAACCACATGGCCCCCGTGGAGGCGTGTGGCCTCCATGGGAAGCCTAGGTGGCATGCCCTCACTTGCTACTTGTGGCTCTCATCTCGCCACATCATATTCCCTAATTTCTCTCCTTTAAATAGCCTTTCCCTCTTATTTTTTCTTAAGACGAAGACTTATGCAATTTTTTTGTGATTTTTCTCTCAACATCAAAACCTCATATCAAACTCATTTCTCATCAAAATTGAGTGATTCAATAAGAAGAGAATTCATTTTGATGTCTTTTATCTTCTCTATGCCTTATTGAAGTCTTTTGTTAAAGTATTTTTGGTGGTTCTACATCAATTTCGTGACTGCACTCAAGTTAATAAGGTATTTGATTATCTTTTGAGTTTCATACTTTCTAAGGCTCAAATACCTTGGGTCTTCTTCTCATTTATGTGTATATTGCTTGAACAAATGTTATTAGAAGATAGAGCTTCAATTATAAGCTAGATTTGTCTAAATACATATTTAAATGTGATTTAGGTTTTCTTAAATCCAAAATTTCATATGTTTGTGAGTTGTATTGTGACTAACTTATAATATAGGACTATTTGTGTGTTAATTGATTTTATCTTGACGATTGACAGCCTTTACATGTGCTAGGACTCTTTAATTGAATATATTTAGGATTAACACAATTAATTTTATATTTAGAGCCTTAGTGAGTTAATTGATTATTTTGAGAATATGTGCTCTAAATATTTGCCAAAGAATTTCATCTAACATATCTTTTAGTTCTAGCATTTTTGGATTTTGTTCTAAAGTCATGAATATGTGCTTAATGAATATGTTATGATTTAAGCTTTAGTTTGCATGAACAATTTCTAGGTTTTATTTGTGAATTGATTAGAATTGCAAATTCTTGGTTTTTGTTCATGTATAAGAACCAGGCAATTTTGTTTGTTAACTTTCATGCATGTGCCTAGTTCTTCATGAAGTGTACCTAATCCACACATTTCATATGTTACATGCATCATTTGTGTGATGTCATTTGTTTGGATTATAAACTAGAAAAAAAAAATATACATTGTGTGCACATTGATCATTTCTAGTTTCCATAGGATATCTTGATCATATATTCTATGTTACGTATGTTTGCATTTACATACATTTGATCACGTTTAAGAAGTCCTTGTAAAAGGCATGAAGTATTGACTACGATCGGGATTTTCCAGATAGTTGAGCAATGAAGTCTTGGCTAGGATTGGGATGATCTGGATAGCCGAGCAATGAAACTTTCTAGAGGCACCTATGAAATTCCCTTAACTGCTTATAGTGTTCAATATACCTAGAGGGGGAGAGGGGATGGGTATACACTAAAAATCTTTGACTTCCATTTTGCACAATAAATTTTTTTACACTTTTACTTTGACAATTAAATTGCTTTAACAAAACAATTATGAATTCAATTACGCAAGTATTAAAACAATACAAGTCAAAGCAAGTGAAAAATAGAAGCAAGAAAATCAACACAAGAGATTTTTTTTAATGTGGTTAAACCTTAAAAATGAGGAAACATATACATGTTGATTCCACAACCACGGGCAACACTATCTTTCTCTAGTTAGTCGAATGTACACCCTCAAATGATCGAATCACCTAATCCACCATCTTGGATCGTCCCACTCTAACCTACCCTCGAGCCTTTGACTAGTGAAAGTCTTGCCTACTTGCTCAACTATCTAGATATCCCCAATCCTAGTCAAGACTTCCTTGCTTAGCTATCCGGAATACCCCGATCCTAGCCAATTCTCTTTGCTCAACTATCTGGATCACCCCGATCCTAGTCAAGACTCCTTGCTCAAGCTAGAGATTCACACTCCAACAAGAGACTTCCACCTTTTGTAAGGCAATGATCTAAGTGAAATGCAAACATGTAAACATGATGCAAAACACAAGCAAATAGAGTATATTAATCAAACACACTTTATAAAGAATTAGTATGACATAAATAAAGTTCAAAAGAAAATGTAACTAATTCTTATAAACATATAATAGGAAATCTATATTAGGCATTCAAAATCATTGACCAAAATATCTAGAAACCTAAAACATGTCAATCAATGCTAGAATATCAAATCTTAACAAAAAGCACAAAACTAGCTATGAAATCAAGTCGTCAATTCAACACTTGAACTATTCAAAATATTCAATCAAATAAGAACTAGATGTGAATAATAGAAATCACAATCAAAATCTTCTAGTTCTAGAACATGTGACTCAAACCTAGAAATTAACAATCAAGAACAAAAACATAAAGTTTTCTAGATTCAAGTTCATGTTCTTCAAAAATTAACTAAAATGATATTCAATCAAAAACACAAGAGCTAATTTTGAAATCTCATTCAAACAAGTTAAAAAATAGAATCCAAATCATTTTAAACACATTTCATATTCAAATCGAGAGATGCAACAAATTGATCATAAGAAAAATGTAGAGAATATGATTTCCTCACACAAATAATGAACACTTGATAAAGATCAAAGTAAAACAAAACACCTGGATGCCAATTAGCTTGAAACCACCTGGGACTTTTTCTACTTTGAAATACAACTAATTTTGGCATTTGGTCACCAAAATCAAATTTGATATGAGTGAGATAACGTAAGAACAAAAAATGAAAAGTTATGAAGAATTCTATAGATTTTTTAATATATATATGGAGGGAAATGACGTGAAGAGAGACCAATCTCGGGTGGTAGCCAACGCCTCTCCACATCAGCATCTCATAGAGATGTGTAACCTCCCTCGAGGAAGAATGAAGCTCCTACCGTGGGACTCACGCACCTCCACAGGAAAGGGGATGTTTTGGCAGTTTTGCCACCTCTCTTTCCTTTTGCTCCCTTTCGCGCTCTTCTCATGTTCTTTGACCTCCAAACTCAGAATTTGAATTTGTTTTTATATTACAAACCATAACTTAATCATGGAAATCGATGTTTATAAAAATTTCACTAAAAATATGGATATCGACTCGATACACAAAGACAAAAACCATGTACGTTAAACACATAAAGTTTTATAAATTCCACCTATGAACTCGAAAACTTTTGAATGAGTAACTGAAATGACCAGAACTCAATAAGGAACAAAAGGAGAACATATTCAAGTTCGATATCAATAAAATACAAATATAAAAAATATAAGAACACACAAGTATACCATTTCCTAGATATAATCCTAGAACATGTAATTTTACATAATTTGTCGTTTTAAATCTAATGCATGTGCATACGTTAATTTGTGTGTGGATGTGTTATACTAATTTAGTGCAATGACACAGGGACATAAATGTATGCAGTGTATGTGTGCGCACCTATACCTTACAAGAGGAGAAAGAATCTCGATACCTTAGCAACCAAGTAAGCACATTTCCTCTTGAAGATAAAATTTGCATGAGAAGTTGCTTTTTATTTTTAAGCTCATGTCAAACATGAACCACCTAAGCAAATAATCAATACAAATAAAGAGAGTTTTGTTATGGAATTAAGTCAATACAAATCTAAAACCTAACAATATGAAATGCCTTAGATAGAAAGTAGGCAAGTCTTTTATTGGTAAAAGGCCCGCGGGTAGGATAAGAGGGGTATCCACTAGAGAGTGTATCAAGTGGATGGGTCACTTTTGAGGGTGTAATTTTATCCAACTAGTGAAATGTGGTGTTACTGGTGGTTGTGCAATCAACCCATGGATATTTCCTCTTTAGAGGTTTTACCACTTAAAAAATAACGTGTCAAATGTCTCTATCTCTATCTCTTTTATATCTATATATGTGTTTGTTTGAAACTTGTATAGATCATCGTTTCTTCATACCTTTGTAAATAAGATCATTGTAACGTTTGGAATGTAAACATTCTTTTTATCAAAGTTGTACATATCTTTATCTTTGTAAATTTGACTTATTTGTATATAGTTATTCATTCATTTGTACTAGTGTATATTGAACCTATATATTAATACAAGTGTTAGTTGATTTTAGTTTTAGTTTGATTCTTTCACTTGCAAATAGTAGACTTTAATTGACATGTTTAATTGAATATGTTTTTCAATAAAGTCTACATAGGCTTACATATCTTTAAAGTGTTATGGTTCAAGCTATCTAGAGAGACAAACTCTTGTTTGTTTTAAGGGAATTAAAAGAGGTCTAAAAACTTATTCACCATATCTATGTTAGCTTTTGGAAATTTAACCATGTTTGTATATTTTAATTGGTATCAGAACAGTTCATTAGAAGGCAATTAACGAGAGATCCAGGATACATTCATGATAAATTATAGGGTTTTTAAAGTCATGGTTCTTCAAGAGGAAACAATGATCGAAGGTGCTTCCAATTCTAGACCTCATATACTCAATGGCCACAAATACAGTTTTCAAAACTTCGGATGAAAGCTTAAATTCGTTCCATTGACGATAGAGCTTGGGTGATAGTGGAAGAGGGATACACCTCTCCAAGCAAGATACTTGAAGATGGATCCGTGGTTTCTAAGGCTATGAGTGAATGGTCCGTCAACGAGTTCAAATTGAAAAAATGGCATCATCGGACATGTTGAATACAATATAGGATAGTAGCTATCTTGAATAAGATAGTGATTATATGCTTATGAGGCCTTATGGAATGTGAGCTAAAGATGTTCCACACCAATAACTCATTCTTCAGGTTGGTATGCTTGATGTGGTAATCGAGGGCCACCCAAAATTTCATAAGCTCTATCACCAACTCATTAGCCAAATCCACGTTCTTCTCGTTGAACATTGAAAGTTCCTCATATTTTTGAATGGCTTATTTCTTTGACAAACCACATTTGGGGTTTATCTTATAAAGGTAGATTAGGCATTCATTATGTATGTTCAAGCTTCAAAGGCAATCTCAAGAAATCAAGTTAAAGAGCACTTCAAAGGTATATCACTTATGCTTAACTCTTTGAAGAGATATAGTTGCATACACACACATTTCTTTATGCATGCCTTATACATCTTGCATTTGTATTTTGTACTTTCATATGTGAGTGTTCTTTACACTTCTCACTTATGCACCTTGTTGAGTAACTCTAAGTCTGGTTATGTTCTATATTTTCACTTTTCATTAGTTGATCAAAAATATCCACGCATGCACGATGGTGTGATTGACTTAGTGCGTTGAGAGACCTCTTCATGGTCTTTGTTGCGTAGGTAGTACATGGGTCCGTACCAGTATAGTAACCTGTGAATTGAAGCTTGGAATGTCTCGGGTCTATTTTATATGGTAGTGCATGGGTCTTTACCCATACAATACCCGTGCACTTAGCCTGGTTGGTTCTCAGGTCTCTTTTGTGTGGGTAGTGCATGGGTCCCTACCAGCGTACTACCATCGCAATCCCTTTGTTATGATTATGTTGCCTCAATGCACGGGTACCATATCCGTACAGTAACTCATGCACTACGTTATTTCAACTATTTTAAATTGAAACTTTCCAAAATGACATAGTTTCACTTTGACCTCATATATATATATATATATATATATATATATATATATATATATATTTATTGTCTTCTCCCTTGTTTATTTTTATGAGTTCAGAATTGATTACTTGAGAGAGAACGTGATTTTAAAGAGAGATAGACTCCTAAGAACTCATATTTACTTAACCAAACACAAACTCATATGCATTTAGCATCTTTCATGCATCATCTACTTATGGGTGTTCATGCTTTCACATCTTGGTAAGTTGAACATGCCCTCGAACTTGATATTTCATTGTTTGTTCATCTTTGCCTAAGGTTAGCAATTATTTAGTTGATTAATTGCATGTTTCTTTGGTTTAGCATGATTTGAATATTTGTGTGGCTTTGTTTGTTGGTTGAGAATGATTGTTGATTTATAGGTAGCATTTAGGACCATTTTACCCTCTAGCTAAATCTTCTTGCTTTGTATTCAGATATTGATATCTAGGATCAGTGCTTATTGCCATCTTCACATCTCTAGATAAGCATTTAGTGTAGCCTAGCATTAATTGCATGTTAGAATATTTTTACATATTCACATAGGTTGTTTTCTCTTTATTGATTGTTATGTTTTGTGACTAAATGGTTTAGTGCACAAGGTAGTTAGTCTAGGATCATTATTAAAGGTCCGTTGGGCAGAGTGAAAGGGTTAGTGTCCAAGAATGGTGTGACTTGAGGTCAACCTAGGTTGTAAACTTTCATTTAAATAGTGGATTTTGAGGACTGTATGTGACTAGAAGGATAGCCAGTGAGTTTTACCCAAATGGAGGGTTTCTTACGTAAAACAAGTCGTGTGTTTTTATTGTTATTTGAATGCTTGCTAATATGGGGTAGTTTTCGTTAACTTTGACTAAGTTAAAAACTGGTAATCAATCGATTAAAACCTATTAACCCCCCATCTAGGTTGTTTATACACACGCTTAGTTGTAATTTAAATTGGCATTAGAGGGGGTTCTAAGACATACTTTGGTGATCCTTGCTCTTGTGTTGTCTTGAATTTTTGCATTTTGATTATTGCATGCACTTGCATTCATTCCATCCATACACAAACATTATAAGTGGGAACGGAGGTGGACACGAGGGAACTGGAAGCACAAGACCCCCTTTGCTCACTGAGGTGAACTATACCTCTTGGAAAAGCAAGATAGAGTCTTATATTTTCCAAATAGATGACTGAGTTTGGATGGCAATTGAAGATGGCTATACTTCTCTGGAAAAGTCTCTTGAAGCTGAGAGCATGGTTACCAAGCCAAAGTCGGAAAAGATAACTCAAGAGTTTGAAACATCCACATGGAACAACAAGGCAATGCATGCCATTCTTTGTGCAATGGATAACAACCAATACATGTTGATTCAAACAACTAGGATTGCATAAGAGGCATGGAAGATCCAAGAGTCAGCCCATGAGGGTACGTAGGTGATTAAGGACTCTAAGCTTCAAGTCCTCCAAACATAATTTGAGCAAATTAGAATGGGGGATCATGAATCGTTCAACATCTTTCAAGTGAAGTTGATGAACATCGTCAACCAAAGCCATAAACTAGGTGACCCATACTCGTATAGGAAGATCAAGCAAAAGATCATGAGCTCACTTCAAGAGAGATTCGAGTCCAATGTGACAACACTTGAAGAAAAAAGTGACTTCAATACTATAAAGCCAAGTGAAATGATTAGAAGGCTTCTAGCCTATGAGTCAAGAAAGGGTCCAACACATTCACGTCCACCTCCTAAGAAGAAAATGAGTATAGCCTTGAAGACCTCCAAAGTAGAGAAGGAGCATGATGAATCTGATGAGGAGATGGCCCTCATGGTGAAGAGATTTAAGAAATTCATTAAGTTTGAAAAGAAGTGTTTTGGATCCAAAGGAAAATAAGTGAAGAAGAAGAATCATTTCAAAAAGATTAAGCCAAGTCAAGAAAAGACAACAACAAAAAGGATTCAATATTTTGAATGTAGAGGATTTGGACACATCTCCACGGATTATGGCAACTTGAAGAACAAGAAGAAAGGAAAGGCAATGGTCACCACTTGGAGTGACAGCGATGACTTGGAAGAGGAAGGAGGATCATCGGATAATGAAGATCATGTGGTAAACTTCATAGCCTTTACATCCTTTTTCAAGAGCAAAGAAGCAAGTCATGATGAAGAGGAGAATAAACAAGTTGAAGATGACTCAAGTGAAGAAAGCTCATTATCTCATTGCACCAATGGAAATGCAGAAGGTATGAACCTTGAAGGATTCATTAAGTACTTTCAAAGCTTAAGATTCAGGATGACGAATGAGATTCGATTACTAAAAGAAAAGAATCTTAAGCTATCAACTGAGGTGATTCACTTGAATGGAGAAGTGAAGATAGCTAAAAGGAATAAGGACATAATGGAAAATGAGCTTGAAGAATCTAGAGAAGTAATAGTTAAAATGACTTCAAGCACAAAGAAACTTGACCATCTGCTAGGTGTTGGCAAGAGGCCAAGTGATAAGAGGTCTTGGATTTGAAGATGACAAGGAAACCTCACCCTCAAGCAAGACCGTATTTGTCAAGAGCATGGACATCAAAGAGCCTTCATCCCTAAAACATCCTAGGTAGAATATTGAATTAGGAGAGTGCTCCAAAAATGTCCGAGCAAAAATGGCACTAAGGAGTCAAGCTCAACCAATGAAAGCTTACCAAGCAAGTTTTCCTCAACCCAAGAAGCAATCCATGCATGCTCAACCAATGAAGCAATCTCCTCCAATTCAACAACAAAGATGGAGAGAACCAATCCAACTCCAAAGACAATCTCAAAGACATGGAAAAGCTCATTTGTACTCATAAAGGAATGGTATGACTTCTTACTTTTCTCTCACATGTCACTTATATAGTGTTAACATTCACATTAGACCGAATCGCTTTAAATATATCCAGTTTTGTAGAATTGAAAGCATGATTGAAAGAAATAGGACTATACCAATGATTCACGTTCCTAAGATATCTAGAACAAATTTCCATGATCCTAGGAAATCTAGAGCCAACATTCCTAAGACCACTAGGAAAGAGAATGTTTACGTAGGTGGATTAAAATAGATGAATACTTTTGCTATGTGGCTCAAATTGCTTTGAATGCTAATACTTCTAACACTTGGTATTTGGATAGTGGGTGCTCCAGGCACATGTCAAGGGACAAGAGTTTTTTCGATTCTCTTGTCATGGAGGATGGTGGATTTGTCACATTTAGTGATGGGTCTAAAAATAAAGTCATAAGGAAAGGAATCATTTTCATTCCCAGTTTACCCTTTTTATCAAATGCTTTGATTATTGATGGCTTGCAAACCAATCTTGTAAGTATTTCTCATCTTACTGATAATTGTTTAACGATTTTGTTTAACAAGAATGATTGCTCAATTTTGAAGTCAAATGGTCAAACCTTGCTAATGTTGGAGTTTTTGCCTTAAAGCTTGTAATTTGTAAATATGAATAGAACATAAATAAAAGAAGTAGTTTATTCATTCAAATTGTCTCATATATCATGAGTAAATAACATCCAAGATTGCCGAATGTAATCTCAAACTGAGTATGTGAATGTCATATACAGGTGGATTTAGATTGAGATGAGCAATCTAAAGAGTCCGTAGATAGCAAATAAAGTTGGGTACTTCATTTGTGGTTAATCTATAGCTATAGTCCATTCTGTAATGTACGTTGATCTTATCCTGAATCATTCATACGGTGATATGAGAATGGATGCACCTTGTATAACGTGATCATACAGGACTGGGCATGATCTATATGAATCTCTCACCAAGATCCGTTTCACGTTGAGATTCATATATATATATATATATATATATATATATATATAAATGATGGCTATATATGTGTGATCTTAATCATGGGTGTCTTATTGACTCCTTCAGATTAGATCGTGGTTTTTGATATACCATGAGTGAGATCGAAATTGCATTCCCGATCAATATGTTTCGTATGTTGGAATCGCGGGTTGGCTTGTGGCTGTGAAGGTTTTTACACAATAGTGGAATCTACTTCATCTTACGAGAAGTATATGGTAGTCGTGGCTTGAATAATATGAGTGCTCTCCTAATTTCGTAAGGAATGTAGGATTCATTGGTCATTAGAGAATCAATTGTATTTAATGGAAAGATACAATTAGAGAGGTATAACGGACATTATGACGCAGCTCTAATATGAACTACTTGTGGAGAATCATACCATATGTAATATCTATATCAATGGACACCGAAAGTTATTGGTTTGTGTAAAAACATCTACAGTTGAGAGTGTACAACTTCGGGTTTTTGTGGAATAACACCGAAGTTAATAGTCACGAAATATTAATTAAATAGTTTAATTAATTATTTCTAAGGATTATTAGAGCTGAAAATAATGTAGGTCTATTATGTCATTTTGCTAACCCAATTGATTAAGGTAACAAAGTTCACGGTTAATTAATTGAAATGTCCAATTAATTGTGTTACGAAAGTGACATATGTCTATTCGGGAAATAATTGAATAATGAAATTATTTAATTAATGAATGTTAATGATTAATGTTAATTAAATCATTAGATTATTTAATTATGTGATTAATCATTAGTTGGTGGGTGTTGATTGATATTTAATTTTGAATGAAGATAAGATAATTTGATTATTTTATTTTATTAAATTAAATCTTTAAATTTGAATTTAAAGAGTTTGAATTCAAAACAAATTAAAATAAAATTAATTAATATCTTTAAAGATATCAGATTTCCTAAAAGAATTGATTAATTAGTTTTATAAAAAATAAAAAAAGATATATATGATATATGTTTTTTTTGGAAACTGAGAACACAACACAAGTTTAGAAAATTGAAAGTCAATTTTGAGCATAGAACCAAAAGAGAGGAAAAAAAAAACCTAGAACCGTTCTAGATATTTTTGAAGGCAGAAAAAAGTTTTCTTCATCTTCTTTCCATCGTCCTTGTGATTCAAATCAAGAAGCAGATCGAAAAGAAAGAAGGAGCCTACAATGCTGGTATGAAATTGTTTCATCTTCTTTGTTGTTTTCGATTGTTACTATACAATTAGGTTTACTTGATGATTGCATAAAAAAAAAATTAAACCCTTCCACTACGTAATCTGTAACCCTAGGCACCAACAAAATGGTATCAGAGCCATTTTGTACAGTATAATCAAATTCGATTTCTCCTGATTGCATGTATGAATGTGTAGGCACTGTATTATGTTTGTATGAATGTTTATAATTAAATCGTTTAATTTAAGCATGGTTGATCATAAATTTTTATCATACATGGGGGTTTTAGGGTTTTGAATTTAAAATGTAATATTTTTCTGATGTAATATTAATTCCGGGTTATATAATTTTTTTTATATGCTGTTATTTTATTTTTATTGATGTAAATCGATGAATACAATAACCCCAAAGACATAGCACAGCAACCGCACAGACCATATGCAACAGATATGTAACATGCGTAATATGTAACATGCGCAAGTATTGCGCATGTAATTAAAAAAAACAACATTGTTATGTGTTTGCAATTGCAAACATGCAATTGTTGATTTTGGGCATGATGTGATGCATGCAACATGCAATTCAATGTCGCGGGTGTAGGTGTAATATATGGCATCACAATTTAGTGTTGCCATGTTTTTATGCAGTTGTCATGCATTTCAATATGCAAGTGCTGCATAGCATGTTAATGCGTAAGTGTTGCGATATATTCACATGCTTTAGTGTAAGTGGGAGATTTTTGGGGTTTTTCTCCTAAAGCTTGTAATTTGCAAATGTGAATAGAACATAAAAAAGAGAGTAGTTTATTCATTCAAATTGTCTCATACATTTATACATACATACATATATATATATATATATATATATATATATATATATATATATATATATATATATATATTTCAAGTGTAATTAACATCCAAGAATGTTGGATGTAATCTCAAACTGAGTATGTGAATGCCATACACAGATGGATTCAGTTTGAGACGAGCAATCTAAAAAGTTCGTAGATAGCAAATAAAGTTGGGTACTTTATTTGTGGTTAATCTACAGCAGCGGTCCATTCCGTAATGTACGGTGATCTTATCCTGGATCATTCATATATTGATATGAGAATGGAGACATCTTGTATGATGTGATCATATAAGACTGGACCACAATCTATATGAATCTCTCACCAAGATCCGTTTCACGTTGAGATTTATATATATCGACAAATGATGGCTAATATGGGTGATCTTAATCTTGAGTGTCTTATTGACTCTTTCAGGTTAGATCGTGGTTTTTGATATACCATGGGTGAGATTGGAATTGCATTCCCAATCAATATGCTCCGTGTGTTGGAATCGCAGTTTGGCTTTTGGCTTTTAGCTAGGAAGGTGTGTACACAATAGTGGAATCCACTCCTTCTTACGAGAAATATATGGTAGTTCCACTTAAGGGTTGATTCGGGGCTTAAACAATGTGAGCGATCTCTTAATTTTGTAAGGAATGTAAGATTTATTGTTCATCAGAGAATCAATGGTATTTAATAGAAAGATATAATTAGAGGGGTATAATGGACATTATGACCCAGTTTTAATTATGAACTACTTGTGGAGGATCATACCATAAGTAATAGCTATATCGATGGACACAAAAAGTTATTGGTTTGTGTAAAATCATCTATAGTTGAGGGAGTACAACTTCGGGTTTTTAGTGGAATAACACCGAAATTAATAATCACGAAATATTAATTAAAGAGTTTAATTAATTATTTCTAAGGATTATTGGAGCTCAAAATACTGTGGGTCCATTAGTTCCCCTTGCTAGCCCGATTGATTAAGGTAACAAATGTCACGGTCAATTAATGTCCAATTAATTGTGTTACGAAAGTGACACGTGTCCATTCGAAAATTAATTGAATAATAAGATTATTTAATTAATGAATGTTATTGATTATGTTAATTAAATAATTAGATTATATAATTATATAATTAATCATTAGTTTGAGGGTCTTGATTGATATTTAATTTTGAATAAAGATAAAATAATTTGATTATTTTATTTTTATTAAATTAAATATTTAAATTTGAATTTAAAGAGTTTGAATTCAAAACAAATTAAAATAAAATTAATTAATATTTTAAAATATATCAAATATCTTAAAAGATTTGATTAATTAGTTTTATCAAAAATAAAAGGATATATATGATATATGTATTATTATTTTTGGAAACTGAGAACACAACACACATTCAGAAAATTGAAAGTCAATTTAGAGCGTTGAACCATAAGAGAGAAAAGAAAGAAAAAAAAACATCTAGAACTGTTCTAGATATTTTTGAAGGAGGAAAAATGTTTTCTTCATCTTTTCTTCATCCTCTTTGTTCCTGAGTACCGTAACATGCCCACACGTCGTTACCAATCCCGAAAGATAGCCAGAAAGATCTTGTGGTTCAAATCAGGAAGCAGATCAAAAAGAAAGAAGGATCCTACAACGCTGGTATGAAATCATTTCATCTTCTTTGTTGTTTTCGATTATTATTGTACAATTAGGTTTACTTGATGATTGCATAAAAAAAATTAAAATCCTTCTGTTGCGTAATATGTAACCCTGGGCACCAACAACTAAAGGGAAAGAGATCTAGTGACAATTGTTATTATCTTAAAGATAGTGTCATCTCTTACAATGTGTCCAAGTGTGAGCAAGCTGAGTTGTGCCACCAAAGGCTCGACCATATGAACTATCGATATTTGAGAATCTTGGATAAGTTCAAAGTTGTGTGTGGCCTTCCCGAACTTAGGAAGGAAGTTGATGGTCTGTGTTGTCCTTGTCAATAAAGGAAACAAACCAAAAGCATGCACAAGAAGGGTAAGTATCTCATTAAGAAACCATTAAAGATTCTTCATATGGACCTCATAGGTTCCATACAAACCGAGAGTCTTGATAGCAAGAGATACATTTTTGTATGTGTAGATGATTTCTCTAGATTTACATGGAAATATTTTCTTAGAGAAAAATCTTAAACTTCTGAAAAATTTAAAATGCTTTGCAATAAAATACAAAATTAGAAAAACACTCGCATTAAAAGCATTAAAAGGATTATGAGTGATCATGGGAGGGAATTTGAAAATGGTCACTTTGAAAGATATTGCAATAGCATAAGCATTTCCCATTAGTTCTCAGCTCCTAGAACTCCTCAACAAAAGGAAGTTGTTGAGTGGAAGAGTAGGGTTCTTCAAGTGATGGCTCGTGTGATGTTGCTTAGCAACAATGTTCCTAAGAACCTTTTAGTCTAAGCCGTCAATACGACTTGCTTCATAGGAACTAGAGTCTTCCTAAGGCCCGACACTAGGCAAACCTCCTAAGAGTTGTGGAAGGGTAGAAAGCCAAATGTTAGCTACTTCCACTTATTTAGAAGCAAATGCTACATTCTCAATGACTGAGATCAACTTGGAAAGTTTGATGCCAAAAGTGATGAGGGAATTTTCATTGGCTATGTCCATAATAGTAAGACCTATAGAGTGTTTAATTTGAAAACACATAGTGTTATGGAATCTTCTAATATTATCATAGATGATTGTAGGCCTAATACTAGTAACCATGATGAGGAGGTTGATGTAGTTCATGATTTTCCTTTGGAGAATGGTGAGACTTCTATTGATGTGAAGTCAAACTATAATGAAGAGGTCATTCAACCTCTTGATAAAGATTCATCCTTGAACTCTAAAGAACCTGCTCCATGGGTTAGACATCTCCATAACAAAGATGATATTCTTTGAGATGTGAATTAGGAGGTAAGGACTAGGCATCAAATGGCTAATAAAATTAACTATACTTGTTACACCTCTCAAATTGAGCCCAAAAAGGTTGATGAAGCCTTAAATGAAGCATTTTGGGATCTTGTCGTGCAAGAAGAGCAAAACCAATTTGAAAGAAATGAGATCTGGACTCTAGTTCCTGGATCTAATAACACTAATTCCATAGGCACCAAATGAGTGTATAGGAACAAGTCGGATGAGGATGGCAACTCTGAGGGTAATAAGGCTAGACTTGTAGCACAATGATACTCTCAAATTTATGGTTTCGATTTTGACGAGACTATTACTCGGGTTTCCCGCTTTGAGTCTATAAGGCTTCTCTTATCCATATTTTGTGTGCACAAGTTCAAATCATACCAAATTGACCCTAAAAGTGCCTTTCTTAATGGCTTTTGGCAAGAGGAAGTGTTTGTTGAGCAATCCAGGGGGTTTATGGATCCATACCACCTCAATCATGTCTATCGCCTCAAGAAGGCTCTATATGGGTTGAAACAAACACTGCAAGCTTAGTATGAGCGCCTTACTCAATTTCTTATTGACAATGACTACTCTGGAGGTAGTGCTGAAAAGACTTTACTCGTCAAGAGAAACAAAGAAGAGCTATTTATAGCTCAAATCTATGTTGATGAAAGTCCAACAATTTATTGATCTAATGTCTCATGAATTTGAGATGAGTTTAGTTGGGCGCTAAATTACTTCCAAGGTTTACAAATCAAGCAATTGAATGATGAGATTTTCATATCTCAAGCTAAGTATGCAAAAAACCTAGTGAAGAAGGTTGGTCTTTAGAATGCCAAACATTGTGACAAGCCCTTGAGTACCACATTGAAACTGAGCAAGGATGCTAGTGGCAAGAGTGTGGACCAAAGTTTTTATTGTGGCATGATAGGTAGCTTGATTTACTTGACCTCAAGTAGGCCTTTAGTGTGGGTGTGTGTGCTAGGTACCAAGCAGATCACACGGGGTCTCATCTCTCCTCTGTGAAGAGAATCATTCAATATGTTGGGACATCCAAATATAAGATATGGTACTCTTTTGATGCTAATGCTAGTTTAGTTGGGTTTAATGATGTAGATTGGGTAAGAAATTGTGATGATAGGATGAGTTCATCGGGTGGGTGCTTCTTCCTAGGAAACAACTTAGTGTCATGGTTTTGGATGAAGCCAAACTCTTTTTCCTTATCCACGGCTGAAGCTGAATGCATAGTCGCTGGGAGTGCTTGCACACAACTCCCTTGGATGAAGCCAATAGTTATGGATTATGGCTTTGTTCAAGGTACTCTAACCCTTTATTGTAATAATTTGAGTGTCATTAACATTTCTAAGAATTCGGTTTAGCACTCTAGGACTAAGAATATAGACATTAGACATCACTTTATTAAGGAGCTAGTTAAGAACAAATACATTGAACTTGACATGTTGGCACAAATAATGAACTAGCATATTTATTCACAAGCCTTTAGACTCAACTAGGTTTAAGTCACTTAGTGGGTCTATTGGAATTTGTCACATGCCATGATCGGTTTTGGTGGTTGACCCTATGTAGGGATCTCAAGCACATAGAGCTATTGTGGTTGGGCATGTGACAAATCCCAACGATCGCCGGATAACATCTCTCTGTGGACGATACCCTTACTTGTCACTTTAACAGTTTTCTAACTTTATAGCACATTGATATGTAAATTCGTGTTTATAAAAATAATGCTCGCAGGTGCACGAATCGTGAAGATATCATACAGCGGCAAGTAAGGATCGTTCCCACAAGAACTAGAGATTTAATGATTGAAAATTGATTTTTATTAAAGCTAAATTAAAGTAACCAAGAACTTGTTGTATGATTAATTTAAACTAAAAACTAAATTAAATCAAACTAATGAAAGCAATTGAAAAGATTTGGTTGTTGTCAAAAGTGAGAAAGCACTAGGTTATCAATGATCCCTAATTATGAACACTCAATGTATGGAATTAATTTGTGAAAAAAATCAATCAATTTAAGGGTTCATTCTTTATCTTTAATATGACTATTACTATGTGATCGCGAGATGAGTCACGAATTCCCAACCCTTGGTCTATGGAGTGAAAAGTGATCAGAAACCCGTTACGTACAAGAATTGAGAACCAAATTCTATACTTTGCTTGGTCTATGCCAAAGATAAAATTCATTCATTCAAACGAGCATTAATCAAGGTTAGGTTTGGTCTATACTATAACCCTAATTTTAAATAATCTTATCCCTAAAATCAAGGCAAATAATCATCCACCCTTGGACTATTGCGTGAATAAATATTAAAACTAATTATGATTAAGCAATTAAGAACAATTAATAAATCAAGAATTGAATTGAAGAAAAAATAATATTAATCCAAACATGAACATACACAAAAGGTTCATATTAATTCCCTAGTTATAGAATTAGTTACACATCATGAAAATAAAAGAAGAAGAAAAAGAAAAGATAGAACCCATTGAATACTTCAAGTCTTCGATTGAAATCTTCTTAATCTTCAGTCTTCTGATGTGTAAAGATTATTGAAAGTATTGTGTTAGGTGTTTTTAGAAAAAAATAATGGTTGAAAAAGCTAGGATATAAGTGTGTCCCAACCCTAAGATCATGATGTATTTATACGGAACACAAATTTGATCGAGATCAGAAATCCTTCTTTCATAAGAAATTGCCCGACCGCTGTAGCCACCATTGTAGAGGGCACAACGGGCGTCTTTTTATTGACGAAAATCTTTGACCCCGCTGTGAAGGACACAACGGTCCTGGAGCGGCCTTGCAGCGGTCATCAGCTGTCCTCTTATCGTTGTCTCACCGCTACAATAATTCATAGAGATCTTGCAATCTTGGGAAATTTACATATAAGTCCCTCTAATCTTCAATAATTCCTCTTTTTGACAAGAATTCTCCAAACACCTCATTTAGATCCAACAACCTGAAAATGCTCAAACACACAAATTAAAACCCCTAAATAACCCGAGAAACAAGCAGTTGATTGGAGGAATGGGAATCAAAAACATATATATAAATTGACCGATCAAATACCTTCAAACCTATCTTTTGTTAATCCTCAAGCAAAACTAAGAAAACAAAAATTAAAAACTAATCCTAGAAATAAAAATCCTAACTAAGCCACTGTCGTAGGAAACACGATACCATTAAGCGTATGCTACAATCCTTTAAACCTCTAAGTGGCCCTAGTAGAAGGAGGTTTATCTTTTTAGGGTTTACAGCTACGACACCCACAAACGTATCTTATAAATACCAGTCATCCAAAATACAATCGAAATGTGCCCATATTGAAACAATGCATGCAAAAGCCAAAAAGTAAAGACTAAAATTAAGTCACTAAAATTGCATTGCTCAATTTAAATGAAAAGCCCATACTCTAGATGTTCAAGTTTCAAAGTCACATTCGCTAAATTTCATAGATGTAATTCGCCTTGAATCTAATTCTCACAGGATGTCTCTTATTAATTTCACACAGAACTTAGGCAAATACACTTATCAAACATCTATGATAAAAGTTATGCATAAGAAATTTCAAGTCTTGATCGCATATGAGTATCTATAAGAAAGAACTCTTTATTTATATGCAAAAGATCTCATGAAAAGAACCAAGCATATGAACAAGATAGTCATATGTTTCACTTCTACTTTCATAGCAAGGTTAACTAGCAGATCAATTAGACTTTCATTAACTTTGTAATAGACCCATGGATAAAGGTTACAAAAGAATGGAAAATTAGGAATTCAAAAACCTAGGACCATACCATGAGAGTCTTCAACTACCTTTACGGCTTTCCTCAAAACTTTTGGTCTTCAATTACTCCTTGGTAAGTGGAATTTTGCCACTTATTATTGTCCAGTCTTCAAAAATCACCATTCTCCTTCATGTCTAACTCCTTCTGCCATCTAAACACACCATTTATTTTGGTGGCAACTTTTTTTAAAATTAAAGAAATAATAATATTGAGAATAAAAGAATTACATATAAAGTCATAATTATAAAACTTACACTTTTGGATTGAATGCAACTTTTTCTTCATTGACCTCTGATTGAAATATACACAAAAATCATGTGCAAACTATCACATCTTCTTCACAATCTCAAAGCATGATCTCAAGCTATAAGGAATGACTAAAATATAGGGTACATGGGTTATAGTTAATGTGGTGAAGAAAGAAAAAGGCTTATTAAGTGTTTGGCTTCAAAATTGGCTATGGAGCACACATACAAAGGTAGGAAATATTTAAGTCATTTTAAGTAGTTCAAGCACATATAGTCTAGTCATCACTACCACTGGTTCGACTTACTCAAGATCAAAATTAACATATGAATTCTTTTGAATGATGAAAGTTCTATAATGCTCAATGTATAACCTATAGATATCAAATCTAATGCTAAGAACCTACTGAGTGTTTAGGAGTAAAAACAAAATACTCTCATATGATGTTAATTATGTACGGTTTTTTGGCTTTGTGAAACTCACAAGGGTAGTCTCCACTATTAATCATAGCAATCCAACTAAGCTTCCTATCCACTATCACATTAAGAGCATGTCATAAATTTTGAAAAATGCAATGCACTACTCTAAGTGGCAAGAAGTTAGTGTAAACTCAGTGATTAATGCATATTGTCTCTATGGCATAAATCAAAGTATCTCATCATGGTTAATTCACAGGAAAGACAGACTCTAAAACAACAACAAAAATTAAATTTTTTTTTTTTGAAAATTTAAAATTTTGATGAACTCAAGATTAAAATATCGACACCCTGAAACATAAACCCTACATTGTCCGCAATATAGAAAATTGAAGTACACGACAAAAAGGGAAAAGACAAATAAGAACAATATGATAATCAACTCAATTATAATCACTAAAAATAAATAAAAAATAAACAATTCGAATCAAATAATAAAAAAAAAATTCAAAGTACGGAAAACTATAAACAAAAGAAAAAGAAAAGAAAAGAATAAAAAAAAACATATCAGTCTGTAGACATGGGTCCGTCTACAGTAACTCTACAAGCTCAATCATCACCATCACTAGGAAGAATCTCCGTGTCATATCCACCTTTCTCAACTCCATCCTGCTGTTGACTTCTAGCCTCATGCTCCATAGTAGCAAAACATGTATCAGGATAAAAATCAGTGTAGAAAGCCTAGTGGTGGGCATAGAAGTCGTCTGGATGCCATTAACAGAAAGCTTCAATAACCCCATCCTCGAATCCAGCCCGAAGAATCCTCATTCTTCTCCTTCCTTCGTAAAACTTGTGTTTATATACCCCTTCATCTTGTTAAGCATTTAATCCATCCACTCAGATCTCGACTGAGACGGTCTGGCTCAGGTATCAGGAAAAGGTCTTTGAACAAAAGCATCTCTAACATGTAATAGTCCCGAAAATTGCTGATTTGTGGCCATAGTATCATCCATATCAAATCCATCCACATCATCATGTGCTTCCGTAGCACCTTAGAGGTGTTGCTTCTGCAGGTTGTTTCAAGACATCAGGTTAAGCGAATAAGTATGGATTACTATAAAAGAATCACCTTCAATACCCTTCAAACCCATACCTGCACATATATCTGTAATCCAACAGGGAAATACCACGATGGAATCTATCCGTCTAATACAACCTCGGATCTTCTTCCAAATAAAACAGACTGCATAAATGTAGAGACCCCTCTTGATAGAATAAATTAGATGGGTCGCTTCCTTGAAAATATCATATCCATGCATAGTGGGCTTTAATAAAGCCGAAACAAATAGGTACCAAAAAGTTGACTCTAAGAGTAAATCCTTTCGCAATAGCTTATTCCCGTTCCATTCTACCCTTCCATCCATGCGAAGATCACTACCTAGCAGGAAGGTGTTTGGATAACCTTCTGATACCGGTTCAACAGGTGGCAACTCAAAGTAAGCATGGATCTTTTCAATTGAGATCACTACAAGTACCCCTCAGACCAAGATGAAATTACTAGCACTGAATTGGTCCTGAACCATGTTAGCGTAAAACGCCTGAGCCATACTAACGTTGGCGCACAGGGGCTGCTGAACATATCGGGTCCATAGCCTAGAAACAACTACCTCCAGAATAATGGTATCACTAAGCTTCACCAAATCAATCCCTCTCTCCAATATATAATTTCTCCTTGCCGAATCTCTCATCCATTTCCTGAAATCTGGATGATCTATAAAATTTTGCTCAACTGGCCTTTTATCTCTCCTTCTATTTGAACCTTGCGACCCAACACGACCCGTGATAGTTGTCTGTACCATCTGAAAAATATACAAATAAACACAAACAAGATAAAACTCAAGTTAGAAAGAATTTAAACAATATTCAAATAGCACTTCAGCAGAAAACTATCAATCCTATATACTATATTTGCACATGTTTTCGGCCAAAAATATATTCAACAACCATGAACACACAATTGCACAAATATTCATAAAATACACACACATTGAACCTAAACCATGTTGAGCACACTCAAATATTCAAAATTCTCATCTCAATTGAAATCCAGTATAGGCAATAGAGCAATAATAATGTGCAATTTAAAATCTCATTTCAGTTTCGAAAATCCCCAAAATAAGAACATATCTAGAAAATCAATCCATCAAATTAAGTTTTATATAATTAAATTCCTATTGGAATTCAACTTAGAAACACATTCATAGCACTAACAAAGATAAACAATGAGCACGCAATCAAATGTAGCACTCAAGTCTGAAAATCCCCAATTCAAGTTCATATACCCTAGAAAAGAAATTGAAACAAACAAATGGGATTCGGGAAAGGGTTTTCATGCTATTGTCAAAGAATCAAAATAAGTACGAGAAGCTTAGAAACATACCGTGTTTGGTACTTGTTCAAGAGAAGAGAATGAAAAGGGAAGAAATTTTTTTGAAAAAGAGCAAACCTGGTGTGAATGGGCGTTGAAACAAGAGAGAGATATACATATAATGACACGACCATTTTCATGACCGCTATGAGGGACACAGCGGCATGACAGTGGTCATACAATTTATTCTGATTTTGGTGCAAAACGCACCATTTAACTTAGATGGACCGCTATGAGATACACAGCCATTTGATAGCGCTCATACAACACTTTTGCTCAGTTGAAACCGCTGGTACAACTGCTTGGGTTATGGGGGAACAACAGACAGCGGTTGAAGTCAGTGGGTGACTGTTATGATGACCGTTGTGAATTATGGGAGCGGTCTCACATCGGTGTCATTAGAGGAGTAGATTGCTTCCTTGGTTTAACTTACATGGACTGCTTCTTGGCTTAGTGGTATTTGAGTTGAGGAAAGGTTACTTGATGTGCTCTCATTGGTTGAGCTTAAGATTGGCTCCTTAGTGTCACCTTAACTTGGACATTTTTATAGCATTCTCATAGTTCAATTTTCTTCCTAGGATGTTATGGAGGAAAATACTATTTGATGTCTATGCTCTTGACAAACACCATCTTGTTTGGAGATAAGGTCTCTTTGTCATTTTCAAATCTTAGACCTCTCTTGTCACTTGGCATCTTTCCAACTCCTAACATGTGGTCAAGTTTCTTCATGCTTGAAGTCATCATGGCAATAATTTCTCTTGCTTCTTCAAGCTTCTTTTCCTCTTTGCTATCTTTACTTCTCTATTCAAGTGAGTTACTTCAGTTGATAGCTTGAGATTCTCTTCTTTGAGTCTTCGAACCTCTTTCTTCATCTTCAACCTTGAGTAAAAGCGCTCAATGAATCAATCCTTCAAGCTCCATGCCTTTTACATTTTAATTTATAGAATGAGATGAAAAGCTCTCATAACTTGAGTCATATTCAACCATGAGCTTTGAAAGTGCTCAATGATCTTCCTTTTGGTCATTTATATCTTCCTTACTCTTGAGAGAGGATGCAAAGGCAATAAATTTTATTGTATGGTCATCATTATTCGAGGATCCTCTTTCCTCTTCCAAGCCATCACTATCACTCCACATGGCGACCATTGTTTTTCCTATCTTTTTCTTTTTCAAGTTTGCACACTCATGAGCAATGTGACTATATCCACTATATTTGAAGCATTTAATACCCTTCTTGGAATCCTTCTCTTGAGTCTTCTCCATCTTTTTGAAGGGAGTCTTCTTCTTCAAATCTTAGCCTTTGAATCCAAGACCTTCCTTTTCAAACTTAACAATTTTCTTGAACCTTTTCACTATGATGGTCATCTCCTAATCTAAGTCTTCCTCCTCATTTTCTACTTCTAAGGTCTCCAAAGCTATGCTCTTTTGCTAACTAGGAGGTGTAAGTGTAGGAGTCCACCTAGACTCATAAGTTAAAAGTCTTTCAACGACTTCACTTAGCTTCATGTTCTTGTAGTCACTATTCTCTTCAAGTGATGTCACCTTTGATTCAAACCTTGTCGGAAGTGACCTCATAATTTTTTGCTTGATACTCTTATTCAAACAAGGGTCACCAAGTTGATGGCTTTGATTGGCGATGTCTATCAACTTCACTTGAAAGTCGTTGAAGTACACATGCATATCCATCCTAATCGTCTCAAACTGCATTTGTTGGACTTGGAGCTTGGAATCCTTGACTAATTCGATTCATTCATGAGACGTCTCTAAAATCTTCCATGCCTCATTATCAATCCTAGTTGTTTGAATCAACTTGTACTGATTATCATCCATGGTGCATAAAATGGCATGCATTCCCTTGTTGTTCCACTTGAAAGATTCAAATTCTTGTGTACTCCTTTGAGATTTAGGTTTGGAGACTTCACTTCCATCTTCAGTGGTCATTGTTGGAGGAGTGTAGCCATCTTCAATTGCCATCATAACGCGGTTATCTATATAAGTGTCTCATTTTATGATTAGTTTATTTCATTGACAAAATCACAATTGGGTTCCAATTAAGTAAAAGGGAGATTAGGTCTTCAATGCTATTGGACTCCAAGTGAAAATACCAATAAAGTTATACTAAACAACCGAGAGGAGAAAGGAGGGCAGGAATAAGTTGTCACTCTACTTTTAAAAACTCTTTCGAGACTTGTGACAAAACTTTGGTGAGCATACAAGATAGCATTTAACATGATTGTTATTAGAAAACAATGTATATAAGTATGCTCAATTCACCATCCTTAGTCTACAAAACACATAAGAAGAAACAATGTATCTTATAGACAAATATATTCAATGCAATGCAAATTCCATAATTTGTACTTAGAATATTACAATGTGAAACTTTTTAACTTGAAATGGAATATCACAAGATACAAAGTTTAAACACTTATAAAGATTCAATATATATATATATATATATAAAATGTTGATTCAACATATAATGTGTGTATCGCTTTCTCTACAATAATATTGTTTACAAAGATGTGAAGAAATAAAGTCCTTTAAATAAGATATATTGATCATACATTCAATTATAAAGAGATAGATATAGAGACATTTGACACATTATCTTTACGTGGTAAAACCTCCATAGAGGAAACATCCAGGGGTTGACAACCATCGGGTATTTTAATTATTGAAAGTAGATAAGATTCATCAATAGTGTCCAACAAATGACACTCTTTATTGGACTCTACATCTACCCAATCCCTATTGGTAGATTCGAAACTTCTCAAAAGTGATCAATAAATGACTCACTTTCTATTGGAGTTCACTCTAACCAACACCATTATGAAGTTGAAAATTCCACTAGAATGGTCAATAAATGAATCACCCTATTCATGGACTCCATCGTATCTTAACATCCCGGGTCTACCAATAATAAAGTCTACTTCCTATCCAAGGCACCCATGCTTCTATAAAGTCTCACATGCTTGATTATCTGGACCACATGTCCTAATCAAGACTTCTTGCTTAACTATCTAGAGTCTCACACTCCTAGCCAAGACTTCCACCTTTTGCAAGGCAAATGATCTAAGTGTAATGCAAATGATGCGAACACATACAACATAGAATATATGATCAATATATCCTATGAAAACTAGAAATAATCAATGAGCACACAAAGTATATTTTTCTAGTTTATGATCCAAAATTGACACCACACAAGATGATGCATGAGCATATGAAATGTACAGATTAGGTACATTTCATGAGTACCTAGACATAAGCATCTAAGCATACAAATCAAAGTTGCTAGTTACCATACATGAATAATATTCTAGAACATGTGAAACACCAACAACACATTTAATTTCTAGATATATTCATGCAACTAAAACATGAATCAAAGTATATACATTAAACACATATTCAAGGTTTTAGTAACAAACAAAAAAAACATGCTAGATTCACAAGATATGATCAATTAAAATCTAGCGAATATTTAGAGCATGTATTCACAAAATATTCAATCAAATCCTAACTAGCTCTAAATATAAAATCAAATGTGTTAATCATGTATATATTCAACAAGAAAAGACCTAGCACATATGGAGACTATTTATCATCAAAAATCAAACAATTGAAGCATTCATAGTCCTAAATCAAAAGCTAGCATAGGACAATTCTCAAACATGTAAAAACATAGATTTTAGAAAAACCTAACTCAGCATGTGAGAATCTAATCATGTTCAATCTAGCTTTAATAGAGTTTAAAACTCTAATCAAAGTATACACAATAAACATACATATATAGAAGAAGAAAATCCAAGGTAATTGAAAACTTCGAAGAACAAAACTCAGGAAATTTTTCAATACCTCAAGACAAATGTGCAATTCCATTTTTTGATGAATAACCACCAGAAACTTGATTAAATGACCTCAAACCTTCTTGGAGATGATAAGGAATTGATAGATGAAGAATCTCCAACTTGAATTGATTAAATCAGAGTTCAAAAGAAAAGGATATGGTGTTTGGGAGATGAGAAAGTTTGAGAGAAAATTTTGCACACTTGATTTACATTTTTTCTTCTTAGATTCAAATGAGAGAGGGTAGAGATATTTAAAAGAGAGGGAACTTAAAAGGGGAAATAACCAAAATGCCCCAAGCCTTCTTCCATCCCTAAAATGGCATGTGGGCATATCGGGGGCAGAATGATGCCCTTCCTAAGATGGCCACACACTATCTCGGGGAGGAGTGGCTTGGTCGCCTTCGTCAACTCACCTTCTCTCTTGCCCACCTTCGCATTCTTTGACCGTTCTCCGACCTCCAAACTCTGAATTCAAATCCATTTTTAGATTACAAACCGAAACTGTCTCATGCACATGGACGTCTATAAAACTTAGACCAGAAATTAAGAATTCGACTTGATATAAGAAGATAAAAACAATGCAAGCAACATAACCGGAATGTTTTGTAACTCTTGACTAGGAACTCGAAATCAAATGTAAGAGTAACTGAAATGACCAAAACTCAATAAGGAACAATATAATACCAAATTCTAGTCCAAGGTCCAATTTATAAAAACTGTAACTTCCTCAGATTTTGATTGGCTCATTTTGTTGACAACCATATTTGGGGATTAATATGTAAGGGTTGTTTAGGCCATCATCGTTCAAGAACGAGCTCAAGATTCAAAAGGTAAATCACTTGCTTAACCTTGTTTGAATAGTTTTTTAGTGCTCACACACACTCTCATGCATGTTTTGATCATCTTGCATGCTTGCTTATATGTCAATTTGTGTGTCTTTTTGCCATAACTCTTGCTTAGGTGTTTGATGCATTTAGTTTGCCCTTAGAAGAAGATATTCCTCATGACCACGGTTGGGACCACTCCCGGTGCATTGCCTCCACCACGGTATGCACAGCGGTGTTCTCCAGGCATTGCATGCTGATTCTACCTCGGCTTGTGCTCGTTGCATGCACATTGGTCTCCCAAGTGGAGGTTTCCAAGCATGTACCGCAGTCTAGACAGCTTTTGGTGCACATGCCTAGCTAGCGACCTAGGCAGCGGTAATGTCCAGTCGTGCCATGTTGCATAGACCGCTGTCTAGACACTTGCCTAGGCCGCGGCATGCACAGCTGCCATGAGGGGAATTAGTTGCCCTTCATAAAAAATGATGCAGTTTCGTGTAGGGTACAATAAAAATATATTCTCTTCTCTTCTCTTTGGCTTAAAGGAGTCCAAAAAGACATTTTTATTGTCCAAGCTTTTCTTTGAGAGAGAATTTGACTCTATTAGAGAGAGTGCTCCCAAGAACCCATTTTGACTCAACCAAACTCTAATCCATGAGCATCTAGCATCTCCTTGCATCATCCAAGCATGGATTCTGTTGTTTGTCTTTAACTAGGTAATCTTTACATGTCCTAAAATCTCTTGTTCTATTCTTATGACATGTATGCCTAGGTTTAGCATTCATTGTTGATTAAATGCATGTCATTGAGTTTAATTGCATATATAACATGCTTGGATTGTTGATTGTTGGTTGAGATTAATATTTTGTGATAACTAGGATTTGTGATCAATTTGCCCTTCTAGCTAAATCTCTATGCTTTGCATTTAGATATTGTTTAGGTTTAATTGATTGCATTTGTTAATTGCATTGATTGTTCTTTGCCATGTTTTATGACAACTTGGGTTGATTGGCCTTTTGTTGATGACTAGATATTAGACTTTCATATCAATATTTAGTTAGGTCTTATGTGTTGGAACCCTATTCACCAGTCACGCAGCAGAACTAGGTTTTAAAATTTTTATCCAGATCGTAATCTGTATATGGGACCAGTGAACTTGGGATCGTAATTATTTTTCTAAACTAATACATACAATATGTAAGCACAGGAATTTGAAATCGATATAATCAGAAGAACATACCAACATTTGGAGGCTCCTTCACTTTATGTTATGCTCATGTCTGAACCAATCTTACCAACGTTTGGAAGCTCCTTCACTTTACGATGTGCTTCTATCTGAACCACTCGATCTTCCTCACTATCTCCTAGGACTGGTAACTGTGTGTGGGTGCGTCACGGTCTCAGGAACTGGAATAGAGGATGTAGAGAAATCCTTGAAAAAACTTTTTCTTCTTAATTTTGTGTATTGATTTTACGCACACATGAATTGCTTCTCATGCTAAAATAAATATTGACAGATGTGATTCTGTATTTTTTTTTATTAAAAAATACACCTCTGCCAAATATATATGTATTGATATCACGCCTCTGCTAAATATATATATATATATATATATATATATATATATATATATATATATATCTATCTCTCGCCTCTGCTGCTGCTTTTCTATATATATATTCACGACTCTTATACTTCTTTTATATATATATATATATATATATATATATCAAGACATCACCCTCTGCTTGGCTTTAATATATATAGATCTCTCGCCCCTCCTAAAACCAATTTTATATATATATATCCTTTGTTTGTATCATATACAAACACTTATATATGTGCACACACCAATTTGCATCCAATGCAGTCTCTTTTGTTATAATTGATATATATCTTTTAATTATCCTTTTCAAATATGTCTAATATATTAAAAGTGATAATAAGTATTTTAAATTTAAACTTAAATTCAAATACTTAGATAAATAATTTAGTAAAATAAAATAATTTCATTATTTTATCTTCTCCTAAATCCTTATATCAACTAACACCCTCCAATTAATAGTTAATTAATAATTCATAATTATCAATATAATTAAATAATCTAATTATTTAATTAATTTAACTATTAACATTCATTAATTAAATAATCTCATTATTCAATTAATTCCCGAATATATATATGTGTCACTTTTGTAACACAATTAATTGGACAATCCAATTAATGTGTCCAATTAATTAACCGTGACCTTTATCGATCGGGCTAGCAAGGGGACCTAATGGACCCACAGTATTTTGAGCTCCAATAATCCTCGGAATCATTAATTAAACTCTTTAATTAATATTCCTTGATTATTAACTCCGGTATTATTCCACTAAAAACCTGAAGCTGCACTCTCTCAACTGCAGATGTTTTTACACAGACCGATACAACTCGGTGTCCATCGATATAGCTATTACACATGGTGTGATCATCCACAGTAGTTCATAATTATAGGGGTATAATCATAATTAGAGCTGGGTCATAATGTCTGTTATACCCCTCGAATTACATATATCCTTTAAGTACTGTTAATTCTATAATGAACAATAAATCATATTTCCTTACGGAACTAAGAGAGCGCTCATATTGTCCAAGCCCCGAATCAACCCTTAAGGGAACTACCATCTACTTCTCACAAGAAGAAGTGGATTCCACTATTATGTATAAACATTTACAGCCACAAGTCAAACCGCAATCCCAACATACGGAGCATATTGATCAGGAACTGCATCCTACCTCACCCATGGAAAATCAAAGACCACGATCTAACCTGAAGGAGTCGATGAGACACTCAGGATTAAGATCACCCACATATAGCAATCATTAGTTGATATATATGAATCTCATCGGTAAACGGATCTTGGTAAGAGATTCATATAGATCATGGCCCAGTTCTATATGATCACATCATACAAGGTGCCTCCATTCTCATATCTCATATGAATGATTCAGGATAGAAACATCGTACATTACGGAATGGACCGTAACTATAGATTAACCACAAATAAAGTACCCAGCTTTATTTGCTATCTATGGACTCTTTAGATTGCACGTCTCTTATTGTATCCATCCGTATATGACACTCATATACACAGTTCAAGATTACATCCGGCAATCTTGGATGTTAAATTTATGCACAAGTTATAAAATAAACAACACAACAAGAATGAATTGAACTTTTCCTTTAATTTATTTCATAAATCCATTTACAAATTACATCTTTAAGGCATAAACCCCAACATTATGAGCATTCATATAGACATTAATATCTAGGAGTTGCTTTTATTGACATCCTTGAATTCCTAGATAAGCATTTAGTGTTGACTAGCATTACTTGCATGTTTGAATATTTTATCATATTCACTTAGGTTGTTTTGACTCTTCATTGAGGTTAAGTCTTGTGACTAAGTGGTTAGTGCACAAGCAAATAGATCAAGAATCACTAATAAGGCCCGTTGGGTAGAGTAAAAGGGTGGGTGTGACAGGAGGTCAACATAGGTTGTAAACTTTCAATCAATGGTGGATTTGAGGATCGAGTGTGGCGCACATATCAGGCCGTGGTTTTTCCCATTTGGAGGGTTTCCACGTAAATATTGTGTGTTGTTATTGGTTTAAGCATAATTAGTTTTATTGAATGCTTGTTTATTTGGGGTAATTTGTGCTAGTATTGATTAATCAAAAAATCGGTAATTGATTCGATTAAAACCTATTCACCCCCCTCTAGCTTTATAGACACACGTTTTAGGAAACTTTCAATTGGTATCAGAGCAGGTGCCTATATATACTTAGGTAATCAGTGTTTTATGTGTGTCTTACTTGTGCATTTTTATTGTTTGCATCTTGTATGGTGCATCACATTTGTATCTCATTCATTTATAGCCCAAAAACTATGAGTGAGCTTGAGATGACCAGAGAGGGAGCATCAAGTATAGGACCACATTTGCTTAGATGTGATAATTATGCCTCATGGAAAGGCAAGATAGAGTCTTATATTTGCTTGAAGCTTCTAAGTGGAACAACAAGGCTATGCATGCAATCTTGTATGCCATGGATGACAATCAATACAAGTTGGTTCAAAATACTAGGTATGCAAAGGAGGCGTGGGAGATTCTACAAACGGCTCATCAAGGAACCGAAGTGGTCAAGGACTCCAAGCTTCAAATCCTTCAAATGCAATTTGAGACAATTCGGATGAAAGAGGATGAGTGCTTTAATGACTTCCAAGTGAAGTTGATGGAAATCATAAATCAAAGCCATCAACTAGGTGACCCACATTCGGATAGAAGGATCAAGCAAGAGATCATGAAGTCACTCCCCGAGAGATTTGAGTCCAAGGTGACGACATTGGAAGAAAATAGCAGTTACAAGACTATGAAGCCGAGTGAAGTGATTGGAAGGCTTCTAGCCTGTGAGTCTAGGTGGATTTCTACACCTATATCTCCTATGAAGCAAAAGAACATAGCCTGGAAGACAGCCAAAGTAGAGATAGAGGAGGATGACTCAGATGAGAAGATGGCTCTTATGGTAAAGAGATTCAAAAAGTTTATGAAACTCCACAAGAATGACTCAAAGAAGAAGATTGAGCCAAGGCAAGAGAAGCCTACAACAAAAAACATTCAATGCTATGAGTGTAGTGGGTTCGGTCACATAGCCACCGAGTGTGCCAATTCGAAGAAGAAAAAGAAAAGAAAGGTGGTGTCCACCTCATCAAGTGATAGTGGAAGTGAAGAATATTCCTCAATTGATGAAGAGGTAGTTCTCAACTACACAGCTTTTGGAGCTTCCCTTGTAGAAGATATTGAAAAAGGCAACAATGTCTTAATTTGTGACTCTATAGGGGAAATTAAAGATAAAGAAGCTATAAGTGTGATTGATGAAGCTACTCATGGAGGAGTTGTAAATGTGACAACAAGAGACACAAGTGATGACTCTAGTTATGAGAGTTCCTCATCTCACTCTACAAATGGAAATGTAGAGAGTATGAACCTTAAAGGGTTCATTGAGGATTTTCAGAGCTCAAGGTTGAAGATGAAGAAAGAGGTTCAAAAACTAAAGGAAAAGAACCTCAAGCTATCAACTGAAGTGACTCACTTAAGTGAGAAAGTGAAAAATGGGAGAAATATGGAATAAAGCTTGAAGGAGGAGCTGAGAGAAGCTAGGAAGTTGATTGCTAAGATGACTTCGAGTACGGAGAAGCTTGACCATATGTTAGGGGTTGGTAAGAATCCAAGTGATGAGAGAGGTCTAGGGTTTGAAGATGACAAGGAGACCTCAACTTCTAGCAAGAAGGTATTTATTAAGAGCATGGACTTCAAAAGGCCTCTTCCTTCATTCCATCCTAAGAAGAAAATTGAACTAGGATAGTGCTCTAGATTTTTCCAAGTCAAGATGGCACCAAGGAATCAAGCTCAAGCTCAACCAATAAGAGCACATCAAGCAACCATCCCTCAACCTAAAAGCCAGCAAGTCAAGAAGCATTTCCTGCATGTTCAACCAAGGAAGCAATCTTCTTCAACTCAACAACAAGGGAGAAGAGAACCAACACCACAGAAAAAGAAATCTCAAAGACATGGGAAAGCACCTTTCTCCTCAAAAAGGAATGGTATGACCTCTCATTTTATTCCTTCATGTCATTTTTGTGGTGTTGATGGTCATATTAGACCAAATTGCTTCAAGTACATTAACATGTGTAGAACTAAGAACATGATTGAAAGAAAAAATGTTAGAGCCAATATGCATATGCCTAAGAAATCTAGTTTCAATGATCCTAGGAGTAATATGATGATCTTGACCACTAGAAATGACAATGTGTCACCTAAGTGGATTAGAAAAGATGAACTCGCATGCCATTGTGCTAAAGGTTCACCCATAGGCTCAACTAGGTCCAATGGACTTGGTAAGTCTATAGAGACTCATATCCTCTATTAACTTGTTTTGATTGACCCCATATGGGGAGCTCAAGCAAAGAGAGCAAATTGGCAATGCATTGTGCTCATTGATAATTTTATGATTCTTTATTAATTACTATAGATGATTGGTTGTACATATTTTTTTTTAATAAGTGTGTAACTTTGCTTAACATGCAATCCATGTCTTATTTATGAACAAACATGCATTTTTGGACTAGGAGAATTTATTGGGAAGTACATTTTGAATGACCTATAATTGATCTTCATGACATGTTGATTATTTCTATGACATGCTTTAAATTGATATGCATGATGAGATTTTTTGAATGCTTTAAAACAAAAGCAAAAATGTGTGTGAAAACAATTATGAGACTTAAATCAATAAGGATCTTGTATCCATTTCAATGATTTTACAATCCAAAAGTCCCACTCTCTTTACTTGTCAAACAAGGCTACTATCATACGGGCATTCCATCAAAAAAAATCAAAAAGGGCGCAATAGCCGCTCATGTCTTGTTTTGCTTGTAAAGTTTGATATAGTTGTTCTTAAAATGAATTTATTTTACAATTTATATCTTGCTTATTCCATGACAAAGGGTGAAATTGGTTTGAATTCTCTTGGAAACCCTTGTTATTTTGCTTTGCCAAATAACATGTTTTGATCTTGAATACAACTTGTCTTGTATGCAAAGCATTCGTTCACACATTTTTTATGTAATAAAACTCCTTGATTCTCTCTTCTTAATTGAGTTGCATAAATTTATTTATATGATTATGCAAATGTCTTGTTCCATAAGCTCTCATTGCTAATGCCCTCTTCAGGGGCAACTCTTTTGTCTATCTCATGACAAAAATGGAGGGTAGTATAGACTTAGGGGGAGTTGAGAGTGGCATGATTTAAGGGGGAGCATTTACATTTGCATTGTTGATTCATGTTACTTGTTTCTATTGTATGCAAGCTGCTCTTGTTTTTATTTATTTGATCACCTCACGTACACTTGTCTTGGAAAATGTAGTTATTTTGTTTCGTAGGGATGTTGATTCTACTAGAGATGGATGACTTGAAGATATAGTTTATTAGGCATCTCTTTGTAATGTAGGAAAATTTTGTTGACCCTTGTCTTTTATTTTTATTATTTGTAAGGATGAATTGTGAGTGGTGGTTTTGTCACGAAATAGCCAAAGAGGGAGATTGTAAGTTCCTCAGTTTTTGATTGGCTTATTTCGTTGACAACCACATTTGGGGATTAATATGTAAGGGTAGTTTAGGCCATCATCGTTCAAGAACGAGCTCAAGCTTCAAAAGGTAAATCACTTGCTTAACCTTGTTTGAAGAGTTTTTTAGTGCACACGCAGACATTCTTATGCATGTTTTGATCATCTTGCATGCTTGCTTATATGTCAATTTGTGTGTCTTTTTGCCATAACTCTTGCTTGGGTGTTTGATGCATTTAGTTTACCCTTAGAAGAGGATTTTCCTCTTAACCGCGGTTGGGACGGCTTCCAGTGCATTGCCTCCGCCGCTGTATGCACAGCGGTAATCTCCAGGCGTTGCATGCTGCTTCTACTGCGGCCTATGCTCGTTGTATGCACAGCGGTCTCCCAAGCGGAGGTTTCCAAGCATGTACCACGGTCTAGACCGCTTTTGGTGCACATGCCTAGCTAGTGACCTAGGCAGTGGTAATGTCTAGCCGTGCCATCCTGCATAAACTGCAGTCTGGACACTTGCCTAGGCCGCGGCATGCACAGTGGTTATGACGGGAATTAGTTACCCTTCATCCAAAACGATGCAGTTTCGTGTAGGGTACAATATATATATGTTCTCTTCTCTTCTTTTTGGTTTAAGGGAGTCCAAGAAGCCATTTTTATTGTCCAAGCTTTACTTTGAGAGAGAATTTGACTCTATTAGAGAGAGCTCCTAAGAACCCATTTTAACTCAACCAAACTCCAATCCATGAGCATCTAGCATCTTCTTGCATCTTCCAAGCATGGATTCTGTTGTTTGTCTTTGACTAGGAAATCTTTATATGTCCTAGAATCCCTTGTTCCATTCTTATGAAATGTATGCCTAGGTTTAACAATCATTGTTGATTAAATGCATGTCATTGAGTTTAATTGCATATATAACATGCTTGGATTGTTGATTGTTGGTTGAGATTAATATTTTGTGATAGCTAGGATTTGTGACCATTTTGCCCTTCTAGCTAAATCTCTAATCTTTGCATTTGTTAATTGCATTTATTGTTCTTTGCCATGTTTTATGACAACTTGGGTTGATTGGCCTTTTGTTGATGACTAGATATTAAACTTTCATATCTATATTTAGCTAGGTCTTACGAGCATTCATATAGACATTAATATCTAGGAATTGCTTTTATTGACATCCTTGAATTCCTAAATAAGCATTTAGTGTTGTCTAGCATAACTTGCATGTTTGAATATTTTGACATATTCACTTAGGTTGTTTTGACTCTTCATTGAGGTTAAGTCTTATAACTAAGTGGTTAGTGCACAAACAAATAGATCAAGAATCATTATTAAGGCCCGTTGGGTAGAGTTAAAGGGTTAGTAACTGGAGGGTGTTACGGGAGGTCAACCTAGGTTGTAAACTTTCAATCAATAGTGGATTTGAGGATCGAGTGTGACACACATATCAGCCCGTGGTATTGAAGGGAAAATAAAACCAGCGCAGCGGAAGCGTGAGAAAAATTATTAAAATTAGGGTTGGTGTATAAATAAAAAATTTCCGTTTATAATAACAAGAACCTTAACCCTAGATTAATTGATGTATATAAAAAGTGTCCTACCTTTTGTCGTGACGATTGAACAAGTGCCGAATTGATTCTGCAAGATCTTCCAATCCAATCACGAACGTGAATCACCTAGGAGTGTGGGCTCCCTTTCTTTATCATGTATATCTGAGGATGGAAACAAACAAAATCTTGTTCCTTGTTAGTCACAATAATCCTCCAAGATAAAATTAAAAATGTTCGGCCACTTGTGAATTATCAATTAATTTGATTGAAACTCGCGTGAACTTTGATTCGATGTTGTACATAAAACCCTTCTGGATGTAAAGGATACTAGTGTACTATCGAAAACAAAAGCGTTCCCCTTTTTCTCTTCTTAGCAGAATTCACACTATCTCTATGAGTTGGTCGAATTTTGTCCAGAGTAAAAGCTAAATTTTTCTCTCTCAAAATTCTCTTTTGCTTGGCCGAAATCTCTCTTTAGAAAGTCCCAAGCTTGGCCAAAATTAGTTCTTGCAATTGCAATTATGGGCTAGCCGAATTTCAAACACACACACACACACACACACACACATATATATATATATATAGGATGATTAATCCTCTCCTAAGAAGGATTTACTTGGTTGGCAAGAATCCTTTCCTTAGGTGGATTTATTTGGTAGTTAAGAATCCTTATCTAAAAGGAATTCTATCCTCCTCTTATATATACATGATTGGCCGAAACTTCATAGAATATAATTAGGAGACTTAATTCTTTTCCTAAGAAGGATTTACTTGGTAGTTTAGAATCATTTTCTTAATTAGATTTACTTGGTGGTTAAGAATCATTTTCAAAAAGGAATTTTATCCTACACCAAGACTCCTAATCCAACTCAATAGTGTATTTGTAATCATATTAAAGACTTCCTTAGGTAAATTTACTTGGTGGTTAAGAATCCTTTTCAAAAAAGAATTCTATACTACACCAAGACTCCTAATCCAACTCAATAGTGTATTTGTAATTATATTAAAGACTTCCTAATTTGATTAGATAAATAACTCCTTTTATTTTTCTACTTATCAAATATAGTCTTTAAAATTAATTATACTACTAACAATAGTATAATTTTAGGATACCGTCTCCTACTAGGAAAAAGATTTTGATTTTTAATTAAATAATTAATTAATCATTATATTAATTAATTTCCATTTAATTAAATAATAAAATAATACAATATAATTAAGCTATTCTAAATAGCCTTGCCGCCCAAACCATGTAAATGGGCCAATATATTATTTTCTTATTTTATTAAATCCATTTGACCTTTATAAAAAGTCTACATGTGAACTAGACTCATTTTTACAAAAAGTAACAAGTCAACATGCCTCAATACAATTCTAGATGGACCTCTAAATTAGTCCGGTGGAATATATCAAGTGATCCATGCAAGTTCGTGTGGATTGGGGATCTTGACGGGCGATCTAAATTTAAGTTTCAATAGACACAACTCAATCACAATCAACAAATGATTCACTTAGGTCCGATCTATTAAATTTTAGTTCATTCCACTAAAGAACTAAAATTGAACTCTTAAATAAAGATAGAATAAGTTGATGTTGCTCATTCATACCCTAGACAACCTTATTGGAGAAAGTGTATCCTAGTGAAGAATACCAGTAATCGCCAAGAGCTCGTAAACCGCCTATAGCTCTCCAAGTTATCATATTTACTCATGACCACATTTTGAACTTGGATATTTTGACTTGTCTAGAAGCCATGTTTCAATAGACACTATTGAAAACTTAACGTTAAGATTTAATATTCAATACCTCAAAACATCCAAATGATGGTATTCTACTCGTATTTAATAAATGGAGCCACGATGTCCATATCTATAAATGAAGTCCTCTATCGATTAACAAATGAATACCACCAAACTATCGAATATAGACTATGCTATATAATCGTACTCACTGATAGCTCAAATGATAACACTTGCAACCATAAATCTATCATAAATCTCAGGATTGAGATAGACTCTCCTATTGTCTTCAAATGAAAACTTTTATCCATTGACGGTTCTAGATAAAGTATTTCATTATGATTCTATTCAATGCACCCAGAGCACTAGATTCTTTTGCCCAAAGACACCTTACTTTGATTTTAGACTCATCAAAACACATTTGATCCCATTCAAATACTAGCAAAAGAATCTATAACTTTGACAAGATAAAGGCGCCCAACCTTTTATCTTCAACCTTTTATAGTAAGTTGTGAATATTATTCAAGACTAACTAAATAATTGTGTCTACCTCATACATATCTAGATGTATGAAAAATTCTTCTTTTCTCATAGTCTCTTGACCTTATGATTATTTACTTTTGACAATTATAATAATTAAACTATAAATGCTATAAGATTTTTTAAACTAGAAATCACTTTATTAATATGAAAAGATTGTCAAATACAATATTACACTCTTGCTATCAAGCATAATCCCAACAATCTTCCACTTGCTCTATAGCAAATGTGTCATATCTCTCATCCTCATGTTCTCTAGATGCCCATCAAAACTCTTTTGTGGAAGAGCCTTTGTAAAGGGATCTGCTAAATTATCTGCTAACGCGATCTTGGTAATCGTCACGTCACCCCTATGCACAATTTCCCTCAAAATGTGATACTTTCTTTCAATGTGTTTTCATCTCTTATGACTTCTTGGTTCTCTCAAATTAGCCACTACTCCACTATTGTCACAATAGATAGTGATCTGCTTATTCTATTTAGGAACCACTTCCAAGTCAATCAAGAATTGGCGGAGCCAGACAGCCTCTTTAGCAGCCTCATATGTGGCAACATACTCGGCTTCCATGGTGGAATCAGTAATACAAGATTGCTTGATACTCATCCATATGACTGCCCCTCCTTCAATAGTAAACACAAATCCTGATGTTGATCTCCTAGAGTCATAATCTGACTGAAAATCAGAAAATATATACCCAACGGGAATTAAATCCCCTCTAGAGTATACAAGCATATAATCTCTCGTTCTCCTAAGATACTTGAAAATATGTTTGACTGTCGTCCAATGATCAGTACCAGACTTCGTTTGAAACCTGCTAACTATGCCCACAACAAAACAAATATCTGGTCTAGTGCAGAGCATTGCAAACATGAGACTTCCAACTACCAATGTATATGGTACCCTACTCATGAATTGCTCTTCATGCTCATTCTTAGAAACTTGTTCCTTAGGAAGTTTGATTCCATGTCCGAAAGGTAACATACCTTTCTTAGAATCTTGCATGGAAAACCTAGACAAAATTTTATCTATGTATGAAGCTTAGGATAACGCAATCGTTTTATTCTTTCTATCCCTTATGACTTGGATATAACTTGCTTCTCCTAAGTCCTTCATATCAAATTATTTTGCTAACCATTCTTTCATTGATGTCAATACACCTACATCTTTTTCGATGAGTAGTATATCATTAACGTAAAGAACTAGGAAAACCAACTTGTCACCTTTAATCCTTTTGTATACACAAGGTTCATCAAGGTTTTGAACAAATCAAAAACTTTTCACGGCTTGATCGAACCTTATGTTTCAGGATCTGGATGATTGCCTCATCCATATATAGATCTTTGCGACTTGCATACCCTTTCCTCTTGACCCTTTTCAATGAATCCTTCTGGTTGCATCATGTAGATGCTTTCGTCAAGACTTCCATTAAGGAAAGTTGTCTGGACGTCCATTTGCCAAATCTCTAGGTCTGGAGATGCCGCAATGGATAGGAGTATCCTAATGGATTTAAGCATGGCCACAGGAGAGAAGGTTTCTTCATAATCGATACCTTTCTTTTATGTATAACCTTTAGCTACCAATCTAGCTTTAAAGGTTTCCACCTTTCCATCCATTCCTCTTTTCCTCTTATATACCCACTTGCACCCGATGGGTTTTATCCCTTTAGGCAAGTCTACAAGAGACCAGACTTTGTTTTTGAACATAGATTCAATTTCGGATTTCATTGCCTTTTGCCAATGGCGACAATCAACA
This sequence comes from Dipteronia dyeriana, assembly GCA_032871835.1. Classification (NCBI taxonomy): domain Eukaryota; kingdom Viridiplantae; phylum Streptophyta; class Magnoliopsida; order Sapindales; family Sapindaceae; genus Dipteronia; species Dipteronia dyeriana. The sequence goes on from CM065298.1 coordinate 31,792,659, forward strand.
TCTTCCATTGCTTCCTTGTACTTATTGGGATCATCATCCTCTGGAAGATTCTCTACATATTCTCCTAGGCCGATGTATCTCTCGGGTTGTCCAACAACCCTCCCACTACGACGAGGTATGGTAGATTACTGATCTTGTGTTGGTACGGAACTTACAATTGGGCTTGGTTGCGAAACCTCTTGTGGAATTGTATCTCTTAAATGCTCATTCAGGACAATTCTACTTTTAGGCACAAAATTATTCATATAGTCCTTTTCTAGAAATTTAGCATTTGTCGAAACAAATACTTTAAGATATGAAGGACTATAAAAATAATATCATTTTGTTCCTTTTGGATACCCTAATAATATGCATGTTTCTGAATAGAACTCCATCTTTTTTGTCTTTCCTTTTAACACGTGCGCAGGACATCCAAATATTCTTACGTGTTGTAAACTAGGTTTTCGCCCGTTCCACAACTCAGGCGGTGTTTTAGGAACTGACTTAGATGGTACATCATTTAGAATGTACATTGCGGTTTGTAAAGCATATCCCCAAAAAGAATTAGGGAGCGTTGAATAACTCAACATAGACCTAACCATATCCAAAAGAGTTCTATTTCTTCTTTCTGCCACCCCATTTTGTTGAGGTGTGTCTGGTGCAGAAAACTGAGAAATTATCCCATTATCAATAAGATACTGCAGAAACTCACCAGATAGATATTCTCCACCACGATCGGACCTCAAGATTTTTAATTTTCTACTTCAGCTTTAAATACTTTGAACATATCAAAAGCATCCGACTTATGTCTCATGAGATACACATAGCCAAATCTTGAGTGATCATTAGTGAAAGTGATGAAGTACTCATATCCACCTCTAGCTTGAATGCTCATAGGTCCACACACATCAGTGTGTATCAATCCTAAACATTCGATGACTCATGCACCTTTGGTCGAAAACGACCTTTTGGTCATTTTACCTTCCAAACAAGATTCACAAGTTGGTAGATCATCAACCTCCAGTCACTTAGAGGTCCGTCATTTACCAATCTTTTAATCCTATTAAGGTTAATATGACCTAATCGTAAATACCATAGGTAGGTTTCATCTTTTGATAATTTTAATCTTTTATGATTAGGTCCCGTTGATTCCGTGTCTAACAAGTGAGAGATATTTCCATGCAAATAGAATAAACCGTATCCCAATATACCTTTGCAAATAATTTTGTCAGTCTTACTAATAATAAAATTTTTATTAAAAGTAACCGAATAACCAAATTTATTTAAACAAGAAACTGAAATTAAATTCCTCTTGAAATGAGGTACATAATAAACGTCTATTAAATCTAAATGCCTATAAGAATCTAAACTAATTCTAATATCTCCCACTGAACTAGCAGACACCAACGCTCCATTGCCTAAACGCAAGTTGAATTCGTTCTCATTAAACCTTCTCCTTTCCTTGAACCCCTGTAAGGAAAAACAAACATGATTAGTGGCTCCAGAGTCTATGATAAAAGAATCCATAGAATCCGCCAGAAAACATGTTTCAAGATAATCAATATTACCTTCTTCTTTTTTGCCTTGGGACTTTGGGCAATTTCTTTTCCAATGTCTCTTTTCACCACAAAGGAAACACTTCGCTTTGATCTTGGTTACTTTCTTTGTCTCCTTCTTAGTAGGTCCTAGTTGTTTTTTCTTCTATTGTTTCTTGACCTTCTTACGGGTCTTAACAGTAGCAACTTTTCCTACGGTATGAATTTCTTGACCCTTGCCTTTCACAAGGATTTTTTTTCGCACTTTGAACATCTTGCATCAAGCCTTGGAAGGTGTATTCCTTATTATTCAAGGTGTAGTCCAACTTGAATTGATCAAATGAATCCGACAGTGAGTTGACAATCATATCAATTTTGGTCTCACCATCTATCTCAGCACCATTCAGTTCAGCAATGTTAAGATGTGCTACGACTTTCATCATGTGATCTTTCACAGACTATCCAGGTTTCATCCTAAGATTCATAAAAGCAGTCACTGCCTCTCTCTTAGTCATCCTAGATCTCGTAGCAAATATCTCCTCTAGAGACATCATTATATCGGCAGCAGTCTCCATTCATTCATGTTGTTTTTGCAACACGTCATATATGGTTACCATAATGTAACAATTAACCATCTCATCAGAAGACTCCCACTGTTGATGCTCATCTCTTTGTTCCTAAGTAGATTCATTAGTAGGAGTATGTGGTTTAGGAGTGCACTGAACGAACTTATGCTTTTCGGATTGCAATAAAAGCCCAATTTTCCTTTTCCATGTGACATAATTATCACCAGTTAAAGTATTGTCTTTAAGGATATTGATTAGGGATGGAGTCATGATTTCTGAACAATAACAAAAATTATATAAGTAAATAATCATGATAAAGCACTTTCGAATATTTATCTTGAATTAAACAAAATAATTCAATCGTAAAATTCAACGGTGATTCAACACCCATAAATGACACGCCTTTTTTAGGAGTTCGCAACATTTACTAGTTGGACTAGGTCTTACCTAATTGTTAACATAGCAACCAACGTTTTCAATTTTAGCCTTGTAATTTTTATTAACAAGAACTCTTGGGAGGATATTAATAAAATTACATTGAGTGTAATACCAAGTTATCGACCTTCAATATAATCCCTCAGTAAATTACATGTCTTGGAATACAAAAACTCCTTTCTTGGCAAACAAGTCTTCACACGACCTTCATCGTTCAGACTCTCTAGGCTGCCTCCCATGGGCGTGCGCACCATTGGCCCTTACCCATAGGCATGGGCATGCCACAGACCCATAAAAGGCTGCCATGTGTAGCCCATGGCTACCATAGGGTTGCCGTGCACAGCCCATGTCACAACAAACGTGGCTACGTGCTCTTCGTACGCAAGTTTGTTGTTATGGCTCGCAGGTCCCAAACTTGTTTTGGTTGCTCCTAATTCTTCAAACTTTTGAGTCTTCGATACTTGAATGTATTACAGAAGAATTTAAATAATGAAATACTGTAGTTTTTTTTATTACAACAATAAAAAAAATAAAAAATAAAACTTAGCAACTACCAAGAAGAAAATTATGGCGATGATAGACCACCCTTCTTGTTACAATCCCAAAACAAAATACATTGAAATTTTAAGACCAAAATTGAGCAATAACAAACCACATATAAAACATATATAAGTATCCATACATTCAAATGTAAATATATATATGTATACCTAGAGTGTCATCTCTTTCTAAAAACATGCATATAAACAATAAAAAGAAAAAGATTCATGAACACATGCATCAATTAATCAATGCTACAACCAAGCTCTGATACCAATTGAAGGGAAAATAAAACCCGCGCAGCGAAAGCGTGAGAAAATTTATTAAAATTAGGGTTTGTGTATAAAAAACAATTCCCTTTATAATAACAAGAACCTTAACCCTAGATTAATTAATGTATATAAAAAGTGTCATACTTTTTTATCGTGACAATTGAACAAGCGCCGAATTAATTCCGTAAATCACGAACGTGAATCACCTAGGAGTGTGGGCTCCTTTTCTTTATCTTGTATACCTGAGGATGGAAACAAATAAAATCTTGTTCCTTGTTAGTCACAATAATCCTCCAAGAGAAAAATCAAGAACGTTCGGCCACTTGTGAATTATCAATCAATTTGATTGAAACTCGCGTGAACCTTGATTCGATGTTGTACACAAAACCCTTTTGATGTAAAGGATACTAGTGTACTATCGAAAACAAAAACGTTCCCCTTTTTCTCTTCTTGGACGAATTCACACTATCTCTATGAGTTGGTCAAATTTTATCCAGGGTAAAAACCAAATTTTTCACCCTCAAAATTCTCTCTTGTTTGGTCGAATTCTCTCTTTAAAAAGTCCCAACCTTGGCCGAAATTAGTTCTTGCAATTGCAATTATGGGCTGGCCGAATTTCATACACACACACACACACACACACAAACACACACACACACACACACATATATATATATATATATATATATATATATATATATGATGATGATTAATCCTCTCCTAAGAAGGATTTACTTGGTTGGCAAGAATCCTTTCCTTAGGTGGATTTATTTGGTAGTTAAGAATCCTTATGTAAAAGGAATTCTATCCTCCTCTTATATATACATAGCTGGCCGAAACTTCATAGAATATAATTAGGAGACTTAATTCTTTTCCTAAAAAGGATTTACTTGGTAGTTAAGAATCATTTCCTTAGGTAGATTTACTTGGTGGTTAAGAATCCTTTTAAAAAAGGAATTTTATCCTACACCAAGACTCCTAATCCAACTCAATAGTTTATTTGTAATCATATTAAAGACTTCCTTAGGTAGATTTACGTGGTGGTTAAGAATCCTTTTCAAAAAAGATTTCTATCCTACACCAAGACTCCTAATCCAACTCAATAGTGTATTTGTAATTATATTAAAGACTTCCTAATTTGATTAGATAAATAACTCCTTTTATTTTTCCACTTATCAAATATAGTCTTTAATATTAATTATACTACTAACAATAGTATAATTTTAGGAGACCATCTCCTACTAGGAAAAAGATTTTGACTTTTAATGTAAAAATTAATTTATCAATAAATTAATTAATTTCCATTTAATTAAATAATAAAATAATATAATATAATTAAGCTATTCTAAATAGTCTTGCCGCCTAAACCATATATGTGGGCCAATATATTATTTTCTTATTTTATTAAATCCATTTGACCTTTATAAAAAGTCTGCATGTGAACTAGACTCATTCTTACAAAAAGTAACAAGTCAACATGCCTCAATACAATTCTAGATGGACCCTTAAATTGGTCCGGTAGAATATATCAAGTGATCCATGCAAGTTCGTGTGGATTGGGGATCTTGGTGGGCTATCTAAATTTAAGCTTCAATAGACACAACCCAATCACAATCAACAAATGATTCATTTAGGTCCGATCTATTAAATTTTAGTTCATTCCACTAAAGAACTAAAATTGAACTCTTTAATAAAGATAGAATAAGTTGATGTTGCTCATTCATACCATAGACAACCTTATAGGAGAAAGTGTATCCTCGTGAAGAATACCAGTAATAGCCAAGAGCTCAAAGACCGCCTATAGCTCTCCAAGTTACCATATTTACTCATATGACCACATTTTGAACTTGGATATTTTGACTTGTCCAGAAGCCATGTTTCAATAAACACTATTGAAAACTTAACGTTAAGATTTAATATCCAATACCTCAAAACATCCATATGATGGTATTCTACTCTCATTTAATAAATGGAGTCACGATGTCCATATCTATAAATGAAGTCCTCTATCGATTAACAAATGAATACCACCAAACTACCGAATATAGACTATGCTATATAATCATACTCACTGATAGCTCAAATGATAACACTTGCAACCATAAATCCATCATAAATCTCAGGATTGAGATAGACTCTCCAATTGTCTTCAAATGAAAACTTTTATCCATTGACGGTTCTAAATAAAGTATTTCATTGTGATCATATTCAATGCACTCAGTGCACTAGATTCTTTTACCCAAAGACACCTCACTTTGATGATTTTAGACTCATTATAACACATTTGATCCCATTCAAATACTAGCAAAAGAATCTACAAGTTTGACAAGATAAAGGCGCCCAACCTTTTATCTTCAACCTTTTATCTTAAGTTGTGAATATTATTTAAGACTAACTAAAGAATTGTGTCTACCTCATACATATCTAAATGTATGAACAAATCTTCTTTTCTCATAGTCTTTTGACCTTATGATTATTTACTTTTGACAATTATAATATTTAAACTATAAATGCTATAAGATTTGTTAAACTAGAAATCACTTTATTAATATGAAAAGATTGTCAATTACATTATTACACTCTTGTTATCGAGCATAATCCCAACAGGTTTTTCCCATTTGGAGGGTTTTCACGTAAATATTGTGTGTTGTTATTGGTTTAAGCATAATTAGTTTTATTGAGTGCTTGTTTATTTGGAGTAATTTGTGTTTGTATTGATTAATCGAAAAATCGTTATTTGATTCGATTAAAACCTATTCACCCCTATAGGTTTATAGACACGCACGTTTTAGGGAACTTTCACAAACATATAAACATATAAACACATTTCACATAAGAATACTTGTTTCATAGACATAGTCCAATTACATGCATTTTTCAAAACTCGTCAATTTCGTACAAATGCATGAGCATTCAATATCACGTGTGTGAAAGTGTTATACAAAATGCGTACAACGATGCAGAGACACATATGAATGCAATGTGTATATCTGCCTAAAAGCCTTGCAAGAATATAGAGGTCTTAAAATTTCTTTGTAGAGCAATGAAGCACATTTTTCCTTGAAGACTTGATGTTTCTTGATAAGTTACCAAATCTTCTTTGAAGCTTGATTAATTATCAAGCTAAGAAAACAAATTAATAGAAGTGAAATATTGTTTTTGATATAGAATAATGCCAACACAACTTAAAAACCTAACACCAAATGCATCAAGGAAAATAGATTACTTGACTCTACTTGTAATTGAAGAGAATTAGTAGCACACACTCACTTGCATACATTTCTATTGACTGCATATTTTAGTATGGCTTTGTCTTGATTCATTTTATGCCTCTCATCACACTCCACACTTGCACATCACGCATTTAGGTTAGTGTGTTTTGTTTGCCTTGGAAAAGAGAATTTTTCTCTTACTGCGGTGCAGGTCACTGGCTATGCACCTGCCTAAACCGCAGTCTCAATAGCAGTTGGTTCCGGAGGTTGCATGCTTAGGGAACTGTGGCCTGTGCATATTCCAAAACAACGGTCCCTACCACGGTATCCTCTAGAAGGCCTCTATTGCTAGTACCACTGTTTGTGCACTTGCATGCACAGCGGTTCCAACCGTGGTGTTGTCCGGATGGTGTACTGTTGTGTGTACCATGGTCTGGAAAACTTGCTCTAGCCACGATCTAGTCAGTGGTAATAATGGGATATATATGTTCTTTCCCCTTCTTTGTCTCTTAAAAGATTAAGAATTCAATCTTACTTCATCTTTAAAAAGCTCAAGAGTGACTTGCAAGAAAAGCTAGCATTAATGTATTTTTCTTGACCGAAACCCAAACTTCCATCTTTCATTCATGTATCAAGCATCATCTAGCTTCATCTATGATGTGTTTAAGCATGGGTCTCCATTAACGTATTTGACTTGGTAAGTAGAACACCATCTTCATTTATTCTTGTGTTCTTACATAACAAGAAATCTCTTTTATGACCTGTTTGCTTCTAAACTAAGATTTTAATTACAAGTTGAGATGGGCTCGATTGGCTAGCTTTAGCTAATCCCGTGGTTTTTACCTTATCAAAGGTTTTTCACGTAAATTCAAGTGTTATTTATAATCCGTATTTTTACTTGAATTTGTTGTATATTTGTGTTGGGGTGTTTATTTGAGACTAATATTGATTAACCGAAAAGTTGGTAATTAATTTGGTTAAAACCTATTCACCCCCACTCGGGTAGGTTAATTAGACACATACTTTAAGTTTATTTTCAATCTATTTGGCAAATATAGGACTACATCTTGCCTTTCTGTAAGGCATAGTTACCCCATTGAGCAAATGGGATCTAGTGCTTGAGGCTCCCTCATGTCCACCTCTGTTACCACTCATATTGTTTGGGGATTATGAATGAGATGCAAATGTAACGTAACAAACAAATATGCAAAAATGCAAGACGCACACAACAAGAGCTTGGATTACTTAATTATGTCTAGGAACCCACTTTGATACCAATTGAAATTAACTTAAACGTACGTCTAAATAACCTAGAAGGAGGGTGAATAGGTTTTAACAAAATTAATCGCCAATCTTTTCGGTTAATCATTATTCATCTCAAAGTTTCACCCCAAAACAAATATACAATAAATTCAAGTAAAAGTACGGAATGTAAATAACACTTGAATTTGCATGGAAAACCTTTGGCAATGTAAAACCATGGGATTAGCTAAAGCTTGTCAATCGAGCCCTCAAATCCACTATTTACAGAACGATTACAACCTAGGTTGACCATATCACACATATATGGTTACTAATCCACTTTTTCCACCTTGTAGGCCTTTAATAGTGATTTTAGGTTTTTGTTTGTATACTACCCCGGTACATATAAGACTTAACTCATAAGAGAAGATATATGCAACCTAATATGAATATGAGAATATTCTAAATGCATAAATGCTAGGTCAACACATTTAATGCTTATCTAATCATGGTGAATGATTCAAACAATGCTAGATATCGTGTTGCTATATGACATACATATAACTTAGCTATATGAAACAAATGCACACATAGATGCAATAGTTATCAAAATACAAAAAATCTAGCAATCAACACAAAAATCTCAACTTGTAGAAAAAAATCTATCTAGATGCAAACAAGTCATACAGGAGATTCTTGTTAAGTAAGAACGTAAAAATGAATGAGAATGGAGTTCTACTTACCAAGTCACGTGTGTTGATGAAAACCCATGTAAGAACATAACTTAGAAGATGCTAGATGATGCTAGATGCTCATGGAAATGGGTTTGGATAAGTAAAGGTGAGTTTGTTGGGAGTCTCTCTCTCTTAAAAATAAGTTTCTCTCTCTTGATATAAATTGTGGACTCTTAAAAATGAGCAAGAGTGATGACAACACACATACACACACACACACACACACACACACACACACACACACACACACACACACATATATATATATATATATATATATATATATATATATGAGATCAAAGTGAGGCTACATCATTTTGGAAAGAAGCAATTTAAAACACCAGAAACAACGTAGTGCGTAGGTTACTACGTGGGTAAGGGACTCGTGCACTACAAGGTTTAATACCGATATTTTAGCAACAAATCCAATAAATCTAAACATAGTCCCAAATGACACTCGAGATCACCAAGCTTCGGTGCGCGGGTAGGAACTCGTGCACAGCTGGCGAAAAAAAAAACACGAGGCAACCATGCATCGGTGCATGGTTACTGCACAAATAGGAACCCATGCACAACTCGTGCAACAGAGAAACCATAGGCAACCATGCTTTGGTGCGCAATTACTGCGAAGTAGGAACCCGCACAATAGAGAAATTCAGGGATGTCATACAATGCACTAAGGAAAGCACTTCATCGTTCATGTGCGGACAATTCTGATTAACAAACAAAAAAATAAAAACATAAAACACAACCACTCTTAGAACTAACACCAATGTGCATGTGTGAGGAGTGTAAAGAAGAACACACAAATATAAGATTGAAACACGGATGCAAATTGTGTAAGGCATCCATGATAGTGTGTGAGTGTAACTAGTCTCTTCAAAGAGATTTAAGCAAGTGATATACAGTAAAACCCCAATAAAATAATATTGTTGGGACCAAAAAAAATTATTATCTTAGTGAGGTTATTTATTTATCGATAAATGAATAATTTATTAATTTATTGATAAATAAATATTTATTAATTTAAAAAGGAGTTTTACATTTTTACTACTTTTGAATGCTATAAAATTTATTAATACGGCTTTGAACATTGATATGAAGACAACAACCATTTCAATTATTTCGATATTGCAAGATCCGTTCAGATGAAGATATGCCACTGATATGGCTTATGAACCAAAAATTAGTGTAGATTAAGGCATCAATGGATTGCGTGAAGCCATTTATGGTTGACATTATAGAAATGTGATGGATGTTGATTACCTTTTGAATTATCCTGGTGAAAATTATATAGTAATGGAATCGTCTACCGATAAAGAAATTAATCAAGGGGTAATGAATACGCCTATCGATGATCATGATATAGATGACATTAGTTTTTTTACCAAACGTTTCTCTAAAAGAAGCCTTTCAAGCAATAGTGACATTAAATAACTTCTTACTATGAAATGAATTTATATATATATATACCAATATGGTGATTTGCAAAAAATTAAGGATCAGATTCAGCTCGGTTTCAGTACAAAGAAAAGGCAAACAACTTTAGATACATATTTTAAGAAAGATTTGAATTGAGAAAATAGAACTGTTGTTAAGTTTTTTTAAAAAAAATGAAGTTGTTAAGTTAAAAGATTATTGATATGTATTATGAATTTTTTATGTGTTATGTTTTTTATGTATTTAATCAATTATTAATTTATTTATTTGTTGGGACCTAAAGGTGTTCAAAAAAATATAGTATCTTATGTATTTAGCAAGGTTATTAATTTAGTAGACAGGCCCGAGTCAGGACCAAAAGATTTTATTATTTAAGTGGGGTTATTAATTTATCAAACATTCATTTATCGAAGTTTTACCTTGAAGCACTTGGAGTCCAATGGCATTGAAGACCTAATCTACCCGTTACAATATTGGAACCCAATTGTGATTTTATCAACGAAATAAGTCGGTCATAAAATGCGACACTTACAACAAGTATTTAGGGGGGGGGGGGGATGGAGTATACATGTATCCATTTGGACTTTATTGCTATATCTCAATCAAGTATGTTTATTACCACATATTTTCTCTTGTATATGCATTTCTCTTTAAGATGATTTTAGATTATATCAAGAGAAGATCAAATGAAGAAGTTCAAGAATTATTGATTATTAGTCTAGGTTGTGCAAACTCAATGTAATGTGAGGGTGTGTTTGTGACCAATCTTCATTTTATAAATTTTAGTATTTGTATAGGTGTTTTGAGATGGAATTTGCCAAAGAGGGAGACTGTTAGGTTTTTTAGTCATGTTGGCATAAATCCATATCAACAAAATATTTCCTTTATATTGATTAGTTGTCTAGCCCCGTTGTGATTCAAGCTTCAAGGAAGATTGGCAACTTATCAAGCAAGTCTTCAGGAGGAGTAAGCTTATTACACATCAAAGGTATATTTAGATCTCATTCCTCTTACAAGGCATTTAGGTACACACATACATATTGCATCAACATGTGTCCCTGCATCATTATACTCAATTGGTATAACACATACACAAACATATTATTACATGCACATGCATTAGATTTAAAATGAAAATTTTTATAAAAATGCATGATCTATGACTATATCTAGGAAATGGCATACTTGTGTGTTCTAGTATCTATTTGTTTATTTTTTATCGATATTTGACTTGATATGTTCTCATATTATTCCTTATTGAATTCTGAACATTTTGGTTACTCATTCATAAGTTTTCAAGTTCCGAGTTGGAAGTTACGAAACTTTCCATGTGTGTAACCTGTATGGTTTTCGTCCTTGTGTATCGAGTAGATTTCTATATTTTAATAAAAAAATTATAGACAATCATTTCTATGAGAGAGTTACGGTTTTTAATCCGAAAACAGATTTGAATTCAGTGTTCGGAGGCTGGAGAACGGTCGAAGAACGCGAGAAGTACGCAAAAGGGAGCAAAGGGGAAGAAGGTGGCTATTTGACAAAACTCCCCCTTTTCTGTAGAGACGCATGGCCTCCACGGGAAGGGATGCCCTCTGCTCCCGTGAAGGCCATGCTCCTCCATGGGGAGCTGAGGTGGTGTGATGATGGTGGCCACCCGTGTGTCTCTCCTATGTTACATCATCTCCCTCCATTTCTCTCATTTAAATATTCTCTCCCTCACTTTTTTTATTTGAAGAGGACTTGTGCAGAAATTTTTGTTTATTTTTCTCTCAAGTTCAAATCACCATATCTCACTCATTTCTTATCAAAATTGAGTGATTCAAAAGGGAGAATTTTCGTCTTGAAGTCCTCTATTATCTCTAATCAACTTTGAAGTCTTTTGTTCAAGTATTTTGGTGGTTCTACACCAATTTCGTGACTGCACTCAAGTAATCAAGGTAAGTTTATCGTTTGAATTTTGTTCTTTAAAATGATCAAATACCTTGGGTCTTCTTCTCATTTATGTGTATGTTGTTTGAATAAATGTTATTAAAAGATGGAGCTTTAATTGTAAGAAAGATTTGTCTAATTAGAGACTTGATTGTGATCTAGGTTTTATTAAATCTATGATTTCACATATTTGAGAGTTGTATTGTGACTAGCTTATAATCTAGGGCTATTTGTGCATTTATTGATTGTATTTTGATGATTGTTAGCCTTTACATGTGCTAGGTCTCTTTATTTGAATATATTTAGGATTAGCACAATTAATTTTATATTTAGAACCTATTGAGTTTAATTGATTATTTTATGAATATGTGCTTTAAATGATTGCTAGAAAATTTCAATGAACGTATCTTTTGATTCTAGCATTTTTGGTTTTAGTTCTAAAGTATTGAATATGAGCTTAATGAGTTTGTTTGATTTTCAAGCTTTAGTTGCATGGATAAAATCTAGGATTTTGGTGATTTGTGGGCTCTAGGTTTTTGCTCATGTTAAGAACTAGGCTACTTTATTTTGTGGACTTTAATGCATGTGTCTAGTTCTTCATGGAGTGTACATAATCCATACAATTCATATTTTACATGCATAATTTGTATGATGACATTTGCAGTTGTATTATAAACTAAAAAAATATACATTGTGTGCTCATTGATCATTTCTAGTTTCCATGGGATATATTGTTAACATATTCTATGTTGCATATGTTTGCATTGGCATACATTTGATCACATTAGGAAGTCCTTGTAAAAGGTATGAAGTCTTGGCTAGGATCGGAATGATCCAGATAGTCAAGCAAGGAAGTCTTAGTTAGAATCAGGTTGATCCAGATAGTTTAGCAAGGAAGTCTTAGTTATGATCGGGATGATCCGGATAGTTAAGCAAGAATTCTTGGCTAGGATTGGGATGGTCCAGATAGTCAAGCAAGGAAACTTTCTAGAGAAATAGGATGTGTCTTGGATAGAAAGTTGGCAAATTCTCTTTCATTAGTAGGCCTGAGGGTTAGTTAGAAGTGGTGTCCAATAAAGAGTGTATCATGTTGATTGGTAACTTTTGAGTGTGTACTTTTATCATCTAATGAAATATAGTTTGTCGGTTGTTGTGGTTTCAACCCGTGGATGTTTCCTCTTTGGAGGTTTTACCACGTAAAAAATAATGTGTCAAATGTCTCTATCCCTGTCTCTTTTATTTTTGTATATGTGTTTGGTTGTATCTTGTTTAGATCATCTTTTCTAGATATATTTGTAAACAAGATCTTTGTAAAGTGTGAGATGCAAACACTCTATTGATCAAAGTTGTATATATCATTTATCTTTGTAAATAGACTTATTTGTATATATTCGATCTTTGATTTGTACTTGTATATATATATATATATGTGTGTGTGTGTGTGTGTGTGTGTGTGTGTGTGTGTGTGTATATATATATATATGTGTGTGTGTGTGTGTGTGTGTATATATATATATATATATATATATACAAGTGCTTATTGATTTATGTTTTAGTATAATCTTTTCACTTGCGAATTGTAGACTTTAATTGACATGTAAATTGAGTATTCTCTTCAATAGTCTGTGAGTGCTTTCATATCTTTAATGTGTTATGATACAAGCTATCTATAGGTACAAACTTTTGTTTGTTTCAAGGATTTGAAAAGAGGTGTAAAAACCTATTCACCAACTCTAGGTTAGCTTTAGGCAATTTAACCGTGTTTGTATATTTTCACAAGTATTTGCTCATCGAAGATCTCCATTTGTGGGATTTACTCAGCCAAAATGAAAAATATGACCATATAAAGATACGTCGTATCAAAAAAAGATCCACTCAGATAGGGAATCTAAGAATCTCAAATATAGTTATTTCCTCTCATGTATCAAGAATTCTAATTGGGAAAGAACTCAAAGCTTCTATAAGATAAACACTAAATAGGAAACGAGTCATTAATAGATTTCTTAACTAGAATCCTACAAAGATTCTAGTCATGAATCTATTACTTACACGACAATAGGAATATTATTGGCATTATTCCAAAATTTGGTATCAAAATCTCGTGCTAAAATGATGTTATATCATTATAATCCATTCATTTAAAGCGTGCAAATCTAATACAATTTAATGAATGGATTATAGTAATGTCGACATTTTGTCTACATTTGGTATCCAATTTGGTGTCCGAATGATGTGACATCATTCTAATTCATTCATTTAAAGCGAGCAAATCTAATACAATTTAAATGAATGGTTATAGTGATGCTACGTCATTCTGGCATCAGATTCTGCCAACAGATTATGGCACTAGATTTGGGTATCAAATTTCGACAAAGTAACATTATTGTTTTAGATTAATGATACAATCAAATTCTACATGAATAATTTGTTCCTAGTCTCATTAGTCCAAAATTTATTATAAATAGAATAACATGTTTCATATACTATTACATTTTTACAGTAATTTGTGGGCAACTCAGATTTCAATCAGTTCAAATTCATGGCTTGTAAGGTCTCACCTTTTGTCTTGTTCATCACCTTCTTTTTAATGCAGTTTATGTATTTTGAGGCACGAAGCTTTCATGGGGTTCAAATTCTGGATGGGAACAGTGTTGATAAAATACCATCAACAACAATAATTCCAGAAGGTGCAGTTGCAGACTCATGGCAGGGACCAAATCGTTTTCATCTCTTTAAAATGTCAATCAAGAGAGTCACACCAGGAGGGCCCAACCCCCTCCATAACCCATCCAAAATCATGTCAATCAAGAGAGTCACACCAGGAGGGCCCAACCCCATCCATAACCCATCCAAAATCATGTCAATCAAGAGAGCCACACCAGGAGGGCCCAACCCCATCCATAACCCATCCAAAATCATGTCAATCAAGAGAGCCACACCAGGAGGGCCCAACCCCCTCCATAACCCATCCAAAATCATATCAATCAAGAGGGCCACACCAGGAGGGCCCAACCCCCTCCATAACCCATCCAAAATCATGTCAATCAAGAGAGTCACACCAGGAGGGCCCAACCCCATCCATAACCCATCCAAAATCATGTCAATCAAGAGGGTCACACCAGGAGGGCCCAACCCCATCCATAACCCATCCAAAATCATGTCAATCAAGAGGGTCACACCAGGAGGGCCCAACCCCATCCATAACCCATCCAAAATCATGTCAATCAAGAGGGTCACACCAGGAGGGCCCAACCCCATCCATAACCCATCCAAAATCATGTCAATCAAGAGGGTCACACCAGGAGGGCCCAACCCCATCCATAACCCATCAAAAATCATGTCAATCAAGAGAGTCACACCAGGAGGGCCCAACCCCATCCATAACCCATCCAAAATCATGTCAATCAAGAGAGCCACACCAGGAGGGCCCAACCCTCTCCATAACCCATCCAAAATCATATCAATCAAGAGAGTCACACCAGGAGGGCCCAACCCCATCCATAACCCATCCAAAATCATGTCAATCAAGAGAGTCACACCAGGAGGGCCCAACCCCATCCATAACCCATCCAAAATCATGTCAATCAAGAGGGTCACACCAGGAGGGCCCAACCCCATCCATAACCCATCCAAAATCATGTCAATCAAGAGGGTCACACCAGGAGGGCCCAACCCCATCCATAACCCATCCAAAATCATGTCAATCAAGAGGGTCACACCAGGAGGGCCCAACCCCATCCATAACCCATCCAAAATCATGTCAATCAAGAGAGTCACACCAGGAGGGCCCAACCCCATCCATAACCCATCAAAAATCATGTCAATCAAGAGAGTCACACCAGGAGGGCCCAACCCCATCCATAACCCATCCAAAATCATGTCAATCAAGAGAGCCACACCAGGAGGGCCCAACCCTCTCCATAACCGCCAAAAATCACGTCAATAAAGAGACTCACACCAGGAGGCCCTAACCCCATCCATAACCCACCCAAAGTCATGTAAATCAAGGGACTCACTCCATAAGAGCCCAACCCTATCCATAACCCACCTAAAATCATCAGCAATTCTATCCAGTTATTCAATGCTTTAATTTCTTTGTAATCTTATTATGAACTCGAGTTCTTAACAATAAAAATGAATAAATTGTTAAAATAAAAGTTTGATAATTTTGTGGTGGTCTTTCTCCAATTTGTTCATAAGTGTATTTTTATTCATTTATCACTTTTAAGTTTTAACATCCATAAGTACCGTGTTATGAAATTTTAAATACTTGCAAGTGCGAACATCTATTGAAGTATAGATTTGTGAACACGAAATTGAAGCGTAAAGATTGATAAAAAAAATTAATCTAATTCTAAATTTAAATGTAATCCTAACCTAGTTAACAAAAGCGATCAATTGAAACTTTCATTGCGCTAAGCAAATAAGGAAATAAAATTATGTAAATAGAAAGAAAAAAAAAACAATCAATTAACAAAGAGAGCAAAAGTCTAAATGATACCAAGTTAATAAATCAAGTTTCTTTAGCGCCAAATAAGTGAGTGACAAAAATGTCCCCTTATCTCATTCATTACTTATTTCTTTTGTGTTTTATTCTTATTTTTATTTTCTTCAAGGCTTTCTTCTTCTCTTCACTATTCTCTCTCATTTTATGGTTTCCTCCCTCATTTCACACGTTATTTCTCAGAAAAAGTAAAAATAAATAAGTCTATGTGGTGTGAATTTGTTAGCTATTAAGATTCTAATAGAATAGAAGGAATTAAAATCTATGTGGTGAATTTGTGTTGATATATAAACTAGAATTGATATATTGTTACTTGATATGTGTGTGATGAGTTCGAAGATTTTTTATTGTTGCAAATTCAAGATTTATTTTTGTAAATTTGAGAATTTTTTTTACAATTCGATACTTATTTTGTAAATTTGTAACTTATTTTCTTACAAATTCGAGACTTATTTTATATTTCGAGACATATTGAACATACTTTGAGACTAACTTTACATTTTTCCATGGAGACTTACTAAGAAATTTATTGGTGAGAACCCAAAAGATTTTTATTTTTATTTAAAAAAAAAATCTCCATTGCTGATATGGGTTCGTTATACCTCTATCAATTTATAGGAAACAAACAATCCTTATACATGAGAGTTTAGGAAAATCAATTTAGTACTAATAGTTATTTCCTAAATCAAAATAAAACACAAAAAAAAAGACTTTCAAAAAATCAATAATTAAAAGCAATAAAAAAAAAGAATTTCCAAATTGAAAACACTTTGAAATAATAGGAAATACAATATTGGAAAGTTATAAACAAACAAGAAGTCAGACAGATATAAACGATCGAGATTCGACAAAAATAAAAAGCTCACGCGAGAAGCATAATGTGCCATCGCTAGTAAGGGTGGCCTGCTAATACTAGCGGAAGCCTTGACTTCTACCGTTATAGCGGTGGGGCATCGCTATAATGGTGGCCTCAACCATATAAGCAGTTTCTTTCGCTAGAAACTTCTCCTATTTCAAAGTTCACTTTAAACTCTTCAAAACCAATCCAAACGATATTAAATACCTCCATGTGATACACCATAAAAAGGGTAAAATGTTTAATTTTCATAGAATTTTTTAAAACTCAACTTAAGAAACTACAACAAAAAAAAAGGTGACCCTATAAAAAATCAATTTTAAAAACTCTAAGAACCTTGAAAAACATTTTCTAAACAAGATCCAATGCAACGAAAAAACCTCACGCCACTTAACATGAAAATCTGTGTGCAAACAGATATCAAACGACATTTCAAATGCATTGTAGGTGTTTGGATCCCACATTGACTAAGTATGAGATTAGTCATGGGTATATAACTCATCATGGACCCTCTCCTTACAAGTTAGTTTTTTAGGGTGAATTCTTCCCAGTGGGTTTATATCATTTGGTATCAGTGTCAACACCATGTCGAGTAGTGGGTTTGTATCAAGTTGTATCAGAGTCAACACCATGTCGAGCTGTGGGTTCGTCACGGATAGAGCGACTTGAGGAGGGCAGTTATCTGAGAGAGCGTGATCTATGAAGTCACTCTGCTGGGAAGATGGGCCACCATGGACGATGGCTACAGAAGTGTGGTGGAATGTTAGGTTCCCACATTTAATAAGTATGAGATTAGTCATGGGTATATAACTCATTGGGCACCTATTAGGTTTTTGAGTCATGTTGGCAAAATTTTGTATCAAAATGATATTTTCTTTGTACTGATTAGTTGTCTAGGCTCATGAATACTCAAGCTTCAACGAAGATTGGTAACTCATCAAGCAAAGAGAAGTCTTCAAGAGGAGTAAGCTTTGTTGCACATCAAATGTATATCTAGACGTCATTTCTCTTGCAAGGCATTTAGGCACACACACACATTGCAATTATATGTGGTCTTGCATCTTTGTTCTTAATTTGTATTACACTTTACAAAAATATAATTGTATGCATATGCATTAGATTTTAACTGACAAATTTTGTAAAAATGTACGTTCTTGACTATCTCTAGGAAATGGAATATTTGTGTATTCTTGTATATATTTGTTTATGTTTTATTGATATTAGAATTGATTTATTTTCATATTTTTCCTTATTTAGTTCTGAACATTTCTGTTGCTCATTCACTAGTTTTCAAGTTCCAAGTTAGAAGTTACGAAACTTTCTGTGTGTTTATCATGCATGGTTTTTATTCTTGTTTATCGATTCTATTTATATATTTTTTGTTGAATTTTCATAGACATCTATGTATGTGAGAGTCTTGATTTGTAATTAGAAAACATATTCGAAATTAGAGTTCAAAGGCCGAAGAACGCGAGAGGTGCATGAGAGATTGCTTGGAAAAAGTGGGGTGGCAAATTGCCACTCTATCCCCTCTTCTGTGGAGGTGTGTGGTCTCCATGGGAAGGGAACCACATGACCCCCGTGGAGGCGTGTGGCCTCCATGGGAAGCTTAGGTGGCATGCCCTCACTTGCTACTTGCGGCTCTCATCTCTCCATATCATATTCCCTAATTTCTCTCCTTTAAATAGTCTTTCCCTCTTTTTTTTCTTAAGATGAAGACTTATGCAATTTTTTTGTGATTTTTCTCTCAACTACAAAACCTCATATCAAACTCATTTCTCATCAAAATTGAGTGATTCAATAAGAAGAGAATTCATTTTGATGTCATCTATCTTCTCTATGCCTTATTGAAGTCTTTTGTTAAAGTATTTTTGGTGGTTCTACATCAATTTCGTGACTGCACTCAAGTTAACAAGGTATTTGATTATCTCTTAAGTTTCATACTTTTTAAAGCTCAAATACCTTGGGTCTTCTTCTCATTTATATGTATATTGCTTGAACAAATGCTATTAGAAGATAGAGCTTCAATTATAAGCTAGATTTGTCTAAATACATATTTAAATGTGATTTAGGTTTTCTTAAATCCAAAATTTCATATGTTTGTGAGTTGTATTGTGACTAACTTATAATATAGGGATATTTGTGTGTTAATTGATTTTATCTTGACGATTGACAGCCTTTACATGTGCTAGGACTCTTTAATTGAATATATTTAGGATTAACACAATTAATTTTATATTTAGAGCCTTAGTGAGTTAATTGATTATTTTGTGAATATGTGCTCTAAATATTTGCCAAAGAATTTCATCTAACATATCTTTTAGATCTAGCATTTTTGGATTTTGTTCTAAAGTCATGAATATGTGCTTAATGAACATGTTATGATTTAAGCTTTAGTTTGCATGAACAATTTCTAGGTTTTATTTGTGAATTGATTAGAATTGCAAATTCTTGGTTTTTGTTCATGTATAAGAACCAGGCAATTTTGTTTGTTAACTTTCATGCCTATGTCTAGTTCTTCATGAAGTGTACCTAATCCACACATTTCATATGTTACATACATCATTTGTGTGATGTCATTTGTTTGGATTATAAACTAGAAAAAAAAAATATACATTGTGTGCACATTGATCATTTCTAGTTTCCATAGGATATCTTGATCATATATTCTATGTTACGTATGTTTGCATTTACATACATTTGATCACGTTTAAGATATCCTTGTAAAAGGCATGAAGCATTGACTACGATAAGGATTTTCCAGATAGTTGAGCAATGAAGTCTTGGCTAGGATTGAGATGATCTGGATAGCCGAGCAATGAAACTTTCTAGAGGCATCTGTAAAATTCTCTTAATTGCTTATAGTGTTCAATATAACTAGAGGGGGAGTGGGGATGAGTAAACACTAAAAATCTTTGACTTCCTTTTTGCACAATAAAATTGTGTACACTTAAACTTTGACAATTAAATTGCTTTAACAAAACAATTATGAATTCAATTAAGCAAGTATTAAAACAATACAAGTCAAAGCAAGTGAAAAATAGAAGCAAGAAAATCAACACAAGAGATTTTTTTTAATGTGGTTAAACCTTAAAAATGAGGAAACATATACATGTTGATTCCACAACCACGGGCAACACTATCTTTCTCTGGTTATTCGAATGTACACCCTCAAATGATCGAATCACCTAATCCACCATCTTGGATCGTCCCACTCTAACCTACCCTCGAGCCTTTGACTAGTGAAAGTCTTGCCTACTTGCTCAACTATCTAGATATCTCCAATCCTAGTCAAGACTTCCTTGCTTAGCTATCCGGAATACCCCGATCCTAGCCAATTCTCTTTGCTCAACTATCTGGATCACCCCGATCCTAGTCAAGACTCCTTGCTCAAGCTAGAGATTCACACTCCAACAAAAGACTTCCACCTTTTGTAAGGCAATGATCTAAGTGAAATGCAAACATGTAAACATGATGCAAAACACAAGCAAATAGAGTATATTAATCAAACACACTTTATAAAAAATTAGTATGACACAAATAAAGTTCAAAAGAAAATGTAACTAATTCTTATAAACATATAATAGGAAATCTATAATTGGCATTCAAAATCATTGACCAAAATATCTAGAAACCTAAAACATGTCAATTAATGCTAGAATATCAAATCTTAACAAAAAGCACAAAACTAGCTATGAAATCAAGTCGTCAATTCAACACTTGAACTATTCAAAATATTCAATCAAATAAGAACTAGATGTGAATAATAGAAATCACAATCAAAATCTCCTAGTTCTAGAACATGTGACTCAAACCTAGAAATTAACAATCAAGAACAAAAACACAAAGTTTTCTAGATTCAAGTTCATGTTCTTCAAAAATTAACTAAAATGATATTCAATCAAAAACACAAGAGCTAATTTTGAAATCTCATTCAAACAAGTTAAAAAATAGAATCCAAATCATTTTAAACACATTTCATATTCAAAACGAGAGATGCAACAAATTGATCATAAAAAAAATATAGAGAATATGATTTACTCACACAAATAATGAACACTTGATAAAGATCAAAGTAAAACAAAACACCTGGATGCCAATTAGCTTGAAACCACTTGGGACTTTTTCTACTTTTAAATACAACTAATTTTGGCATTTGGTCACCAAAATCAGATTTGATATGAGTGAGATAACGTAAAAACAAAAAATGAAAAGTTATGAAGAATTCTATAGATTTTTTAATATATATATGGAGGGAAATGATGTGAAGAGAGGCCAGTCTAGGGTGGTAGCCAACGCCTCTCCATATCAGCATCTCATAGAGATGTGTAACCTCCCTGGAGGAAGAATGAAGCTCCTACTGTGGGACTCACGCACCTCCACAGGAGAGGGTATATTTTGGCAGTTTTGCCACCTCTCTTTCCTTTTGCTCCCTTTCGCGCTCCTCTCGTGTTCTTCGACCTCCAAACTCAGAATTTGAATCTGTTTTTATAATACAAACCATAACTCAATCATGGAAATCGATGTTTATAAAAATTTCACTAAAAATATGGATATTGACTCGATACACAAAGATAAAAACTATGCACGTTAAACACAAAAAGTTTTATAAATTCCACCTATGAACTCGAAAACTTTTGAATGAGTAACTGAAATGGCCAGAACTTAATAAGGAACAATAGGTGAACATATTCAAGTTTGACATCAGTAAAATACAAATATAAAAAATATAAGAACACACAAGTATAACATTTCCTAGATATAATCCTAGAACATGCAATTTTACATAATTTGTCATTTTAAATCTAATGCATGTGCATACGTTAATTTGTGTGTGGATGTGTTATACTAATTTAGTGCAATGACACAGGGACATAAATGTATGCAGTGTGTGTGTGCACACCTATACCTTGCAAGAGGAGAAAGAATCTCGATACCTTAGCAACCAAGTAAGCACATTTCCTCTTGAAGATAAACTTTGCATGAGAAGTTGCTTTTTATTTTTAAGCTCATGTCAAACATGAACCACCTAAGCAACTAATCAATACAAATAAAGAGAGTTTTGTTATGGAATTAAGTCAATACAAATCTAAAACCTAACAATATGAAATACCTTGGATCAAAAGTAGGCAAGTCTTTCAATGGTAAAAGGCTCGCGGGTAGGATAAGAGGGGTATCCACTAGAGAGTGTATCAAATGGATGGGTCACTTTTGAGGATGTACTTTTATCTAACTAGTGAAATGTGGTGTTACTGGTGGTTGTGCAATCAACCCATGGATGTTTCCTCTTTGGAGGTTTTACCACTTAAAAAATAACATGTCAAATGTCTCTATCTCTATCTCTTTTATATCTATATATGTGTTTGTTTGAAACTTGTATAGATCATCGTTTCTTCATACCTTTGTAAATAAGATCATTGTAACATTTGGAATGTAAACATTCTTTTGATCAAAGTTGTACATATCTTTATCTTTGTAAATTTGACTTATTTGTATATAGTTATTCATTCATTTGTACTAGTGTATATTGAACCTATATATTAATACAAGTGTTAGTTGATTTTAGTTTTAGTTTGATTCTTTCACTTGCAAATAGTAGACTTTAATTGACATGTTTAATTGAATATGTTTTTCAATAAAGTCTACATAGGCTTACATATCTTTAAAGTGTTATGGTTCAAGCTATTTAGAGAGACAAACTCTTGTTTGTTTTAAGGGAATTAAAAGAGGTCTAAAAACTTATTCACCATATCTATGTTAGCTTTTGGAAATTTAACCATGTTTGTATATTTTAATTGGTATCAGAATGGGTCGTTAGAAGGCTATTAACGAGAGATCCAGGATACATTCATGATAAATTATAGGGTTTTTAAAGTCATGGTTCTTCAAGAGGAAACAATGATCGAAGGTGCTTCCAATTCTAGACCTCATCTACTCAATGGCCACAAATACAGTTTTCAAAACTTTGGATGAAAGCTTAAATTCGTTCCATTGATGATAGAGCTTAGGTGATAGTGGAAGAGGGATACACCTCTTCAAGCAAGATGCTTGAAGATGGATCTTTTGTTTCTAAGGCTATGAGTGAATGGTCCGTCAATGAGTTCAAATTGAAAAAATGGCATCATCGGGCATGTTAAATACAATATAGGATAGTAGCTATCTTGAATGAGATAGTGATTATGTGCTTGCGAGACCTCAAGGAATCTTCAGGTTGGTATGCTTGGTGTGGTAATCAAGGGCCACCCAAAATTTCACCAACTCATTAGCCAAATCCACGTTCTTCTCGTTGAACATTGGAAGTTCCTCATATTTTTGAATGGCTTATTTCTTTGACAACCCGCATTTGCGGTTTATCTTCTAAAGGTATATTAGGCATTCATTGCGTATGTTCAAGCTTCAAAGGCAATCTTAAGAAATCAAGCTAAAGAGCACTTCAAAGGTATATCACTTATGCTTAACTCTTTAAAGAGATATAGTTGCATACACACACATTTCTTTATGCATGCCTTATACATCTTGCATTTGTATTTTGCACTTTCATATGTGAGTGTTCTTTACACTTCTCACTTATGCACCTTGTTGAGTAGCTCTAAGTCTGGTTATGTTCTATATTTTCACTTTTCATTAGTTGATCAAAAATATCCACGCATGCACGATGGTGTGATTGTCATAGTGCGTTAAGAGACCTTCTCATGGTCTCTGTTGCGCAGGTAGTACATGGGTCTGTACCAGCGTAGTAACCTGTGAACTAAAGCCTGGAACGTCTCGGGTCTCTTTTATATGGTAGTGCATGGGTCTTTCCCTATACAATACCCATGCACTGAGCCTAGTTGGTTCTCAGGTCTCTTTTGTATAGGTAGTGCACGGGTCCCTACCAGCGTACTACCATCGCAATCCCTCTGTTATGATTATGTTGCCCCAGTGCACGGGTACCATATCCGTACAATAACCCGTGCACTACATTATTTCAGCTATTTTAAATTGAAACTTTCCAAAATGACATAGTTTCACTTTGACCTCACATATATATATATATATATATATATATATTGTCTTCTCCCTTGTTCATTTTTATGAGTTAAGAATTGATTACTTGAGAGAGAACGTGATTTTTAAGAGAGAGGGACTCCTAAGAACTCACGTTTACTTAACCAAACACAAACTCATATGCATCTAGCATCTTTCATGCATCATCTACTTATGGGTGTTCATGCTTTCACATATTGGTAAGTTGAACATGCCCTAGAACTTGTTATTTCATTGTTTGTTCATCTTTGCCTAAGGTTAGCAATTATTTAGTTGATTAATTGCATGTTTCTTTGGTTTAGCATGATTTGAATATTTTTGTGGCTTTGTTTGCTGGTTGAGAATGATTGTTGATTTATAGGTAGCATTTAGGACCATTTTACCCTCTAGCTAAATCTTCTTGCTTTGTATTTAGATATTGATATCTAGGATCAGTGCTTATTGTCATCTTCACATCTCTAGATAAGCCTTTAGTATAGTCTAGCATTAATTGCATGTTAGAATATTATCACATATTCACATAGGTTGTTTAATCTCTTTATTGATTGTTATGCTTTGTGACTAAATGGTTTAGTGCACAAGGTAGTTAGTCTAGGATCATTATTAAAGGTCCGTTTGGCAGAGTGAAAGGGTTAGTGTCCAAGAATGGTGTGACTTAAGGTCAACCTATGTTGTAAATTTTCAGTTAAACAGTGGATTTTAAGGACTGTATGTGACTAGAAGAATAGCCAGTGAGTTTTACCCAAATGGAGGGTTTCTCACGTAAAACAACTCTTGTGTTTTTATTGTTATTTGAATGCTTGCTAATATGGGGTAGTTTTTGTTAACTTTGACTAAGTTAAAAATTGGTAATCAATCGATTAAAACCTATTAACCCCTCATCTAGGTTGTTTAGACACACGCTTAGTTGTAATTTCAATTGGCATCAGAGGGGGTTCTTAAACATACTTTGGTGATCTTTGCTCTTGTGTTGTCTTGAATTTTTGCATTTTGATTATTGCATGCACTTGCATTCATTCCATCCATACACAAACACTATAAGTGGGAATGGAGGTGGACACGAGGGAACTGGAAGCACAAGACCCCCTTTGCTCACTGAGGTGAACTATTCCTCTTGGAAAAGAAAGATGGAGTCTTATATTTTCCAAATAGATGACCGAGTTTGGATGGCAATTGAAGATGGCTATACTCCTCTGGAAAAGTCTCTTGAAGGTGAGAGCATGGTTCCCAAGCCAAAGTCGGAATAGACGACTCAAGAGTTTGAAACATCCACATGGAACAACAAGGCAATGCATGCCATTCTTTGTGCAATGGATAACAACCAATACACATTGATCCAAACAACTAGGATTGCATAAGAGGCATGGGAGATCCAAGAGTCAGCCCATGAGGGTACTTAGGTGATTAAGGACTCCAAGCTTCAAGTCCTCCAAACACAATTTGAGCAAATTAGAATGGAGGATCATGAATCCTTCAGCATCTTTCAAGTGAAGTTGATGAACATCTTCAACCAAAGCCATAAACTAGGTGACCCGTACTCAGATAAGAAGATCAAGCAAAAGATCATGAGGTCACTTCAAAAGAGATTCGAGTCCAATGTGACAACACTTGAAGAAAATAGTGACTTCAATACTATAAAGCCAAGTGAAATGATTAGAAGGCTTCTAGCCTATGAGTCAAGAAAGGGTCCAACACATTCACGTCCACCTCCTAAGAAGAAAATGAGTATAGCCTTGAAGACCTTCAACGTAGAGAATGAGCATGATGACTCTGATGAGGAGATGGCCCTCATGGTGAAGAGATTCAAGAAATTCATTAAGTTTGAAAAGAAGTGTTTTGGATCCAAAGGAAAATAAGTGAAGAAGAAGACTCATTTCAAAAAGATTAAGGCAAGTCAAGAAAAGACAATAAGAAAAAGGATTCAATATTTTGAATATGGAGGATTTGGACACATCTCCAAGGATTATGGCAACTTAAAAAACAAGAAGAAAGGAAAGGCAATGGTCACCACTTGGAGTGACAGTGATGACTTGGAAGAGGAAGGAGGATTATCGGATAATGAAGATCATGTGGTAAACTTTATAGCCTTTACATCCTCTTTCAAGAGCAAAGAAGCAAGTCATGATGAAGAGGAGAATAAACAAGTTGAAGATGACTCAAGTGAAGAGAGCTCATCATCTCATTGCACCAAAGGAAATGTAGAAGGTATGAACCTTAAAGGATTCATTAAGCACTTTCAAAGCTCAAGATTCAGGATGACGAATGAGATTCGATTACTAAAAGAAAAGAGTCTTAAGCTATCAACTGAGATGATTCACTTGAATAGAGAAGTGAAGATAGCTAAAAGGAATGAGGACATAATGGAAAATGAGCTTGAAGAATCTAGAGAAGTAATAGTTAAAATGACTTCAAGCACAAAGAAACGTGACCATCTGCTACGTGTTGGCAAGAGGCCAAGTGATAAGAGGTCTTGGATATGAAGATGACAAGGAAACCTCACCCTCGAGCAAGACTGTATTTGTCAAGAGCATGGACATCAAAGAGCCTTCACCCCTAAAACATCCTAGGTAGAATATTGAATTAGGAGAGTGCTCTAAAAATGTCCAAGCAAAAATGACACTAAGGAGTCAAGCTCAACCAATGAAAGCTAATCAAGCAAGTTTTCCTCAATCCAAATACCATCAACCCAAGAAAAAATCCATACAAGCTCAACCAATGAAGCAATCTCCTCCAATTCATCAACAAAGAAGGAGAGAACCAATCCAACTTCAAAGAAAAGCTCAAAGACATGAAAAAGTTCATTTGTACTCATAAGGGAATGGTATGACTTCTTACTTTTCTCTCACATGTCACTTATATAGTGTTAACATTCACATTAGACCGAATCACTTTAAATATATCAAGTTTTGTAGAATTGAAAGCATGATTGAAAGAAATAGGATTATACCAATGATTCACGTTCCTAAGATATCTAGAGCAAATTTTCATGATCCTAGGAAATCTAGAGCCAACATTCCTAAGACCACTAGGAAAGAGAATGTTTACGTAGGTGGATTAAAAGAGATGAATAATTTTGCTATGTGGCTCAAATTGCTTTGAAAGCTAATACTTATAACACTTGGTATTTGGATAGTGGGTGCTCCAAGCACATGTCAAGGAACAAGATTTTTTTCGATTCTATTGTCATGGAGGATGGTGGATTTGTCACATTTAGTGATGGGTATAAAAATAAAGTCATAGGGAAAGGAATCATTTTCATTCCCAGTTTACCCTTTTTATCAAATGCTTTGATTGTTAATGGCTTGCAAACCAATCTTATAAGCATTTCTCATCTTACTGATATTTGTTTGACGATTTTGTTTAACAATAATGATTGCTCAATTTTGAAGTCAAATGGTCAAACCTTGCTAAAGTTTTTGCCTTAAAGCTTGTAATTTGTAAATATGAATAGAACATAAATAAAAGAAGTAGTTTATTCATTCAAATTGTCTCATATATCATGTGTAAATAACATCCAAGATCGCCGAATGTAATCTCAAACTGAGTATGTGAATGTCATATACAGATGGATTTAGATTGAGATGAACAATCTAAAGAGTCCGTAGATAGCAAATAAAGTAGAATACTTTATTTGTGGTTAATCTATAGCTATAGTCCATTCTGTAATGTACGTTGATCTTATCCTGAATCATTCATACGGTGATATGAGAATGGATGCACCTTGTATAACGTGATCATACAGGACTGGGCATGATCTATATGAATCTTTCACCAAGATCCGTTTCACGTTGAGATTCATATATATATATATATATATCGATAAATGATGGTTATATATATGTGATCTTAATCCTGAGTGTCTTATTGACTCCTTCAGGTTAGATCGTGGTTTTTGATATATCATGAGTGAGATCGAAATTGCATTCCCCGATCAATATGTTTCGTATGTTGGAATCGCGGTTTGGCTTGTGGCTGGGAAGGTTTTTACACAATAGTGAAATCTACTTCTTCTTACGAGAAGTATATGGTAGTCGTGGCTTGAATAATATGAGCGCTCTCCTAATTTCGTAAGGAATGTAGGATTCATTGTTCATTAGAGAATCAATGGTACGTAATGGAAAGATATAATTAGAGGGGTATAACGGACATTATGATGCAGCTCTAATATGAACTACTTGTGGAGAATCATACCATATGTAATAGCTATATCAATGGACACCAAAAGTTATTGGTTTGTGTAAAAACATCTACAGTTGAGAGAGTACAACTTCGGGTTTTTAGTGGAATAACACCGAAGTTAATAATCACGAAATATTAATTAAATAGTTTAATTAATTATTTCTAAGGATTATTAGAGCTAAAAATAATGTGGGTCTATTAGGTCATTTTGCTAACCCAATTGATTAAGGTAACAAAGTTCACGGTTAATTAATTAGATTGTTCAATTAATTGTGTTACGAAAGTGACATATGTCTATTCGGGGAAATAATTGAATAATGAAATTATTTAATTAATGAATGTTAATGATTAATGTTAATTAAATCATTAGATTATTTAATTATATGATTAATCATTAGTTGGTGGGTGTTGATTAATATTTAATTTTGAATGAAGATAAGATAATTTGATTATTTTATTTTTATTAAATTAAATCTTTAAATTTGAATTTAAAGAGTTTGAATTCAAAACAAATTAAAATAAAATTAATTAATATCTTTAAAGATATCAGATATCCTAAAAGAATTGATTAATTAGTTTTATCAAAAATAAAAAAGATATATATGATATATGTTTTTTTTTTGGAAACTAAGAACACAACACACGTTTAGAAAATTGAAAGTCAATTTTGAGCATAGAACCAAAAGAGAGGAAAAAAAACCTAGAACCGTTCTAGGTATTTTTGAAGGCAGAAAAAAGTTTTCTTCATCTTCTTTCCATCGTCCTTGTTCTTGTGATTCAAATCAAGAAGCAGATCGAAAAGAAAGAAGGAGCCTACAATGCTGGTATGAAATTGTTTCATCTTCTTTGTTGTTTTCGATTGTTACTATACAATTAGGTTTACTTGATGATTGCATAAAAAAAAAATTAAAACCCTTCCACTACGTAATCTATAACCCTAGGCACCTACAAAATGGTATCAGAGCCATTTTGTACAGTATAATCAAATTCGATTTCTCCTGATTGCATGTATGAATGTGTAGGCACTGTATTATGTTTGTATGAATGTTTATAATTAAATCGTTTAATTTAAGCATGGTTGATCGTAAATTTTTATCATACATGGGTTTTAGGGTTTTGGATTTAAAATGTAATATTTTTCTGATATAATATTAAATCTGGGTTATATAATTTTTTTTATATGCTGTTATTTTATTTTTATTGATGTAAATCGATGAATACAATAATCCCAAAGACATAGCACAGCAACCGCGCAGACCATATGCAACAGATATGTAACATGCGTAATATGTAACATGCACAAGTGTTGCGCATGTTATTAAAAAAAATTCAACATTGTTATGTGTTTGCAATTGCAAACATGCAATTGTTGATTTTGAGCATGATGTGATGCATGCAACATGCAATTCAATGTCGCGGGTGTAGGCGTAATATATGGCATCACAATTTAGTGTTGCCATGTTTTTGTGCAGTTGTCATGCATTTCAATATGCAAGTGCTGCACAGCATGTTAATGCTTAAGTGTTGCGACATATTCACATGCTTTAGTGTAAGTGGGAGATTGTTGGGGTTTTTCTCCTAAAGCTTGTAATTTGCAAATGTGAATAGAACATAAAAAAAAGAGTAGTTTATTCATTCAAATTGTCTCATACATTTATACATATATATATATATTTTTATATATATATATATATATATATATATATATATATTTCAAGTGTAATTAACATCTATGAATGTTGGATGTAATCTCGAACTGAGTATGTGAATGCCATACACAGGTGGATTCAATTTGAGACGAGCAATCTAAAAAGTTCGTAGATAACAAATAAAGTTGGGTACTTTATTTGTGGTTAATTTACAGCCGCGATCCATTCCGTAATGTACGGTGATCTTATCCTGGATCATTCATATATTGATATGAAAATTGAGACATCTTGTATGATGTGATCATATAAGACTGGACCACAATCTACATGAATCTCTCACCAAGATTCGTTTCACGTTGAGATTTATATATATCGACAAATGATGGCTAATATGGGTGATCTTAATCCTGAGTGTCTTATTGACTCATTCAGGTTAGATCGTGGTTTTTGATATACCATGGGTGAGATTGGAATTGCATTCCCAATCAATATGCTCCGTATGTTGGAATCGCAGTTTAGCTTTTGGCTGGGAAGGTGTGTACACAATAGTGGAATCCACTCCTTCTTACGAGAAATATATGGTAGTTCCACTTTAAGGGTTGATTTGGGGATTAAACAATATGAGCGATCTCTTAATTCTTTAAGGAATGTAAGATTTATTGTTCATTAGAGAATCAATGGTACTTAATGGAAAGATACAATTAGAGGGGTATAATGGACATTATGACCCAGTTTTAATTATGAACTACTTGTAGAGGATCATACCATAAGTAATAGCTATATCGATGGACACAAAAAGTTATTGGTTTGTGTAAAAACATCTACAGTTGAGGGAGTACAACTTCGGGTTTTTAGTTGAACAACACCGAAGTTAATAATCACGAAATATTAATTAAAGATTTTAATTAATTATTTCTAAGGATTATTGGAGCTCAAAATACTTTGGGTCCATTAGTTCCCCTTGCTAGCCCGATTGATTAAGGTAACAAGTGTCACTGTCAATTAATGTCCAATTAATTGTGTTATGAAAGTGACACGTCTATTCGAAAATTAATTGAATAATGAGATTATTTAATTAATGAATGTTATTGATTATGTTAATTAAATAATTAGATTATATAATTATATAATTAATCATTAGTTTGAGGGTCTTGATTGATATTTAATTTTGAATGAAGATAAGATAATTTGATTATTTTATTTTTTTTAAATTAAATATTTAAATTTGAATTTAAAGAGTTTGAATTCAAAACAAATTAAAATAAAATTAATTAATATTTTTAAAGATATCAAATATCTTAAAAGATTTGATTAATTAGTTTTATCCAAAAATAAAAGGATATATATGATATATGTATTATTATTTTTGGAAACTGAGAACACAACACACATTCAGAAAATTGAAAGTCAATTTTGAGCGTTGAACCAAAAGAGAGAAAAGAAAGAAAAAAAAACCTAGAAGTGTTCTAGATATTTTTTAAGGCTGGAAAAAGTTTTCTTCATCTTCTCTTCATCCTTCTTGTTCCTGAGTACCGTAACGTGCCCACACGTCATTACCAATTCCGAGAGATAGCCAGAAAGATCCTGTGGTTCAAATCAGGAAGCAGATCGAAAATAAAGAAGGATCCTACAACGGTGGTATGAAATCATTTCATCTTCTTTGTTGTTTTCGATTATTATTGTACAATTAGGTTTACTTGATGATTGCATAAAAAAAAAATTAAAACCCTTCTGCTGCGTAATCTATAACCCTGGGCACCAACAACTAAAGGGAAAGAGATCTAGTGACAATTGTTATTATCTTGAAGATAGTGTCATCTCTTACAATGTGTCCAAGTGTGAGCAAGCTGAGTTGTGCCACCAAAGGCTCGACCATATGAACTATCGATATTTGAGAATCTTGGATAAGTTCAAAGTTGTGTGTGGCCTTCCCGAACTTGGGAAGGAAGTTGATGGTCTGTGTTGTCCTTGTCAATAAAGGAAACAAACCAAAAGCATGCACAAAAAGGGTAAGTATCTCACTAAGAAGCCATTAGAGCTTCTTCATGTGGACCTCATAGGTTCCATACAAACCGAGAGTCTCGATAGCAAGAGATACATTTTTGTATGTGTAGATGATTTCTCTAAATTTACATGGAAATATTTTCTTAGAGAA
This sequence comes from Dipteronia dyeriana, assembly GCA_032871835.1. Taxonomy (NCBI): domain Eukaryota; kingdom Viridiplantae; phylum Streptophyta; class Magnoliopsida; order Sapindales; family Sapindaceae; genus Dipteronia; species Dipteronia dyeriana. Next base: position 31,824,909 of record CM065298.1, read on the forward strand.
AATCTTAAACTTCTGAAAAATTTAAAATGCTTTGCAATAAAATTCAAAATTAGAAAAACACTAACATTAAAAGCATTAAAAGGATTATGAGTGATCATGAGAGGGAATTTGAAAATGGTCACTTTGAAAGATATTGCAATAGCGTAGGTATTTCCCATGAGTTCTCAGCTCCTAGAACTCCTCAACAAAAGGAAGTTGTTGAGTGGAAGAGTAGGGTCCTTCAGGTGAAGGCTCGTGTGATGTTGCTTAGCAACAATGTTCCTAAGAACCTTTTAGTCTAACCGTCAATACGACTTGCTACATAGGAACTAGAGTCTTCCTAAGGCCCGACACTAGGTAAACCTCCTAAGAGTTGTGGAAGGGTAGAAAGCCAAATGTTAGCTACTTCCACTCATTTAGAAGCAAATGCTACATTCTCAATGACTGAGATCAACTTGGCCAGTTTGATGCCAAAAGTGATGAGGGAATTTTCATTGGCTATGTCCATAATAGTAAGGCCTATAGAGTGTTTAATTTGAAAACACATAGTGTTATGGAATTTTCTTATATTGTCATAGATGATTGTAGGCCTAATACTAGTAACCATGATGAGGAGGTTGATGTGGTTCATGATTTTCCTTTGGAGAATGGTGAGACTTCTATTGATGTGAAATCAAACTATAATGAAGAGGTCATTCAACCTCTTGATAAAGATTCATCCTTAAACTCTAAAGAACCTGCTCCGTGGGTTAGACATCTCCATAACAAAGATGATATTCTTTGAGATGTGAATGAGGAGGTAAGGACTAGGCATCAAATAGCTAATAAAATTAGTTATACTTGTTACACCTCTCAAATTGAGACAAAAAAGGTTAATGAAGCGTTAAATGAAGCATTTTGGGATCTTGTCGTGCAAGAAGCGCAAAACCAATTTGAAAGAAATAAGGTCTGGACTCTAGTTCCTAGATCTAAGAACACTAATTCCATAGGAACCAAATGAGTGTGTAGGAACAAGTCGGATGAGGATGGTAACATTGTGAGTAATAAGGCTAGACTTGTAGCACAAGGATACTCTCAAATTGATGGTATCGATTTTGAGGAGACTATTACTCTGGTTGCCCGCTTTGAGTCTATAAGGCTTCTCTTATCCATATTTTGTGTGCACAAGTTCAAATCACACCAAATTGACGCTAAAAGTGCCTTTCTCAATGGATTTTGGCAAGATGAAGTGTTTGTTGAGCAATCCAGGGGGTTTATGGATCCACACAACCTCAATCATGTCTATCGCCTCAAGAAGGGTCTATATGGGTTGAAACAAGCACTGTGGGCTTAGTATGAACGCCTTACTCAATTTCTTGTTGATAATGACTACTCTAGAGGTAGTGTTGAAAAGACTTTACTCGTCAAGAGAAACAAAGATGAGCTATTTATAGCTCAAATCTATGTTGATGAAAGTCCAACAATTTATTGATCTCATGTCTCATGAATTTGAGATGAGTTTAGTTGGCTGCTAAATTACTTCCAAGGTTTACAAATCAAGCAATTGAATGATGAGATTTTCATATCTCAAGCTAAGTATGCAAAAAACCTAGTGAAGAAGGTTGGTCTTAAGAATGCCAAACATTGTGACACGCCCTTGAGTACCACATTGAAACTAAACAAGGATGCTAGTGTCAAGAGTGTGGACCAAAGTTTTTATCATGGCATGATAGGTAGCTTGCTTTACTTGACCTCAAGTAGGCCCGATATAGCCTTTAGTGTGGGTGTGTGTGCTAGGTACCAAGCAGATCCCACGGAGTCCCATCTCTCCTTTGTAAAGAGAATCATTCAATATGTTGGGACATCCAAATATGAGATATGGTACTCTTTTGATGCTAGTTCTAGTTTAGTTGGGTTTAATGATGTAGATTGGGCAAGAAATTGTGATGATAGGATGAGTACATCGGGTGGGTGTTTCTTCCTAGGAAACAACTTAGTGTCATGGTTTTGGATGAAGCCAAACTCTTTTTCCTAATCCACGGCTGAGGCTGAATGCATAGTCGCTGGGAGTGCTTGCACATAACTCCCTTGGATGAAGCAAATAGTTATGGATTATGGCATTGTTCAAGGTACTCTAACTCTTTATTGTAATAATTTGTGTGTTATTAACATTTCTAAGAATTCGGTTCAGCACTCTAGGACTAAGAATATAGACATTAGACATCACTTTATTAGGGAGCTAGTTAAGAACAAATACATTGAACTTGACATGTTGGCACAAATGATGAACTAGAGGATTTATTCACAAGCCTTTAGACTCAACTAGGTTTAAGTCACTTAGTGGGTCTATTGAAATTTGTCACATGCCATGATCGGTTTTGGTGGTTGACCCTATGTGGGGATCTCAAGCACATAGAGCTATTGTGGTTGGGCATCTGACAAATCCCAACGATCGCCGGATAACATCTCTCTGTGGACAATACCCTTACTTGTCGCTTTAATAGTTTTCTAACTTTATAGCACATTGATATGTAAATTCATGTTTATAAAAATAATGCTCGCAGGTGCACGAATCGTGAAGATATCGTACAGTGGCAAGTAAGGATCGTTCCCACGAGGACTAGAGATTTAATGATTGAAAATTGATTTTAATTAAAGCTAAATTAAAGTAACCAAGAACTTGTTGTATGATTGATTTAAACTAAAAACTAAATTAAATCAAACTAATGAAAGTAATTGAAAAGATTTGGTTGTGGTCAAAAGTGAGAAAGCACTAGGTTATCAATGATCCCTAATTATGAACACTCAATGTATGGAATTAATTTGTGAAAAAAATCAATCAATTTAAGGGTTCATTCTTTATCTTTAATATGACTATTACTATATGATCGCGAGATGAGTCACGAATTCCCAACCCTTGGTCTATGGAGTGAAAAGTGATCAGAAACCCGTTACGTACAAGAATTGAGAACCAAATTCTATACTTTGCTTGGTCTATGCCAAAGATAAAATTCATTCATTCAAAAGAGCATCAATCAAGGTTAGGTTTGGTCTATACTCTAACCCTAATTTTCATATAATCTTATTCCTAAAATCAAGGCAAATAATCATCCACCCTTGGACTATGGCGTGAATAAATATTAAAACTAATTATGATTAAGCAATTAAGAACAATTAATAAATCAAGAATTGAATTGAAGAAACAATAATATTAATCCAAACATGAACATACACAAAAGGTTCATATTAATTTCCTAGTTATAGAATTAGTTACACATCATGAAAATAAAAGAAGAAGAAAAAGAAAAGATAGAACCCATTGAATACTTCAAGTCTTCGATTGAAATCTTCTTAATCTTCAGTCTTCTGATGTGTAAAGATTATTGAAAGTATTGTGTAAGGTGTTTGTAGAAAAAAATAATGGTTGAAAAAACTAGGATATAAGTGTGTCCCAACCCTAAGATCATGGTGTATTTATATGGAACACCAATTTGATCGAGATTAGAAATCCTTCTTTCACAAGAAATTGCCCTACCGTTGTAGCCACCGTTGTAGGTGGCACAGCGGGCGTCCTTTTATTGACGAAAATCTTTGATACCGCAGTGAAGGACACAACGGTCCTGGAGCGGCCTTGCAGCGGTCATCAGCTGTCCTCTTATCGTTGTCTCACCGCTACAATAAATCATAGAGATCTTGCAATCTTGGGAAATTTACATATAAGTCCCTCTAATCTTCAATAATTCCTCTTTTCGACAAGAATTCTCCAAACACCTCGTTTAGATCCAACAACCTGAAAATGCTCAAACACACAAATTAAAACCCCTAAATAACCCGAGAAACAAGCAGTTGATTGGAGGAATGGGAATCAAAAACATATATATAAATTGACCATTCAAATACCCTCAAACCTATCTTTTGTTAGTCCTTGAGCAAAACTAAGAAAACAAAAATTAAAAACTAATCCTAGAAATAAAAATCCTAACTAAGCCACTTTCATAGGGAACACGATACCATTAAGCGTATGCTAAAATCCTTTAAACCTCTAAGCAGATCTAGTGGAAGGAGGTTTATCTTTTTAGGGTTTACAGCTACGACACTCACAAACGTATCCTGTAAATACCAGTTATCCAAAATACAATCAAAATGTGCCCATATTGAAACAATGCATGCAAAAGCCAAAAAGTAAAGACTAAAATTAAGTCACAGAAATGACTGCATTGCTCAATTTAAATGAAAAGCCCATACTCAAGATGTTCAAGTTTCAAAGTCACATTCGCTAAATTTCATAGATGTAATTCGCCTCGACTATAATTCTCACAGGATGTCTCTCATTAATTTCACACAGAACTTAGGCAAATACACTTATCAAACATCTGCGATAAAAGTTATGCATAAGAAATTTCAAGTCTTGATCGCATATGAGTATACATAAGAAAGAACGCTTTATTTATATGCAAAAGATCTCATGAAAAGAATCAAGCATATGAACAAGATAGTCATATGTTTCACTTTTACTTTTATAGCAAGGTTAACTAGCAGATCAATTAGACTTTCATTAACTTTGTAATAGGGCCATGGATAAAGGTTACAAAAGAAAGGAAAATTAGGAATTCAAAAACCTAGGACCATACCATGAGAGTCTTCAACTACCTTTACGGCTTTGCTCAAAACTCTTTGTCTTCAATTATTTCTTGGTAAGTGGAATTTTACCACTTATTATTGTCCAGTCTTCAAAAATCACCATTCTCCTTCATGTCTAACTCCTTTTGCCATCTACACACACCATTTATTTTGGTGGCAACTTTTTTTAAAATTAAAGAAATAATAATATTAAGAATAAAAGAATTACATATAAAGTCATAATTATAAAACTTACACTTTTGGATTGAATGCAACTCTTTCTTCATTGACCTCTGATCGAAATATGCACAAAAATCACGTGCAAAACTATCACATCTTCTTCACGATCTCAAAGCATGATCTCAAGCTATAAGGTATGACTATAATATAGGGTACATGGGTTATAGTTAATGTGGTGAAGAAAGAAAAAGGCTTATTAAGTGTTTGGCTTCAAAATTGGCTATGGAGCACACATACAAAGGTAGGAAATATTTAAGGCATTTTAAGTAGTTCAAGCACATATAGTCTAGTCATCACTACCACTGGTTCAACTTACTCAAGATCAAAATTAACATATGAATTCTTTTGAATGATGAAATTTCGATAATGCACAACTTATAACTTATAGATATGAAATCTAATGCTAAGAACCTACTGAGTGTTTAGGAGTAAAAACAAAAGACCCTCATATGATGTTAATTATGTGCGTTTTTTTGGCTTTGTGAAACTCATAAGGGTAGTCTCCACTATTAATCATAGCAATCCAACTAAGCTTTCTATCCACTATCACATTAAGAGCATGTCATAAATTTTGAAAAATACAATGCATTACTCTAAGTGGCAAGAAGTTAGTGTAAACTCAGTGATTAATGCATATTGTCTCTATGGCATAAATCAAAGTATCTCATCATGGTTAATTCACAGGAAAGACAGACTCTAAAACAACAACAACAACAAAAAATTAATTTTTTTAAAAAAAATTAAAAAATTTGGCGAACTCAAGATTACAATATTGACACCCTGAAACATAAACCCTACATTGTCCGCAATGTAGAAAATTGAAGTGCACGACAAAAAGGGAAAAGAAAAATATGAACAGTATGATAATCAACTAAATTATAATCACTAAAACTAAATCAAAAATAAACAATTCGAATCAAATAAGAAAATAAAAATTCAAAGTACAGAAAACTATAAACGGAAGAAAAAGAAAATAAAAGAAAAGAATAAAAAAAAACATATCAGTCTGTAGACATGGGTCCGTCTACAGTAACTCTACAACCTCAATCATCACCATCACTAGGAAGAATCTCCATGTCATATCCACCTTTCTCAACTCCATCCTGTTGTTGACTTCCAGCCTCATGCTCTATAGTAGCAAAACATGTATCAGGATAAAAATTAATGTAGAAAGCCTAATGGTGGGCATAGAAGTCGTCAGGATGCCATTAACAGAAAGCTTCAATAACCCCATCCTCGAATCCAGCCCGAAGAATCCTCATCCATCTCCTTCCTTCATAAAACTTGTGTTTATATACCCCTTCATCGTGTTAAGCATGTAATCTATCCACTCAAGTCTCGGCTGAGATGGTCCGACTCCGGTATCAGGAAAAGGTCTTGGAACAAAAGCATCTCCAACCTGTTGTAATAGTCCCAAAAATTACTGATTTGTGGCCATAGTATCATCCATATCAAATCCATCCACATCATCATATGCTTCCGTAGCACCTTAAAGGCATTGCTTCTGCAGGTTGTTTCAAGACATCAGGTTAAGCGAATAAGTGTGGATTACTGTAACAGAATCACCTTCAATACCCTTCAAACCCACTCCTGCACATATATCTGTAATCCAACAGGGAAATACCACGATGGAATCTATCCGCCTACCACAACCTCGGATCTCCTTCCAAATAAACAAACTGCATAAATGTAGAGACCCCTCTTGATAGAATAAATTAGATGGGTCGCTTCCTTGAAAATCTCAGATCCATGCATAGTGGGCTTTAATAAAGTCGAAACAAATAGGTACCAAAAAGTTGACTCTAAGAGTAAATCCTTTCGCAACAGCTTATTCTCGTTCCATCCTACCCTTCCATCCATACGAAGATCACTACCTAGTATAAAGGTGTTAGGATAACCTTCTGATACCGGTTCAACAGGTGGCAACTCAAAGTAAGCATGGATCTTTTCAATTGAGATCACTACAAGTACCCCTCACACCAAGATGAAATTACTAGCACTGAATTGGTCCTGAACCATGTTGGCGTAAAACGCCCGAACCATACTAATGTTGGCGCACGGGGGCTACTGAACATATCGGGTCCATAGCCTAGAAACAACTACCTCCAGAATAGTGGTATCACTAAGCTCCACCAAATCAATCCCTCTCTCCAATATATAATTTCTCCTTACTGAATCTCTCATCCGTTTCCTGAAATCTGGATGATCTATAAAAGTTTGCTCAACTGGCCTTTTATCTCTCTTTCTATTTGAACCTTGCGACCCAACACGACCCGTGATAGTTGTCCGTACTATCTGAAAAATATGCAAATAAAAACAAACAAGATAAAACTCAAGTTAGAAAGAATTTAAACAATATTCAAATAGCACTTCAGCAGAAAACTGTCAATTTCATATACTATATTTGCACATGTTTCCAGCCAAAAATATATTCAACAACCATGAACACACAATTGCACAAATATTCATTAAATACACACACATTGAACCTAAACCATGTTGAGCACACTCAAATATTCAAAATTCTCATCTCAATTGAAATCAGTATAGGCAATAGAGCAATAATAATGTGCAATTTAAAATCTCATTTCAGTTTCGAAAATCCCCAAAATAAGAACATATCTAGAAAATCAATCCGTCAAATTAAGTTTTATATAATGAAATTCCTATTGGAATTCAACTTAGAAACACATTCATAGCACTAACAAAGATAAACAATGACCACGCAATCAAATGTAGCACTCAAGTCCGAAAATCCCCAATTCAAGCTCATATACCCTAAAAAGAATATTGAAACAAACAAATGGGATTCGGGAAAGGGTTTTCATGCTATTGTTAAAGAATCAAAATGAGTACGAGAAGCTTAGAAACATACCATGTTTGGTACTTGTTCAAGTGAAGAGAATGAAAAGGGAAGAAAATTTTTTGAAAGAGAGCAAACCTGGTGTGAATAAGCGTTGAAACAAGAGAGAGATATACATATAATGACATGACTGTTTTCATGACCGCTATGAGGGACACAGCGGCATGACAGTGGTCTTACAATTTGTTCTGATTTTGGTACAAAACGCACCATTTAACTTAGATCAACCGCTATGAGATACACAGCCATTTGACAGCGCTCATACAACACTTTTGCCCAGTTGAAACCGTTGGAACAACTGCTTTGGGTTATGGGGGTACAACAGATAGCAATTGAAGTCAGTGGGTGACCGCTATGATGACCGCTGTGAATTATGGGAGCGGTCTCACATCGGTGTCATTCCAGTGGTTTGCCGTTGTCTCACCGTTGTAGCTCCAACCATAGGTAAACAACGGTCCTGCAAATTGAAAAATATTAAAAATACCAAAATTGTTAGAGTAGAAATCACCCTCAAACCTGATTTCAAGTTAGGGGTGCAAAAAATAAAATACAAATTTTGGTATGCCTCCCATCAAGCGCTTTATTTAATGTCTAGGCGAGACGTATGAGAGCACTACAGCTCTGATGTTAAAGTAATAATCACATATTCATCACCAATTTTCTTCAACCTGACAGTTCCATCACTCTCAACTTCTCTGAGTTATCCTTTTGGTTATATACTTTCTTCACATTCGTTGAATTCATTATTCCTTGTTTGTATTGTCTTATATACTCGTAGCATATTGGTCGAATGTGACCTTTTCTATTACAAAAATGACAAACTAGGATAAATCTATGAATGTTACCTCTCTGGTGGTTGTTGTTTAATGGTCTAGCTTGCTTCAATATGTTTTCTCTTCTCCTTTTCAAAGTTGGATCTTCCTTTTGGGTGATGGAATCACTTGACTCATCATTCTTCACCTCTTTGATCTTGACTTCTACTAATTGCCTCTTATATTCCATGGCCCTTGATTTGATCTCTTGCTCTGCCTCTATAAGCTTTGCAGTGTTTTTAAGCTCCTTAATCTTCATAATCTCCAGGGCTTTATCCCATTGTTCGATCTCAACCTTCATTAGCTTCATCCATTGACTATGCTCTTATCTGAGCTCTTCAACCTCTTAAGAAAGTGTTGCATGCCTTTTTAATGGTGACTCTTTTTCTTTCAGTAGTTCTTATTGACAGGTCATAATTGAGAGCGACAATCATTTGTTTATCTTCCTTTAGCTGCTCAATCATGATCTCATAAATTGCACGATCATATTGGGCAGGTGAAATTTTGCTCATTTTGTATCTTGAGATTTTTTTAGCACCGGAGTTGATTCTAGATGAACACTTGGATCTATTACTTCTATATTAAACAATCAAAAGCACCTACAGGATGTTTCAAACATTCAAAAACATCTTCATCGATTGTCTCATCAAGCATAGTCATGGAAACCTACCCATTATGCACAACTATGACAGCCTTCGTGGTTGACATGAATGGTCTACGAGTAAGATAGGCAAGTCAATCGCATCGGTGCCCTCTTCCTCCATATCAAGTATGATAAAATCTACAGGAATCATGAACTTGCCAACTTGGACTAGAACATCTTCCATAATTCCATGAAGATACCTAATAGATCGACCAACAAGTAAAAGCTCCATATTGATTGGTTTAAGATCACTCAACCTCATCTCTTTGTATACAGCATACGGCATCAAATTAATGCTCGTCCCTAGATCCAATATGGCTCTCTCTTTTCTTGTTTCTTCCATTGTGATGGTGATATTGAAATTTTTAGGATCCTTGAGTTTTAAGGGCAAATTCTTTTGGAGTATTGTACTTACTCCATCTGGAATTACCACGGTCTCGCGAATCAGTCTTCCAACTTCTTGAGTTGAGTTCTTTGAGACACTTTACATAGGTTGGCATCTTATGAATCTCTTCTATGGTTTACAAACTAACATTTTCATTTGACAGAATGTTATAGATCTCCTTGAATGATTGATTGAGTTTGTTCCTTTGAACTCTGGCTAGAAAAGGAACAGGGGGAACATAAGGATTTGGCGATTTGTGAATTTTTTATGTATCCTTGGACTTTTCCACCTCAAGCTCCTCCACTTCTCCTAGTTCACTATTTTTCTTGGAGAACTCAGAAACATTAATAGAAGCATTAAATAGTTCAGCATGTTTATCATTATTTAAATCCTTACCATTCCGGAAAACTGTGATGGCCTTTGCTAGCTCAGTATGGCTTGGAAATTTGTCTAGTTCATTCCTTTGATTAGCTTCAACCGGTTGCCCAATTTATGTTTCCATCTTCCTCATTGAAACATCTATGTTATGAAACCTGATGTTATGATCTTGTTGGGAATCTTGAAACTGTTTTTCTTGTTGACTCATTCTCTTATCCGTACTTTGTATAAATTGCTTCATTGTATCTTCCAATGACAGGTTCATGGGTTGAGATGAAGGATTTTGTTAAGCACTAGAATTGTATTGTCTCTAGCATAGTTGTTATTGTTCCCCCCATTGGTTCCCAGTGCTTTTATTATTTGTCTAAGAGAAATTTGGATGATTTCTCCACCCCAGATTGTAAGTATTTGAAAAATGATCATTCCGAGGTCTCGAATTGAAATTATTCATGGCTTGCACTTCTTTCTCATCATTAAATTTGGGACCTCTTGCTTGACAAGCTTCCATACCATTCTGTGGTTCCTCATATCCCTGGTATCTTGTTTCTTCCAATTTTCCCACCTCATTGATCAATAACTCGATAGACCTTTGCATTTGTGACATTTGTAATGAGTTCTCGGTATTAGCATCTACTTCGTAAATTCCTTTCCTTCTTCTAGAACTCTTTTCTCTAGAATTTTTGGTGATTTTTTGTAAGATCGATTACAACTCTTCCGGAGTTTTGTCAGTCATAGAACCTCCATATGCATTATTCACTAAAATTGTTGAGACCATATGCATTATTCACTAAAATTGTTAAGACGTCATTTAGTCTATCATAGAACCATTGACAGAGTTGGTGAATTTGATATATGTGCTGAGGATAGTTAAATATAAGCATCTTGTAATGCTCTCAAGCATCATAGAATGTCATTATCTCCCCTTGGAAGAAATTAATAATCTTGGACCTGATCTCACTTGTCTTCTGGGGAGAAAAAAACTGGCCAGTAAGCTTCTCTACCACCTCCTCCCATGTTACCAGTGAAGCTGGAGGTAAAGTCAAGAGCCATGTATTCGCCCTATCCCTAAGAGCATGTGGAATACACCTCATACGTAACAAGTTTTCTATTACTCTACTGTTTGGAAAAGCTTGAATTGCTGCATAGAATCTCTGAAGAATTTAAGCATATCTTCATTCAGTAACTCATGGAAAGCGGGCAGCAAATTGTAGTGGAAACTTTTCAGTTCATAGTTTCTTGCAACCTCATCTAGTGCAATGCACAAATGATGATTATCAATAATAGGCATGTTGTAATCCTTCATGGTTTTGATAGGTACAGCTGGTGAATCTAGAACCTGTTGGATGTTACGATTTCCATCGTCATCCATTGATCTTTGTCCAATACAATCAATGTTGTCGTTCAACGGTAGTAGTCCTCTTTGCAGTGATCTTCTACCTTGCATTCACCGTTGAAGCCTGAAACAAAAGACAGACATATAGTATACTATGAAAAGAAAAGAAAAGAAAAATAAAACTAAAATTTTAAAAATTAACTCGACTACCTAACTAACTACATCTATTAGCTAAAACTAGAATTAACCAAAAATTCAACTAGTCTCGGCAGCGGCGCCCAAAACTTGATGTGTAAATTTATGTTTATAAAAACAATACTCATAAGTGCATGAATCGTGAAGATATCGTACAGCGGCAAGTAAGGATCGTTCCCATAAGTACTAGAGTTTTAATGATTGAAATTTGATTTTAATTAAAGCTAAAATAAAGTAACCAAGAACTTGTTGTATGATTGATTTAAACAAAAAACTAAATTAAATTAAACTAGTGAAAGTAACTGAAATGATTTGGTTGTGGTCAAAAGTGAGAAAGCACTAGGTTATCAATGATCCTCAATTATGAACACTCAATGTGTGGAATTAATTTGTAAAAAAAAAACATTCAATTGAAGGGTTCATGCTTTATCTTTAATATGACTATTACCGTATGATCACGGGATGAGTCACATATTTCCAACCACTATTCACCATTGGTTTATGGTGTGAACAATGATCGGAAACCTGTTACACACAAGAATTAAGAACCGAATTCTATACTTTGTTTGGTCTATGATAAAGATAAAATTCATTCATTCAAAAGAGCATTAATCAAGGTTATGTTTGGTCTATACTCCAACCATAAATCTCAAATGGTCTTAACCCTAAAATCATGTCAAATAATCTACCCTTGGTCTATAGTGTGAATAAATATTAAAACTAATGAGGATTAAGCAATTAAGAACAATAAATAAATTAAGAATTGAATTGAAGAAATAGTAATATTAATCCAAACATGAGCATTCACAAAATGTTCACATTGATTCCCTAGTTATTGAATTAGTTACACATCATAAAAAAAAAAGAAAAAAAAAAAAAGAAAAGTTAGAACCCATTGAATACTGCAAGTCTTCGATTGAAATCTTCTTAATCTTCAATCTTCTGATGTGTAAAGATGATTGAAAGTGTTGTGTAAGGTGTTTGCAGAAGAAAATAATGGTTGAAGAGGCTAGATGTGAGTGTCCAAACCCTAAGATCATGACGTATTTATATGGAACAATAATTTGATTGAGATCAGAATTCCTTCTTTCACAAGAAATTGACAGACCGCATAGCCACCGTTGTAGGTGGCACAGCGGTCCTAACAGTGGGCGTCATTTTATTGATGAAAATCTTTGATACCACTGTGAAAGACACAGCGTTCCTGGAGCGGCCTTGCAACTGTCATCAGCTGTCCTCTTATTATTGTCTCACCGTTGTAATAATTCACAGGGGTCTTAACAGGAAATTTGTAGATAAGTCCCTCCAATCTTCAAAAATTCCTCTTTTCGATAAGAATTCTCCAAACACCTCATTTAGATCCAACAACCTAAAAATGTTCAAACTCACAAATTAAAGCCCCTAAATAACCCGAGAAACAAGCAATTGATTGGAGGAATGGGATCAAAAACATATATATAAATTGACCGATCGCACGTTGCGCAGGAACAACTTTATAAATATCTTTTGAATTCGCAATTTCTTAACAACAGAAAAAAAGCGTTCAAAATGGCACCACTGCAGAGGAGGTGTTCTATCCGTTAATTGTTTCTATTTTTAGAAAATAATGTGGGAATGTAAATATTTTATGATTCTTTTATATATTTACTTCTCTTTTTATTTTAAGCATATGTGTTCAATCTTGTTTGAGTAGTGTTTGTGCAAGGAAAGATAAATTTTCAGGTTGTCGAGCTATCAAGGCAATGTTAGAATGGAGTCCAACAATCAAAGAGGCCAATATGACACAACTCAAGCGAACAATGAGTGCGCTATTGCACCGTAACAACTTCTTCAAGCGAAATTGCAGTGCCATAACGACCTATGTGGTTAACGCAATCATGGACATAAGTATTGCTGCGAAAAGCATCAAGTGGAAAAAAGGTCAGAGCGTAGCTAGAGGTAGTGTCTCTGCAAATTTCTTCCCAAATTTAAACTTCGGTATCGACTCCTGTCACTGTTTCTATCTTTTTATATTATCCTACTTGTGTGGGCATAGCTTAAACGTTTATGGGTAATGTTTGTATTGTCGAAGCATGTGTGAGTGAGTTGATTGGAGTGCACCGATATATGTGCTTAAACGCTTTGGGAAGGATTTGATGTAATTAATTGTGCTTGTGAGTATGGTTATTGATATTGAGGCGTAAATTGCATGTGTGCTTCATTATTAAAATACTATGCTTGTTTTCATTTTTATTTACTTTTGAGTGTTTTATGATTGCACAATTTATTTTCTCTTGTAGACTAAGTTCTTATCCCTCAATTTGTTAATTATGTGCATGAATGTATAGGAAGAGCTAGGGGTGGGGAATAATGTGGAATTGTTAATTTGTTTGAATTTTTTTTTCTTTAATAAGTGGTATAAGCTTTGGTTTGGCAATTGCATGAATTGAAAATCTTTTTTGCCTTAACTCTCTAATATTTTTTGTGAGTTCATAGAATGTCTACAGCTTCTCTAGGAAACGATTTGTGCAGCTTAGGCGTTAAGCAAGGTTTCTCTATCTCTTGGAAAGAAACAACAACAACTTGCAAGTCTTAGAGGGACAAGCAATCCAAGAATGCTCATAAAAAGAGCAAAGTCCTAATCTTTATAATGAAAAACAGCAATTTGGAGTTCGGAAAGCCGAAGCACCATGTCAACGTCTTGCCCAAACAATAAATAGAGTGTTTATGGGAGGCAACCCGCCTTGGTTTGATTTCCTTAATTTCTTAATTATTTTTTTCTTGTGTTTTTAATTGCTTTAGTTGAATAATTGGTGGAGATCTCTGGTGGATATTGTGTGGAATGACATTTTTGAAAGATCACTTTTAAATGATGATATTTGATTTTTGGATATTATTGATTTATTCCTTTGATGATGAATGAGTCGAAGGCTCTTATGGATGATTGCATGCAAGTGTACAAATTTAATTGTCATATATAGCCCAACTCGGTTTAGGGGTCTTGATTGCATGCATGTTTGTTCATGTCTTGATGCTTTACATAGTTTGATTCAGTTTATGTGTTGTTATGCCCTCATTTCGTCATTTTTGGTGAATGCGTGATGTCAAATCTTTGATGGGAGGATGTGCTTAATTAAAATTATTGCGATGTGTTGCCATTACATGTTGTGCCTAGTTTTGGTCTGTTTGCTTTGTTGGGCATTGATTGTGTTTGATTAGTTCCTAGGTTTGTTTGTTTTGTGTCTTGTTAGGTGTGCGTCGATAGGCCGAGGCTCTCTTGTCCAACATTGAGAAAAATGTTAAGTTTTGGTTTATGGGTGTAGATGTTGGTGCCCAGGGTTACAGATTTCGCAACGGAAGGATTTAAAAAAAAAATTGCTCATTGATGGTGCCCAAGGCTATAGATTTCGCAGCGGAAGGGTTTAGAAAAAAAAATATATGCAATCATAAACTAACCCATTTGCACAGTATAAATAAAAACAATAAGTAGATGAAACTATTTAATACTAGCGGTTGAAGGATCCTTCTTTCTTTTTCTATCTGCTTCCTGATTTGAACCACAAGATCTTTTTGGCTATGTCTCGGGATTGGTAACGGCGTGTGGGCGTATCATGATACTCAGGAACAATAGGAGGTTGAAGTGAAGAAGCACCAAAAAAAAAAAATTAGCCGAAGACCTACCTAGACTTTCTAGGTTTTTTTTTCCTTTCTCTATCTTTGGGTTCAACGCACAATTGCACACCTTTTTCGTGTTGTGTGTTCTTGTTAGTTGTCTTTTAATGACCAAAAATATATCATATATATTTTCAACTAAAATCTTTTAATTATCCTTTTCAAATATATCAAATATATTAAAAGGGATAATAAGTAATTTAAATTTAAACTTAAATTTAAATACTTAGATAAATGATTTAGTAAAAATAAACTAATCCTATTATTTTATATTCACCTAAATCCAAATATCAACTCACAATCTCCATTTAATAGTTAATTAATAATTCATAATTATTAATATAGTTAAATAATCCAATTATTTATATAATTTAACAATTAAAATTCATTACATAATCTCATTATTCAATTAAGTCCTAAATAATTACGTGTCACTTTCGTAACACAATTAATCGGACAATCCAATTAATTAACCTTGACCCTTGTTACCTTTAATCAATCAGGCTAGCAAGGGGACTTAATGGACCCATAGTATTTTGAGCTCCAATAATCCTTAGAAATAATTAATTAAACTCTTTAATTAATATTTAATGATTATTAACTTCGTTGCTATTCTATTAAAAATCTAAAGTTGCACTCTCTCAACCGTAAATGTTTTTACACAAACCAATAACTTTCGGTGTCTATCGATATAGTTATTACATATGGTATAATCATCCATAAGTAGTTCATAATTAAAGTTGGGTCAAAATATCCGTTATACCCCTCTATTTATATCTTTCCATTAAGTACCATTGATTCTCTAATGAACAATAAATCCTACATTCCTTATGAAATTAGGAGAGCACTTATATTGTCCAAGCTTTGAATTAATCTTTAAAAAAACTACCATCTACTTCTCGCAAGAAGGAGTAGATTCTAGTATTGTGTACAAACCTTCCCACCCACAAGCTAAACCGTGATCCCAATATACGGAGCATATTGATTGGAAATGCAACTCTAACCTCACCCATGGTATATCAAAAACAACGATCTAATCTGAAGGATTCAATAAGACACTTAGGATTAAGATCACTCACATATAGTCATCATTAGTCAATATATATGAATCTCATCGTGAAACGAATATTAGTGAGAGATTCATACAAATCATGGCCCAGTCCTATATGATCACATCATACAAAGTGTCTCCATTCTCATATCACCATATGAATGATCCAGGATAAGATCACAGAACATTACGGAATGGACCGTAGCTGTATATTAACCACAAATAACGTACCCAGCTTTAATTGCTATCTACAGACTCTTTAGATTGCTCTTTTCAAACTAAATTCATTTATATATGACATTCATATACTCAATTCGAAATTACATCCGGCAATCTTGGATGTTAAGTACACATGTTATATAAAAGTATGAAACAATTTGAATGAATAAAGTATTTCTTTTATTTATGTTCAATTCACATTTATAAATTACAAGCTTTATAGCAAAAACCCCAACAGTAGACGCCTTTATGAGTTATCTTTTTGTGTCTTGAGTCATTTTTCATGTCCAAATTTTTCAAAATGTCGTATGGACAAAATTTTCGAGTTTTAACTAGCTTGGGTGTTATGCATTGATTGTGTACTTGTGGCAAGTTTATTTATGCATAGTGTGCTAAATTTAATAACTTCTTGTCACTCTAGGGTCTCATTTGCACGTCATGGGCTAATCCTACCCTTATTGTGCTTAAGTTGAGGGGACTCGGTGTTCAAGCATCTTGTTCTAATAGTGGAGACTACCTAGAGAGTTCACAAACATAAGCCTTAAAGAGCTCATTTAAGTGTTACCTTTGTTTTATCTTAAACACTTATCTCGTCATGTGCATCATTTGCCATAGAACATTATATTACATTATATTTGTGCAGAATGCTTGATAGATGCTTACATTCCCTTGATATACAGACTTTTTGAAATGATTTTAGGCAATGTATGTGCATTAACTACTTATATAGCCCTAACGCATTTCCATGTCCCTTATGTGTGCTCCAAAGCCAAACTTGAGGCCAAATATATATCCCTTTCATTTTGAAAAACATAAAACCATAAATCCATAAGTCTAAACACATACGTACCCCTTTTGTTGCCAATCATGCTAGGGTGTGTGTGTTGTGTGGTCGTAGGTGTAAAGTTGTCATGTAAAGATAGTGTGTACTTAGACAATATTTGTAAGTGCGTAAGGAAAATGGCTCAAGATGTAAAAGGGCGAAAAATGTGCACTTAGAGCCTAAATAATTAAATGTGAAAAGTGTACAAAAGTGCAAAGAAAAAAAGAGGAAAAAAAGAAGAAGAAAATAAAAGAGAAGGAAAAAAATGGGGGGTCACAAAAGAGCTGCGAATGTTAAATTTAATGCACTCGTAGAAGTTGAGTACACAAGTGATGCATAATGTGTGTGAAAGTAAGCCTAGACGCTGGTGTTCATAAATGGGAAGCAAGTAAAGCTTAAGTAGGGGTTTTGTATTATATTGAGTCTTAGCAAGGTTAGTGACCTTTGAACTCAAAATTTTCCTATTCCTTTCGTTCACCACATTTCACCCCATGGTCCCATTACAACCAAAAGAGAATACCTAAGTGATCTTTAATGAAATCTAGATTTGGAATGTTTGTTGACGCATGATCTTCCACGTTCATAGTTTTGATTCATTTCCTAGACTAGTTCACCAAGATAATAGCGATCTTTCATAGATATATTGTATGTAATGCATTAGATTCATATACATAAACTCTATCTTTTCATACTTTGTATGAGTGTGAACTTAGAACTTTGAGCAAAAAGAAAAGAGAGTATCCATGCGAGGTTTAGAATCAAAGTAAATTACGCTTGAGGTGTAAAAGTGAATAGTTTTTTATATGAGAGCACCCTTAGGTGTAGGATTCGTGATTGTGCGAGTTTCCCGTGAGTGCCTTTAAGTTGCTTTAGAATATTTTGCATGTGTCTACTCTTTTCTACCACACCCCATTGTATCTCATCACCAGCTGAAAATACGAATTTTGAGTTGGTTGCTTATGTCTAGGAAATTTTAAGATCGAGTCGTGTTTGTATTGTCTTGAGTCTTAGTTTGTTTGTCTTGAGTTTTCTCGAGGATGAACAAAGGTTTGGTTTGGGGGTATTCGATCGTGCCAAAATTGTTACATATTTTGGCCCTCAATTCCATATCATTTAACTTGTTTTCGAGCATATTTTGGTGTCTAGTTGCTCGTTTTATAGTGATTACAGGCAATCAATGAATTTCAGAAGCTGGAGGTGGAAACCAGGACTTTCAGGAGAAAAACAAGTCAAAATTCAAGGAAAATGAGCCCAGATGGCTGGTACTGCGCAGGTCCATATCAGTAAAGTAACCCACGGAACCGAAAGAATGAAGAGTTGAAGAAATGTATAGTGCATTGGTCAATACCCGTGCACCAGAAGTAGAGAAAATCAAGAAGTGTCAGTGTGCGGGTCACTGTATGGGTCCCTTACCCGTCACAACCCACGCACTGTGGATAACAACTCGGCTAAAGACAGATTTTTAGCCATTTTAAGAAGGGCAAAGTTATCCTTTCATGCTCAATTCGTACCCTAGCCTCTCAAACTTATAAATACATCATTTTGCCATAAAACCCAAGTGGGAATCATCCCAACTTTGAACCTAACCTAGATCCCAAAATCTGTTTTACCTAATCAAGAGAGAGAGAGAGAGAGAATCCTACTAAGGCATCCATGGAGGTTTTCCCTCTATGGATGCCTACTCACCATCACTTTCTACCAAAACCACCCATCTTTGGAGGAGATTCAATAGGAAAGAGCCACCCTACCTTGTCTATGAGAATAAGGAGCTTCAATGGAGGATGGAGACTCGAGATGATAATTGGGTTTCACTTTTTTACTCTTCTTTTTGTTATTTTTTTCTGTGATATGTAACCCTATGAGGGAAATATGTAAACCTAATATTAGTTCCATTTATTTGATTGACTTGTATTTAATATCTTCTTGTATTGTTCCATTCAATTGCTCTTAATTGATTCTTGACTTGTATTAAAGTAGGCTTGACAACCCTTCTTGATACATGTTTAGGGATAGCTCTTGTCTTTACATTCATGACATGTAGGGTAGAAATTGGTGTGTGCTTATGATTGGGATTAGGAGTAGATTAATTAAGCATCTCATGATTGCTCATATGTTGATGGATTATTCGAAATGCATGTTTTGGATTGATTTGAGTACTACTGGTTATTTTGGTGGAATTCATGAAGAGCACACACCATGCCTTTGGGGTTTCAGTTCTATAAACCTACATGATTTACGCGATACACCCTCGGTGAGTAGCAATTGAGGGTTGTGACTCTGGGTCATTGCTCGTGCGATACACTCTCAGCAAGTAGTGGTCGAGGGTCTATTTATGCTTAATGCTTCCATTGGTTATTGCTCACAAATGACAAGTGAGTAGCGACCGATGGTCGATCCTTTGATTTGATCCTTTTATATTTGTACTTAAACGTGGTCCTTAATAGTTGCTCATATGATACACTCTCAGTGAGTAGCTATCTAAGACCAGACGACTCTCCTATTTCCATATCTAGAGGTCATATTAAAGGCTTGGTTGAACCCATGCTAGGAGTGTCTTTACAGTTAGTTATTTTAGGTGGTGTAATGTTGTGGTGGTCATGAGTACCTTATGCATTCATTATCTTGCATCTCTCATATCCACCTTATTTTTGTTTTGTCAATTTAATCATCATTCTCATCCTTCCATATTCTCTTATGTTTTTATTTTCATTTTCAATGTTGTTTCACTCATTCACACACCCATATGCTACACCTCACACACACCACTCTCACCCTTGCCATGTTCTAATTTACATTGCTTTCAAAAAATACTAAAACATGAAACAATCAACAAATGATACCTCTCTGTGGACGATATCATCGCTAGCAGTTTTACTAGTTTTCTAACTTTAGAGCATATTGCGTAGAAACAACATTATAAATATCTTTTAAATTCGCAATTTCGTAACGACATATAAAACGCGTTCACATGTAACCTCCTATTAATAATGTAATTAATAATTCTTAATTATTACTATAATTCAATTATTAATATACTAATCCAATAACCTTATTATTTAATTAGTTCTCTAAACTTATTCGTATCACTTTTGTAACACGATTAATTGGACTATCCAATTAATTTAACTGTGATCCTTGTTATCAATAATCATAAAGGGCTAGTTAGGGGACATAATAGACCTACAGTTTTGAGCTCCAATAATACTTGGAAATATTAATTAAACTCTCCAATTAACATTCCATGATTATTAACCTCGGAGTTACTCCACTAAAAACCCGAGGCTGCAGTCTCAAAACTGCAGATGCATTACACAGACTGAAATCTCATATCTATCGATATAGCTATTACATATTGAATGATCCTCCACGAGTAGTTCATAATTTGAGTCAGGTCATAAAGCCCGTTATACCTCTCTAATTATATCTTTTCCTTTAAGTACCATTGATTATCTAATAAACAATTATATCATGTCTTCCATTACGGAAGAAAGAGGGCACTCTTAATTGTTCAAGCCCCAAGGCAACCCTTAAGGGAACTACTCATCTACTTCTCACAAGAAGGAGTGGATTCCTCTATTGTGTGCAAACCTTCCTAGCCACAAGCTAAACTGTGACTCCAAGATACAGAGCTATTGCTCGGGAATATTACTCCGATCTCACCCATGGTATGTCAAAAGCCACAGTCCAACCTAAAGAAGTCAGTAAAACACTCAGAATTAAGATCACCCATATAAAGCCATCATTTGTCGATATATATATGAATCTCTTCTCTTAACCAATCTTAGTGAGAGATTCATATAGTTCGTTGCCATGTCCTATATGATTTCATCATATAAGATGCCTCCATTCCCACGTCACAACGTAAGTAGTCTAGGATAAGACCACAGTATATTACGGAATGGACCGCAGCTATAGATTAACCACAAACAAAGTACCCAGCTTTAGTTGCTCTCTACAGACTCTTTAGATTGCACGCCTCAAATTGAATCCTTTTGTATATGACACTCATATACTCATCTTGAAATTACATCCTACAATCTTAGATGTTTTGCACACATGGTATAAACGTATAGATGTTAATAAATCAATATTTATAGAATGAAAAATTAACTTCTTTCATTTAAATAATATTTACATATTACAATCTTTAGGGCATAAATACCAACAGATGGAGGTGGCTCTTTTGTGCGAGAATAGTAGGTCCGGTAAGAAGAAGCGGGTCTGACAAGAAGTAGGTTCGAGCATACGAGGATTAGATTGCGTTGATTTGTTAATGGTGTTAATAATGGAGCCAACGAAGGGATCGATGATAAAGTTGATTCTTTATCTTCGACTTACTCTTCCATGGGTTTTTGGGTTTTTCAAAATCAGATGCCCATGGAGGAGGACATTGGTTTTTATTTTGTTCGAAATTTGGATTTCTCTATTGATTGGTTCCTAGTTTTAAAGTTAGAAATATGGGTTTTAGGTTTTGAAGTTACCACTTAATAACGAATTTAAAGATTTAGGTTTACAAGAAATTGATTTGGATGATGACTCTAGAATTTTGATGAAGTTGATTTGTAATTCTTGATTAAATTTGTAGCTCACTTGTTCAAGAACTCAAACAAATTTGGTGAATTATGATAATGATGATGATGGATGGATGGATGGATGGTGATGGTAGTGGTGGTAGAGAAGAGGGATGAGTTTTTTTTTAAAATCATTTAATTAAAATATCAAAAATACTAATTTTAAGGAATGAAAAAGGAATAGTAAAAAAAGAAGTTTAAGGTACGGTTTTTGAAGTAATGATTTTCATATTACAGTATTTTTCTTTTTCTTTTCTTTTTTAAATGAGATTTTAGCAAAAATGCCCTATTTGAGGGGTTGAATTGCAAACTGACCCTAAGAATTATTTTTTTAGCAAAATTGCCCTTAATAATGTATTGCCCCCAATTCCTCAATCAGTTGCTAGTTGCCCTAGCCATCCCTACCAACCATCCCAATTGCACATTTATCATCTTCAATCCTGGACATTTTTTAATATAGATTATCAATTCAAAAAAAAAACTTTACTACATCAAACACAAGGAGTGTAAATTAATATATAAATACCTAAACAATTTTTTTATATGAAAAAATTGCTCTTGTTCTTCCGGTCAATTGTGCCCCGATATCGAGCCACCCATGACCCGAAGAACAAATTTAGAGCTTCGGGTTGTCCCATACCTGAAGTTCTGAAATTGTTCTTCGGGTCATGTGTGATCCGACATTGGGTCACCATTGACCCGAATCTTAAAAATTGTTCTTCGGGTCAATTGTGACCTGCCATTGGGTCATTCTTAATCTAAAGAACTTTTACAAAATAACCCAACAAAAAACCTACTCATATTATTTCTATCAATATATGGATTGTGATGAAAGAAAAGAGTTTTTTTTTTCGAAAACACATATTGTCACTGCTTCATATAAATTTCTTCAACATTTTTACGCATCCAAAAGGAAAAAGGAAAATTAGAAGAATTCCATCTCATTTAACTTATTCAAACAATGTATAATTTACTTATTTTCTTTTAATTTTGTATCACTGGTAAAAAGTAATAATGGTAATAAATGTGGTGGTTATTATTTAAGTGGTGGTATTTTTGGAAGTTTAGTGCCTTTTTGTAAGTTTTTTACTACATGGGATATATTAGCAATTTAGAAGGCATTTTTGCTAAAATCCCTTAAAAAATAAGATTAAATTTTAAATTTTATTTTTATTTTTACTATTTTTATTCTCTTTATTTTTTTTTTCATTTCTTTATAAAAAAAAATCAAATTTCATTAATATTTTCAACATATTTTATTTTTAAAATTTGTAACACATGTCATATTATGATTAGATTAAAGTTACGTTAAATTGTAAAAATTTATAAAGTTATAGGGTAAAATAATACTTTCAAATCAATTGTTTTAAGTTAAGGGTAAAATTGTTAATTTATATTTTCTATTAGGGTTGACCATTAAAAACCTGTCAAAGAGATCAAATTGATGAGTTTTAAAAAATATAAAGACTACACCAGTTAAATATAAAGCCGGTTAAAAAAGTCATAATGTACGAAATCATAGGGACTAAAGTGACAATACCACATCAAACAAATTATAACAAAAAAGAATACAACAAATGACAATTCAACACCCTTTAAAAAAAACAGAATTCAACACAACTCAAAACAGTAAATCATATCAAAAAAGCAAACAATGCAAGAAAAAAGAGTTCTTCTTGGATGGAGATCGAGACCTAAAACTTGTAATTTTTTATTTTTATTGGCGAGTAAAAAAAACTTGGGTGGTTCTATTGTCAATTTGTCACCATCAAAATATCTTCCTCCACCCTTATTAAAAAATTAAAATTATTAGTTTTACTTCCTACACCCTTTAAACTACCAAAAGTATCCTTTAAGTATTTTTTTTTCAATTTTAAACATATTTTTTCTCATTATACAGCTTCTTCTTTTTAAAGAAAAAAAAACTACGTACAGTTTCTCCGTTCCCTTTAACAAATACTATAAAATTTACTCAAATAAAAAAATATATCATATTAAAATAAAACTCTAGAATTAAGATTTTACTTGGGTAAAAATAAAATACAAATTCAACTCTAAAACTAATTATATTTTTTTCATTGTTACTAGCTTGCGGAATCAATGCATTGAATTATCTAAAAAAACCTTGAAATCATAATGGTTTTTACACATTTAAGCATCGTCATAGAAAACAACAACAATAATAATTAAATAAACAACAATAATCAGCCTTTTGTCTTAAAAAAATAACTATTTTTCAATCATCAAACAAATCAATTTTTTCATTTAAAATTTTGTTTTTTTCAATCTATCCACCAAGTTTTCCGGTCTACAAACCAATAAAAATATAAGAATTTGTATTTGAATAAAAGTAAAGTGAGTGAATTAGTTGTGTGTTTAGAACCATGTAGACTTGATCAAGTTCTGCAACTGTTTTTTTTTTTAATAAAATAAAAAGTTCTACAAAACTGCAACTGCAACAATTTTTTAATTCAGTCACAAAACAATAATAAAAATGAAAGTAAACATACATGTATATATTCAGAATCCATAAAATCAATTATTTATTTATCTATTCGTTGACTATATGTGAAAAAAAATAAAAAATTTGATTGATGTTGTGTTTGATTAAGTATATATATTATTAGGGTTTATGATAGATTGGGTGTTCAACTTATGTTTGTAGGAAGTAAATTTAATTTTCAATTATAAAAACCATATATTTTAAATAATTAAATGTGAGGGTATTTTAAAAATAAAAAAGTTTCATTAAAATATAGGTGTAATACGGTATTTTGTGGATGGTAACAGAACTATCCAAAAAACTTTTATGATTGATTTTAATTTTCTTAAAATGAAATGTCTTTAAAAAAACGTATAGAAATATTAAAAATGTATTTATTTAGAATATCATGAGTCTTCGTAATAATCTAGTCTTAAAAAGATAAATAAATAATCAAGGTTTTTCAAATAATTTTTTTTAAGAATATTTATTTTTTAAATGAAATTTATTTTGGAAAGAAGTATAAAAAGATAAAAAGGATATTTTGGATTAAACCGAAATGTCTATAAATGTTAAAATTTTAATATTTAAAATGAATTGTTTTGAGAAAATGGGTGTTAAAAATAAAATAAAATAAAAAAACTTAAGGAAAAAATCCCTCTACTAAAATATAGGCTTACGAACCATAGCTACCTACTAACCTTGTTTTTTCTACCACTGTTTTTTTTTTTCTTAAAAGAAAAAATTAATAAGAAAGTAATAAGGATTAAATATTTACTGCGTTAGGGTTTATGAAGTAGGGTTTTAGTAACTAGTCTCACAGTCTCAGTCCCATTTCTTTTGATTTCTTTTTAGTTTTTCTTTCGATTCACCATGTGGGCACTTCGTCGAGCTTCTGATCCTCTCAGGTAACACACTTATCTCCTTTCGATTCACCATTGGAACATCTTGTATGTTTTTAATCTTTTTTTTTTCTCTTTTGTTTAGTCAGATCATTATTTTCAATTAGCAATCTTTTCACTATTTTTATGGTTCGCTTGGTTACACTTGTTATTTTCCCTTCAAATTTTAAGGCACTTTAGCTGTTTTTTTATGTGTTCAGTGCGAGATTGTGTTTAAAAATTTTCTTTTGAAAAAAAAAACAAAAACAGTGTCCTTAGGGGAAAATAAGGTTAGAGATATCCAAATAATGTTTGTCTGTATATTTTGGAGTATAAATATGAACTGGTATTAACTATTCATTACTAAATTGTGAAATATTAAGTTTGAATTATTGTTGATTGATTTTTCTCTGGTTTCAGGAGTCCAGGATTTAGCCTCGGAACTGCTCGTGCCTGTTGCGCTAAATTAGGATTATCAAGTAATTGCATAGAAGTCAAGGCTGGTATTCTCCAGTCTCCTCAAATAATTCCTGATAGAGGTTTACATTTGTTGAGATTTTACCCCAGGACACATGATTCTTCCGATTTTTCTGCTGGGAGGTGTGGCTTTGCCTCCCAGGCTGGTGCAGAAAGCAG
This sequence comes from Dipteronia dyeriana, assembly GCA_032871835.1. Classification (NCBI taxonomy): domain Eukaryota; kingdom Viridiplantae; phylum Streptophyta; class Magnoliopsida; order Sapindales; family Sapindaceae; genus Dipteronia; species Dipteronia dyeriana. The sequence goes on from CM065298.1 coordinate 31,850,650, forward strand.
TGGAGAGGAAGATGATTTGGAAGATGGGTTTTCTGAACTTGAAATACCTGATAGTTCTGAGGCTGCGAAAGGGAATATTGCTGAGGACGAAAAAGAAGATGGATTAAGTTCTGAAGATGACCTATCTGGTGATGAGATGGTAGAAAAGCTGGAATTGTCAGGGTGTGATACTGAGGCAAGTGAGAAAAGATCACCAACGAAAAGGAAATTTTCAGACCTGTTTAAAGCCATCGTTAGTTCGCCACCTCTGTCTGTTCATAGTGTTCTTGATAAGTGGGTTAAAGAAGGAAAAGATTTGAGCCGTGAGGAGATTGCTTCAGCCATGCTCAATCTTCGTAAGCGTCGAATGTATGGGAGGGCCTTGCAGGTGAGAATTTTATCATTACTGATGCATTCTTGATGTTGTTGATTGTTTTGTTCAGTTCTATGGTGTCTCATTGTATCTCCATATGTTGCATAACTGTCATATTTAATCTGCATGTACTTGCATGAGCACCACCCTGTGCACTTTCTACGTAGCCATCTTGTAGTCCATATGTGTAATGCCCTACTCATGCTGTATACATTTTGGATGTTAAAATTATCTGGTAATATCTTCTATTGCAAAAATTACTTTGAATTGAATTGCTGAGTTTTACAATACACAATATAATACTATGTTATCTTTACGAAGTAGGGAAAATGCTTGGTTTGAGGTTGTTTTTGTAAAGGAATGGGGTATTAAAATACAGAGAATTTCAGTTATTATCACTAAAAAAAGGGTTTTTAGAAATTAGATTAGAATTGAAACTTATTATATCTTGTTTATGTATTTGATAAATGCATGGTATAAGGCAGACAATGGAATGGAAGTTTATCTGTATTTTGTTTCTTGCAGCCGAACAAGTAGTTAAAAAGTTTATATTTTTTACAATGATATTTGACAAAGAAAATCAGTGTGGAAAATAATTTCTTAAAATCTTAACTAGCCAATTATACAGAAATTATGGCACTAAATTTTTTGACAGTAATCTCAAAAAATGTTATTAATAAAAAGTGAAAAGGTTACACTGTTATGAAAAAGTTGAACAAGCAGTCTTCCAACCATCAGAATATCCCCTGAAGAGACTAACAAAGCTGAAAAACAACAGCATCTGTATTACTATCAATCGAGAATAATAGTATTCCTCTAAATTCACTTGAAACGAAATCCATAATTCTTATTTAAAACTGAAGCAATTTAAAGTATGTGAACTAACCTTTAAAAAATAAAAAAGTATGTGAACTAAAATGGTGACTTCTGTAAATTTTAATAATTATGAGCTTATTTTGAAGTTCTAAAGAATGTCTTCTGTTGATTGCCTGGATGATTTATTGATATTGAAAAGTTTATGTGCAATAGAATTTATTTAATTATGTAAATTGTAATTTACCGGTCCTGCATAATCATGTTAACCAATCCAAGTTTTTTCAGTCTGAAATGATGTTGGATCATAAATATATTGTTTTTGGAACTTTTGTTGTGTATGCATAAGTCAGGCACTTTTTTTTCCCTTTTATCAGAAGGCATTTGTACTTTTATTTTTCCTTTTTTTGATTTTATCTATATCTTTGATGTAGAGAAACTTTAATGGCTGTGGGGTTAGTCCTCCAATTAATCTGTGAATAAGAAACTAAACATGGTTTTATGGTTGATATCTTATATTCCTAACTGATTATAGTACTTTGTTTATGGATTCTACTTAACTAATATACAAATAAATTGGTGTTTGTCAAGTTATGTGAAATTTGATAACTGGGTTTGGGATTGCTGTGCACAAGTTGTGGGTTGTTATTGGTTAGAATGACTGTTGTGATTTGATTGGATGAAGGGAACAAATTCTAAAAGTAGTAATTTTGTAAGGATAAAGTTTGTCAGGTATGTCGAGTGCCTTCTTATATATTCAGGTGCTTAGTTACCTCAATTTTGCAATGCAGTCAATCTAAAAGCATTTGTAACTTGTGAGGTTGCAATTTTGTAGGATTAGTCTGTCATGCTGAAGAATTCCAGCCTAAATGTTACTTGCTCTTTGTGGTCATTTTTTTTTTAAATTACATTTTTTTACTTTCTCTATTTTATTTTGAGATTCTTTTTTTCTTAAAAATATTATATCAGAAACACAACATTTATTAAAATGGAAGAATGCAAAAAGCGGAGCGGCAGTCCGCAGAAAAATCTAATTTGAAAAGGAACTTTAGCATTAGAATAATCATTCAACAACACTCTCCCAATTTGTTTAAACAGCATATTTTATTTTTGTTGTGTTTCTTTGCTTCTGAGTGCAATTTTCTTTAACTGTATTGCATTTGTTATACAATCTAATTATTTAGACTACTTGGGAAACAATGATATTTCAGGGCTCTAAAATTGAACAAATGAGTTATTTGAGGCAGTTGATGATATCTCCATATTTTTCTTTTAAAATTCTATAACACCCTATATGTGCACCCTTGCCATGGCTCCCGTTCTCTGCATTGTAATTAGACTTGGACTTGAGAACAGAGACTTGTGATAGTTACCATAAGAGACTTTGAGTTATGTATGACACAAGATTTACGAACAGAAACTGTGAATGTTCATCATAATAATTATTATTATTGCAATGTGCATAAGTATGTCATATGTTTCTTCTTGTTCATGTTATTTTTCTGTAAGCACAGTTCGTCTGTGGCATCCTTTGCTTTGTTTAACAATTAAAATCTTATATCCCAGCTCTCGGAGTGGTTGGAAGCCAGTAAGCAGCTTGTCTTTGTTGAGCGAGATTATGCTTCTCGTCTTGATCTGATTTCCAAAGTACGTGGCCTCCAGAAGGCAGAAAAATATATTCAGAATATCCCAAAATCATTCCAAGGGGAGGTAATCTACCGAACCTTGTTGGCTAATTGTGTCATGGCCTTCAATGTGAAGAAAGCGGAAGAAGTTTTCAACAAAATGAAGGACCAAAAATTTCCAATCACTTCATTTGCTTATAATCAGCTACTTCTTCTCTATAAGAGGGTTGACAAAAAGAAAATAGCTGATGTTTTAGAATTGATGGAAAAAGAAAATGTTAAGCCCTCTCTCTTTACTTATAAAATCCTGATTGGCACCAAAGGTCAATCCAATGATATAACTGGAATGGATGAAGTTGTAAAGGAAATGAAGGCTGCAGGCATTGAACCAGATATCAGCACACAAGCCATACTGGCTAGGTACTATGTCTATGGTGGGCTCAAAGAAAAGGCAGAGGCTATGTTGAAAGAAATGGAAGGAGGCAACTTAAAGGAGCACCGTTGGGCATGTCGGGGTTTGCTTCCTCTTTATGCAGAGCTTGGGCAGGCTGATGAAGTAAGAAGAGTTTGGAAGTTCTGTGAATCAAGTCCTCGGCTTGAGGAGTTCATGGCTGCTATTGAAGCTTGGGGAAAGCTGAAGGATGTTGAAGAAGCGGAGGCAATCTTTGAAAGAATGTGTAGTACTTGGAAGAAGCTCACTTCAAAGCATTATTCTGCACTCTTGAGGGTTTATGCAGACAATAAAATGATAGCCAAAGGGAAAGATTTGGTTAAGCGCATGGCGGATAGTGGTTGCCGGATTGGGCCATTGACCTGGGATTTGCTTGTGAGGCTCCATGTGGAAGCAGGGGAGGTGGAAAAGGCTGAGTCTATTTTGCAGAAGGCAACCCAGCAGAGCCAGTTGAAACCGTTGTTCACTTCTTACATTGTGATTATGGAGCAGTATGCAAAGCGGGGTGATATCCATAATTCCGAAAAAATGTTTCATAGGATGAGGCAGGCTGGGTATATGGGTCGACTCAGGCAATTCCAGTGTTTAGTCCAGGCATACATAAATGCCAAGGTTCCGGCTTATGGAATTAGGGAGAGGATGAAAGCAGATAACATATTCCCAAATAAAGGTTTTGCAGCACAACTGGTTCATGTCGATGCATTTAGGAAGACATCGGTGTCAGATTTGCTCGACTAAGGATGATCACACTTGCACCATCTGGATGTCAGTATCATCATATCTATGCACAGCCATCATCTCTTAACTTGATGAACATTCTTTTGGTCATTTGTGTTGATACTTTTCCCCTGCCTTTAGCTTTTGTCTGAATGCCTTAAGCTTTTTAGGAATTTAAGATATATGCTCTTACTTTTTCTTACCGATCCCTCCTTTGTGTTGCTGAAAGTAGGCTTCTCCCTACCTTTATAGCAAACACAACATCTCGAAAGGTTTTTTAAAATTATTTAAATAATTAGTTATTGTTCTTTTTCTGTCCGGGGATGTATGATGTCTATGATATTCAAAGTGCATAATTCAGGTTTTGGAAGATGCTTCTTTCTTCCTCTCTTGTTCGGAAATATCGGAAGCGGACACCATAATTCGATGGACCTGAAGATGTCCAGTAGAAAAGGGTTTCAAGTTTTCCTGTAAAATTCTCCATAATCAATGCTTATAAAATGTAAAGGGAGGAGGAATTTTCAATGCTGCAGACTAGTAGTTATAGATTATGTTGGCATGATCTTGTGTTTCTTCCCTGCAGTCTATTCTGATTTGTCATCCTTTGTATTGATAATCAATATTTTTTGTTCAATCATTATGGCAATTTATTCCAACGGTAGCTTGATTAATGATGATCACACGATAAGATGAAAATTTGGTGAAAATGTATTGTGAAACTGCATGTTAGAAGTAAGCATTAACATTAAATATAGAGATACAGTTACTGCTTTTAATCTAAGGCATGGTTCTCACTTCTCAGGATTTGAAATTCGACCATTGACAATCTGTAAGACTGGGAACTATATAATAATATATAACAAAGTAAATGAACTATATCGGTTTATAGACGTTGCTGCAAAAAAGGGCAACATTCATATTCAGACAAAAAAAAAATAGTAGTGGAAAATGAATGATGGCGATGATGAGGCCTATATTCAAACTTACAAGCATAAACAAGCCTACATTCGTACTCTACAATGAACATTTCCATCATATTGGGAACATTCAAATCCAAATTCTAACAAATATTCTTGTCTACCCATAAAATTATTATTATTATCATTATTTTAAAATATTATAATAATTCGAGTTTTTTTTTTTACTATAACAATAAAATTGTCGGGAACCTGTCAAGATCAAACAATACATGTGTCGTTCGAATATTTACTCTCATAACGGGAGATAACTATTCTCATAATCTAATAAGAAAATTCCCCACATATACTTTTAAAATGTCCAAATCTCTTACCACTTGTGTGGAATGGAAGGGAGGTACACTACCAACTCTGTTAAAAGATGATGTACATACACCCATAATATTATCGGTGTCGTATACATTGTCAAAGATATTTGTTTAAATTCATTTCATGTTAAAATAATTCGATAAATTTGAGTTGAAACTTAAAACTAACACATCATCTTATGTGAAAACTCACATAATACGGGCATATAATATGTGGATAATTTATTTCAATTAAATAAAACAAATTGACACATCAAAAATGGTATGTGTACCCATCCAGGGCTGGGTCTTACTTAGAAGCATGAACAATGAACAACTCAGCTGGGAAAGCAATATTGTGTTTGTTCTATTTCTATATAATCAGACGAAGAAAAACAATTTCAAGTGATTGTTACCTCAATAACGTCCACATTCATCAATCCCACAAAACTAAAATTGAAAAAACAAATACTGACAAAATAGATTGTTATAATGCTTTGAAAATTATTTTGAACATGTTTTTAAACATTAATGGAAATATTAACAAGAAAACGTATTTGGTCATTCAACAATGGTGGGTAGCTGGGGGACTATTCTCCCAGCCCACAATCAACTCACATTAATTCTCACCTTCATGGTCCACATTTCTTTCATTCATTTGATTCTCAATTTATATTTTGCATTAATTTCTTATAAATAAAAAATTGTAATCAGAATTATGAAAGTAATCGAGGATATATCGAAAAAGAAAAGAAAAGAAATTAATTACGGATTAAATATTTATTCTTATTCTTAGATATAACAATGAATTCAAATCAGTTATCTAAAAATAGTATTCTAATTGTTGTCTAACTAATCAAATTTGGACATGTCTACATTTAAATTTTTTTTTCAACTCTTTCATAAATGTAGATATATGTCCCAATTTAATTGGTTAGATACAAATTATAAAACCATTTTTTAAGGTTGATTTTAGTACTATAAGAATACTTTAAAAATAATCTTTAATGTTTATAATAATAATAATGATATATAGATATGGTTATACCTTTCAACCCAATCCAATTGAATTCGACTTGCTAAATGTAACAAGAAAAACATAACTATTATTTCAACAAAAAAAAAGAGATAGAGAGAGAGAAACTATAATAATAAAAGTTCTAATATCATTCTTTTCGACAAAATATATATATATATATATATATATATATATATCATTATCTATAAAACCGTAATAAGTGTGACGAGATATCTTTCGATCTTGAGAGCCAACTTTTTCAAAATATGGAAGTAGATCTCGATGGGTTTCTGACTTGTCTAATGTCAATGTTTAAAAATAAAAAATAAAAATAAAAATTATAATATCATAATTATTAGTCCCATAAATTGAAGAGGGTAGATTGATCTAAATTCCAATGGGATATAGATCCTCTCATCACCTTTATAGTCTATTGATACGTGTCTAATATAACAAATCAATTATTTGGATTATTTCAATTAATTTTTAAGTTTTACACAATTAAAATGTAAAATTAATCAAAACCAATGATTTAGGTGAAGAGAAAATATCAAACCTCTAAACATATATTTATTTCTCATCCAAATTCCAATGCAAAGATTTTATAAGAATAAATATGTTAGTGTAAAGAATCTTCCATCCATCATCTCTTATAAAATAAAATTTCCATAATTAGATATGAATTTGTTTCAAATAATAAAATTACAATATTAGATATGATCTATTTCTTCTAAATCTATAAAAAAAAATCCATGCATGCTCTCATTCTTTACTCTTCAATGGCGACTCTCAAAATCACCCAAAAGCATCATAAACACTTCAACAACCCTTTCCCTTCAACCCCAAAATCTCTCCCTTTCATCCAAGGAACTCTCCTCTTCAATTCTCAATCATTACCACCTTCTCAACAATTCTTCTCAATTGGGAAAGATTTTCAGCTTCTTTGGAGCTCCAACAATGGTGGGTATCTCTCAATTTCACATCACTCTAACCCCACAAGATCCATATGGTCCACCATCCCTGGTCAAGCTTTTGTCTCTGCAGCATTGGCTGAGACTGAGGTTGAAGAAAGCAGAGGATCGTTTGTTTTCAAAGACAGAAATGTTCATTTAGTTTGTGATCATCAAACTATTGAAGATATAAGAGTGATCAATCAGTTTGATGATAAAGATCATGTTTTTCTATCTGGGTATGTGGGATTAAACCAGAAAACGGATTTTGAGAACATTCAATTCCCTGTTGTGCTCATAACAGGATGGATTTTCAATAAGAAGATTAAGAATAATGGATCAGCTTCTGCAAGATATTGGATAGTGTTTGATCAAAAGACAAGTAACCAAGTTGGGTTTCATTTGAAGCTTGGACAACTCAACTATGAACTCCACAACCAGAGAATTAGCTCTCCAACCAGGTCAGGAAGATGCCGACGTTTGAGGCAGAAACTGGGACGGATTCGGAGAAGAAAGCTTGGATGGTGCTGGTCTTTTACAAGGCCACGAGGAGGGTTTGTAAAAATCTCTTCGTCGAACGAGGAAATTGGAGGAGAGTTGAAGGTTGCAGAGTTGTACCAAGAATTCAATAGAGTCTGTTTAACATATTCAAGTGAAAAAAATGAGAGATTTTATGGCTTTGGAGAGCAATTCTCTCATATGGATTTCAAAGGCAAGAGGGTACCCATTTTTGTTCAAGAACAAGGCATTGGAAGAGGAGACCAACCTATCACTTTTGCAGCTAACTTGGTTAGCTACAGGTACATATCACAGCTCTGTGTAGCTCAAAATGTATTTGCACTTCTAAGAATCAACTGCTTTTTGGAGAGTACTTAACAGATACTTTTCTCAAAAATATTTTATAATGCACTTAAAGTTTGTTTCTAAAACACTTGATAAAAGTTTTTTCAGAAAGCAATTTTAAGTTCTAACAATGATTTTCATTCTTGCAGGGCTGGTGGTGATTGGAGCACAACTTACGCCCCATCTCCATTCTACATGACATCGAAGATGAGGTCTCTTTACCTTGAAGGATATGATTATTCTGTTTTTGATCTCACAAGACAGGATATGGCTCAGATACAGGTATTGTTTGATAATTTACACATTAGAGAAGTAAACATTGTTTCATTTGGAAACTATATGAGAGTAGATATACTTTAGGAATTAGGAAGCTAAACAATTATGTGAATACTGCATATATATCTTGAAGCAACAATTTCAGAAACTATTTGGACAAAACTACATTTTCATTGTAATTTAGCAGCTGAAAATGCCAATGAATGTGTATATGTTATTATCGTATCATACAGAGGATCATTAGAGTATATAAGAATTTTTACAAACTTTAACTGATAAACTGAAGAATTTAGATTTTCTGCACACAATGAATTTACAACCAAGGCTTAAAGAGATAAATATAAAAGAGGAGAGAGAGAGAGAGAGAGAGAGAGAGAATAAAGCATGAAGTACAAATTAATGCTCATTCATAGTTTAAACTTGCAGTTTCCCATTTTCTATATACTGGAGCTTGCAGATACATGGAAGTTCAGTTCGAGGAAGGATTTTGCACGGAAACTCACCTTTGGAACTCATTGAACACTTCACAGAAACTATTGGGAGGCCTCCTGAGCTTCCCAACTGGATCATATCTGGGGCTGTAGTTGGAATGCAGGGTGGCACAGATGCTGTTCGTCGTGTTTGGGATGCACTTAGAAGTCACAAAGTCCCAGTATCAGCATTTTGGTTGCAGGTCATGCATGTTCCTACACAAATGCAAATTAAACTCTACCAACTTTTCTACTTATTGCTAACAGATGCAAAAATATCAACACCATGTCAGTTTTAAGGCTGTGTGATAAGCTTTCAATAATGGTTCTGCACATTGAATGTTACAACATGCATCATATCTCACTGTGTAACAATTTTTGTTTAGGACTGGGTGGGGCAACGGGAGACAATAATCGGATCACAACTGTGGTGGAATTGGGAAGTGGATACTACAAGATATAGTGGGTGGCAACAGCTGGTTAAAGATCTTAGCACTCAGCATATTAAAGTGATGACATACTGCAATCCTTGTTTGGCTCCGGTACGTATTTTTTTCCGTTTTTACTCTAAAACGATGGCAATGACCGTTGAACAGCAATATATTATCTGTGATTGCAAATGGATTGAGAATTTTCAACTCTACCTTCTAAGTGCTTTCACAGACTGATAAGAAGCCAAACTGGAGGAGAAATCTTTTTGAGGAAGCAAAAAAGCTGGACATATTGGTGAAGGACCAGAATGGAGAACCATACATGGTTGCCAACACAGCTTTTGATGTGGGAATGTTGGATCTAACACACCCAGATACTGCCATTTGGTTCAAACAGATTTTACAAGAAATGGTGGATATTGGAGTAAGAGGATGGATGGCTGATTTTGGTGAAGGCTTGCCTATGGATGCTACCCTTTATTCAGGTTTGAAATTTATTTTCTTTCTTGAATGACCTGCATTCTTATGTGAGACTCCTTTGATGCCAAGTGACCAATTAATTTGATATTTAACATATTTATATTGAACCACCATTAATCCTACTAGCCTAAGCCTATAGATTCAAGCACAGGCTCATCTTACTTTTTGTTGTATTGTAATTGAATGAGGAAGTCAAGATTTGAACACAATATCTCTTACTTAAAAAATAAGTTACAATACCATTAATCCAACAAGTAACAAAAAACAAAAAAGTAGAAAATCCTTCTCAGGACCAATGAAACCTCAAGCTTCTATCTTCTAGGTACTTGTTTAGCTTGAATCAATAGTTTTTTAACTTAGTTTCTCCTCATATTCAATCTTCACATCTAAATCTATTGTCTGTTGAGAATAAAAAAGGAAGCAGGTTCCCCTACGGTCATGAAGGTTGACAATGGTTTATAGTTCAGTAATTTGTTCTTTTTCTTCCAATGTGATACACCTGATTCATATGAAATACACTAATTCAGTAATATTAACTAGTTTGATCTTATTCTATTAGGAGAAGATCCTATTACAGCTCATAACAGATACCCGGAACTATGGGCCCAAATCAACCGAGAATTTGTAGAAGAATGGAAAAGTAACCGTGTTGGTAAAGAAAAAGAAGACCCCGAAGAAGCTTTGGTCTTCTTCATGAGGGCTGGTTTCAGAGACAGTCCCAAATGGGGGATGCTGTTTTGGGAAGGAGATCAAATGGTCAGTTGGCAAGCTAATGACGGGATAAAGAGTAGTGTTGTTGGCCTGCTGAGCAGTGGACTTTCTGGGTATGCTTTTAACCACAGTGACATTGGAGGATATTGTGTGGTGAACTTACCTGTAATTAAGTATCGAAGAAGTGAAGAATTGCTGTTGAGATGGATGGAGCTAAATGCTTTCACCAGTGTTTTCCGGACCCATGAAGTAAGTTGAAAATGCACCTCCAGAAATTCATATACCTGAACCAGAATTGTCATTAACGCCATCATCTTTTATAAGTGAAAAATAAACAAATAGATAAAGCATTGCATCCCTTATTCATGTTTAATCACCATTAACAACGCAAACAGAATTCAGAATTTGGCTTTTCCACTTTTTTTTTTTTGTTGTGAAATTCCATCCGTAATATTGCTTTAAGCCAGTAAGTTAGCATTCTCGCAAAGCATATGTTAAAGAATGCTATGGAGCTTTCATGAGGTTGCAAAATTACTACAAAACAGCTTTGCATAAACTGAATAGTACTACTCAAACCAGTTACAATTTCCATGATTTTAAATCATCATATGGCATTCATTTACTTCAAAGTCATGACCTATATGATATCATCACTTACTATTTTCTTTCTGTCTTCCACAAGCAGGGAAACAAACCATCCTGCAACAGTCAGTTCTACTCAAACCAACAAACTTTGTCACATTTTGCACGTTTTGCTCAGGTGTACAGAGCTTGGAAGTTCTACCGAATACAGCTTGTAAAGGTGACAAACACAAACACATTCCTATTCAATTCAGTTATGTCAACGAAAGATCTAGCAAAATTCTCTCTCTCTCTCTCTCTCTCTCTCTCTCTCTCTCTCTTTCTGACAGGAAGCTGCTCAGAGAGGCTTGCCTGTTTGCCGTCACCTATTTCTCCACTACCCAGATGACGAGCGTGTCCAAAGCTTAAAGTACCATCAGTTTTTGGTGGGCAGTGAGATCCTAGTGGTGCCTACTCTTGACAAAGGAAAGAAGAAAGTGAGGGCCTATTTTCCGGAAGGAGAAGCTAGTTCATGGCAACATATTTGGACAGGAAAGCTATTTACAAGACAAGGTTCAGACATTTGGATAGAAGCTCCAATTGGTTATCCTGCTGTGTTTGTCAAGGCTGGTTCCGTTGTCGGAGAAACTTTTCTGAAGAATCTTAGAAATTCTGATATTCTATAACTAGGCAATCCTCAAAGAGGGCAGGTTCATGATTTTTTTCCATATTGGATACCATAGCATTTGTACTTAGTAGCAGGTGCATGCATACCATTTTTATGCTGTGCAAAGACTTGTATTTTAACTTCAGATCAGATGATATGATATGTTTTACTAGCAGATTGGTTTCTGTGATACAACATTTTCTAAGGATACCAATAGCTCACAATTTATTGACATGAATAATCTCTTTTCTCCAAAGTAAAGCATTCATTGAAACCCAGCAATAACATAACACAGTACTTAACTAATAAGTGATTTTTCCACGGGAAAAAACAGAATCCACACAGATTCTCCTAGTGAATCGATTTTTTATTTTTTAAAGATACCCAGTTGCACAAATTGCCAACTCATAAATAGAAACAATTCAACACCCAAAAATAACAAGAAAGAGAACATTGACACTTGTAACAAACTCAGGAAATGTAATTAAAGAACATATTTCATGAACCCGGATGATGAATCATATGCTACCAAGCCACCATAAAAGTATAGAACTGAAGAATGAAGATAGTAAATATGTCATTACATGAAAGGCATTTTGAGGAGGTGAGTAACTTACATGAAAGGTATTGCCTACATATTTTGAGATGGACATCACCATTGCAATTTGCAAGACACAAGTTGAAGTTGGAAAATCAACTTCAAAACTCAAGGTTTTGTGGGTTGCTTGCTTTTATTGGCTTCTGGTTTCCTACGGATTCGGATACTGAATTAGCATATTCTCTCTTTTTACATAACATCCCATACAAATATACAATTAATCACTCCAATTTTTATTTCAATCTGGACCGTTTATATCATTATATGCTCTACACATTGATCAACAGTTTTTTGGATTTTTTTTATTTACAATCCATTTTTATCATTTTTGTGCTCGGTTCTAAAGACGAAGATCAAAATTAAAAGTTTAATATTTTCACACTTTTTCTAAAGACATTATATTAAATTTATAAAGACACTTAATTTTACTTTGAAATCCCCTTTATTAATTTGGATTAAATTTCAAATCTCACTAATTACTATATTATATGTAGAAAAATACTATATAAAGCATTGTTTACTACAACTCACCCTTACAAAATTATATGTAAAAAATTCTAAAGTAAATAATTTACAAATTGCTAAAATCTTTAAAAATAAAATTTCATTTAACAAATAATAAAATAATAAAAATCTTTAACTATTCAAAATAAATACAAAAATTAAGAATTTATTAACGACATGGAGGGAGGCTTCCATCCTTGGGTGGAGACAGCCTCAGTCGGGTCTCCTTCAACCATCAACGGAGGAGATTATGCAATCTCCGCTGCTGCGAAGGAGGAGATTGAAATTACCCCTAAATTTATGTGACACTTTTGTTGGACAAATGCATATTTTCCATAATGACGTGATTTGGAAAAATGGGTAATATTTCGAAAAAGAAAATAAATAAATAAACAAAAAGTAAAAAGAAAAAAGGAAAAATAAAATCAATATGAAACTTAAAATATTAACTACATAATATTCTACAATCTAAATAACGTTAACAGCCTATGAGCTCGTCCTCGCTTTTACACCACAAAAAAAAAAAAAGAGGAATTAACCCTCTCCAATTGATCTCTGAACTTTTCCACTTGTTTACCTGTGGCTGTGTTACAGTAAACGATATTAAATTTTATCTTCAGATGCTCTAAATATCAAGCTGTTCCACCTTGATCAAGTTTGCAGAATTCTGGATGAGCTCCTTCCGTGTATCAACCTAAACACACAAAAATAAATTTAACAATGTGTGTGTATGCTAGAATATCAAGACTAGCACCACAACAAAAATGAAATAAAAGGTTTCATGGATGTGCTAAATGATATGTATGCATTTGGCAACACAGTTAAAAAGCTCAATAAGTTCATCCCCGTAATTTTTGCTAGAAAAGTATTTAAGATTTTATTTTATTTTTTACTTCTAATTTTTAAGGTCCCAATATCGTGTCTACTTACCCGGGCACCCATAAGGGACGAGAATGTGACATTTGCTTCTGCTGCATCCTCGACCACTAGTTGCTTAAGCAGCCTTTGCTCTGGATCCATTGTTGTTTCCCAGAGTTGTACAGGCATCATCTCTCCCAAACCTGCATTATACCCACATATGAAACTCTAATTAGAACATAGTATGAAATTTCTCGGGAAACACTTCGGTTTAGTGGAATTCAAGCACATACTGACTCCGAAAAGTATAAAACATGGATAATTTAGTATGGAGGGCAATTGCATAAACTGCATAACATGACAGGATACAAATATATTCAATTAAACAGCATTTTCTATCGTAGTTGGAAAAGAATACCCTGGATGTTCTGATCAATCTCATGTACGATAGTTCTATTCATCAATGAAATATGGAATTAGTGCATGCAACTCTATTCATCAAAGAAACATGTAATTAATGCATGCCAATGACGATTCACTAAAGATGCTGCAATGACGAACCAATTTGGAGTGGAAACAACTAAAGATGAACTAAGTATGACACAAAAGAAGAAATGGGTAACGTAGGACTACCACACTAACTTTACAGAACCAGATCCAAGGTGATATAGATTATAAAGTTGCGGTGGCAAGAGCAAGTCAAAAGATAGGGGTAGTTGTGAGAAACCAAACAAAGAAACAAATCCTTCATTTGGTTATACATTTATATTTCAACAAGTACCTGCCAGTGCCACATTCAATTATACAGGTTACATGCTTCCCCTTTAATGCCATAAAATACCTCTATTAGGCAACACACTGACATTGCAATAACACTTGTTTTGTCCAACAATACCAAACTTTTCCCAGAGCTCAGTTTTGATGGAGCATAAATAATATTATAATCATACTGTTTATTGTACCTTTGAACCTCTGGATGTTGTATGAAGCATTTGAAGGGAATGAGTTCTGGAGCTTCTTCAGTTCTGCCTCATCATAGCAGTAATGTGCTTGCTTTCCCCTCTCAACCTAATCATTTCAGCAAAACACATAGATGTAAACTGATAATTTTTGCTAAGAATAGATGCTTTGCAGATTCACTAAAGTCGAAAACAAACCTTGTAAAGTGGTGGTACACCAACATAAATGCAACCTACATCAAATAAGGCTTTCTGCAAGCAACAACTGCAACTATTTAGCTTGTATTCAAATTTTAACATGCTTCTTAATTTAAGATTTTTCTTTTTCTTCTTTCTTATAATTTAGAAGACAATTTTCTCCCTCATCTACCTGATATCTGTAGAAAAATGTCAAAAGCAGAGTTCGGATATGAGCGCCATCTACATCAGCATCAGTTAAAATGATGATTTTATGATAACGCAGAGCCTCTTTTTTAAAGTCTTCTCCCTGAGACCAAGATTTATTACGTGAAATAAGCCAAGCAGATGACTAAGAAAATAAATCATAAAGCTAGCAAAAAATGATTTTACCTTCACTCCAAGTCCAAGAGCACGGATTAGATTCTGAATTTCTTCGTTCTTGTACATTGCTGCTTCATCCTTTCTTTCAACGTTCAAAATTTTACCTCTTAAGGGGAGAATAGCCTGCACAAACACATTTCTGTGACCCACAATCATCCTAAGTAATAGCATGCAGAAAAGAATTAGTGTTGAACAAAAAGAATGTTGAATTTAATTCACATTGTATGCAAGTCCAAAGCAAGAAAAACTTGTATTGAGCAAACCACATCACAAGGTACCAACACGGAAACACTGCAGAAGAGGGCTAGAACAATATGTCATGTTAAGAAGGAAGCATAAAATTGAGCAATTTTCATAGAAGCAAACATGAAGAATGATTAAGCGAGAGCATAAAGTGCCCTCTAGTAGAAAATTAGCTTATTTTATATACTTGTACCATTGTTATGTCCTGTTGAATTAAGTTGGCATGGACACCAGAGAAAAACCCAATAAGTTCATGTAGCAGTGCCAGCAAGTAATAAATTTTGTATTTTTGTGATAACTCTAACGATCGCATCGGTTCCATGATTGCACATGAAACAACAATGGTTGAGCAAATGATTCTTAGATGTTGAAGGAATGAAACAGCTGATCTGGACCTGATAGACTCCTCATCCAGCTTTAATACAATAATACCTAGAAACTTGGACACTGTAATGGAAGTGGACACTAATGGTAGTACCAAGAGGAAAAAGACTTTGCATACCAAAATAATATCATTTTCATTCCCCCTCATTTTATTTCTCTCAAGGATTCTTCGCTTCTAAAATATATTTTAAACTGCATGGAACTGGTTGCGATCAAAAGCAATAAAACTTTTGCATCCACTGAAAACATCATACCCAGAATTGGTTCTGCCAAGCAGAGTCCAAGAAAGAATGTTTTGGACAAGACATGCTTCAATAAATGCTTGCAGATGGAACGATATTAATTCTACAAAACCATGTTCAGAAATGGTGGCTTTACCTGAAATCGCCTGTCACGACCTTGTTTTGCACTTCCACCAGCAGAATCCCCTTCAACAATAAAAATTTCTGCAAACATAATTAAAAATGTTATTACTATAATTGGAACATAATCTAGAAATGTGCCTCCACGTAATAATGTATATAAAAGTTAATCAAATGTGTCACGACATTCCAGAAAGCAAAAGGAACAAAATGCTTGAAGACTAAAACAAAATTTATTTTTAAAAAGTACACATTTCCAAAAAAAGATAAAGTCAGTTTATACTCCATTATCTGTCTCCCTATATTTGATGTTTTAGACCAACATAATTGAAAAATAAATTGCACCTATAGTTTGTAAAATAAGCCTTTCAGAGTGGATAAATTAGACATTCCATTACTGCATACAGATCAAAAATTAAATTGGCAAAAGGAAATACAGATATACCATTAGGTATAGAATTACTGATTTATGTGCTTACACAGAAGCAAATATAATTTTTTTTTCCTTATTGCAACTGCAAACCATGGTTTGTCTTTGAAAGACAATTTCCAATTTAGAACCCTTTTGATCCACTGTCTGCAAGAAGCAACTAAATTTTAGTAATTCTATTTTGTGTCTTCTATTAGTTAGGCACCATTCACATAGGTACAGCCGTACAGGTCATGATACTGTAAACAATGAACAAGCCAAGGATTTTTCATTTTCAGCTTCTTTTAGTTAGGGTTTTAATGAATGGTTATTGTTGTGATTGAATATCTATTAGCATTAGAGTACTATTAGTTGACTTAATTAGAAAGCTCATTACAAGTGACAACAGTAGAGCCTGTTTCTAAAGATAATTAAAAAAATATCCTTTACTGGAGGGTTCACAACCTATATAAGTCCATGTACATTCTAATGGGCAATGACATGCTCTATTAATATAAATAAAACTCAACCAATGACAAAAAAAAATTGAATTACAAAATGGACATTGGACACTAACTGTAAATTCTTATCTACAACCTCAAAATTATATATTTTAAATCATTGTCCCTCATAATGGTAACAGAAAAGGTAATAGATACCAGATTCTTCAGGATTTGACGAAGCGCAATCGGCCAATTTTCCTGGAAGAGATGATGATCTCAACACACTCTTATGTCTCACCAAGTCCCTTGCTCTCTTTGCCGCTAGAGCTGCCTAATATGGGAAATAACATACATGAGAAATATTTGCTGTAAACCTTCAAGTGGCAGTGTGAAATCGTTGAATGTAGCAACTTCAGGTATTGTAATGACCATCAAACCAAAGATATAATAAGTCATAAGAAGGATACCTTGAGAGCACTTAGAGACTTGGATAGGATTGAATCAAGTACATCTGGATGCAACTCCAAGTATTCAGTCAGAAACTCCTGAACAGATTGATCAACCACTTTCCGTACCTCTGGATTTCCCAACCTTGTCTTTCAGTGATAGACGGCAAAGTCAGCAAGGATAGATAATCAGAAAGGAGAACTAGTCGCCCACACCAATATCAAGTCGGCCAAAGAATCATTGATAAAAAAAAATACATCAGACTCATCAGTACTAATAAATTTTGTGGTAAACAAAAAATACCTTTGTTTGTCCTTCAAACTCTGGATTCGGAACTTTGACTGAAATAATGCATGTCAAGCCCTCCCTAACATGTTCACCACTTAAATTTATATCCTTATCCTGGAAAAGAAAACCCATTACTATAATGAAAGTGACAGTTACTTTGAACCAAATGTTTCATACTCCCATACATGTCTGTAAGGACTGAAGCCCATAAATAAGCAATCTTCCTCTGCAAGGGAAGAACTTTGTACTTCATAACCAATAAAGAAGTTTCATAGTGCATTCCCTGCTTATGATCTAATATCCATACCTACCCAAATTTAAACAAATAAAATAGTTGGGAGATGAAAATTTGCATATGCATCAAGGACCAAAAAAACGTCTAAAATACACATAGAGTTGTGATGGGGGAGAGAGGGGGAGGCTAAAGCATAGTTGTTAAAGGTGCAAGGCAGCAAGGTCTTCTAGGAGCATAGGCGCACTTTATTTTTTTTAAAAAGTGTCTAATAGCTTTTATACGAATTTCCCATAAATTTCAAGTCATTAAGCAAATTGTAAGGTACGAAACTATCAATAACACGACATAATTCATTAAAAAAATACTAATATTTAATCATCATATTAATAGCAAGTTAAGTAAGTTACTGTACCGGAGAAGAAAAAACAGAAAAAAGAAGGTTCAATTAAGTGATAGTTGAGATTTTATTACTAACAAATTAATATAACAAAATGTATTAGAAAGACATTTACCTAGGTAAATAAATAAAGATAATGCATAAAATAGATGATTAAATAAAAACTATAACAAAAGAAATAAATCTTTTTTTTGTTTGACACATCTGTTAGCGTTGACATGTGTTACACAGTGGAACAAGTAATCAGCAATAGACAGAAGCGTTGACTTACACTTCTGTCTAATTTCAACATCACACACTTGTGTCTTCTTACTTCAGTTCCAAGGCATCACGCCTGGAACCTAGCGCCTTACAGGGTGAGGCGTGCACCTCAAAACATTCACCTCGCCTAGCGTGTTCAACAAGCCTAGGCGCACCTTTAACAACAGTGGACTAAAGTATATGATCCAAAGTCTTTTCACTTGTACTAAATCAACCACAGAAAATTATGAAAATTCAGCTGTAAGCTTTAGGAATTTATGTTCACAATAATACACTTTTGGTTCACACCTTGACTAACACCACAATTGAATAGCCAGTACAATGTCCCTATTTCAAAACATATGTTGATCTGATTCATATACTAATATGCTACAATCATTTTTAAGTTACTTGTAAATGAACCTACATACACACAAGAAACAAAGGAGAATAAAAGTAACAATTAAATACACATGAAAAAATTGGAAAAGGAAAACCCATTAAGGGAGTTGGTATAGACACACCTTAACAATTTTTGACTTCTTCCCAAAACTGTTGAGAGTTCTTGTCAATGAAGCCTTAACACCATCTATATGTGTGCCACCATCAATAGTACGTATGCTATTAGCATATCCTAGCATTGTATCTGAATATGCATCTGAACACCTAGTAAAGAATTCATGAACCAATGAAATAACTTGATTTATTCAAGGTCGATATAAAAAATATGAGAAAACATAGTATCTAATAAAGCTGTACACAACGATCAATGGATTCAGAAGTAAACATCTTTGATGGATGCAGCAATGCATTGATTTTGACACGCACCCATCATTTTTGCTTAAATAAATCATAGGCCATGCAGATATTATAAAAATCCATAATATATACGCCAAGTAGTTATTTTTGATTAGTTGGGTAACAAGAAAAGTCTAGATAAGAGGTACATTTTGACGAGAAAGAGCATTAGAGTTGCGGATAAAATGGTTTACCATTGAAGAGCTAAATCAATTGTAATGCCATCTGCTTCTTTTCTAAGGCCCACAACATCATGAAGTGGTTTCTGGATCAATAGAAAAAGTCAGTCATAGAAAGTGTACAAAATCGATTTGAATTAAAAAGTAAAAATCAGTTTACCAAATCCTTACATTTGACACTGGGCTTGCACTCTAACACTCTTAACTAAACCTAGCTGCCTACTCCATGGGAAAACCTCCCCCGCCACCATTTCCCCCCATGAACATCTCTGATAGATAGCTTAATCTACATAAAAGCAGGGGACTCACCTATCCATATATGATATATCCTCTCTACATTTAATATTTAACCCATTTCCCACAGTAAAGGTAATATATTTTAAGTAAAAAAAAAATTATCCTTAGATATAGCCTTACATGGATTCCTATATGAGCATTTTTGGCACGCAGGAGTAGACGGGATTGGATTAAATTCAATCCCGAGCTGCTGTTTGGAGCCAACACAGTATTGGGTTTCCAATCATGTGAGCCCCAAAAAAAGTTCCAACAGTCCGGTATTTTTTTTTCCATTTTTATTACTAACTAAATTTCATAATTATTTAATGTATTTAAATTAAATTAAATTGTTTTTATTTTTATTTTTACTTTTTTACTCATAAATAAATTTTAAAATTTTTTAATATATTTAAATTTAATTAAAAATAATATAAAATTATAATTTTACTTTAAAATATTTTTAAATTTTATTAATTTAACAATATATAAATTAAAATATTTATTTCAAAAAAATTATTTAATTTAAAAGTTAAAATGTTATTATATTTAGTCCAATCTCATGTTTCACCGAACGCAGCACGGTATTAATTTAGTCCACATTACCAACTCCCATCTAATCCCCACCAATTTAATCCCACCAATCCAATCCCATAAAATAGTCTATTCCAATCCAACGTACCAATCATAGGGACACACCCTATGACTGACTCTTCCCATATTACCTGGTCTTCACCATGATTGAATCCCATCCATTAGTATGGGCACCACATTTGTATCTTATTATCACATGCAATAAAGCATTTTTTTTCAAAAGGGAAGCTCCAAAGCCACTTAGTAAAAAGAGCTCTCTCTTTCAGCTTTGCGTTACTGATCTCCCGAATCCACCCTTAACTAGGCTTAGAAACCTCACTCCATTTGATAAGGTGAACACCATTCTCCTCATTAAAATCTACCAACAATAAGTCTCTCATAAGCCTCTTTGTTCTCTTGGCTACCCCATTTGTAACATTGACCAGAGTAAAAAAGTGTATTGGTAAAGAAGAATAGAAGATAAAACAAAATGAATCAAGGGCAATCAATGTAGGCCCACCTCCTTTAGATAAAACGGCTCACTTCTACCCCCTTAATCTTTTTTCAACTTTTTCCATCAATCCTGAATTATCTCCCAAGGGGAGACCCAAATATTTGATATGTCAACTCCTTACTGAAAGGCCGGACTTTATAGCCAAATTGTTGATTTTCTCCTCTTTCGAATTTAATCTTAAAACCGTATAAAAGGCTAAAAGCTTTTACTACATTTAAGAGATTGGCAATCTTGTTCTCATCTCCCAAAGAAAGGAAAAGAATATCATCTGCAAATTAAAGATGAAATACCCTTAATTTATCTCTCCCCGCAATCAAATTTTCCACTAAGAAAGTGAACATGCTATACTAAAAGGCAGCTTATAGGGCACACCAAAACCAGTGTTCAAAACCAAAATATATAGTTACAACTTACAACAAAAACCCTCAATATACAAAAACACCCAAAACATAAGCCAAAAACACCAACAAAATTAACAAGCTAAAAGAAGTCGATCCCCCTCTTTACATCAGCACGGCTTCCCAATTCTGTTACGAAAAATTGAGTATGTTTATATTCAGAAGAAACAGATGCCCATAGAAAGGTACAGAACTTTATCCTCTCCTAGGATAGAACATTTCTACTTGAACAAGCAAGACAGCTCCCTTGGTCCAAAGACTAGTAATAAAAGTAAAGAAAGAAGAATAACACCGAGTAGATGAGAAGAGCGAAGAATACCGAGATATAAGCCATAACAAGTTAGCCCATGTGGCTACTAATTCACGACAGTATGCATATAAACATAGACAAATATACAAAGAGGTTCAAATTAAACAAATGACAATCTTATCCAAACAATCGTGAACAAAAATTCTACAATTTGTCTTACATATCAAATCAACTTTTAAAATTTTATCAATAGTGTTGTTAACTAACAGAAGTATATCAAACAACAAGATGAATAAATGAGTGTCATTGTACCCTCTACAACAGACCTAGTCTGCATAACCTTAGTCTCAACATTCATTTATCCCTCAACAAACTTTATAAATATATTTCACAACATGCTTCCTACAAAGCCAATTGTATATAATTAAAGAGCAAGCCATTTTATCCTCTGCCAATTACCTCTCATCCACATTCAACAATCATCACTCTCAACTTATAAGAGTGTAGAACCCATATATCAATATAGTAAACACTAACTAATCTTCATTCCTTAATTCCATTATATGTCAAAGATAAATCTAGTCCACACAAACCGTTAAAATGATCTTAAGCCAGAAAGATTAAAACTTGCTGATAGGTATAACAGAATAAACAAAACTATAGCTGCAACCACAAGGACTGCAACAGAAGAGCGTGAAATAGAACAAATTGCACCTTATCAACGTTTAGCCATTTCACATATTCCACTAATCCCCCGGCATAGTAATATTCATTATATTGGTTCTTCTCTGGATCACTGTCCTCTTTCTTAAGAGTGATAGTAAGCTGCAAAGGTCATGGGTAAACGAAAACATTTAATACAACGAAACCTAAGAGTTCATAGAGCCACCACCCTATAAACAATGTACATAAATAGATGGAGGTCCAGGCTACATTAACTTAAATTTGTGACTTCGACCAACCATCCATTTACTCTTCATTCAACATTTGAAAATAGTATATGGATTAAGGTAATGAATGTCAAATCAACAGAATTGAGAGTAAAGATGATTAAAGTTTGATGTCAGAAATTTCAGTTGATACAACCTCATCCATAAAAAATAGCCACCCTTGTTTCTTCAATTGAAGAATACCAGGGACAAAATTTTAATTTCTGATAAAACAGTCACTCAAAGTGAAGGGATCATAATTGCTATAATAAAAAACCACATTACCTTAGGGTTTAGAAAAGCGAGCTCTCTAATTCTTCCAGCTATAGTGTGGTAGTCAAACTGAATAACAGTGGTGAATACTGGAGGAAAGTTAAGAATTAACAATGAAAATGCCGATCACTAAATGGAATAGATCATCCGGAATTCAAAAATAAAACGTAAGAGTTTGACTTGTAATGAAAACCTTGTTCATCAGGCCAAAATCTGATGCGTGTACCCTGGCGATCCTTTGAATCAACAGGAAGCACACGACATGTTAGAGTCGTCACAGGCTTCCCGCGTTCATATTTCTGCAGGTATTCCATTCCATCACGCCAAACTGTAACTTCTAATGCCTGCAAACATAGTACATGACAAATGCACAAAATTTAAATTCTATATTGCAGCAACTAGCATCAACGAAACATAGAAAGCGCAAGACACAAGAAATGACCTTATATAGTATGGAATTTAATAGATCATCATTATTACTATAGAAATTTACATGATGACCAGCTTATCAGTTCCCCTCTAGGTTCAAAATTTAGCTCACACACACATACAAATATTCATTTCCACAAGTTGAAACCTATTGTCACAAGTAGAGACATAAAACTAAGAGATATGTAAATGGTTAATTTTGTCATCAGCCGAAGTCCATCTTTTAATACAAAGATTCTCAAAGTTTATTTTAATCACTTAATACCACTTTCAAGCATGTATAGCATTTTCCCCTACCAGCAAACTAATAGCAATTAAACTGGAATGGCGTTAGAGACACTGAAAACCAAACCCCCATGGAAAAAAGGAACTCGAGGGCCCACATACAAATTAAGTACTAAATACAATGACAAAGGAACTTATTTTGTTTCGTAATCAGGACAAAAGCAGAAAAATCAATTCATAGTAGCTTATGATGCACACCTCAGACAAGGCATTAACAACTGATAAACCAACTCCATGAAGTCCGCCAGATACACTGTAACCACTACTAGAACCTCCAAATTTGCCTCCTGCATGTAAGACCTGTACAATAGGACAGAATAGATCATTTGAACCACACTACCACAACTTAAAAACAAAAATTAACAAATTTGGTAGTCAATTAGCATGTGAATATTGCACAAAAGATGCAAGAGCATTTCTATACTTAATCTTAATTAAACTTACACATATCTATATCATTTAAAACTTTATCTTTCAAAGTAATTAAGTCTTTCAGAGCCAATTAATGTCTCTAACAATAATGGACAAACATTACTACACAATAGTCAATGCTGTCAGTCTGGTAAAATTGACAAGCAATATGGTGTATGCTTTATTAACTCTACATTGTCATCTCTTTACCAGAGAACAAAGACCAAATGCTCTGGGATTCCCTCGTTAACAAGGCAATCAGTTTTCCAGACCAATATTAATCTAGGAAATGCCCTAAGCAAACAGCAACTGAGTATGGCTAATGTTTTGACTCAAGAATGTCAAACAAGTGAACAACCAAAGCATATGCCATGATCAACAATCAAAGAAGATATATAGCCTTCATTCCATGTGCTAGTGTTTAACTACTCCTCCAAACTAATATTTCTGTTAAGTCTAAATGTTAGGGTGTTTTTTGGTATTTGTATAGTTGTAGTTGTATGGTTATAATTTTGTCAACTTAAGAATAGTATAAAAACAATTCATGGTTGTCTAACTTTGTACAGCCTATTTCTCCGCCTTTTTCTGTCATCTTCTTAAAATTTTAACATCATAGTAGAGAGGGTTTCAACCCTAAACCTAATCATCTAAAAATCAAAATAATAATAAAATTTAAAACAAAAAAACAAAAGTCGGAGAAAGTATATGTACAGAGTTGACAGCCTTAACAGTTGACTCGTATACATACAATTCTTAGACTTCACAATTACATTTTTTTTCCAAAATAATTATAGAAATACTAAAAACACGCTAACACTTAAATACTTTAACAAGTTTCAATAATTTCATATATAAGCTGAAGCTCTGCCAAAGCATTGAATTGTACTAGCCACTAGGTGACACATTTCAATCAAATTCGGCCATGTAACAACAACAAAATTGAAATCACAATAACGTAATTCTATTACAACTTATAGTTCATGCATTTTATTACAAAAAGAAAAATCAATGTTTGTTGCTCACGAAAAGTCTTAGGTCGTATTATGTTCAGAAAATGAAGTCAGAAGTTTACCTATTAAAACACTAAAAATGGAAATAATTATTTAGCAACAATACCGTCAATACAGTCTCCAAAGAAGATTTATTTGTCACTGGATGTAAGTCGATGGGAATCTGCAATGTACAAATTAAGAAACAAGAAAGCAATTAGCAAGTAAGATAAAAGCAAAACACAGGAAAGCTAGCATAAAAGGGCTACTGTTATTGACCAAAATATTCAGAACTTGCAAATATACATACATAAATAATGATGAGTAGCACAGGATGTTGAAACAAGGGACATTTACCATATGTGATCTCAGGAAATAAAAAAATTGTAAAAGCATGGAAAAAGCTGAGATTAATTCTATACTAAGTAGTTTTGGGTCATCTTATGTCCAAATAAATAAAATGATATAGCAGTTATCGTGTTAGATGTATCAAGGATGTGACCCAAAAGAAGACAGACCCCAAATATGCCATTACGATGAACATTAGTTTCTGGTAAGACAAATCGCAATGTAATATTGCATATAAAAGCATGTTAACAGTACTCTCCAAATTATGATTTTCTAATTATTTAATTTCTCTGGTAACAAATACATAACCCCAACTTTGTACTGCAGCAAAGTGACCCAATATGCATTGAGCAAGTTCTAAAGAAACTTAGCATACTGACTAAAACTTCATAAGCATAATCAATGAGCAGAAATTATGTATGATATAAGAAAGAAATCGAACCATATTTCCACAACAGGATATCTTGATAAACATTAGACAAAAAAATCAAGGCAGTGAATTAAAACAATAACAAACATGTTTGTTGAATTGAGCTATGAAAAAAAAAAGGTTGCATACCCCACGACCATTGTCAGCAATGCTCACGGAATTATCTGGTAATAAAGCAACTTCTATGTTTGAAGCATGCCCTGCTTGGGCCTCATCAACAGCATTATCCAATATTTCATAAACCTGAGAAGGAAAAAAAATAAAAGAGGGGAAAAATCAAACAACTTAACAAGCTCACTTTCCTCTTGTCTACGATAAACAAGGCAATAAACATATCATTAAAGACAAAGTAACAGAGCAGATACCAAATGATGCAAGCCACGAAGTCCTGTACTTCCGATATACATTGCAGGCCTTTTCCTAACAGCCTCCAAGCCTTCAAGTACCTATATCAGAAAATCATAGTAGTACCAAAAATGAACAAAATCAGCATAAATAGAACTTTACAAACCAATAAAAAACTACAATGACATCCAATATAAAAGCAACCATCCAATAACCATAACATATTGACAGATCAATACTAACAACAAATGCAAATACAAGATAATGGCAAAATTCTGTTGTTTTCATGTTAGTTTATATATATATTCTTAATTGTGCATGAATTTTTAAAATTACCTGAAT
Organism: Dipteronia dyeriana; assembly: GCA_032871835.1. Taxonomy (NCBI): domain Eukaryota; kingdom Viridiplantae; phylum Streptophyta; class Magnoliopsida; order Sapindales; family Sapindaceae; genus Dipteronia; species Dipteronia dyeriana. The sequence goes on from CM065298.1 coordinate 31,876,973, forward strand.
TTGTTCGGAGCCGTAAGTCTTTGAGCTAGGGTTTTCTTTAAAAGCTTCTGTCATAACACTAGACGACACGAATGCCATTGGCGAAAAGACATTTTTTTGAATCAAAAATTGACTTGAAACCTTCCTCAGTAGCAAGTTTATCCTGAAAAAACACCAACACGGATAGTTAAAGACATTACACGTAACTTTTTTCATTTGAAAAAACCAATCATCTCAAAATAATACATCAAAAATCCCATTTAACAGGCCCTCTAACCCCAGGCGGGAAAAAATAATAACAATATCCCAGTCAAGAATTTCAATAAAATAAAAAACCCTTTTTGTTTTTACACTTATCCCAGCAACCAAACAAAAGAACACTAAAAGTATAAACTTTCCTCAATTTTCCCGCATTTTCCTAGCAAACAAACAGAAAAAACAAATCCCAAAAAATGAAAAGGGTTAAGCAAAAATAAAAATAAAAATAAACAGTCACCTGGGCTTAAAGGAGATAGAGGGTAAACTGTGAGTGCCGAAAGTGGAAAAGCAACGAGAGGCCATGAGTCTGCGAAGGTGAAGATAAGGAGGTTTGAGAAGAAGACGCGCCATAAAATTGATTATAAATTTCTCTTCGGGTATATAGGCCAAAAGGGAGTGAAGACTGAAGATAAAACCCTCTTTTTTTCTTTTTTTTTTTGACAATTCTTATTTACTTTCCCTCCATAACGCCTCGTTTTCTGTCTAGGGTTTTACTTTCGTTTTTATTGGCTTATAAACCCTTTTTTTTTCCCTTTGTTTTTTTAAGGTAATTACCGATTAGTCTGAGATTTTTTTAAATTTCTAATTTGTTTGTTACTTTAATAAAGGTGACCAAATTGAATCTCAAATCTCAAATCTCAAGGGTCAAATTAATCTCTCCATTTAGTTTTTAGAAACGATTGAATTTATCTTTTTTAACGGTATTAAATATAACAGTTGACTTCAATAAATTAATTTAAAGTAGATAAATACTCTTTATTTGTTATATTATAACAAAATTATTTTGTCTATGTATATTAAATTCATCATTATAATTATAACAGATCCAAATATATTATTAAGAAAACACCATTTGTATCTTTTTTAATTAAATTTTTCTAAAAAAAATCTAAAAATGTTTAATAAGACAATATCAATTATACCCTTATTTTATAAACAAAATTATCATTTATTCCCAGTTTAGTCTTTTACCATTTTTATATAATTATTTTTTTTATTAATATTATACAAGCATTGTTACCAAAATTATTCAAAAATCAAAACTCATAAATAAAATAAACAGAGATATTCATGTATTAAAAAAAATGTACATGTGTCATTATTATATTGTTTAGGAGCAAAGTACAATTTTACCCCTACACAAATAAAGTTGAATGAAGGAACTTAAGCCCCGTTTGATTTTTTGTCTAACGACTGAACAGTGTTGAATGTTACTGAATACTGAAAAGTAACTGAAGACTGAAAACTGGAAAACATGTTTATTTTTTTCACTGAAAACTGAATGTAAGTGATAAGCTATTTGTTTTTTTAAGTTATAAATATCTGGAAATTAATACTTTTACATTTATACCCTTCTAACTATTTGTTATATATTTACATTTTAATATATTAAGGATAACAAGTAATTTAATAATTATAAAACAAAATTATTTAGTTATTAATAATATTTTAAATTTATATTAATAATATTATTTAGATGTAATAAAACTCTAAAATAAAACTAATAAAACTAATTATCAAATTATGAGGAAAAAAAAAGAACGAGTCCTTACCGAAAGCCGAAATTTGGTAGGAAAATCAGTCTCTAATTATTTGAATTTTAAAGTAATTAGGTTTTGTGATGCTCTAGTTGTTATGGTGAGAGGAAAAAAATATATTATTATGAATAGCAGTTTGACAGAAGACAAAATTGGAAATTAATTTGATTTGTGAGAATAGTTTTGGAAGTAAAATATTGCATTAAATTCTAGTGGACTTTTGTTAAGTGAAAAGTGAATTTTTTTCAATTTTCTAAACAAATGGTTTTAAGGGTTCATTAAATGATTTTATCACTTAAAAAAAACAAACAAAATAACTTAATGAAGTGTCATTAAGTATTAAGTGGAAAAATCAAACAGGACCTCAGTTAAAAGAACTAATTTGGCATTTGGGAAAAATGTAAGAACCAATTTTGTCACTTTTGTAAAAGTCGCAAACAACTTGAATTTCAAAAAAAAACCCAAGACCTAATTGGTAATTGCCCTTTTTTTAATATTACCTAAATTTATGGTTTTTTTATGGAGGGGATGACTCGAATTCACGACCTCATAGCGTAAATGTGACTATGTGAATATAAATATGACAATTAGACCAGCACGTGTGGGCACCCGCCCAAACCCGACCCTTTGTGGTCAGGTTTGAATTTGCAAATTCCAAACCCGTGACGAGTTTGGGTGCAAAAATACAACTCGAAGCGGGTTCGGGTTTGGGTGTGGATTTGAAAAAAATTCTACACCCAAACCCACAAACTCGCTTAATATTAAAAATAATTTAATATTAAATATATAGAATATTAAAATTTTAAATAAACTTGAAAAAACAAAATAGGGAATAAAAAAATACATTCAATCCCACCCAAGTTTGCTTTAAACATTTGTTAAACAAAATAGGGAATAAAAAAATACATATACAGGTGAACCATTTACTTTTATATAAATGGTTTTTATCTTTTAAAATTGTAAACTTGAAATAAATTGAATATCACTCACTTTATTCTTTTTTATTACTTGCAAGTTCCTTATAGTCATTAATATTTAAATATATTATATAATTAAAAATATAATAATATTTATATTTTTTATAAATTCACGGGTTCATGGGGCGGGTAGGATGCCCCTGAAACCAGCAGGTGAAATTCATGGGTTCAGTTGTGAGTTTGGTAAAACTCGTCTTGCTAGGGATATACTACTAAATCTACCTCATCTTGTCAACTTTTTTAATTTGTAAATGTCTCAAATCAATAACTCTTATATTGTTTCAAAAAAATAAAAAAACTATTGTAATTTTATCATTTTTGTCATTATGGACAAAATTGCCCTCTTCTCAATAACATGAAAATAAGTCATGACAATTGTAATAGAATAAAAGTGCAAGAGTGCAAGAGTGCATTTGGTTTGAGATTATCGTAGCTTATGAAATAATCATTTATTTTTGTTAGTTAGAACAAAAAAAGTGTATGATAAACTTTTCAAAAGTAATTTATTTCAATATTTGGTTCTCCAATAATCGGTTTTTAAGAAGTTAGTTGGAAATTGCTTTAGAAAAGTAGGTTAAATGATTGTTTGGTTTGGCTTTCTACTGATTTAAAAGGTCTACGAACATCTACTTGAGTTTTTTAAAGTTGTTTGGTTAGACTTTTGAAATTGTTTATTTAAAATTTAGTAGAGGTCAGTAGAGTTTAAACCTCTACTAGACAAAAGATCCTCCCTATGAGCTTTTCTAAATAGACATATTAAAAAATGAGTATTTGACCTATATATCCCTGTTTTTTTATTATTGACATGGGATATCCTTATTAAAATAAAACCTTGTAACCTTTTTTTATATTATTTATTCTTTGCTCTGACAAATCGGTATGTATAATATTTCTTCATTGTTTTTTTATTGTTTATTCGTTTATCTTTATGTTTTGGTTTTGGTTCAATTTTTTATTTCTTTTTAATGCTTTTGATTACTTTATTTTTTATCAAAAGTTTTGAAATATTGTCATGTTTTTATATATTCATTACCATGTTGTTTAATTATTGTCCCATGAAGTTTTAAGATTTGAATTTCCTTTTCATTTGTTTTTTCTAGATTATTTTATTAGGGTTTATCATACAGTAGCTTGAGCATTTGAGACTTATACTAATATTCATTACCATGTGTTTTTCTGGATTCTTTCATTATTTTATTTGGGACTAGTAGAAACAAGACTTTTAAGAGGAATTGTGAAATAATTGCACTAATATTGAAGCCTCATTATTCTCTGCTTTGTATGGTCTATTTTGCAATGCTTTTATATGTTTCGTTTTCTATGTTGACTGATGTTGTTGTTGCCTGACTAGCCTTTGACAGGTTGTTGTTTGTCTTTCACCATGACGTTGGCAGCCTTTAACAAAATTTTACAGTTAAATATATATATATTTAAGCCTCATTATAGTTTACCCCATCAATATTCCATGGATGTGTGCATTTAATAAGCAGCTTGTCTATGTCATAGTTTAAGGTGTCTTATGGTTGTGTGCAATTAACTTATATTAATATTTGATGAAAAAAATTGGCTGCTTGTTTATTTTAATATCCATAAAATAGGTTTTTTTTTATAGAATCGAACCTTAATGCCTAGGAAAACCAAAAAAGAAATAAGATAGAATTGAGTGATTTATGTGTTGACATATTTGTTAAGAGTTGTGTTTACGAAGTTTGAGCCGGTAATCGACCAAATGGTCACTTCAACAAAGAGGGTTGGAAAAATATTGCGACCAAGTTGGCACAAACGATTAAAAAAATCATAGTAAAAAAACAGTTGAAAAAAATGGGATAATCTTAAAAGAGAGTGGCAGATCTAGACAAATCTAGTTGGAAAATAAATTGATATTGGTTGGAATCATGTTAAGCAAACAATTGATGCTAGTGAAGAATGGTGGGACCAAAAATTAAAGGTGCAAATTCCTACTATAGTTTTGTAATATTAATTGAAAATTAATTATTTTTTAAGAATAAACTTTAATATCATATACATGCATGTTGATATTAATGTAGGAAAATCAGGATGCATCTAAATTCTGAACAAAAAGCTTGAGGATTGTAAACCAATTAGATATTTTGTTCAGAGGCGTTGTTGCTACTGGGGAAGGATCTTAGGCACCATCTATATGGTTTATTCCTACTTATGGTGAATATATAAATGAAATTGATAGGATGAATGGAATAAAAACAAATAATAATGAAAAGTTAGATAATACTGATGGGGATGTCATACCTACGACTACTCCAGAATCTACTTTACAAGGAAATTTAAGGAAAAGAAAAGAAAAATTCAAGCTAAACAAGGATTTGTTGTCACATTATCCAAACATTTAGATCAATTATGTGATTCAGTTGAGGGTAAGAATGATGAATCTAGCATTGCAAATGTGATCGAAATGTTATGTGGCATTCCAAAAATTGAGAGAGGAAGTTAGCTTTTTATAAAGGCAGTTAGGCTTTTTCTTAAGAAGGAGAACAAAAAGACATTTGTTGCACTTAAGGATCATGATCTACAAATTATGTTTCTAAAGCAAGCTTAGAATAAATTTTTAGTTTTGGTCTTTATTTTTTTATTTATGTAATGAATTGCTTTGAGATTATGTTTATCTGTTGGACAATTACTATGTGATTTATTTAATGCACTTGAAGTTTTTTTTTTTTCAAATTAAAGTTGATTGATGTTTTATTATTTTTTTCATTAAAATTATGTTATTATTTTATTTGTTTGATGATGTTTATAATTTTTATAATATATTCATATTTTCATATATGAATGATGATTATGAAGCTCTTGATTCTCAAGCTGATGATGACAAAAAACGTTTACAAATGATAAAATTTGGAGTTGGCCTATATGTTCACCATTTTATAAAAACAATTTAAATGAAAAATATAGAACATCATCTTTATCGGGATACAAATAGGTAATGGAGGTTTTACACGGCCATTATATCGTCTGGCATGAACAATTTAGAATGGAAATATCAGTATTCATAAAACTATGTGATATATTGCATCAATCTTATGGCTTAGAAAAAGGCAAGGACATTTCAATACATGAGTCGGTGGCTATTATTTTTTGTTGGTGTTAGGACATTAATATGGAAGTAGAATGGCTCAAGAAAGATTTCAACATTCAGGAGAAACTATATTTAGATGGTTTGTACTAGTTTTAGATGTTGTTTGTCGTATGCCTATTGACTATTTGAAACCATTTGACCCATATTTCAGGGGAATTCCTAGAAAAATAAAAGATTATAAGAGATATTAGTCATATTTTAAAGATTGTATAAGTACAATTGATGGAGCACATATGTACCGGTTGTGATGCATGTATCAAAGCAAATATCATACATAGGTAGAAAAAGATTTCCTACTCAAAATATAATGGTTGCATGTGATTTCAATATGTGCTTCACTTTTGCATGGTTTGAATGGGAAGGTACTGCTCATGATGCACGTATTTTTTTAGAAGCATTGAATGAGAAAATTTACATTTTCCTTACCCACCTACAGGTATGTCATAAAATATGTTTTACATATATTGTTGTATAAACGTATTATATATTGAGTTCATAAAATGTTCATTTATATGCAATGAAATGTTCGTTTATATGCAATTAAATGTTCATTTATGCGTAGACAAGTATTATTTAGTAGATGCAGACTATCTGTAAATGAAAGGCTATTTAAGGCCATACAAAGGTGAGCAATATCATCTCCTAGATTTTCGACGTGGAAGGCAACCTAGTGAAAAAGAAAGAAAGATTTAATCATGCACATTCTTCTTTAAGATGCACTATTGAAAAGACGTTTGGTGTTTGGAAAAATAGATGGAAAATATTACATCTCATACCAAGATTCTCATTTACTAAACAAGTGAAAATTGTGATTGCTTCAATGGTTCTTCATAATTTTATAAGGGCCCGTTTGGCACATGGGATGGGATGGGAATCGACTTATTTTTAGTCTCATTCCCATGTTTGGTTGCCCGATGGGATGTGATAAATTAGCCTCATCTGAATTTTTTATCCCACTGATGTGGGGTAAATTAGTCCCAACCAAAATGGTGGGATTCAAATGAATCCCATCCAAATTTTCAATCAATTAAAAAAACTCAGGAAAAACTTCTTCAATCAATTAAAAAAATCCATACACTTTCAATTCGATGGGATTATTTTCTCTCACATCTCTGATTCATCTCCTTCAACCACAAAAAAAAACGATCAAAATCACGTGTTCTTCGATTCCAGATCTTCCACCCAACTTCTCACCCACTTCATTCAACAAATTTCCTTCCAAAATACAAATCAAACCTAGCACAACATAATCACACAATCATCATGTTCATCGATTTAAAAAATACAAAAAAAAAATTAACTCTCTCAATTTTTTTATGATCATCATGAACAAATATCGATACTTTGCAACACTTTTGACTTTCTCTAGCTTTATGGTTTTGAAACCAATAAAAAAACATTCTTGCTCTCATTCTTACCATAAAAGCTTAATTGTGTAGAGATTTTTTGGATCTGATCGGTGCTTGGAGTTCTAAGATCAGAACTGAACAACTTAGTTCGTTATGTTGTCAGATCCACCACTCACACCTGGTTCTAGTGATGGTAACATAGTCAGCTAAGGAGAGAAAAGAAAGAGATGAGACAACAAATGAGAGAATAAAAAGATGAGACAACAAAGCAGAGAAAGAGATGTGTGTAGAGAAAAGAGCATAGGAGAGTTAAAGATATTGTTTTTATTGTTTTTACTTTTTATTTTATTTTAATATTTTAATATTACACTTGTATCCTATCTCATTATATACCAAACACGGTGTAACATTATTTTTAGTCCAATCCTATGTGCACCAAACACAGGAAACACTATAATTAATCCAATCAAATCCAATCCAATCTCATGTCTTAAAAATAGTCCAACCCGATCCAGCTCACCAAATGCACCCTAAGAGTTAATGTTGATATAGATCAAGAGTTTAAACCATATGATGATGATGATGAGGATAAACTACCAAGTGATGGTGAAGAAGAAGATGCTACTCGAGATGTTTACGAGGAGCGACATCCTAATCGTGAAATGGATAAAAAAACGTGACAATATTGTGACTCTTCTGATGCTTCGATAATAACTTATTTAATTTTGAATTGTTTTTCCATTTAACTTTCTACATTTGTATGAGATATTGATCATTTTCCTTTGTTTAGTCTTTAACAATGCTTCAACTTTGTTGAAAATTTAATATTGTCCGGTTATTATTTTAATATTTTAAGTTTATTAAGTGAAAGTTTTGAATTTTATTATTATTGCGCAATAGAAAATGTAGTTATCATGTAGAAAATCTTTTAAGTTCAATATAGTAAATAAATAATATATCATTTTTAGTAATTTAATATCTTAGTAGACTTTTTAAGATTTTACAACCAAACGGTCTACTACTATAAAAGAGCTTTTTTAATTACCAACCAAACAACTATATTTTTTTTTTTTAAAAAAAAGAGCTATATTTCTAGTAGATCTACTACAAGTAGACATTTTACAAATAGAGGATTTTTAAAAGCTCAATCAAACAAGTTCTAACTATTGGAGAAACCATACTAACAATACTATTTTACCAAATGACAATAATGCTCTCATATTTAAAAAAAAATGAAAATTTCAAAAAAAAAATTACAAATTCACTTGGTGGTGGCCACTACCGTCACTTGTTAGTGGTGATGGTTACCACCGGCAGTGGAGGTTGATTTCCCCTTCAATATGTTATGGTGATAAAGAAGGCCCTCACCTCCTCCAACGTTGGAGGATGGCATATCATCCTTCATCGACGTCAAGCAATGTCGTCACCGAAAGTAGATAGATCCATCTCCAACCAATTCAACTTGTTTTATCTTTTTATTATTATTATTTATAAATAATTCAAATGTTTTATAATTATATTTTTGTTTATTTAATTAATTTTGTTAATATATAATTATTATATATGCATATTTTTCATATCTAATAATGATGTTTACTTTAGTCAATTTTTTCAAATATGTTTCCTTCATTTCTAAAAATAACGCAATTTTAAAATTGAATGGTGCTACTGTCACCCCTCTACTGACATATTTATGTCTCACTTTTAAAATTATTTAGTATTCTTTTTATCCTTTATCAAAATTACTTAAAGAGACGTTCAGTTTGTTTTTTATAAAAATTCTACAAAGTAAATATAATAAAACTTCACTTTCCGTTTCAAAATAATAATAATAATAATAATAATAACCTTGTGTTCACTGTTCACTTGTAACTTGTTTCCCTGATTTTTTTTTATTAACTCTTAAACCCTAAAATTTGCTTCTTACACATATATAGAATTTTATAGAAGAGTCTGATAATGAAATAAAAAATATGGAACAATTGTCTAAGAAATATATCAAGCACTAGAAAGAATTAATGAGTCGCAACTAATAAAACTAATCTCTACAAAATGAAATCACACTAAAACTCTAACTCAATCGCTCAAAAAACCATCAAAGACGATCAATACCACACTTTCAATCTACCATCAACAATTCAATCGACTACAGAAAAATAATAATAATAATAATAATAATAATAATAATAATAATAATAATAATAATAATAATAGTTTTACCATGAAATAAGAAGAAAAAACATGTCATGAAGTATATGTGAGAAATTGTATGATATTGTTCTAAAAAAGATCATGTATAAAGTGATCATATATGGATGTATTTTTTTTTTTAAAAGGATATGAGGTATTAAGTTTGAAAAATAAGTAAAAGTTAGTTATGGAAATAAATCAAAAAAATCATTAAAAAGATTTAATTTTATATAATTAAATCAAAAATTTAAAATTGGGAGCATAAATAGGCTAAGGGTGCCAATAGCACCACTCTTAAAACTCACTTTACCAAAACACACCTACTTTTTTAAAAACGTTAAAAGCTAGGACAATTAAAATTAGGGTTATTAGCATTAGTACCTAATGAACTTTATACAAGTTTGTATTTTACCTTCTGAACTTTTTTTAGGCGTTATAACCCCATGAACTCTCATTAATTGACAAAAAATTTGGTTTATTGCCTCATGAACGCCTGTTTGAGGGCATTTACAGTCAGGTTTTACCAATAAATGAGACTTCAGGGAGTTTAACGTCTAAAAAAAGTGCAGGGAGTAAAATGCAAACTCGCGTAGTATTCATGGGGAACTAGTGCCAATAACCCTTAAAATTAAGTCACAATAATAGCATTTAAGTTATGTTAATTATAATCAAGTCACAACACACGACAACCATTGCCCATGTGGTTTGATGATAAAAGACGTTCATTCAGCCCTACAATATTCATGCTAAACAAGTTAACGAATAACGGTTGGTATATCAATATATATATATATATATATAGTCTCGTTCTTATTAGTTGGAGTTTTATGAGGACAATGGTTTTATTGGCTTATTTAGTGTCAAAATAGTCAGTGTCCCTATATTTCGTTAATTGATTTATGTTGTCTGTCTGGATGTGTTCGGTATGTAAAAGCAACCTTACATACATCTTAACAACTTCAAGAGTTCCATGCGAATGATGAGTTTTCTAATTTGACTTGTTCTCTTCAAGAGATAGGATTGCACACACTTACATTATGCATATCATATTTATGTGTCAGTTAGTTTGTATTTCATTTCCAATATTATTAAGAAAATGTATGTGCTTATGTCTTTTTGTGTTTGTTATGTGTGATGGTCCTTTACGAAAACGTGATCTGATGTCCATCGTCACGGAGGCAAGTCACAAAACTGAGACAATAACTTCTGTTCATCCCCACGATGTAGACGTATTACCACGATGTCCTCATCACGGAACTAGGACAATAACTCATGTTCATCACCACGACGTATTACCAAAAGTTGTTCACCGCAGGACCATGTCAGCAACATTTGTGTGCATTAACGTGACTTAGGAGTATGATGCTCTCATCTTGGGTTATTACGACATGAAGGTTGCGATGTCAACCTCATGTGGGAACAACAACTTTATGACATGACCAAGGTTGATTGTGGGGAGAAATCATGGGTCGGAATTGCATGGATCTAATCATATCGCGATGAGAGCCCGTGACGTTGATCGTCGCAGAGTGAAGTATCACTAGGCTATTTTGCATTTGCATGAAGTCACGACTTTTGGTCATTGTTGTGGTGCATGCTCACGATAAACTACTTTTGAGTACCTACATAAAATGTAATTTCTATCACTTGTCTTTTAACACCTCATAATTTTTTAAAAAAGAAAACAACGAAATTGAAAGACAAAAGCTTTCAACTTCACATCTCTTACCATTTATCCCTCAACCCAAGATCATATCCTTGCATTCATTTTGAGTGGGTCTCTATAGTGTTTATAAGTTAAGTAAGTTATTGTCTATCTTTTCAACTTGTTCTTAGTAGCTTTAAAACTTTATTATATGTGTCTTTGAAGTTTGTGGAGATTGTATTTAAGGGTTATTAATGACTCTGATGTTTAGGTAGTGTTCACACTTTCTAGATAAGTATAGATTGTTCTGTTTTGCAATATATATTGTTGCATCTTGCTTCATGTTCACTAGGACATTATTGAGTTCAATTTTTGTTGGCAAAGATGAAAAAACAATTATCAAGAACCATTATAAAACCCCCGAGAGGTAGATGAGATTAATTAATTAGTCAAATAGTAGTGTGACTATAGGAGTCAACATAATGGTGTAATTAATCAAATAAATTTTGTAATGCAAGTGTGTTAGGTTTTGAGTCATGTTGGTATAGTTCTATATCAAAACAATATTTTCTTTGTATGGATTAGTTGTCTAGGTTCATGGTTATTCAAACTTCAAAGAAGATTGGCAACTCATTAAGCAAAGAGAAGTCTTCAAGAGGAACAAGCTTTGTTGCACATCAACTCCTTGTTGCACATCGAAGGTATATCTAGACCTCATCCTCTTGCAAGGCATTTAGGCACACACACACATTGCATAACATTTCTGCCTCTGCATCATTGTTCTCATTTGGTATATCACATACACACACACACACCATTGTATGCACATGTATTAGATTTTAATTGACAACTTTTGTTAAAATGCATGTTCTATGACTATATCTAGGAAATAGTATACTTATGTGTTCTTGTATTTGTTTATTTAAATTTAATTGATAGGACTTGAATATGTTCCCATGTTGTTCCTTATTGAGTTCCGAATATTTCGGTTACTCATTCATAAGTTTTCGAGTTCCGAGTTGGAAGTTACGAAACTTTCTGTATGTTTATCGTGAAAAGTTTTTGTTCTTGTGTATCAAGTTGAATTTGTAAGTTTTTGGTTAAATTTTCATAGACATCCATGTCTGTGAGAGAGTCCCGGTTCGTAATCTGAAAACAGAATCGAATTTGGAGTTCAGAGGCCGAAGAACGGTTGAAAAACTAGAGAGGTGTGCAAGAGAGTGCATAGGAAGAGTGGGTGGCAAATTGCCATGACATGCCCTCTTTCGTGGAAGCGCGTGGCCTCCATAGGAAGGGATTGTGGTGCTATTGGCCACCCGTGGCTCCCTCCATATCATCTTCCCTTCTTTCTCTCTTTTAAATATCCTCTCACTCTCATTTTTCAAATTGAAGAAAACTTGTGCAGATTTTTTTTTTGTTTTTCTCTCAACTTAAAATCTTCATATCTCACTCATTTCTCAACGAAATTGAGTGATTCCAAAAGTGAGAGAATCATTTTGAAATCTATTATCTTTCCAAGTTGTCTTGAAGTCTTTTGTTCAAGTATTTTTAGTGTTCTACATCAATTTCGTAGCTGCACTCAAATTGATAAGGTATTTGTTTATCTATTGATTGTTAATCTTTTAAATTCTCACATACTTTGGGTATTCTTCTTATTTTAGTGTATGTGAGTTGAACAATTGTTGCTAGAAGATAGAACTTCAATTATAAGCTAGATTTGTCTAATTAAAAACTTAAATGTGATTTAGGTTGTCTTAATCTAAAATTTCACATGTTTGGGAGTTGTATTGCGACTAGCTTATATTCTAGGGTCATTTGTGTGTTAATTGATTTTATCTTGATGATTGATAGCCTTTATATGTGCTAGTTCTCTTTAGTTGAATATATTTAGGATTAACATATTTAATTCTTTATTTAGAGCTAGAGAATTTTATTGAACATATATTTTGATTCTAACATATTTTATTTTAGTCCTAAAGTCTTAAATATGTGCTTAATGAATATGTTATGCTTCAAGTTTTAGTTTGCATGAACAATATCTAGGATTTTAGTGTGAATTGATTTTATTGCATATTCTAGATTTTTGTTCATGTATAAAGAACTAGGCAACATTGTTTGTGAACTTTCATGCATATGTCTAGTTCTTTATGGAGTGTACCTATTCTATACATTTCATATGCGATTTGCATCATTTATGTAATGTCATTTGTTTGGATTATAAACTAACAAAATATACATTGTGTGCCCATTGATCATTTCTAGTTTTCATAGGATATCTTGATCATATATTCTATGTTGCATATGATTATGTTTGTATATATTTGATCACGTTTAGGAAGTCCTTGTAAAAGACATGGAGTCTTGACTTGGATCGGGAAGATCAAAAAAGTTAGCAAGGAAGTCTTGACTTGGATTGAGTTGAGCAAGGAAACTTTCTATAGACATGTGAAGTGTCTTGGACAGAAAGTAGCAAGTCTTTTATTAGTAAAAGGCATGCACGTAGGGTAAAAGGGATATCCAATAGGAAGTAGACAATTGGGAGGATTGGTCACTTTTGAGATTGTACTTTTATCCAGCTAGTGAAAGACGGTGTTGCTGGTGGTTGTGGAATCAACCCATGGATGTTTCCTCTTTGGAGGTTTTACCACGTAAAATAACGGTTCAAATGTCTCTTTCTCTCTCTCTCTCTCTCTCTCTCTCTCTTTTATAATTGTATATATGATTGATTGTATCTTATTTAGATCATCATTTCTTCATATTTTTGTAAACAAGATCTTTGTCACGAATGAGATGCAAACATTCTATTGACAAAAGTTGTATTTATCATTTATCTTTGTAAATTGACTTATTAGTATATAATCATTCATTCATTTGAACTTGTTTATATTGGACATATATATAAATACAAGTGCTAGTTGATTTTTGTTTTGGTTTGATCTCTTCACTTGTAAATTGTAGACTTTAATTGATGTGTTATCGAATATTCTTTTCAAAAGTCTATATGTGCTTTCATATCTTTAATGTGTTATGATTCAAGCCATCTAGAGGGACAAACTCTTGTTTGTTTCTAAGGGATTGAAAAAAGGTTAAAAACCTATTCATCCCCCATTAGGTTTGCAGGTTTGCTTTTGACAATTTAACCGTGTTTTCATATTTCAAAGTGGCCAACAATGAGGGTTTTCAACATAAAAACAAAGTGTTCTTTATTTTCCATATTTTTACTTGTACTTAGTTAGGCACAGGGGTAGACGGTTAAGAGGGTTGACTCAGCTTTTTCAAAAAGTAATAATAATAATGTTTTATTCTTTTAATTAAAGTCGTTATATTCTCCCAGACGCCCACATGCAACAATCCAACATCATTCATTTTCCTTTAAGGTCAACTCAAACCAACAAATATCAATAAATTAATATTATTTATTTATAAATCATCACATTGCAACATTCAATTATCCTTTATCGGTCTATCACACACAAATACGCAATTCCAAATCCGAAATGTGGAACCTCTCTCTCCCTCTCTCTCAAATTTCCTCTCTCTCACATCTTAAATCCCAATTTTTTCTCTTCCCAATTAATAATTATATTCGTCTCTCGAAATTTTCAGTTATAAAAATATTCATATTTGGTTCTTCAATTCAGGTATTTTTCTTAGTTTCTATTTATTTTTAGTTTGTTTTCATAATTTTTAAGTTAATGTTTTGTTATTTTTTTATGAACTTATATTATGACTGCAATTTATTATTTCTAGGGTTATATTATAGTTTATAAAGTATCACTTTAACCAATTTTGTTGTTGTTGTTAATTTAGGTTACAATGTGAAACAACCATACATCAAAGCCAAGATTAACTATGCTTTCATACTTTGAAAAAAAAACGGATAATCATTTATCTGGTGAGAATGGATCAAGTTCTCCACATAATGTTGGGGACGGCGGTTCAAGTTTGCCTTCCTCATCTCATAGAATTGAAATTGAGAATGTTGATACTCTACCGGATATTAATACTCCATATTATAGACGTGATTCTGGATTACGCCTCCCAATAGAAGTTTATCCTACTGACAAATGTGATGATATTGGAAAAGCTTATATCAAAATGGGTCCATGTCAACCTATATTGGATAAATGTCCACCCATTTCGGACGGTAAACAAACTCGACGATTTCAACATTCTTAGTTACAACGATTTTCGTGGCTTGAATATTCAATAGTGAAAAATAGAGCATTTTGTTTTCCATGCTATCTTTTTGATAGTCTTCCATCAAATCATCGCACATTTACAATTGATGGTTTTCAAAGTTGTAAAAGAATCAACAAATGTCCATTTGTGCACCATGAAGGGGAATATAATTTACAACATAGTTTTCATTACAAAAATTGTATAACTTAAAAGATTCGTCTCAACATATCGACAAAGTCATGAATAAACTATATGTACAAGAAACTTTGCAAAATCGGTTATGACTCAAGACCTCACCAGAGACGGTGAAGTGGTTAGCAATGCAATGATGTGCTTTTCGGGGACATGATGAATCCATCGATTCTACCAATCGCGGGAACTTTATTGAGATGATGAAGTTGCAAACAAAGGTAAATCAAGAAATTGATAGGATTGTTCTAGAAAATTCTCTGCAAAATGCCAAGTATATATCACCCATAATTCAAATGGAGTTGCTGAATATTCTTGCTAAAAGAGTGCGAACTAAAATTTGTGAGGAAGTCAGGGATGCCAAATTTTGCATTTTTGTTGATGAAGCAGTTGATGAATTCAACAAATAACAAATGACAATTATTTCGAGGTATATTGATTATAAAGGATTTGTAAGAGAAAGTTTTTTTTTCAAGTTGTAAGTGTTAATGATACAAATGTCTCGACTCTTAAAAAAGAGATATGCAATGTCCTTGCTTGAAATGATCGATCGATTGAAAACTTGCGAGGTCAAGGATACGATGGTGCAAGCAACATGAGAAGTGAGTGGAATGGTTCACAATCATTGTTTCTCAAAGATTGTCCATATGCCTATTACATACATTATTTTGCACATAGACTTCAACTTGCTTTAGTTGCGATAGCTAAGGAAGTGCATGACATTTGACTATTTTTTTTCAAAATCGAATTCTATTGTCAACTTTGTGAGTGCTTCTTCTAAGCGTCACTCGGAGTTGAAATCTATTTGAGAAGGTGAAATTCAGGAGTTGACCGCTTTTGGGGAACTTGAGACTAGTACAAGGGCTAATCAAATTCGTATTTTGCAATGACCTAGAGCTATAAGCTGGAGTTCTCATTTTACTTATGTTGGTAATGTTAATCGAAAATTCTCATTAGGTGAAAAATCTTGATTAACACCCTCAGCTCGCTACCTGGTAAGCAGCGGGGGTAGGTACCTTGTACCTTGATGATCTTGTATGAATATGAAAAATGGTGCGGTAGGTAGGAGATGAACCATCCCACCCGTTGGGCTTCATGCATATGGAGGAGATATGGAGAGCTCAAGGTTCCCTTGCTGGGGTAAAAAGGCTGATCTTGGTCCCTGGTCCCTGGTATCCGGTCTCCTCTCTAGGTCTCTTTGATCCAAATAGCGAACAAGGAGGTAAGATTGGTACTCATCGATGTTGTAGATGTGTTCGTGAAATAGTGGACCACCCGGTAGCGATTATTCGCCTCTAGGTGTTTTCGATCGGGGTCAGAACCTGTCCTGGTACCCGAAGCTTGGTCTTGGACCCCGATTTCTTCCTGTAGATCCCGATCTATAGATCGAGTAAAGAGAGGGGTTCGACTCTCTTTATGTGGGTCTGGGTAGTTTATCCCCATATTGATATGCTACTTTGGCATGTAAATGAGAGGATAAGAGCGTTAGGTCCAGCGGGGTAGAAATCTAGCTAATACACATACATACATGCATAATACTGGAGATAATAAGAGAAAGACAAGTCTGATTTAAAGGAAGGTAGACTGGCCAGGGGGGAAAAACATCACAGATGATCACATGCTGAAAACCCCGAGGCAGTATCCAGAGGAAGGAGAAAGACCTTTTCCTGTATATATGTATATATGTATATATATATATATATATACATATATATATATAAAGCGGTGCTCCTAGGAGCTTACAATAGTAATCGAATTCTAACAAATCCCGATATATTTTTGGGAGAGGTATTACATGTAGCTGAGATAATATTACAATGGTGATATAAGGAGAATTCAGGCGAGATGCCTTTTAACACTGTTGGTAAGACATTTCTGGTGAGAATTGTTATGTGTAGTCAGGCGTCGAATCAAGCATGTATTGGAGCATGTATTTTGGTGTGTCTTTTCTTGGAGAGAGCTTTGCCACACTTATAGGTTCTAATTGCTTGTAGCCCACTTCGAAGATTACTGGATTGATCTTTCTTCCTTATTCGTCTGGATTTTCTGTTTAATGTAGTTGACCTCAAAAAATCGGCTGTGGATGATTTCTTGGAGGCAAAGGTGTTTGTTTCCTCTTTGGACTCTTTCTTGTTGTCCACTCCATTAATTTAGGCAATCAACTCATTGGAACATTGATTGAATTGACTTATTAATGGCGTTATTATGGAGTTGACTGATCTTCCATTAATGGTGTTGATTATCTCCATTTATAGGGTTGACTACCTCAATTAATACGGTTGACCTTATTAATGGTACCGTAAATGTCATGAAAGTCAACACTTTCTTCCTACGCTATTTGGAGGAGAACTCTGGTTTTTTATGTCACTTTGGCAAGGTACTTTATGGAGGTCACTTGAGGTGACGTTTGGCATATCTGTTGTCGAGGTACGCTCGAATACTGCTCTTGCTATTGGAGACTTGATTTAACCATGCCGGGATCTACAATGGATCTTGCCTTAATCGTGTTGGTACTTTTTGGTGATGATGGGGCTTTGCGAGCTTCTTCCTTTTCTGCTTGGATAGGTTAAAATTATACTTCGGTGAAATAGGAAGGCATTGCAAGATAAGTTGGACATTCTAAAGGTCCATTGGTGAAGGTAGAGATGGTAGCATGCTCCAAGGGAGGTCGCGAGATACCTCGACCTCGGGGAACCCAGGTCCTCCCAAGTCGACCTAGCTTTGGGCTTCTATCCTGGTATAGAGAGCTTGACGTGGTCACGTTGGGCTTTATTTGGTGAGCCTGGATGCGTGCAAAATGCTCAAATGGTATGGGTGGCCTCGCCTTGTTCCTGTAGGATTGAGTGGTAGCTCGACCTCGGGGACCTTCATAAGATCGAATTTGGACCCTTGCATGAAAGCTGGGAAGTGGAAAATTCTCCTTTGATCCCTAGCCAAATTTGGCTATTAACAGGTAGATTGAATAATATGATTGGTTAAACTTCTCATTTTCTTGAAAATTTGATTGACACAGGACTGAAGGGGAACATAATTCATAACATAGTTTTGTCATGAAAAGATGGAATAACTTAAAAGATTCGTCTCGACATATCGACAAAATCATGAATACACTTATGTATAATAAACTTTGCAATATCGATTACGACTCAAGACCTCACTAGAGACGGTGAAGTGGTTAGCAATGCAATGATGTGCTTTTCGGGGACATGATGAATCCATCAATTCTACCAATCGCGGGAACTTCATTAAGAATATAAAGTTGCAAGCAAAGGTAAATCATGAAATTGATAGAATTGTTCTAGAAAATTCTCTGTAAAATGCCAAGTATATATCACCCATAATTCAAAAGGAGTTATTGGATATTCTTTCTAACAGAGTACGAGCTAAAATTCGTGAGCAAGTCAGGGATGCCAAAATTTTCATTTTTATTGATAAAGCAGTTGATGAATCCAACAAAAAACAAATGAAAATTATTTCGAGGTATGTTGATTATAAAGGATTTGTTAGAGAACGTTTTTCTTACAGTTGTAAGTGTTACTGATACAAATGCCTCAACCCTTAAAAAAGAGATATGCATTTTCCTTGCTCGATATGATCTATCGATTGAAAACTTGCGAGGTCAAGGATACAATGGTGCAAGCAACATGAGAGGTGAGTGGAATGGTTTACAAGCATTGTTTCTCAAAGATTGTCCATATGCCTATTTGTCATATATAAATTTTCAGACGTGCACGTTATTGAAAAAAATGATAGAATTGGCAGGTGGACATCCGAATAAGCTTTCGGAAAGTATCCTGCAAGACATCACCAAAGAAGAGAAGCCCGAGTAAACAAGTATTGAATAAAACCTACTCGGGGTCAACTGACGTCATATACTACTCAGGGTCAGTTAGTGACGCTCGGGGTTAGTTGATGACGTGTTCTACTCGGGATCAGATGGCATCGTTCGAGACCAACTAATATCATGTTCTACTCGGGACAAATATGAAGAAAACCGAATAAAGAAGCCCAGCGCATAACTCACACACGAGTCAATAGTCGTTAAAATACGTGAAGATATTCATATCAATGAAGAATTCTAAGAAGAATAGAATACCAAACAGAACGGGTTCCAAATCAGGAAATAATTTTATTTCTTCAAAAAAGACTACGCATTTATAAGGAAATAAGTCCTAACTGGACTATATCACTAGAGTCCCATTCGATCTCTATACAAGTCTCCAAAATAGGAAAGAAGACAGACTACTTCGAGCAAGTAACCAATCATAATTAAATACAAAGATCTTTTATTACTTGTACAAAAAGGATTAGGGTTCTATGCACATAAAAATAAACCCATAATCTTATCACAAAAAATATAGAAAACATATAGAAAACATATAGAAAAATACAGAGAGAAAAAGAGAGATCGAGAGTTGTAAATCTTTTCAATAGTGGATTTTGGCTCAGTTGATTATTCAGCCACCCGTGGACGCTTCTTCGGTCATCGAAGTATTACCACGTAAAACTTGCGTCCGATTACTTTCTCCTTCTCTTTTTCTTTGAAATCACAGCTAAAATCAAATCTTGTTGACTTTTTCTCATACATCTAGAAATGGACGTCAACAATTGGACGCTAGAAGGAGGGGTGAACCTCCGATTTAATTAAAAGTAATGGCGGGAAGCAGAAACAGTCATGGGGATATCCAAAAATCTTTAGATAATGTCCATATTGGCAGTAGTTCACGAGATCTCGCCACAACCATTGAGAACCAGCCAACATCCCTGGCAGGGATTCAACAAATCCCTTCGACCAGTGAAGACCTAACACGACACTTCCGTGAGGCGTTGCAACAGCTGGTGGCAGACGTAACAAAGGAAGGAGTTGATATACTGGTTACAGAAGAAGTGCAACCTCCTAACCTCCTAACCTCCTAACCTCTCACCTATAAGGCTTCGTTCGGTTATAGTGAGGCCAGAACTAAATGTACCGAAAGTTGGAAGGAACTCTGCTCAAATTAGTTAGGCTGGATATGAAACACCTGAAAAGGAACAACCACACCAGAGGCAGAACCATGATCAGATAGCCCGTGCAAGACACCGCAAGCATGACCGACATAGGGAATGGTCTTTATCGGAAGATAGTGATCGGCACCATCGCAAGCGCCATCACTGAACCATACGCCTGCAAGAATCAATCCGTGAGACTCGTGAGCAAAACGAAGAGCCAGAGAGAGGAATGACTGTCACTCAACGGTTTAACCATCATAGAGATCTGGTGGGAGATAGAGATGTAATTCAGAGCTTAACTTGAGAAGTCGAAAACAATAGGCGTCAAATGGACGCACTGGTCAGACGTTATGGGTACAACGACTTATCTGACGAAGATTCTGACAGTCCATTCATTAGGGACATTCTGCGGACTTCATTCTCAGAAAGATTTAGGATGCCACACGTGGAGCATTTCAAGAAGGATACGGATCCTAAAGAACACGGTAGATGGTATAAAAGTGCTATGGCTCAGTATGCCCACAGCAACCCCTTACTATGCCTCAACTTTCCACAAACTCTAGGAGACACAGGCTCAAGATGGTTCGGGAGATTGCCCCCAGCGAGTATCAGAAGCTTCAATGAACTAAGCAGAAGTTTCTCAAGACAATTTCTAGGCAACGTTCATAGAAAAAAAATCAGTGGCTTACATTTCTCAGTTGAAACAAGGGAAAGATGAGTCGTTGAAGAAATACTTGGGGAGATTCGGCCAAGCGGTATCAGAAATCGACAGTGCAAACGACGAAGTGATAATTGTTGCGTTCATCAACAATTTACAGAATAGACGGCTATCTTTTGACCTAAGAAGAGCCTGTCTAACCAGATATTCAAATATGATGGACACGACATGAGGATATGCACTGAAACAAATATTATGGTATGTAATATTAATCTAGAGGGGGGTGAATAGATTTTAAACAAATTTACCGAATTTTCGTTAAAGGTCAAGATTACGAAAATGCCCCTATCTAGTTATAAAAATACCACAAGTGTAATAAATGCGGAAATAGTAAAGACACTTGAGATATATGTGGAAACCCTTCAAATGGGAAAAACCACGGGCTGTTAAGTGCGCCACACTCGAACAACGAATCCACTGACGATAAAGGCGTTACAACCTACTCCCGGTATATAACCCACTACCACTACCTAATCCCGGTATTAAGTGGACATAGTCCGATTTGCTTACACTTGAAGCATCCTACTCCCGGATGCAACGCAAGAATTACTTCTCTTAAATGAAGAGGTATATAACCCACTACCACTACCTAATCCCGGTATTAAGTGGACATAGTCCGATTTGCTTACGCTTGAAGCATCCTACTCCCGGATGCAACGCAAGACTTACTTCTATTAAATGAAGAGATAAACACCTTATGTGAACCATATGATGATATTCAAGCAACAAACAAGGTTAGGGTACCTTATATGCTTATATAGGATTATGAGATGACAATAAATGCAATTCTAGATATCATGAGCTAAATGACATGTCATAAAGCTTAGCTAAATATAGAACAAGCAATCCTATGAAGCTATCATAAAATCCAAATCAACACATGTTGTCATTAAGCATGGCAAGGACTATAATGCAATTAGTAAATGCAATCAATGAGTCCTAAACAATATCTAAATGCAAAACATAAAGATTTAGCTAGAAGTTATCAACAACCACAATCCTAGTTATCACAATACAACACTCAATCATGGCATCACAACAATCTCTAATTTGTATCTAGAAAATGTTCTAAGAGCATACAAATAATTAAAGAGAAGGTTTAGCAAGTAAAACACTTAACTTGTAAGAAGATAGTGGAGAACTTACCAAACAAGATGTGATGAAGCAACCCTATCCATAAATGCACTCTAGATGAACTTAGATGATGCAAGATGAAGATTTAATGCACATGAGAATGCTTTGAGTGATTAAAAATGAGTTCTTGGAAGTGTTTTTCCTTTGAAATGTGTTCTAAGGAAAATATATGATATTTTGAACTCTTACACGACCTTAAGTCAATGAGATATATATATATATATATATATATAAGATCCAAACAAAGTGATGTCGTTTTGGAAAAAAATGTTTCAGCTTCTTCATTGTGCGCTGGTGAGGTGCGCTGGTCGAGTAGCGCACCACCAGCGCACTGCCTAAAAATTTCAATAGGCGTTGGTCGGGTGGAGCACGTCAGTGGCACAACACAAGCGTAAAACCACTAGAATGTTTACGCTGGTGGGGTTGCGCTAGTCGAGTAGCGCACCACCAGCGCACACTCACTTTTTGCATCTTTGCGCATATGCAGCAGCGTAACCCAATGGTGCAACACTAGCGACATTCCACTGTGAATGTTGCGCTGGTCGAGTAGCGCACCACCAGCGCAAGGCCTGTTTTTTCAACACTCAAATGCACAAAAACAATAAGTTCAAGAGTGATGAAATTGCATCCTATTTTAATGCCTAACATGACATACAACTTTCATAGCAAGATGCAAATAGGTCAACAAGAGTCATTTAAACTAAAATGCACACAAGAAAACACTCAACATATAAGATCAAGAGTTATGCATGAATATGTGAGTGTGTGCAACTATCTCTTCAAAGTAAGTAAGCACAAGAATTTTACCTTTGGTGCTTCTCCTCTTGAGGTCTTGAGAGCCTAAGCTACCCTTACATGAACCCCAACAATGTGGTTGTTCACGACATAAGCCAATCAACAAATGAGAACTTTTCATGCATTAGCCGAAGAAGAAGAGTTAGTTACGGGAGGATGCTACATGCATGGAGGAAAACCAGAAAAAGATGTCGAGTCCAAGGTACAGAACCAAAAGGGAAAACAAAAAGGAAACGACAAATAAAAGCAAGGACGGGGGGAACAGACGTAATGCCGAACAGACCACAGAGAAGTTTTGAGGTAGATACGCCAACTACACCTCTCTTCGGAAAAAGCAGGAGGAAATCCTAGCCATACTGGAAGAGAAAAATATGGTAAAAGAGCCACGCCGACAGTCTCAATTTGCTTGGCGAGATACAACCAAATATTACAGATTCCATAAGGAAATCGGTCATGAGACTTCCAAGTGTTACCAGCTCAAAGGTTACATAGAAACCCTCATTCGAGAAGGACACCTTCAGGATGTAATCTTGGAAAGGGATGAGATTTAAGAAACAAAAAAAGAGGGTCAGCCCCGAGGCTAATGAAGTAATACAAACAATCTTTGGAGGATCGTCCACTGGGAGAAGTAACCGAGAGCGAACACAGGAAATCAGAGAAGCAGTGGAGGCAAGACAGAACTTTGACTTGAACTCGGTCGAACCAGACCCAAAAAGGGTAAAGGAAGGATGGGACCCAATAATATTCACAGAAGCTGACTCACATGGAGTTGATGTTCGGCCAAATGACTGTTTGGTCATAAGTGCCCGGATTGGTCACCGGGAAGTCAGGAGAATCCTGATAGATAATGGAAGTTCGACAGACATTCTCAATGTAGCCGTCTACGATCAACTCAGGTTGGACCGAAAAGATTTACAGTTTTTTCAAACCCCATTCAGATGATTCAGAGGAATTGAGGTCAAGTCACTCGGGATGGCAAAGTTACCCGTAAAAATTGGAGCGCCACCTTGTCAAAGAACAGTATTGCTCGATTTTGTGGTGGTAGACTTAGACAATTTGTCGTATAATGCATTGTTGGATCGACCATTCTTGAATAAAAATAAGGCCGTAACAACCACTTATGCATTGATGATCAAATTCCCGACCGAACAGGGGGTCGGTGTAGTCAAGGGGTCCCAAGAGATGGCCCGAAGATCTAACCTGTCAGTATACAAAGACAAAAATGATGGTGAACAAGTATGCACTATAACACAGCCGAGTCAGAACAAAGAGTCACTGTCATTTGAATTTAATCCAAAGGTAGAGTCGAAGGAATCCAAAAATGAACTGGTCGAAGAAATTATCTTGAAAGAAGATGAACCAGATAAGAAGATCAAGATCGGGGCCAATTTGGAATTAAAAGTCAGACAAAGCCTCACTGATCTGCTTAAAGAATACAAGGTTGTGTTCGCCTGGAGTCATGAAGATGTGGTCGGGATAGATGACCAAATAATATCTCACCATCTCGCAGTATACCCAAATGCAAAAACAGTGATACAAAAGAGAAGGTCATTCAATTTCGAGAGAAGTCAGGCAATCAAACAGGAAGTGGAGAAGCTACTCGCTGTAGGGTCGATTAGAGAGATCAACTACCCTCAAATGGTAGCTAATGTGGTCTTCGTCCAAAAGAAAAATGGAAAATGGAGAAGGTGCATATATTTCACAGACTTGAACAAAGCATGCCCAAAAGACAGTTTTCCACTTCCAAGGATAGACCAACTGGTGGATGCTACATCAGGCCACGAATTGCTCAGTTTCATGGACGCCTACTCGGGATATAACAAAATCTGAATGAACAAGGTTGACAAAGAAAAAATAACGTTCACAACCGATCAGGGCTTGTACTGTTACACAGTGATGCCTTTCGGATTATAAAATGCAGGGGCAACATATCAAAGGCTGGTCAACAGAATCTTCGCACGACAAATAGGAAGAAACATGGAAGTATACATTGATGACATGCTGACCAAGAGCATCTCGACAGACAAGCATACCTCAGACCTGTGAGAGACATTTGATGTTTTGAGGAGATACCAAATGATGATGAATCCGAACAAGTGTTTATTCGGAGTTCCTTCAGGAAGGGTCGTGGGTTTCCAAGTTCACCAAAGGGGAATCGAAGTCAATCTTGTAAAGATCCAAGCCCTGCAGAGAATGACCTCACCAAGGACACTAAAAGAAGTACAGCGCTTAACAAGTTAGCTTTCTTAGGTAGATTCATCTTAAAGGCCACAGACAGATGCGCACCATTTTTAAGAGTAATTAAAAAAGGAAAATAACTCGAATGGAACGAAGAGTGCGAGCAGGCATTCTTAAAAATCAAAGAGTACTTAAGGCAGGCTCCTATCCTTTCGAAACCTTAAATGGGAGAATTACTCCATTTATACTTATCATTTACAGAACTAGCAACAAGCTTAGTCCTAGTCAAAACAGAAGATGGAGTACAAAAGCCAGTGTATTATACCAGCAATGCACTTTTACCAGCCGAGACCACGTATTCACATGTAGAAAAAATGGCCATAGCATTGGTTTCAGCAGCAAGAAAGCTAAGGCCATACTTTCAGGCTCATACAATCCAAGTTCTCACCGACTGCCCTTTGAAGCAAATTTTACAGAAGCCATAGATTTTAGGAAGACTAACCAAATGAGCAATCGAGCTAAGTGAATTCGATATCCACTATGTCCCTAGGACATCTCTCAA
Source organism: Dipteronia dyeriana (assembly GCA_032871835.1). Lineage (NCBI taxonomy): Eukaryota > Viridiplantae > Streptophyta > Magnoliopsida > Sapindales > Sapindaceae > Dipteronia > Dipteronia dyeriana. The sequence continues at coordinate 31,902,771 of CM065298.1, forward strand.
AGGACAAACAATGACAGATTTTATAGCAGAGTTCACATAACTAAACCTGGAAGCAAAAAAGATGTTAGGTAAAAATTTCCCATGGAGATTATATGTTGATGGCTCTTCAAACACTCACGGCAGCGGGGCAGAGATCTTAGTATGCACTCTAGAAGAAGATGATGTCGAATGTGCCATGAGGTTTGACTTCAAAGCAACCAATAATCAAGCCGAGTACGAGGCGCTACTAGTTGGACTCAGAGTCTGCATAGCTCTTGGGGCAGATGAAGTCGAGATATTTAGCGATTCACAGGTAGTTGTCAACCTAGTCCTAGACGAATACCAAGCCAGGGATGAAGGCATGATAGCCTATCGTGACATTGTAAAACAGCTCCTCCAGAAATTCAAAACATATAGGATTTTCTAGATCCCCAAGGAGGAGAATGAAAAGGCAGACGCTTTGTCCAAACTAGCACCAGCAACAACCATAATCAGACCAAAAACTATTCTGGTTGCACATCTCTTCAAACCGAGAACAGCTGAGCCAAAAAACTTTGAAATTTTAGAAATCCGAACACCGTCAGACGGTTGGATAACCCTGTTGAAAATGTTCCTGGAAGAAGGTGTGCTCCCGGAAGATTCCCTACAAGCAAAACGTATCAGGTATAGATCAGCAAGGTACACATTGGTTGGAGGAGAACTATACAGAAGGGGATTTTCCTGAACACTTCAAAGATGTGTGCCAGAGGAAGATGCATATAAGATATTATAGGAAATCCACGGGGGAGTTTGTGGAAACCATACTAGGGGTAAAAGTTTAGCACACAAGGTACTCAGGCAAGGTTATTATTGGCCTACTTTATTCTCAGATGCACAACGATGTTCGGAGAGTTGCAATACTTGCCAAAGGATCGCTAATGATATCCGACAATCCCCTGAACAACTCAGAAACCTCACATCCCCAGGGTCATTTGCCATGTGGGGTTTGGATTTAATTGGCCCAATGCCAGCTGGGACAGGGGTGGAGCGAAGTATGCGAGTAGCCATTGACTATTTCACGAAGTGGGCAGAAGCTGAAACATTAGTGCATATCACAGAAGCAAATACCATAAATTTCATGAAAAAGAATATAGTCTATAGGTTTGGAGTCCCAAACATTATCATCACTGATAACGACACCCAGTTCGATAATCTGAAATTCAGATAGCTGTGCAAGGAGTACCAAATTACCGATTACTATGCCACACCTGCATATCCTCAAACAAACGGGCAGGCTGAAGCAGTAAATAAAATCATCAAGCATACACTCAAAGCAAATTTGGATGCCAAGAAAGGAAGTTGGGTCGAAACGCTTCTCGAAATATTATGAATATATCGGACGATAGCAAGAACTTCAACATGAGAGACTCTATTCACTTTAGCGTTTGGAACATAAGCTGTTATCCCCATAGAAACGTCATATGCATCACCCCGGGTTAGGCTATATAATGAAGATCAGAATGTTGATATGCTGTTACAAAGTCTAGATGAGCTAGAAGAGAAAAGAGAGAAGTCCCGAATACGAAATATGGCATATCAGTAAAGAGTAGCTCGCCACTACAACTCTTATGTTCGGGTCAGGAAATTCCAACTGGGAGACCTGGTACTCAGAAAGGTGTCATTGAATACAAAAAACAAAGATGCAGGTTCCTTGACTGATAAGTGGGAAGACCCGTACAAAATTGAAGGAATAGCTGGCCATGGAGCATATTGGATTGTACGACCCAATGGAGGGGTCTTACCCCGACCATGAAATGCCCAATATCTTAAGATTTCCTATTCTTAAATTATTTTTTGTTTCCTTTAGTAAGGACAATTTTAGTTTTGAAATTTAAATTTTTGTTGGTTTTACAGTTATAAATAAAAATCAAACTCAGGATTTCCAAAAAATAAAGCATATGATAATAAGAACATATGAAAGACGAGCATGATAATAAGAACATGAAAATAGAATACTCGGGACCATTGATTCCCGAATGGGTGGATAAGCTCGAAGGAGCATGCCAGCCGAGCAAGGTTAATTGACCTTAGCTAAAAGGCAAACCCGATGCACCAGATTCTGGAGAAAGGCTCGGGATACTATTGGAAAATATTCTGGTGAAATGCATAGCTGTGTTAAGCAGTTTGAAAAGCTTAACGATTCGGCAAACCCTTGCACAGAAAAACTGGAGAGACGTCCTTGGTAATGTGTAAGGACTCGAACATATGATCATGGTGAGCCTTGATGTAATGTTTGGGTAATAACCTGAGTATGAAACGAGTAAATTCACTTATTTGTTTCAAGATGACTTGGTAAATATTGACCGGTTTAATAAGATACTTGGGGTTGAAAATAACTGGGTAACAAAAACCAAGTTTAAAAAGATACTCGGTGAAGTTACTAGAACAAAAACAATCAGTTTAATAAGATACTTGGCATAAAGATTACAACAGCCAGTTTAATAAGATACTTGGCATAAAGATTACAACAATCAGTTTAATAAGATATTTGGCTCAAAATATTGCATTAGCCAGTTTAATAAGACACTTGGCACAAAAGATTACAGTAGCCAGTTCAGAAAGATACTCGGTAACAATAGAATCAAGTTAAAGAAAATACTCGGTGAAATTTCTTGAGCAATGAATCAGATCAAACCACTCGGTTTTCAAAATTACAATTAACTCGGAATTTCATTGATAATCTTTGCAAAGAATCGTTACAAGGAATCTTTACAAAAATAAAATTTCTACGAAATAAATCAAGGTTAGGAGGATTTAGAACTCTTGCCGATGCTCGGGGCCGAGCGCCATTTTGTATTCGCAGAGGAGACTTTCATTGGAAGGCCAAGCAATCGTATCGACCGAATCATCCATCCATCCATTTGTTGTAATCTTCTCTCGAGATCGGTCCGACATCAGGCACCGAACCTTCTATGCCAACTCCTGACTGGCATAAAAGATCGTGAATGAGTGCTCTGATGGAACCTCCAAATGCATGGGATAGGGCTCATTGCCTCAACTACGGCAATACGCTATCCACTTCTTCATCTGAGTTTGAAGAGATTCCAGGGACCGATACACATGATTCTTGATCGACAACTCCTAGTTGGTTCGGGATTTGTCAGTTGCCCGATTCTTGACCTTAAAAAATTCACCAGCTGAAACTAACCCTCGCTGAAATTCCCGAAGGAGAAAGGCATCATAAACAGGGGATCTTTTAAAACAGTGACCCCTTGGACTTCGAGTTCCAGCTTGGCCTCTTTGGATAGGGACTCAACTGTCAAAGCTTGGCGCTCCAAGTCTTCAATCTTCTTTTCATACACTAACTTGGACTGCTCCGCTTCCTGTTCGGCTTTAAGCATTGATTCCTGAGCAGAAGACAATAAATTTTGAAGCGACATAGCCTTCTCATCTGCCAAAGAAGCTTTTTCCTCGGCCGCCACTTGCTTCGCCAAACAATGGCCAGCAAAGCACTTGGGCAGACCCAACTTCCTTTTCATAAGCCGATTTGACCCCGAGCATGACTATCCTCACTTTCTTTCAGCTGAGCCTCAAGACACCTTATTTGATTGGCTTGATGCTGTTGCGTCTGAACCAGCTCAGCAAACTCGGCCACCATCTACAAAGGAGTTTAATTAAAAATCTAACAAGCAAGTCAGAAAATTGAGAATTGGGAATAAAACTTACATAAGATGCGTCGCTAAAGATATTCTGAAGACGACTCGTCAAAGACGCGTCCCTGAGGTGGCTCCAATGATCATCTCTAATGAAAGCCGGATCAGATGACATCACCCTGAGCATATCCTGGGGAGAAGGATATGAAGGACCTCCCGAAGATTCAGCCCTTAGATCTTTAACCCTGGGGGGAAAGAGCCCCTTTTTGGGTCAGAAGTCTCCGCACCCACCGATGCTTCAACATCAACGCTCGGGGGAATCTCAGCCTTGGTGTCTTCATCACTGGAGTCAATGAATGAAACCACTCGAGGAACCTTATAAAGACGAGTGAGAGAATCGACCGCCTTCCTTTTCTCGGCCCAAAGCCGAGATTAGTTGGAGGATCTTCCTGAACATCATCCAGAAAAGATCTAAAAAAGTCAGGATTTGTATTTACTTATCCCTTAGAGGTTTTACCTCCATCACCGGCGACCGTCTGCTCGGTAGGGACCACAATCGGGGAGCCCGATTCACCAGACCCCTCACCAAGACCATCACTCTGCCTTCCTCTGTCTTCAGGTAACTCCTGAGTATGGCCACTCAGACTACTAGACTCCCCTACGGTCGACCGGATGACTTCCTCGGGGACACTTTCAGGAATCTGCTCATCAGCCTCATCAGGGTCCTCATCTGACTCAGATGGGGCAATGCCCTCTTTGCTTTGACGAGAAGCTTCTTTTTGGCTCGCTTGGAGGATTGACTTCACCTGACGAGCTTGAATATCGTAGACAATGTCCGAGTCATACACTTAGGAGAAAAAGGGGAATCATGTCAGAATATAAAAAGCAAAAAAAAAGGGTACAAAGATCACTTACAACGCTTGCGGTAGCCTGAAATCTGGCTAAAGAAGCCGAGTTCTATCATCTTCTTCTCATTGAAAAGATAAGTCCTGCTCATTTTCTCTAGAGTGTGAACTGCTGCCCCAGCAAGTCTGGTCAGTTCAGTATCTCTGAATTCAAGTTTTTCTTGTTCCATACCTCAGGGGAATAGAAAAAAATGGGAAACTTTTAGCACCGTCTGAGTTTCCCTAGCCGAAAGAGTGACTTTAAGACCTACGTTTCCTCAGGTAAAAAACTAAATGTTCTTCCAGTACTTGTTGGACGAAGGAAATCCCCATACAAAGCCTATATTTTTGGCATCATTGGAGGTGTCAACTCCCCGATTCACCTTTGTCCCCTCAGGGACCCAGCAATCTAGCGAGTTAGACATGAGGAAATAAGTCCCTATCTTACTAGACTGCCTTAACGTGTAGAAGTGCCAGATTTCACTTGGGGAAGGCGGCGACAGGTTCATACGGCTCCACATGTGCCACATGCATATCAAGATCTTGTAGCTATTTGGGGCCAATTGAGCTGGAGCGATCCCTGCTTCAGCTAGAAACCAGGCAATGAACTGCTGAAGAGGAAGAGTAACGCCACAACAAAGCATGGACCTATAGATTGCCACCATGCCCGGTGGAGGGTTCCACGCAGCTCTATCACCAACAGAAATCAGAGTAACTGAATTATCCAAGTCGAATCGGGCACGATATTTCCCGATCTCATCTACCCCGACCACATTCGGTTTGATGTCAAACCCACTCGGGAAAAAGAGAGATGAGATTTTATGAACTCCTCTTCGACATCCTTCTCATTAACAATCTGCTCCCTGATCTGGACGCTGCCCGAGTTGTGCTTATGGACTTCACTTTTACTTTGATGCTTTCCCATCCTTGATCGAAGTGGTACCCTGTGATTAGAAACGACAGATTCAGAACTAGAAGAATCTGAATCAGAATCAGAATCAGAATTAGAAATGGATACAGAACTAAAACGGACGTCAGGGTCAAGCCCAAAAACGTCGACTTCTAAAAAAGTTCATCCGGGGGATTTCCCCCAACAATCTTCAAGCGTAAGAAACTAGTTGAAAATCCCCATGATTAAGCACTTCGAGAGCTATAGTAAAAAGTCGATGATGGGAAGTCGGATTCATTAAAACTAACCTTGAATGAAGAAACCTGATGCAAAATCTTCAACGAAGAATAGGGATTTTCTACATAAAGAAATCTGGGCTGAAAAATTTCTGGTTTGAGTCTGAGAATGAACCAACGCAACTCCTTTCAATGGATAATTTAAAAGGGTAATAGCACGAAACCTTAGGATCTCATGGCGGGAAAAATCAAAGACAGATCTGATGATGTATGCGGTGCACTAGGAGACGCGTATGTCGTTTCTCATAAACGACATCGAGAAATGAAGCGATGGAGGACACGTTTTAAGAGAAGAACTGGCCAAGGCCACCTGAACTCCAAAACGTCACAATCATTGAGATCTTGCGTGGGGAGGCAAATTGAATTTACATGGTCACCATTAAGACACGCCATTATGACAAGACATTTACCCTGACATTAAAGAGACGAAGAAATTAAAGAGTCGATTAAAATACTTTTGCCCGGAACAAAACCCTGTTATGCAAAAATATTTTAAGGGGGTATTGTAGTATATGAATTTTCAGACGTTCACGTTATTGACAAAAAAGATAGAATTGCCAGGTGGACATCCGAATAAGCATTCAGAAAGTATCCTTTAAGACATCACAAAAGAAGAGAAGCCCGGGTAAACAAGTATTGAACAAAACCTACTCGGGGTCAACTGACGTTATATACTACTCGGGGTCAGTTAACGACGCTCGGGGTTAGCTGATGACGTGTTCTACTCGGGATCAGATGATGTCATTCGGGACCAGCTAATATCATGTTCTACTCGGGACAAATATGAAGAAAACCGAATAAAGAAGCCCAGTGCGTAACTCACACACGAGTCAAGAGTCATTAAAATACGCGAAGATATCCATATCAAAGAAGAATTCCAAGAAGAATAGAATACCAAACAGAAAGGGTTCCAAATCAGGCAACAATTTTATTTCTTAAAAAAAGACTACGCATTTATAAGGAAATAAGTCCTAACTGGACTATATCACTAGAGTCACATTCGATCTCTATACAAGTCTCCGAAATAGGAAAGAAGACAGACTACTTCGAATAAGTAACCAATCATAATTAAAAACAAAGATCTTTTATTACTTGTACAAAAATGATTAGGGTTCTATGCACATATAAATAAACCCATAATCTCGTCACAAAAAAAAATATAGAAAACATATAGAAAAATACAGAGATAAAAAGAGAGATCGAGAGTTGTAAATCTTTTCAATAGTGGATTTTGACTCGGTTGATTATTCAGCCACCCGTGGACGTTTCTTCGGTCATCAGAGTTTTACCATGTAAAACTTACGTCCGATTACTTTCTCATTCTCTTTCTCTTTGAAATCACAACTAAAATCCAATCTTGTTGACTTTTTCTCATACATCCAGAAATCGACGTCAACACTATTACATAAATTGTTTTGCATATAGACTTCAACTTGCTTTAGTCGCGATAGCTAATGAAGTTCATGATATTTGACTATTTTTTTTTTCAAAATCGAATTCTATTGTCAACTTTGTGAGTGCTTCTTCTAAGCGTCACTCAGAGTTGAAATCTATTTGTGAAGGTGAAATTCATGAGTTAACCGTTTCTGGGGAACTTGAGACTAGTACAGGGGCTAATCAAATTCGTATTTTACAATAGCCTGGAGCTACCCACTAGAGTTCTTATTTTACTTCTATTGGTAGATTGATTAATATGATTGGTTCAACTTCTACTCTTCTTGAAAATTTGATTGACACATGACTGAACTGTAATATACGTGGAGAAGCTAAAGATGCGTATAAAGATTTGAGATCCTTTAAATTTGTGTTTATCTTGTTTTTATTGCACAAAGTTTTAGGAATATCTGATATGCTTTATCAAGCTTTACAATTGAAATATCAGGATATCTTAAATGCTATGAATTTAGTGTCAACTATAAAAATGCTTCTTCAAAAGTTAAGGGAGAGTGAAAGAGATACTTTTATTGAAAGTGTAATGTCATTTTGTGAAATGTATGAAATTGATATACCTAATATGAATGCACGTCAACTGGAAGGAATAAAACGTTCTTGTCAGCAGAAAGATAATATCACAATTGAGCATTACTATCACTTTAGTGTTTTTATTGTTGTGATAGATTATCAATTTATTGAGTTGAATAACATATTTTCGGAGCAAACAATAGAAATTCTTACTCTTAGCATGGCTTTGAGCCCTATTGGTGTGTTTAAATCATTTGCACTCTAGCCAATAAGTTATACTCTGAAGATTTCAGTAAGAATGACATTAAAGATTTGAAAAGACAATAGAGCCATTACAGGTTGGATGTTCTTGGTTGTCCAGAATTTTAAAAAAAGGCTTCTCTTAAGGAATTATGTCAATGTTTATCTGAAACAAAAAGGTCAGAGCACTACACTTTGATTTATAAATTGATTCGTTTAGTCTTAACTCTTCCTATATCCACAACTACAACAAAACGAGCATTTTCAACGATAAAGCTTGTCAAAACACCACTTCGCAATAAGATGGATCATGATTTTCTTATTGACTATATGGTCATAAGAGAGAGATTGTTGATATCAGTGATATAGATTCCATAATTGATGAGTTTGATGATGTAAAACCTCATAAGACAAAGTTGAAATAGTGCTTATTTGTATTTGATTTTTTTTTTTAAAAAAAAGTTTATGTACTTTTAACTATAAGACTCATTATATCCCTTTATCTAGGTGAATTTTTGTTTTTCTATTAATGAAATTTTCAAGTAGTGTTGAAGTTTTTTTTTTAAAGAATATATATAGTTTTGTTATAACCCACCCTAACAAAAAATCCTAGGTACGCCCTGGGTTGTGTATGTTTTCCAAATTGGGTTTAATTGAAAAATCGACAAAATTAAGTAAAAGGCCCAAGAGGTGGATGAGATTAAATTATTAGTCTAGGCTCGTGAGGCGGTTGAGATCAAATTATTAGTCTAATAGTAGTGTGACTAATGTGAGTCAACTTAAAGGTGTACCAATTGGGTGAATTTTGTGTTGCAAGTGGCCAATAATAGGGGTTTTCCATGTAAAAATTAAGTGTTCATTATTATCCACATGTTTATATACTTTGTTCTCCATATTTTCCAAATTAGCTTTAATTGAAAAATCGACAAAATTTGGTAAACAATAAATTCACCCTCTCTAGGTTAATAGTAACTATATAGACACACTTTCAAGTTTTTACGGTGAAACGAGAGTATATAAGCCAATTTTCAATGTTATATTTGTTAATTGATTAACAACTTAAATGTGGATTTCTAGTTTTTAAAGAGTGAATACAAAGAAAAAAAATTAGTCACTATAAAATTGATTTATAATAGGGTAAAATTTGACACTAGCCATAAAATTAGTGGAGTTAGTATATTTAGTCAACATTAGTGTTTTGATATATTATTATCAAACAATCCACTATTTAAATGAGAATACCCTTAATGGTTTTTTGAAATAAAAATGCTTTATTTTTTTTTAATTTATTATTATTATTATTGGAGGTATGCAAACCTCTAATGGAGGTCGAACCTCCAAATAGGGTTTTGCATACATCGATTAAAGGTCTTCCAGCGTCAAAAAAAAATGAAGAATAAGAAGATGATGAAGAAAGAAAGAAAGAAAGAAAGAAAGAAATTCATTGGTTTGTTTAATCTATGTATGTTTAATTCCTAGCATATACATGTGTGTTTAATTTTTAGTGTGTTAGTTAAAAAAAAATGATAAAAAGAAGCAAGATTTTTTTTTGAGTGGTGTGTTTACTCCATTTTTTTGGATTAAACACGCTAGGGTTCTAGCCTGTTTAATTATGTGTTTAATTTCTGTTAACCAAAAATTCACTCGGGATGAGGAATTTCGGTTAACACCCTCGAGACCACTACCACAGAGGTGGTGATCGGGGTTGGTACATTCGGTACCTGGTTTGTATGTTTGATAATGAGTATGACAGTGAATACTAGGATAAACGTAAACACGATATGTAAAGGGAAATTGAATTGCTTTATTGTTGACAAAATGAATCACATATACTATACAGAACCACTCAAGTACTCTCAATCTCTTTTGGGTACAATGGGTGTGGCGGCTTCGTGCCTGTCGAGAAGTATATAACGAAGATGGTCGTGTTCTTATAACAGAATTTAGGCCAAAGTCTGCTCTCTTCTTGTCTATCCCCCTCATCTTCGTGCATGCTTGGGTATATTTATGCATAGTCCAATTAGGTTAAACTGTGATCCTCCCGCTATTATTTTCTGAATCAAATCCCTCATTATCGGGCGAGATTTTCTGTTTGAATGTCATTAACTTTGGCTTAATAATGGAATCGAGAATATCTTGGATAAAGATAAGTTTGTTTCCTCCTTGGACTCAATCACTTGCCCTACACGTACGCAGTGTTCAATGCAAGTTGGAGAGTGAAGGCTATCCTGTATACTACCCTGGTAAGACACATCATGGAGGTTACCGAATTTCACTATTTCGAAGGGTGAGGTATATCCATGTTCTTGTCTTGGTTTCAGGGGATCGATCTGACCTTTTTTCAAGTCCCTTTTGAAGCTTGAAATGACCATGTTAGTGCCCTTTTAGTGATGACGGAGCTTCTGTAAGCTTCCTCCTACCTGCCTAGATAGAGTTGTTTCTTCCCTTGGTAAGACAAAGCGATACTGTAGTACGAGCTTGATGCCTTATAGGTCTCTATATGTGTCTAGAGAGGATGGCGGGCTTCTGGGGAGGTCGCGAGGTAATTTCAACCTCGGAAAGCCTAGGTCGTCTTGTATCAGTCTTGCCTTGGGTTCCTATTTCGATGTAAGGAGCTCGATCTGATCATGTCGAGAATGTTGATCTTCACCTGGGGTGTTCCTAGAACGCACCGACCTTTTCTTGCTTTTGCGAGGTCACCTAATAGCTCGACCCTCGAAACCTCGGTACTATGTCAAATAATCTCGGATTTGGACCCTGACTAGAAGAGTGAAAAATTTACCTTTGGTCCCTAACTAAATTTGGCTTTTAACAATTTCTAACGTGTTTAGTTCCTAGTGTATTGAATTCACAACGTGTTTAATTTATGTGTGTTGAATTTCTAGTGTGTTTAATCGGGAAAAAAAAAACTAAATATGCCATATTCTTTTTCCTTCTTCCCAATTTTTCTTAAAATATTTTTTGTTGCAATGACCTCTATCCAATAATTTTTAAAAAAATATTAATTTTCTTTATTTAAAGAAATTTTGTTTTAAAAAATAAAAAATAAATAGAAATAACAGGGGTAATTTTGTCTCTTCAATGGATTGTTTAGTAAAAACAATAAAAACACTAATACAGATTAAGAATAGAAAACCCATTAATTATATGGTTAGAATGGACTATTTCCTCTTTGTAATATCATATTAAGGGGGTATATTCAATTTAGAGTTCGTCAGACTTGTGAATTTGTTTTGAGTGATGGATTTTGATGGATTCCACAAATTTCATATAGATTTTGTTTGAATTATCTATAACGTTTGTTGGACTTTTATACAAATTACATGGAATTAAATTAATTTTAATGATTTGTCTTGAAAAAAAGAAGATATTTGATTGTTTTTTTAGGCATAATATTTGATTGTTGATCTATATATAATAGTTTGAGGTTATCGATCACTAACAAAATTATACCGACTTTTACTTATATTAATCAAATTAATGAAATTTTGATATATAAATAGATTATTTGGCTTTTTAAATTCTATTATCAATGCCGATTGTTTATATATATATATTGAGTTATCCTTTATAAAATTACATCAATTTCTATTAATTTGATCCGAATTTTTTTGTGGCTGTTAAATTCAATGAAATGTACCTATGAATAAAATTTGAATTTTTTTAAAGCAATAGAACTATTTATTCTAATTTTTTTAAATATAAAAGGCATCAGAAAATTGGTAAATTATTTAAAAATTCAAGAAAAATAGTTCTAATGCTTGAATTTTTTTCAATTTTTACTTATGTACTTTTTAGTGAATTTATCATTCACAAAAAAAAAATCAGATCAAAATTCATAAAAATCGATATAATTTCATCAAGGTTCTTACTGAAATTAAAATATAAATTCCTTTATAAGTGACTCACTTATATATAATCCTTATTCAAAAAGACAAAATGTCTCTATAAAAAAAATATTAATATGAGACTTTTTTTTATATTAATTACATTAATGAAAATTTGATATTATAAAAAAAAATTGACTTTTTTTACTTGCAATGGTGACTACTTGATCTTGGGACATTGCCAATTTTTTTTTTAATTAAGGTTAATTATCAAGGTCAATTGTTGGATAATATTACTTTTTTGTTAATTTTAATACATTATAAAAGTCAAATCCATCAAAATCTATAACGGTTAGGCAATTTTTATTATATTAATGCTAGTCAACCCAAAAATTTAATCCAAATGATGTGGTAAGTGATTTTTACATTAACCACATCATCCCATATTTTGTGTGGTGATGACAACTCACTTGCCACATCCTTTGGGTTAAAATTAGACTAAATTTTTGGATTGTCTAGCACTCCTTATTTTATTTTAGGCCTTTTTGTTTATAAATTTAATTTTAAAATTCATCTAATTCCATCACTCAACTAAAATCTGCAAATTCAATGACTTTTTATATACATCTAAATTTACTTGGATTTCTTAAAATTCTGAATTGAATACACCTAAAAATATTTAGATTTTGATGGAATATTTACAAATCTAGATGGATCTTGATGGAATCCTTATAAATCTGAATTGAATACACCCGAACTTTGATAGATTCTTTACAAATTTGAGTTGAATACACCTAGATTTTTAAACTATTTTAAATTCTAAACAATTATTGAATGAATACACCCCTCTAAGCTATCGTCAAACCTAGACACTTCAACTTTCGGTTACACTATACATGTAATAAAAATAAAAGGACTAATTTAGTTTAAAGTCTTTATTTTGATAAAACCAACTTAATTAACCATTATGAATAAAAGAATTAATTAATACCCAGACAACTTGTTAATAATTTAGGAGATGTACCATTTAAATAACTTAGGGGTCGTTTGTTTTTTCCACTTAAAACTTAATGGGTCTGAATCATAATTATTAAGTTTTTTTTTTCTAAGTGATCAAACAACTTAAAAATTCTAAAAAATAACTTAAAATAAAAAGTATTTTAACTTAATTGCAAATCACTGAATTTTATTAAATGCAATCTAAAATCTTTTCTTCCAATACTATCTCTCCATATATAACATATTTCCAATTTCATCAAAATTACATATGGTATAGAAATCTTTATTTTAATATATTGTTTATTTTAAATAGCTTTAAAAAAAAATCCAAATAAAAAAGAACTCTAGTCACTGTTCATATTGGTGTTTAATATCGATACTTAATTATGATATTATGGTGAATATATATATATATATATATTAGAGTGTTTTATATGAGTTTTCCTGATGTCCTTTTTATTTTTTGAAAAAAAAAACTTTTTCTTTTCTTAGAAAAATGAAGTTTGTTTGTAATCAAAGATGAAGATCTTGATCATATGTGTTCAAATATAATTATTATTTTTGGATTGTTTTTATTCTATATTATATGTATAATTGTTTAACATATGTATAAATGTAAAAATACTTATATTCAGATAATTTTACTTTTAAAAAACAATCGTGTTGACAATACATTCAGATATGAGGAAAAAAAAATGTCATTCAGGTTCAAATTTCAGTCTCTATTCAGTCATTTGAAAAATTCAGAACTGTTCAGTATTTAGACAAAAAAACAAACGACCCCATAATCAGGACTTACACAAATATCATAAATGAATTATTATCCAAATATTGCTTTATTGCCATAAATGTGTATTATGGCATAATTTATGGTAATGTGAACTTTTTTTAAGCTTGAACAAGAACTCCACCGCTATAAAAAGCTCACATTCTTTCCTTTGAATTTCATTCTTTTTATCATTTTCATATTCAATTCTTTACAATTTCCTTAGAAACCATGTCTAGTTATGGTTGGAACTGGAGGAATGGGTCCAACCTTCTTCTATCAAATTATCAAAACTCTAATCGGTGTGTGATATGTCATCGTGAATTCTATACCATAGCAGCTCTCATAGACCACTATGCTGTTAATAACCATGAAAATCCCCTCCAACAACCCTACTATGTTTTCAATGCCTCACCCGCTACGTCACAACAAGCCCTTAACTTACAGAACAACAATTTGCAAGTCCAAGAAGCCAATAGGAACCTTGGATTCCCTCTCATGCCTCCACAAATCCCCGCACCAATTCTAGCACCTCAAGCTCTACCACTCATGAATGAAAACCAAATCTTACAACTATGGCGACAACGGTTGCGACAACGATGGCGACAACGGTTGCAAGAACGCTTGCAACAACGATTGCAACAACGACTCATTCAGCCTAATCTTAACATGAGGGTTCCCGTTGCTCAACAAAATCAACCCGTTGCACGAGTGCCAGATGTAATTGATTTAGATTATGATGATGAAGGTAATAGCAACGATGATGGCTCACTCAATTTTTGATTTGACTTAAAGGATGAAGATGGAAGATGTGAAAACTTTTGATATCTTCAACCTGTTCTTAGTCCTTTAATTTATCTTGATTTTGTTAGTAGGTTTTGTCGCTGTGTGGTTAGGTACTTAGGTTGACGGTTGAGTAATTGTGAACTTTGTTGTTCTTCTTATATTTTGTTAACCTTGTTACTTTGTTGTTGGGAAATTAATAATCTTTTTTCTTCTGAATTTTACATCCTTTACGAGATTATATATTTGATTCATCTTTGATGTAATGCTATTGATACTTCAACTGGTGAACTATTTATTTTCTAACTTTAAATTTTGTAATTTAATTATATAAAATTAAATAGTTTTATTAAATTTTTTAATTTATTTTCTAGATTACCCTTTTATATATTTTTAAACTTAATGCACCATATATCCTTAAAAAAAAAAATTATACTTTATCATATTTATATACAGTTTTCTCACATCCATATTTGTTTTTTCTTCTTATTATCATGGTGAAACTATCCCTATTAGATAAGTTTTTTTTTCCTGTAATCGATTGAATTGTTGATGGCAGATTGTGAGTGTGATATTGATCGTTTCATGATTTTTTTTAACGATTGAATTAGGATTTCGGTGTGGTTTCGTTTCGTTATAGATTAGATTTTTTTGGTTGCGATTCTTGGTGTGGATACAAATCATTGAATGTATAAAAACTCTGAAAGAAAATAAACCGAAAGAAAAAAATAACAAACATGGATCTAAAATTTGAAAAGAAAAACAAAACAAACATGTGGAACAATAAAATGAAAAAAATACTAAACATAGGAAATATGAGATTGAGATCTGAAAAAAAATAGTAAACATTTAATGATTTAAAATAATTTATGTTATTAGTGTTTTGAAATAAGAAAAATGATACTAAATATGGAAAATATGAGATTGGGATATGAGCAAAAAATATAAACAAAAATAGTAATCATTCAATGATTTGAAATAATATATGTTATTAGGGTTTTGAAATAAGGAAAGTGGGGTGGTTTTATTACTTTTATTTTGTACAGTACTCTTTTTAATAAAAATTGTACGTCTATTTAACTAATTTGATAAAGAAAAAAAATGAATACTAAATAATTTTAAAAGTGGGGTGTTAATAGTTTCATTTCCCCCCTATACTTTGCTATATCAGACACTTTACATAATGATCATTTTCCCTCTAAAAATGAAACTATTCATCATTTTCCCTTACCGTTAGATTTTTCATCCAAAAAAGTTAATTTTCATGTTAAAAGACATTATTGCCCTTCAATAATTGTGAATGAATGAGATTTTTTTTTTAAATTAGTATTTTTTCTTAAATGAATCTTCACCATCAATGTATAAGATGGATGGTAGAGATTACAAAATAATTTATAAAACAAAAAAGAATAAAAAAAAATCCAATCTCCACCGCCCATCTCAGACATGGACGATGGAGATAATTACAAAAAAAAGGACAAAAAATAAAAACCAAATACAACAATTCACCACCTCATCAACACTCAACACCAAACCAATAATCAAAATCAAACCCATAATATCATCATTAACAACCCCATCATCGGTCCATATTCAACAACACCAATCTCGATTTTGATCAATCAATCCCGACAACCTATCTACCATAAACCTATCCACCCTCTCCGCCACAAACCCAAACCTCACCACCACCACCAGGAATCTAAAAAAACCACCGAATTCAAAAATGAAACACATCAACCAATTCAAAACCAAGTAAGAAAAAAAAATCCCTAACCTTAAAATCCTATCTTCAAATCGAAACCGAAATCCAAATCGAAATATAAGAAAACCGAAATCCATATCCAAATACAAGAAAACCGAAATCCAAATCCAAATCCAAACCAAAATCCCTTCTCTTCTCTCTCTCTCTCTCTCTAACACCCACACAAACCCAAGAAAATCGACCCAGTAAGCCAAAAAAACCCTAACCCCCAAATTCTATCTTCAAATTGAATCCAAAATCCAAGTACAAATCCAACCCAAACCCAGAAATCCCTATAAAACCCAAAAAATAAAGCCCAAAAATTATCATCGATCCTTTCTCTTCTCCTTCTCTAATACCTATGCAAACCCAAGAAAATCGAAACCTAATCGTTGTCACGCCACAAAAAAACGAGGAAGAAGAGAAACGCAAATTGTTGTTTCGCACCGATGATCGTAAACAGAGAGCTTTGGAAGAGAGAGAGACATGTTGACGAGAGAAATATCAGATATGAGAGAGAAATAGATGACATAAGAGAGAGAGAGAACGCTAGAGAGATATTTTATTTATTTTTTTCAAAAAAAATCTTCATTTTTTATCATTTTACAGTATTACCCTTCTAGTTAAACGGTCAATGAGAGGTTTTAACAAAAATTCTAACAGTAAGGGTTTTCAGGAGAGAAAATAATCATTACTAGAATTAGAGGGAGTAAAGCGTCTAATATGACAAACTACAGGGGGAAATGATTATATCCATTTTAAATCTAAAAAAATTTGTCAAGAAATTAACGAACTATTAGATTATTAAAAGCTCACATAATTCCATAATGATTTTAAAAAAGTAATTACCACATTTGATAAAATATAACTAATTGTAAAAGAATAAATTATTCTGTCAATATCAAAAAATAAAAAATAAACGGTGGGTGGTGATAATTAAACATCTTCATAGTAAATCAATGCTTCATTGTTATTAATAAATCAATTTACTTATTTTTTATGAAAAGAAAATAAATAAATAAATATATAAATAAATATATATATATATATTTAACTATTACAATAGTTTAGGATTTAATGAGAGGTATGATTAGATTCCGCAATCTCACAAATGTAAGTGTAAGAGGCATATTGTCAAAAATCCTTGCTCCTTTTGATAATAAATAGCTATAAGTTTTGATAAATTTACATAGCATAAAAGTCCTTGCTCCTTTTGATCAATAAATTTCAAAATTTTATAAAGATAATATATATATATATATATATATATATCATCAAATAAAATGAAAGGAGTGCATTTTGTCAGATTGGTTCCTGTTGGGTTGTCATCATCATCTTCTCACCAAATAGGATTGGTTATGAGACAAGGGAATTATACAAACTTTTTCCTTAATTACATAGGAGAACAATTAGAAAAGATTGACCTTAACTTAACACAGACAAGTATTTCGCCAACTAAAGAGGAAATACCTCCCCAAGTCTATGTCCCTTACAATATGCTCTCCTCCTCTAGTAAAGGAAAAGAGAAAATTACCAAATCAGAACCCATCCTATTCCCTGACCACACTGGAATTGAAAAATGTTTTGACAATCTAATTGATGAAGCGGAACTCCTAAGAACCCTAGAAGAAAGACTAGGAAGGATCCCACACCCTAATATCCAGACAATTGATAAAAAGATTCCTTCAGATTCTTCTGAGGAAGAAAGTGAGACCGTAGATTTTCAAGATTTCATACAAAAAATTACAACTAATGAAAAAACTGACAGTTACAATAAAACCAAATATTTCCAAAATACTAAACCTTATTATCCTAAACCAACTCCCTCAGACCTACAATATGAAGAAACAGTCCCTTATAGAGCATACACTGGTAATGCATGTTACCAATTTAATGTTGATGGATTATCAGAATACCAAATAATTACAGTATTAAGATAAATGCACACTATAGGATACATTTATATTAAAAAACAAAACATGACACATGTTGATGCTGTTACCTCACTCACTACTGGTTTTGAGGGACAACTATTTGGATGGTGGACTCATACTTTAAGTCACTTAGCTAAACAATCTATAATAGGACATACCAAAACAATTACCATTACAACTCCTACCCAAACCAGTGACCCAACTGCTTTTGAATCAACGTCGACCCAAACCCAGACCACCACTACCACATCCGAACCAGATGGTATTGATGTTCTGTGTTATACTATCCTAATGCACTTTGTAGGAAACCCCAATATCAACCAAGGAAAAGAATTTTCGAAAATCCAAAACTTAAAATGTAAAAAACTAAATGATTTCAAATGGTATAAGGACATTTTCTTAACAAGAGTTTTCCAAAGGCCTGGCAATGCAAACTCCTATTGGAAAGAAAAGTTTATATATCAAGACTACCAAAATTATTTTCAACTAAAGTTAGAAATGAAATGGTTAGACAAATGGGTTGGTCAGACTGGTCCCAAATAGACTTAAATAATTGGACTTATGGTGAAATCATAGCATCTATAAATATTGTAGCCATGCAACTTTGTAACGACCTTAGACTTAAAAGTCAACTTAAGAAACCAAAATTAACAACTAGGAAAGAACTAGGTTCATGGTGCGAACAGTTTGGTTTTGACAAATTACCATCTAGGAAAAGGAAGAAAAGACCTTATATAAATTATAAATGGAGTAAAAAGTACAAATATAGGGTGGACAAGGATCATAAAGCTGATAAGAAAAGAAATATAATTTGGTCCCCTAAAAAGAAGTCTTGGTCCCCTACAAAATCTAAAAAACATTATAAAAATTCCTATAAAAAAATCCAACAAATGCTTCAAGTGTGGCAAAGAAGGACACTATGTCAATAAATGTCCTGAACAAAAGAAAAAGATAAATAGCCTAGACATAGATGACCAAACCAAAGAGAAAATTATACAAGCTTTATATACAGACTCAAAAACCCCTAGTTCTTGTACCTCATCCTCTTCAGATAATGAAATCCTTATAATAAATGAATCTTCTTCAAACTCAGAAACATCATCATCCTCATATAATACTGAACCAGAAACCCAAACCTTGCTTCTGTAAAGAAATTAATGTTCTTGACAAATACGACTATTCTCTGATGATTGGTATGATAGATAGTATTGAAGATCCTATACAAAAAGCCCAATACATTAGACAATTACAGAAAAGAATCATAGACGAACCTCTACAAGTAATAACAATAAGTCAATGAACGAGACAAAACCTTTCAAAAATGCCCCTTTTGAAACCCCAGATTTTGAACAAAATGTCCTATGAAAATTTCATAAATCTAGGAAAGTTATCATCCCTGACTTACAAAAAGAAATTACCAATATTAAGGAAGAAATAAAAGTCCTAAAAATCCAAGTACAAGAATTACAAGTAACAGATGCTCTTAATAAACAATTTACGAAAGTGTCCCACAAAAAACAAATTGCTGACTTCAATAGTTCTGATGAATCTGACAAAGAACTAGAAATTGAAAACAGTAACCAACCAAATTCTTTAAGCATGGACCAAATCAATTCCATACAGGAAGTTAGAATACAAAAATGGTATGTTGAAATTGATGTTAGAATTGCCTCTAATTATAATATTCGTGCTACTGCACTTATTGACACAGGAGCAGACTTAAATTGTATTGTAGAATCTCTAGTCCCTACAAAATATCTTGAAGCCACTACTGAATCTTTGTACGGTGCTAACAAAATCAGACTTGACATTAATTACAAACTCACTAACGCAAAAGTTTACAATAGTGGAGTCTGCTATAATAACGACTTTATTGTAGTAAAAACTCTTTCCCAAAATGTCATTTTAGGATTACCTTTCCTATATTTAATATCCCCATTCAAAGTAATTGCTGAAGGTCTGGTAACCGAATATTTGGGTAAGGAAATCCTATTCCCTTTCCTTTTCCTTGTCCTTGTCCTTGTTAAAGACCTTAACACTTTAAGAAATGACAATATTTACCATGAGCCTGTTGAAAATTGTATTGCCACCTTGACCAGAAAACAAAATCAATTAACATTTCTAAAAGATGATTTAAATTTCCAGAAACAAGATGAAAAAATCAAAGAACCAGCCATCCAAGAGAAAATATCAGCTTTTAAAGAAAAATTAGAAAAGGATGTCTGTTCCAATATTCCAAATGCCTTTTGGGACAGAAAAAGACATATCGTAGCTTTACCATACACCAAAGGCTTTAGTGAAAATGGGATCCCTACTAAAGCCAGACCAATTCAAATGTCTTCCAGTCTAATGGAATATTGCGAAAAAGAAATACAAGATTTAATTAACAAAAAATTAATTAGGGAATCTAAATCTCCTTGGAGTTGCCCTGCTTTCTACGTCTAAAAGAATGCAGAAATAGAAATAGGAGTTCCTATACTAGTTATTAATTATAAATCTTTAAATGATGCTCTATTATGGATTAGATACCCTATTCTAAATAAATCTGACTTATTAAAAAGACTTTATGATGCTATTATCTTTTCAAAATTTGATTTGAAATCAGGATTTTGGCAAATCCAAATTGCTGAAACAGATAGATACAAAACTGCATTTACTGTCCCATTTGGACAATATGAATGGAATGTAATGCCTTTCGGTTTGAAAAATGCTCCTAGTGAATTTCAATGCATTATGAATAATATTTTTAATCCTTATTCTGAATTCTCTATTGTTTATATTGATGAAGTATTAGTATTTTCAAAGAACATTGACCAGCATTGGAAATATTTAGAAATCTTCTATAAAACTGTTAAACATCATGGACTAGTCATATCTGCTCCTAAAATCAACCTTTTCCAAACCAATATTAGGTTTCTAGGACACAATATTAAAAGTGGAACCATTATTCCTATTCATAGGAGCCTAGAATTTGCTGCCAAATTTCCAGATGAAATAAAAGACAAAAAACAATTGCAAAGATTTTTGGGATGCCTAAATTACATTTCAAATTTTTATAAAGAACTTAGAATTATCTGTAAACCACTTTTTCAAAGATTAAAAGCAAATCCATCTTCTTGGACAGAAGAACATACTAGAGCTGTTTTGAAAATAAAAAATTATGTTAAAAGATTACCATGTTTGACCATTTGCCACCCAGATGCCCCAAAAATTGTAGAAACTGATGCATCAGATTTAGGTTACGGTGGTATTCTAAAACAAAAGATTAATGGACAAGAAAGGTTAGTAAGATATGTTTCTGAATCATGGAATGACACCCAGAAAAAATATTCAACTGTGAAAAAAGAAATATTATCTATTGTTTTGACCATTCAAAAATTACAAGATGATTTAATAAACCAGAAATTTTTATTAAGAGTTGACTGCCAGTCAGCAAAATTTATTTTGAAAAAAGATGTGAAAAACCTTGCCTCAAAGCAAATCTTTGCTAGATGGCAAGCACTTTTATCTGCTTTCGATTTTGAAATTGAATATATAAAAGGATCCGAAAATAGCCTCCCGGATTTTTTGACCAGATAATTTTTACAGGGAGAAAAATGACCAGTACAAACAGAAGTCGCGGTGGGGGCCGCAACCCTAGTGGCAGGGGCTCTACGAGATCTGACTTATCAGACAATTCTGACTTATCGACTTATCATACTTCCCCTAGAGGAAGCCACAAGGACAAATATGCAATTTCACTTATATCTCAACCTAGATCCCCACATCATTTGCCTATCCAATTTCCACCTTTACCCCCTTCTGGGCCTTCTTCTAGCTGAAGCCCAAGCCAAAACCCAATTCATACGACAAATACCTTATCACCATTAGCAATTGACAGCACCCCTTTTAAGACAGTAGTATCCTCCAACATAAGCCCACATTCAAACAAACAGGACAAAATCCAACCCCAACAAGAAAAAATGCTGACCCAGTCTTCAATGACAGCCTTACCCAAAATCAATCACCTAACATACTCCTATATCAATAAACCTTTCTTTGACAGGTTTTTTGCCATGGAAAAACATTTTCTGCATGACCATTACTTTAGGGAACCTAAGAAACTGGCGGATGATATTATCAACCCCCTGTTTGGCAGGATCCCAGAGGACTTGACTAAAAGACATATTTTCTATGAGTTCATTCTCGTAGACACAGACTCAATATTCATTTCAGATGTTTTTGATAAAATTGACAAAGAAAATCTGATTTTTAGAAAAGTAAAGATTTGCAAAATCATCACTTTAGAACAATGGGGTGGCGACCCAAATTCAAAAAGAAATTTCAGCAGAATTTTCCATGTTCAGATTTATCTTATTGGGACTACAAAGATGCATGGACCAAATTCTTTTATGGACAAAACCCTGGAAATTCCCTTTCCTGGTTTATTTATTTTGATAAAAACTTACTCATAAATTTACCATTCTGGTTTCTTGAATGGTGGGACAAGTTTGGGCCTATCATTGAGTTTCTCCCTCCTCCAGTCAAGGAAAGTTTTTCCCTCTGGACCACAAATGTAAACAGACCAGACTCCTGGGAATTCTACCTAGCTCTATTTCTATTTTTGTACAATTCAACCTAACATGGATCCTCATGTTAGAATACTCTATTCAAGATAGACTTATTGGGAATGTTAATGTCCTTTATTTTGGGAGACAAGTTAAGATTAAATGGTGGGGTGGCATGAATCTTGCCAACCTGGGAAAAGACAGAGTCTCCAAATGGCTCGCAGATAATCCTACTTTTTGTACTAAAGTAACAAATGACCAATCCAGCTTTTTGATGGCTAAATCACAAAATCAAGCCAGAATTGATGCAGCTTCCTCTCCTGATGAACTCATGAGGATCGCTGAAGAAATGAAGAATACTATGGCCAGTATATCACAAGAAGGATTTGACAATAGCAATAATAAGGAATCAGAAAACTATGCATTCGACAGTGAAAACCCATCGACCTATTTTGGTCATGATCCGTAAAGTTGCCTGATACGACAAAAATAACTCAATAATGCAAGCAAGAATTATCAGCAGACAAAGAATCTTATCTTCTATCCTCCAGTCGTATTATCACCATCAGACAGCAATGACTAGAAGCATGGCCAACAGAGAATAAAGTAAAAGCAAAAAAGACAAAAGCAGCGATAGTGACCAAAGTAACAAGGGTTTGTCGACACTTAACCATTGTTACTTTTTCTTGACCAAGGTTACTCATTTTCCTATATATATGTTTGTTTGCTTCATTGTAAACCAAGTTCAGTTTTTGAATATTCTCTATCAATTGCTCTGCGAAACAATATCTTTTCTTTTCGTCTGTTTTGTAATTTTTTTTTTTGAATCATAAATAAAGTGACTATTTCTGTAAAGACATCTTTGCTGTCAGACTATTGTTCTGTAAGCTCTGTAAGACACTATTTCTCTATCTCTTTTATGATCTATTGTTAGTATCTGGTCTGAGTATATAGGCTGAAAACCCAGATTTATCCGTACGCGGTTGTATTATACCGAATAGGATACACGTGGGTATAACAACGCCACGTACTTGTTAGGACTATTGTATTATACTGTATTGTTGTATTATTGAACAATTGCTTGATCTATTATCTATCTGTTTTCCTATATGTTTCTTGTTGTGCTATATTTTATCTTTTGGTTTCTATTATATATCTTCGTGTTCCATTTTGGTATATATATATATATATATATATATTATTACTTAAAATCATTATATATCTCTCTTATATAATGGAATTCGACTTGATGGTAAACTTCTCATAAATTATATACAATAATAATAAGGGTTAGACTAGATTAACTTAAAAACCTGACTTAAATTTTCATCCATCTATTTGTTATTAATCAACGATAGATAAGAGGAATAAATGACAATCTTTGGATTTTAACTAAATAAATCGATGAATATTGAAGTCACACAATTTAAATCATATTTTTTTAAATAATGTAGTCTTACCCAAATCATATCATATAATATATAACAATATAATAATAGTTTTTTTCCCCTACTTTTGATAGGGTTGGGACACCAACACGTGTCCTCCATTAAATGTTATTGTTATTATTTTTATTGTTTTTATCATATATATATATATTATAATAATAAATATTTAAATAATATTATCATATATCGTATATAATAATATAATAATAGGTTTTTTTTTTCTACTTTTGATATGGTTGCGACACGTGACAATCATAAAAGTTATTATTATTATTATTATTATTATTATTTTAATTATACGATATATAATATAAAAGTATATAATTATCATATATCGTATTAATAATATCATATATATATATAATTACCATATATCATAATATAATAATATACTTTTTTATACTTTTGATGTGGTTGTAACACATGACAATCATAAATTTTATTAATTTTTTAATTTTATTAATTTTTTAATTTTTTAATTTTTTTAATTATACGATAGATAATATAAAAGTATATAATTATCATATATTGTATATAATCATATCATATATATCATATATTATATATCATATCATATATAATAATATAATAATAGAATTTTGTTCTATTTTTAATGTGGTTGCAACACTTGACAATCACGAATGTTATTAAATAGTTTCTTGAGGAAGTGACACATGTCATCGGTTTTAAATTTGAGTAATGGTAGACATCTTAATTTTTTTTTCCTAAAATCTATCTCAAATGATATGGCACGTGAGGTGTTAATATCTTATAAATCATGAGATTATGTGTTGACTGATGTGATGTTGACACCTCACGTGCCACATCATTTGAAAAAAAAAAATTAGCATGTTTAACATTACTCTTTAAATTTTTATGTTATTATTTTTTTTTACTTAGTTTGTTAAGTAATATCATTTGGGATGACACAATTACCCGTGGGGACCCGAACTTTTGGGGTGGGGATGAGTTTCAATTTAGTGGGGATGGGGCGGGGATGACGATAAATAGTCTAACTCGCAATGGGTATGGGGCGGATATGAGTTTCATACTCCCCACCCCGCCCCATCCCATCCCATCCCATCCCATCCCGTTTAAAATAATATTTAGTTAAACTACGTAGTTTTAAAGAAAATAAATATATCTAAACAAAGGAAATATATATAAATACATTAACTCTAACTTTACATCTCTTTGCTGTTATTTAACATAAAGTGACACTACAAAATACTATTAAAAAAACCCTAGCCGCTAACTGCAACTCTAAGTCTTTATCCCTCAAACAATTCAAAGTTCACCATTCAAGCTTCAACCTCAAACACATGAGGAGATGCCAGATGAAGTTGATATTACGAAGGGAGAACAAGAGAAATAGATGCAACTATTAGATGATTAGCGTTACGAATTTTGAACATTTTTACTTCATACTTTATGTTTATGTTTTGGAATATTGAATTTATTTGTGAGAATTATGTTTACGGGATGTTTTGTTTAATAGTTTCATCGAATTATTTATTACTTTATATATTTTTTCATATTCAATAGTTATATATTTGTAATTTTAATAAATAAATAAAATTATAAATTGGGTAAATGGGTGAGGATGGGGAAAGCACTCCCCGTTGTATCCCGCTCTGCCCCAACCCGCTCCATCTAAGGTGGGGGTTTATGAGGGGATGAGTTTTCAAAAAATAAATGGGATGGGGTGTGGGAAAGACCACCCCGCCCCGAACCCGTCCATTGCCATCCCTAAATATCATATCTATAGAATAAATAAGAACTGACCCTCACAGCGCCACGTGTGACCGTGAGGAAGCTTCGGATATAAATACATTAAATTATATCAATGTTAATAAAACGAGAATAATAGGTATATAGATTCATTGTTCTTCCCATATACCCCTTTTCGTCTCCCTCCTTTGCTTTACTCCTTTCTTTTTTTTATTGGTTTGTCATTAAATTCAAGATATTTATTATTAATTATAATAACTAATTGATATCTCTTCATTTTTCCCTATTATTTTTTTATACGTTTAAATTTAAATGCATTAATGTATTTATTTGAAAACATTGACTTTAAATTATATATATATATATATATATATTATATTCATTTTAATTATACATTAATTGAACAACCCTTCAATTATTTTAACTAAAAAACCCTTTGGTTTTCAGATGTACTTCTCAGTGTAAACTCAAAATATATATCTAACATAAATTCTTTATCATTAGTTCATATCCCTTGCATAATATGAATTGTCCTATTTAATATATATTTTAATTAGTTATATACTTATATACGGTAATATGAAAAGTTCTAAAAGAAATAAAGAATTCATTACGATATTTGGCTCCTCTCCAATATTTCTCTATATATAGATCACTACCCCATAATCCATATATCTTCCTCGAACAAGATCTCAGTTTCTCTTTATCTCTCTAGCTATTTAAGAATATCGTTTTAATCCAAGTTTTTCTTCTATTTTCTTTCACTTTATCAAGTACAATTTTCTCCTTTTATAATTTTTTCTTTCTCTATAAAATTTGCATTTCTATACTATATTTGTTGGAGAATTTTCGGAACCGATGATCGCGGAATAGTCGTGCCTAATATATGTCCATAACTCATAACAATTAATAACGTCAATATTAGAAAGAATAGATGAGAGAAAGTAAACCAATCACAACATAGGATATACGTGGAAAACCCAAATCGGGTAACATACCACGGGCCGTCGGGCCGTCGGGCCGTCGGGCCGTCAGGACGACAGAGAAAATTCCACTATATGACAAATTGTTACAACCATATATTTCAGGATTCTCTCTCACACCCAAACCCTAAACCACACTCACAAGATCATCATCAAGAACCCCACAATATCCCCTAGGTCTCCCTTGAATATCACTCACGGATCTCTTACTTGATCCACTGATATTCCCTTAGATCCCTCCCCGGATATTCCAACGGGTCTCTCACCCGGATCTCTCTACTACTCTCTGACGTTACATGGTGTTCCTTTTTCTCCACACACAAAATAACTTAGATACAATGTCTATTTATACTAATTACAGGGAGTTTAACATAAGAGGAAATCCTACTCCTAAACGTACAAGACTTACTTGTTCCACATAAATACTATTTCCTATTTATGACAAGTCTTCTTGTTACAGGACTTTCCTATTCTTCATGAAGACAAACTCTTTCCTTTTCAGATTAGCACAAGAACTTCCAGAAGAAAACATTTTCCTATTTCCACGCGACATTCCTATTTGAGCAAGATACACTGTTTCCGCGGTCTAGGTCGCGGTGTGCACCCCGTTTCCTATACCGCGAAAAGCCACTGTTAACTACCGTTCTCTGTGCCGCGGTCCATGCCATTGCCTCCGCCGCGGTCCACGCCACGCTTGATCGACTGGACACGACTGCTCTCCGTGCCGCGGTCTAGGCGTCTGTCTGTACCGCGGGACCCACCAGACTTCGTTTCTTCAGTTCTTCTTTGTCTTCAAACTTCCCTTAAACACCATCTTCAACTTTCAAACATTATCCCACATCTCCAGGAAGTACCACATCAATTGAGTCTTGTTTGGTTCATATTGGGTTCACTTGAGAATACGAACCAAAACCTAACAATGTTGTAGGTTGATTTGCAGATTATAGTTCTATAAAGAGTCAGCTCTTTGGAGATTAATTATGATAAATTTGACAACCAAACAAGGTTCACAAAAACAAGAATTTACGGCGGTTACCAATAATTAGTCATTGTATCATTTTACATTTCAATTTAATAATTATGTTGATGTCGAAATGTGTGATATGATGAAGGCGAAGTTGGAAAAGTGATTTAGCTTTAATTGTTTTAACTTTTAAATTTCTTTCCGGTCTTTATATTTGAGATTATGAAAATTAGAGAAGTGATGTATTAAACGAGATTTACATATGAATATGATGAAAAGTTAAAATTGTATTATTTTTTATTTATTAGTATTTTTATAGTATTTTTAAGTTTAACTATTTTAAGTACTGTACAATATTTTTCATCATAAGAAAAATCTATAAATATTATTTATACATTAAATTTTACCGTGCCCACATATCGTGCATGTATAAACTAGTAATATAATATATTTAACCTATTCCACTATTTTTTTCAGTTTCTTTGATGCAAAAAAAAATAACATTCCATTAATTTATAGATTTAAATTAAAGAACTTTTTCATTTTCCAATAAATTTTCTTTTATGATCGATTACATTTGAAAATTAACACTAGATTACCGCTTACTTCATAATTATATTTACAAGATGACTTGATTGCCTCCATTTAACTCTCATAATCACACCAATTAATTATATGTCTCTCCAATCCTCGAATACAAATCAACCATGTTAAGTAATAATTGGAGATTAGTAATAATTAATTAATGTTCAATATTAAGTAATGGAGTTTTATGATCTCTTTCCATTCTCTCTTGATTTCAGCATGTAGGTTATTAATTTGTCATATGGATTTTGCAGGATAAAGGATATCTTTCTTTGCTGTCAATGAGCCTTATGAAGTTCAAGGGTGAGTTTTTGATGCCTTCTTTGTATTTTTTTTGTTTGATTTAACTTTAAACTTGTTCTAATACTTCAAAAAATTGTCTAAATGTGCTGAACTATTGAAAGGGTTCAAAGAATAAATAACACCTGGTGACATTTCCACATGTGACTGCTTTAATAACTTATGTTTAAAAGACACCAATTATGGTAAACGGATAAATATACCCCCCATAGTTGTTCCACATCAGATTTCTTTCATTCATTTTACAGTGACAGAGTTGTAAAGTAGAGAGAGAAAGTTTCGTTGAAACCCAGACAATCATTTGAACGGCGACAGAATGACTCTACGCAGAAGCATTCGGGGGTCGAGCTCCCTGCCGAGCTCGCGGTGGTCAAGCTGCCCGGTCAGCTCGCAGGGGGGCAGGGGACAGCGCCCCCGAAGCTTTTTATTTATTTATTTGATCTGTTGTGTATTGACGAAGATGAATATCTTAGTTTTTGAGATTTTTTAAAACATTTCCGATCTTTTTTGAAACACTCCCGAGCTTTATTTATTTATTTATTATTTTTATAGAGATCGAGCTTTTTTTTTATAAATGATCAAGTTTTTTTTGTACATAATCGAGCTTTTTTTTGTTAAGAATTGAGTTTTTTTTTTTGTTGAGGATCGAATTTTTTTTGTGAAGGATCGATTTTTTTTTGTAAAGGATTAAGCTTTTTTGTAAGAGATCGAGTTTTTTTTGTAACGGATCGAGTTTTTTTTTGTTAAGGATCGAGCTTTTTTTAACATAATCGAGCTTTTTTTGTAAGGGATCGATCTTTTTTTTTTGTGAGGGATTGATTTTTTTTTTTTTAAGAGATCGTGTTTTTTTGTACATGATCAAGTTTTTTTCTGTAAGAGATCGATCTTTTTTTTTATGAGGAATCAAACTTTTTTTTAAATGATCGAGTTTTTTTATAAGGGATCGAGCTTTTTTTTTTGTGAAGGATCGAGCTTTTTTTGTAAGAGATCGAGTTTTTTTTCTTAAGGGCTTGAGTTTTTTTCTTAAGAGTTTGAGCTTTTTTGTCCAAAATTATAAACTTGTTTGCAGCAGTTTAAAAGTATTTGTACCAGTGTAAAAAAGCTCAGACAAATTAAAAAATACTCAGACCAATTACAAAATAACTCGTAAACATATCAAAAAAAGCTCGAACCAATGTAACAAAATCTCTGACACATACAACAGCTCGTAAACTTATCAAAAAAACTGGATCATGTTCAGACAAATTGTAGATCGATTTTCAGACAAGTTTTTTCGAAAGAGAGAGAAAAATTACTACTTTTAGTGATTAAAGTGCGGAGTTGGAAGTACAAAGAGAATTACAAATTGATTATTTAAGGGCAATATGGGTAGTTCAACATAATAGATGCCTTTTAAACTTAACTTATTAAACCGGTGACATCTCTACGACTCATAAAAAAAAGTGACATTTCTCACGATCTCAACCTATCGAAAATGAAAAGGTATCGGTAACACACAATCTATGTTATATGCTTTGGATTGTTGTCTGATAATTTGTCTTCCTAACAAATATACAAAAAGGCTCAAACAATCACACGTGTATTTTCAAGAGAGATGCCCGATAGAAATCTATCACCCTTTTCTTACACAGTCACGTGCATTTCCAACTCTTTGTTTTAGTTTTTTACTTTATTTGTTTCTGATGCGATTGGTTCTCTTTTTATTATTATTATTATTGGAACGAATCACAATTGATGATGATTATGCCTAAACATGCTAATGAAGAAGGTGAACGCTTGGATGACCTGCTTATTGGATGGATTAATTGTGTTATTATATTATTTATATAATAGTCATAACAGTATCATAGTTCCGTTCTCTGTTTTTTTGTTCTCAACACAACAATATAGAGAATGAAAGATGATTTCATCGTAAATATTACTTTAATTTGTTTAAATATTAATTCTATAATTTCAATGTACCCGTAATTAATTTATATAAAATATTATAGTTTGCTTTTTCTTTTCTTTTTAATTTTAAAATTGACAAGTTAGTTTCTCCCGAAATGTTATTTGTAGTCTACCCATTTCAATTCTCTTATGTATTTGCTTCTTCAATAATTGTTATAGCAAACAAGTACAGACATTTTACATTTTTAGTGATAGACCTATGACATAAATGTAAACAACATTTCAGCTATACATGAGTTCATGTATAATAGCGATGCCATTTATTGATTTTCTAACACTTTTTAACAAAGTCTGTATATTGCACAAGTTGATACACTAATAATAATAATAATAATAATAATAATAATAATAATAATAAACACTAATACTTCTCACACCTATACCATGTGCTGTGGATTCCAGTTGCAGTTAGAAGACATTTGTATTAAATGTCAAATTTAGCATATTTTTTCTATACAACCTTTTAGATTCTTTACTAAATTTAGATAAGAAATATGAGATTTTTTTTTCCTAATTATTGGTACAAGACAACTTTAAATTATGAAGATAATTGCAAATGATATCAGACTGTCTCAATAATTGACTTCTTATACCTAATTTGTTAATTTGGAAAACTAGATAATGGATTCGAGATAGAGATGACAACAGGTCGGGTTCTCAAAACCAGCCTGTGAAATAATTTGTTTCATGTATGCAACATGAAACAATTTCATAATCAAATTTAGAAACAATTAAAATTTAAATAATTTATCCTAAAATACAAAATTATTTTGTTTTATGAGACAAACAACTTTATTTTATGTTCGCAACATGGAACAGCTCTGTTAAATCCAATCCATTGAAAAAATATTCAAAATCAAATTTGTTTCATGTAAAGTCATTCCGTTAGAAATATCCGAAATCGGATTCTGAAATAATTTAAAATAAATTAATTTAACCTAAAGCACAAAAATAAATACAAAATGATAAAATCAGATTTCAAAACAACATGCAACATATTTTCATTAAAAAAAAAAGTAAAAAATATATCATATGTTTCATGTTTCGAACGTGGCTTTATCATATGTACTTCTCTAATTAAAAACAATATATATATACCGCTAATCTCATTAAAAAAAAATTCATATAGTGATTAGCTTTGTAAATTCCCCTAATTTATCTAATAGTGAGTGGGTGTATATATCGATATATATTGTGTAGGTTTAACTGTTCAAGTTGCACACAGTATATATATTAATTTAGTAAGCTCGTTTTATACCTCAAAAAAGTTTATATGACAAACTTCGTTACAAATTATGGCACACTTGATGATTTTCAATAATAGTACATAAATATACATAGCAGGATTTCCTGCACTGCACACCTAGATGAGTAAGTTCTTTACAATTTGACAAAGTGGTTAAGCATGGCTAATACAGATGAGATGAGGAGAAAACAAGAGTTAAAAAGAATCATCATGACACAACAATTGACCATACACACACAAACCCAAAGAATTAATTATACTTCTGGTATTTGTATCACACCCACTCTTGATTTCCAGTTAGCTTCTGCCGTTCCTAAAACAAAACATATATAAGTTACATTTACAACTTAATTCTATGTGTCCCTATTTCAGTCTTCTTTACTCAACAAAGACCTTGCAAGATCAACTTTTCACTTCAGATTTAAGTTATCCAAACCGATAATAGAAATAAAGGGAAGCTCGATTCACTTGCTCATGCCTCAATTATAACCGAAAATTACAACACAGTAAACAATATCCATTAAAAGCATTACGAAAAGCCATTCGACTTCGAATTGCAAAATGTTAAATAAAGAGTATTATTACCTTGCAAAAAGCAACTGAGAGCTATTTATATCACCCCTGGGAGCGCTAGTACGTCGTGTCCTCTGATCATGCTCCTTGCTACCTCGCAAGGCAGCTACTTCCTTTTCCTTTGCAGCTACTTCTCTCCTCATTTTTTTGGCCTCAATTTCCATTGCTTTGCTCAATGTGTCGACCTTCTTTGCCAACATCTGCTTGATTTCACATAGAAAACAGTATAATCAATTATGAGCAAAGAGAGTATGTGGAAGCTGCAACCGTGAAAGTAATGTTGTTTATCTAACCTCGATTGCATCATCCTTGTCCTTTAGGCTTTGATCTTTTTCATGGGAAGCTTTTCTCAGAGTTATAACTTCTTTCTGTAACATATCATACAGCATTCCTGAGACATAATCTTCATACTCTGATTTGGAGTTTTCAACTGATGTCCCATTTGCACTCTCATCACGTGTAACAACTGTCTCAGTACTAGGGGTCTGATCGTCGATAGTAGTGAGAAAATTATCTATCCCATTTGCATCTGGAATTGGCTTATCTCTATCCAGTGATCTACTGCCACCATCAAACGAACCTGATGTCTTGGCATGCCTCAACAAGGCAGTTGCACTATTGGATCTGAGGAACCCAGTGTGTGGATTCAATGTTCTTTTTGATAGATAATCATTGGATGATGATTTGGAAAAAAATTCAGCTCCACCAAGAGATTGACGTCGTGAAGCCATGTAGCTTATACTTTTTCCATCAGAGGCAGCACGAGAATTGCCATTAGGTGCTTTAAGCTTTTCCTCTAAAACCTTGAAACGCAGTTGGTATTTTTCCTACAATCAATCAAACAAATAGGCTATTAAAGTGTTATAAAAAAGGTGATATGGGCAGGGATTAAAAGCATGCTACTTACTTTTAGATGTGCTTCTGCCTTTGCAGTGCGCTCAGCAACTGCTAGTTTATCTCGTAGCTGTTGCATTTCTCCCTACAAAACACGATAAAGTGAACTGATTTCAGAATGGATCCACAAGAAGTTTACTTTTCTCAAGTCCTTTTTCCCCCATTTTCCTTATGAGACAATTTAAGAAACACCGAAGAATCCAGGTGTTTGAACACTATAACTCAGCAAGCATTTAGCACATTATCAATCTCGCCACAATAAATAGTTTAAAGTAGCATTTTACAGTCCAAATATTCACCATAAGAAGCCATTTTCTAAAGTAACATTTTCATGGTCAACGGTTCTTTGATGTAACCTGACCAACGAAGGATATGATAAAAGATATTGCTCGTGGCATTAGTTATCTGGTTCTTTCATCAGGACTTCATATTAAAAAAAAAAAACATAAACCAAAGAGCAGAGTATGGTTAGTCAAGAATTTCATAGCAAAAAAAGCAGTGGTATATCTGTTTGACTGTGATACAAAATATACAGAAGAATGAAAAGAGAGCATTATAAGGTGCCATTGCAATTACATGCCTGAAAAAATCTTCTTTCTTCAAGCCATTGTTTTACAGGCATAACTTTGTCATTGCCATCTTTCCACTCATTTGCAACCACAGTGGCAACTCTATTTGCAGAAACCTTAGCACGAGCTACTTCTCGCTCCAGAGTTTTTTTCTCCTCCTATACAAGCTTGAAAGTCAGAAACAGTACAAACATTTGCGTTACCATCACAGTAATAAAAGTTACAAGAAGTGAAGCTCAAACAATGAGTCATTACATTCATCTCCTGCACTTTTCTCTGGTAATCACGCACAGCATTAGCAGCTGCTCCTCCAGCCAAAACAGCTTCTTCAAGCTCACGAACAGTTTGAGTTAGCTTTTCAACCTCCACAACCTTTTGTCGATGCATTTTGTCTAGGATTTTGTTCTCCTCCTGGTTTGTAAACAAGACGTGTGAATTTAGTGTCTCTCTTGATGCCTCCCTGCAACAGAAGAATTTTCAAAGATGGACAAACCTGGCATATTTCAATCTGCTTCATCAGTTCTTGATTTTTGTTTTGCAGATCATCAACCAAGGCAGCTTTTGTCAAAGCCATCTGGACAGTTTTTTCAGCTTCAATTAGAGCATCTTCCTTGGATTTAGTAAGCCGGTCGAGTGCTCTATTGTCCTCCTGCAATTTTGCTGCCTGACAAACCAAAAAATGAAACATTAGTCATGAAATTTTTATACTCGGGATCATATATGAAAATGAAACAAACATCCATGTGTAACATTCTTTTACATCTCCACAGTTGAGAACCAAAATGTTAATGCGTAAGGATAGATGAGAAGTACAATATAAAGGCCAACGATACCCACTTAGTTATCCGAAATAATAGTATTTAATATACCTCCAATCTGGCAAGCTTAAGTTCTGCCTCCAGAGGAGCAATGATTGCCTCAATGGGAGGCATTTCATCATCTTTCTGAGCAGCATGAACTCTACGTAGTGTGGCTTCTGCAGCAAACTGTGCAGCAAGAGCTGCTTTTTTCTCATCATTTATCTTCTTAATCTCAAGGTTCTGCAGATTATGAAAAACTTCTTATTGCAAGCAGAAAATTACTTCCTAAAAATTGGCCACAGCAAAAAAATAAAAATAAAAACAAAAACAACGCTGCTCAAGTTGTAGCTATAACTACAAATAGTACCTTGCTATCCAAAAGAGCTTCAATCACTTTAAGCTTTTCATCCACTTTCTTTAATTCATCTGTCAGCTGATTATACAAATCAAAAGAACAACAATGAGCAAAGTTAATATATGCTTAAACTTGAATTTGTTTTTCCATTATGAATCTTCATTGAGCATCATTCATTATATTAAATTTTCAACTTCTTGACATAAAATGCAATATAATTGTGCCACCTGTTTAAAAAAAAGTTGTACCATTTCTAATGAATTTTAATTATTATAAACTCAAATTCAATGCTTTAGAATATACACAAAATATCACTATTAGAATATCTATAACAAAAGCAATAAGTAAACAGAATTAACCACAGATGCTCATCTAGTTTCCATCATCAAATCCTATTATATGGCAGTAAAGTTTACACCAATGAAATAGACTAACTATAATGTAGCAAACACATTCTCTACCCATATTTTTCATGAAAAGAATATGATACTGTCTACTTGACAATGCTCTAACTTAAGCTACCTTTAGACACTATTGTTCTCTAACATAAATAGTATTGGAAGTTTGGAACATCATATACAAAAGCTATCTCAATTTTTCATGAGGTGACGGTTGGTGGTGGCTGCTAGGATTTTTGCTTGGGATGGTGGCTGAAAAAAGATTTAGGGTTGGTGTTGGCTGTTAGGGTTTTAGTTTGGGATGGTAGCTGAAAAAAAATTA
This sequence comes from Dipteronia dyeriana, assembly GCA_032871835.1. Taxonomy (NCBI): domain Eukaryota; kingdom Viridiplantae; phylum Streptophyta; class Magnoliopsida; order Sapindales; family Sapindaceae; genus Dipteronia; species Dipteronia dyeriana. The sequence continues at coordinate 31,938,371 of CM065298.1, forward strand.
GGGTTTGTGGTGGTAGCTTGGGTTTTGTTTGCCTGGAATGGTGGCTGAAAAAAATTAGGGTTTTCATTTGTTTTGGGTTGTGGCTTGTAGGGTTTTTAAGCATTGAATTTAAAAAATAATAATAATTAAGATTAGGCTTGTTTGGGATAGGTGTATACAGGATAAAGTGTGTTGCCACATCATTTGGGTATAAATTTGAGCAAATTATTTGAGCAGTCTAGCATTATTCTACACACAATACTGATAACTAGATATCTATGGACACTAATAAAAAAAAAAGAATATTTCAGTAATTTATCATTTTAATCCCTAAATTATAGTGAAATGTCACTTTTGTACTTACTTTTCAAGTATAAGCTTCTTTCACCCATACTGTTTTCAAAAATACATCACTTTAGTCATTCTGTTAACAACACTACGGATATTTTAGTCTTAAAAATAACCCTCCACAAAGTGCCACATGTCAAAATAGAACAAAAAGAATTTATGTTATGTTTGAACATAAAAATCTGGTTAGAGGGAGAATTTTCATGTAATTTTTAAATCATAAGAACCAAGGAAGCTAATATGTGAAACGGTGAAAGTACGTACAAATGTGATATTTCGTAATAATTTGGGGAATAAATTGAAAACTCCCCTAAACATTTCCCATCAAATCATAAACTACATAATATATAGATATAACTGTCACAACAAACTTTTACCAGAACCTAAAGCTTATAGATTTATTATTACTAGAACTTGAATATTCTAGATTTATTAGTACCAGAACCTGAAGTTCTGGATGTATTTATTATTTTAATTTAACTATAACATTGTGTTATAATTAAATTAAAATAATAGCAGTGCAAAATGAGATAGAACGAGAGAACAATGTACTCTGATAATTGACTTTTGTTGCCTTTGTATTGTTTTTCTTATGTTTGTTATTGATTGGATATGAAATTGACTGACAAAACAACAAATTATAAACCTATTTACAAGGCTCGACAACCAATTATACAAAGACAACAAAATTGCCACCGGTCATCAAAATAGAAGCCAACCTTTGTTTTGCCTCCACGTGTAATGACAACACTTCAAATGGTGGTGTGGTGATAAATCCACAATAGTCCACAATAGTATTGCAAAATGAGATGATGAGAATAATGAGTATCTGTGCATTACTTCAAAAACTTAGTATGGAAAAGTTGTGTGCTTTATCATCTGACTTATATTATACTCTTATAAGAGATGTAGAAGTTTATGCAGTTATGAATCAGAAGTTTTCAGATCCAAAAATGTTTATGCTTTGTCATGACCGTCTTGGACACCCTGGATATACAATGATGCGTAGAATCATTGAAAATTCTCATGAACATCCATTAAAGAACCGGAAGATTCTTTTATTCCATGAAAATTTATGTGCTGCATGTTCACAAGGAAAATTAGTAATAAAACCATTTCATTCTAAAGTTGGTTTTGAATCCCCATTATTCTTATAGAAAATCCAAGGGGGAGTATTGTGGAATATTATGGATTTATCACCACACCTCCATTCAAAGTGGTGTCATTACTCATTACACGTGGAGGCAAAACAAAGGTTGACTTCTATTTTGATGACTGGTGGCAATTTAATTGTCTTTGTATGATTGGTTGCCAAGCCTTATAAATAGGCTTATTATTTGTTGTTTTGTAAATCAATTTCATATCCAATCAATAACAAACAGAAGAAAAACAATACAAAGGCAACAAAAGTCAGTTATCAGAGTATATTGTTCTCTCGTTCTATCTCATTTTGCACTGCTATTATTTTAATTTAATTATAACACGAAAACATGAACATCAATCTTGTAATTAACAGAGTCGCCGCATGCCAATTCCATGTACCAGTTTCTTAAAAGTTGATGTAGGCAAAGTTTTGGTAAACAAATCTATAAGATTATCTGTAGATCGTATTTGTTTAACATCAATTTGTCGACTTCGTTGAAGTTCATGAGTATAGAATAATTTAGGAGAAATGTGTTTGGTTCTATCTCCTTAGATATATCCCCCTCTAATTTGAGCAAAACAAGTCTGTCTTCAAATATTGCATTTCTGTAGAAAATGAGAATCCACATGTATTTTGAATATGATAAATAACTGACCTTAGCCTACATATAATTCGTGGTATCTCTATCACCGGTGAATATGTCTCATAGACTGTATTTCTACAGAAATACCAACACCAATATTTGAAGACAATACGGCTTGTATTGCTCACATGTATTTTGAATATGATAAATAACTGACCTTAGCCTACATATAATTCGTGGTATCTCTATCACCGGTGAATATGTCTCATAGACTGTATTTCTACAGAAATACCAACACCGATATTTGAAGACAATACGGCTTGTATTGCTCAAATTAGAGGGGGATATATCAAAAAAGATATAACCAAACACATTTCTCCTAAATTCTTCTATACTCGTGAACTTCAACAAAGCCGACAAATTGATTACGGTCTACAAATAATCTTGTATATCTGTTTACCAAAACTTTGCCACATCAACTTTTGAGAAACTGGTACATGGAATTGATATGCGGCGGCTCTATAAATTACAATATTGATGTTCAAATTTTTGTATAGGGGGAGCGTTCAATCAGCATTCAATTGGACATACTGTACTCTTTTTCCTTAACCGGATTTTGTCCTACTGGGTTTTTCCGGAAAGGTTTTAATGAGGCAGTTCTAAACATGTTCAATATCACTTGATCCAGAAGATCAATGTATATATTTTTGCTAAGGTTTTTATCCCACTGGGTTTTTCCTAGCAAATTAAGATACATGTGATGAAAATCAAAGGGGGTGTATTGTGGAATATTTTGGATTTATCACCACACCACCATTTGAAGTGGTGTCATTACACGTGGGGCCTGACAAGATGTTATTTGTTATTGGTTTAATCAAGAACAAAGCAGAAAAGATTTGGAAGACATCAGCCAAAAGCAACAACACAATCAAGAGCTAGACACGCATCTTATTCATTTCGCATAGTATATATGATGGCACAAAAAGTTTATGGAAAAATGATCATGATCTACCTCTGTTCACTTTACTAATGAAAAAGATCAAGATTGAGCACATATGAGTTCATATTGATAATTTTACTTCGTTGCAATCAGCCAAGAGAAACCTTCTCCATCAACACTAATTTTTTTTTCCTAGAGCAATCATGTCTATTGACTAGTTGTCAGTCTAAGATCAGAATACCCTCCAGTTGCTGTTGCAGTAAGCAAAATAACCAAGCAAAAAACGATGGAATAATCGAACTATTAAAATTGATAATAAGATACGATACCCCTTCAACTGCTTTCTCTTTGAGGCGCTCTGAATTCCTTAAGGATTTGATTTCTGCAAGGGCTTCTCCGAGTTCTCTATCTTTATCTGTAGATGGTGTAATCATATTAAATCAAATCCTCCAATTACTTCAATTCAACGTTTCATTAAAAGCTAAAAATATGGATATAATCTAGTTCCATTCACTTAATTTATGCAGGATTTCAAAGACAGCGTTACATTGTGTACATAAACATTGTACTAAAAAAGAAGAAAATAAGGCTTTGACTGTACTCAAGTTGCAGTCGGAACCATCAAATAGAACACTAGGAAACACTTAAAAGAAAACAGTACTGATTTCACACATCTTATTCAAAACAGCACCAGCTAGTTGTGTATTTTCTCCATAAAACAAGGTGATTGAATCAGTGTGCTACAATCCTACAAATTGATCACAAACAAGGAATGGAAAGTTGTGCGAAATTTCAGGTACCCATAACCATGAACAATTTCTTCGTTGTTTACATTCGTTAGTTTTTCTAGTTCAATTCACAGAAAAACAACTTCAGAAAATGAGAACTGGATGAACAAATAAAAAAGAATTAAGGAAATGGAAAGTTATGTAGATAGGCAGCAAGAGCACATTTAGAAATATAACTATAGAAAATTATGAAAAACAAATGAAGAATTATCTTAGCTGAGATTCCAAACATTGGTAATTAGATAAACACAAACTTTATGCACTCTTATAGTTTGGTAAGGCCAACCATTGGGTACTACCGTGCTAATTATAGTAATCTATCTGAGCAAAAGTTAACGAATAAGACTAATGAGTCAAAATGACATCTGAAACCAGAAAAAACAAATTTGTTTAGGTTTCTCTCAATCATGGCATATTGGCGGTTAGAATCTGGCAAGAAATTATTCAAAAAGACCAGTTTTACCGATTTAATCACAGAACTATCTATAGTGTGAGGGAGGCAAGTCATGTGTCATTAAGTACCGCATGAATGCAATACTATGATCACTGACACATAACACATAAAAGGACTGTTTCTCATTAAATAATTACAATTATTAGCAATAGTCTTAGTATGGAAATGCTCCACAAAAGCTCACCTCCAACTTAATAACAACCAACAAAATTTATATTAAAAAAAAAACAAAGAGCATTTTCACCATTTCAAAATATTACAATATATATGTATATCTATGAAAAATTTCCAGGTTTAGTAAAATTAACTAAATTCCGTGTATATGTGAAGTAATTTTCTCGAACACTTTCAGTTCGGAGAGAGAAAAGATTAAGTAGAGTAAGTATACCTCGGACTTCGTTTTCAAGGCGGTTGAGTTCGACGCGGACGGGATCGGAGCCGTGGAGGAGAGTCATGATGTCATCGACGTCGGAGGCAGCTCGTGAGATAGCTGGAGAGTTAGGTTTGGGCTTGCGAGACTTGAAGGAAGCTGAGGAGGTGAGAGTCGTCGTAGGCGGCGGCGGCTTAAACGGCAGGTCGGCGTCGTCGCCGTTGGTCATGAAAAAGTGGTGATTGTTGTTGGCCATCAGAGAACAGCAAGATCTGGTGGTACCTAGCTCATACAACTGTACGGTTAACCTCTGTAAATACAAAAATAAGAGAGAGAGAGAGAGAGAGAGAGAGAGAGAGAGATGTGGCCTTGTGAAGAGTGTTTATATATGGGAGGTGATTAAGGACGAGGTTTAGGCGGGATTTAAATGTTAACGAGACAGACAAACTCAGAGGGATTATTGTTAAAATTTCTGCTTAGTCCCTCCATAATTATATATTTATCATTATCATCAGTCACTTATCAATTATTTTTGTCCTTTCTGATTTCTCTCTCTCTGGCTTAATTGCCACATCGAAGACTTGATCAGATGTGGGGCCCATGCTACAGTTAGACCTGCTTTGCTGGACCCCATATTGCTCATCCAACGGCTAGTATGGGATGATCTGTAGAAATTTAAGATGGTCCACTGGCAGCAACTGTGGAAATTACCGTTATAGACAAAGTGAATAAATGAATGGCTATTAGATAATCAGAATAAGAGGAAGCGATAAGATGTTGATACGTGGGTGGATGTAGATTAAATTTGGTGGGGAGAAGAGGAGAGGAACATGATGAGGAAGCGAAAAGGAAAAGGAAAAGGAAAAGGAAAAGGAAAAGACAAGAGCACATGCGAGTGGGAAGCTGGGAAAACGTAGAGAGCACATGCCTTGCAAGACAAAGCGTGAATCTAACCAATATGGTCCCTCTTCAGTCTTCCCTCGTTTTCTTTCTCTGCACCCACACGAGCGTGCATTATTGGATCATGTCATTTATATTTCATACCAAAATATCTACTTTCCTGACACGTGCTATTTTTACACGGTAATTTGTATCTTCTGTCGGGTCCAGCTTGGATCCGGCCCAAATTGTTCGTCATTCAATCCCACCACGTTAATAATTGGATTTTGAGTCTTAATGTATTTTATAAATATATATAATAAGTTTTCTCTTCGACGGCATATAAGTTGGTATCTTCTGTTATTGAAGTAAATATCTAGGTTTTCATATATTATTTGATATCGGTAGATTCTAGCAAATTTATTGTAATATATATATATATAGAGAGAAATTTTCAAGTCAGTACGTTGGATGTGAACCATTAGATTTACATACTTTGACTCCAAAAGTATGCACTTGTCAAAACTTTTCTATAATAAATAGCGTGCGTACTGACTGGAAAACCACTGTATATATAATGTATATATACATAAATTTTTAAATCAGTACACACTGATATAACTTCATCAGTGCGTTGGATATGAACCATTAGATTTACATACTTTGACTTAAAGTGTATGTACTTTTTAAAACTTTTCCATAATCAACAAACACACTGATATAACTTATATATGTATACATGGACAAGAAAACCCCTATATATAAGCTATGATTTTTTTTTCCATTTAAATACATCAAAATACATTTTTTTTTAGAAAAGAGAATTAATAAAACAAAAACACTAGCCTGAGTAATCAGCCAAAACCAAATCCTTCACAGGAGGGCAAGACTTAAACCAACAACAATTGTTAACAAACGACACAACTAACTTAGGCTCAGTTTGACATTGCTTCTCCAGCTGCTTTTGGGGCCAAAAGTGATTCTGGACATAAGACATGGTGTTTGGTAAAATCACGAGGAAGTGCTTTTGATCACTTTTAGCTTCTCCCAACTGAGTTTTTGAGAAGCTACAAATACATGCTTTTGGATTTTGGCTTCTGCTTTTAGAAAACGTGCTACAGTGATATTAAATGAAATTTTACTAACTTTCCAACTTTGTCCTTGCCTTTAACGAAATTTAACAAAAACAATTGGACTTATATTTCAGTAAAAAAAAATGTTGCAATAACTGTATAAAAATTTTTGAGATAATTAATTCAATAAAGTAGAATAAAAATGAAATAAAAAAATAAAGTAAAATAAATAAATAAATGAGGCTAATTAATTAAATAAAGAACAATAAAAAATGGGGCTAATTAATTCAATAAAGTACTATAATTTTATAACACTTAACACTAAACACAAATAAACAAGAAAAATATAAAGTATAACACATTAGTACCATTTAGATGTCTATGTTCTTTTAGTAATTTTACACACTCACAACACTTTTTATTTCAGTTTACCAAACACATTGAAATTGCTTTTAGTTCTCTTAGCACTTTTGAAAATCAGTTTACCAAACACTCAGCTGATTCTTCCCACAGCAATTCCAAAAGCAATTCCTCCCACAACAATTTCAAAAACACTTCTCCCCACAGCACAACAATGCCAAACTGAACCTTAGTCAAACTATGAGCAACCATATTCACTCTCCTAGGTACATAAGAAATAGAGAGCAATACAGCTAATTAAAAGCAAAATATTGGTAATAATAACTCCCATATCAGCTTAAAGGCCACATCAGATAAGACTAAATCAACAACCACCTTAGCGTCAGATTCAATAGCAGTAAGGATTACACCAGAGTCAATGGCGAATCTGATACCATGAAACATTTCCATATCTTCCGCTACCAGAAGAGAAAAACAAGCAGAGATGGCTTGAGTAGAGGACCCCATCACATAACCATCATGATTTCGAACTACTATGCCAACACTAATACGTTTATCAACCCTATTCACCACTGCATCAGTGTTCACCATGAAGCTCCCCACCATCGGCTTGCACCAGCTAACAATCTGACTTTGAGAAGGACATGGTTCATCTAGCTGTTGTGTTAACATCACGAAACTCTCCAAGAAAGTTCAAAGCCCAACACACAACATTCTCATCATAGTGCATGGACCCGTTATGGACAACTTGGTTCCTTTTCCATCAAATATGCCAACAAAAATAACACATAAAAATTCTATTTCCTTATGTAGCCGGGTTCAAGAATAGTAGAGAACAATATCCTAAATGTGAACCCCCACCATTCCACTTCAAACGCTTTAAAAAGAAACAAGAAGAGTGAAGGGATTTCAGGCCTGAGCATCCCCATAAGGTATGCATTGTGGATTCCGGTTCCCTAACACAAATAGGGCATGAAATATCGATCGACATCCCACATCTAGCAAGATTTGTAAGGGTCAGAATACAATAATGGCAGGCTTTCCGGTTAAAAATTTCAATTTTCAAGGGAATTTTAAGCCTTTAAAAGAACTTTCTCCAACATTCTAGGTTACTAAAGCCCGAGGAGGACGCCTTAGCACATAGATTTCTACCCATTTTATACCCACTTCGAACTGAATAGCTACCCGAATTCTAGAAATGGGATAGCAGCGAGTCGGCATTCCGCAACGAACCTAAAGTAACCCCAAATGGGATCATCTTTTTCCTGAAGGAAAGATGGGCGTATAAACGGCATATTCCAACCACCCGAAGGCAAAACAAGAGAGTTAACAATAGTTCTTTCATCAAGAATATGTGGGGAGATAGGCTGAAAAGTTGAAGGTCTCGGAATCCAACGATCTTTATAAATAGAAACAAACTTACCATCCCCAATTCTCCAACGCGAGCCAGCTTCTATAATATCATGACCCCAGAGAAGGCTATTCCATATAAATGAACCATAAGCATAGTGCTTAGCCTTCAAAAAAGATATGTTAGAAAAATAATAGCTTTTAAGGATCTTACCAGTCAAAGAGAGCATATCAGTCACCAACCTCAAACATTGTTTAGTTAGAAGCACTCTGTTAAAGACTGCTAATTCTTAAAAACTTAAGCCTCACACCTCTTTATTATCACACAATCTTGGCCACGAGTACAAATACATTATCCTTTCCGTATATGAACTCCCTCACCAAAACCGAGCACATAATTTATGGATATCCGATATAAGATCCTAGGAAAGCCTAATCAGAGTCATTGTGTAACAAAGAATAATCCGAATCACTGCATTGATCAGGACCTCCTTATCTCCAACCGAAAGTAACTTCCTTTTCCACCCTCTAACCTTCTCTTAGACCCATTCTTTAATGTTAGCAAACAACCTTTTTTTATCCCTACCTGAAAAATTTGGAAGCCCTAGATAATGTTCATGACAATCCACCAATCTCATACCCACGATATTTACCAACCGATTCCCCTCCACCCTGCTCACTGACTTGCTCACACATACTCTGGATTTACTAAAATTTATAACTTGCCCTGACACGTTTACACATCATAGATGTCAAGGATCTTACGAATAGCCACACAATCCTCACTGGAAGCCTTGGAGAACAGAAGGCTATAGTCGATGAAAAACAAATGATAAACTATGGGACCCGTTCTATAACATTTGAAACCCAAGATGCTATTGTCCATAATCGCCTGATTTAGCAAACTTGACAGCCCTTCAACACAGACTAGAAATAAATACGGTGACAAGGGGATACCTTGCCACATCCCCCGATAAGGCTTGAGATTCCCACAAATCTCGCCATTAACCAGAAATGAGAAGAAGATTGGTGAAATACACCGCATAATACGTCCAATCCAAGCCCGAGAGAAACCCAAATTTGCCATCATTCTCGTAAAAAAAAAACCATTCCACATGGTCATAAGTTTTGGAAATGTCCATCTTCAGAGCCATAAACCTCTATTTTATTTTCTTTTTTTCTCAACGCATGGATACATTCAAAACCAATGATCACATTATCCAAGATGAGGCGACCATGTATGAACGCATTATGAGCCTCCGAGATTACTTCACCAAGAACAAGTCTAAATCTATTCGCCAACACTTTTACTACTATTTTATAAGCTACGTTGCATAGGCTTATGGGTTGAAATTCCGATATACATTCATGCTGTTTCACTTTGGGAATGTGCGTAATTAGGGTCCCATTTACCTTCTCTAAGGAATCACCTTTATCAAGACACCGCAGATACACATTTGTCACCCTTTTGTCCAATTGTATGCAAAAACTTTCGGTAGAAAAGAGCTAGAAGGCCATCCAACCCATACGCCGTAGTCAGATACATATCGAAAATGGCTTTTCGAACCTCATCTGCAGTAAAAAGTCTGTCCAGAAAATTCTGGTTTCTTAGAGATATTTTCTCTCAAATTGATCCCGTAACCATTTCAATGTCATCATAAAAAAGGCACAGAAGAGCAAAACAAGCCAACAAAATACTAAGATACCATTGTTTACATATCACGTTTACATGTCTGCCAAATACGACAAGCATCAAGTAACCCATTAATTTGTTTCTAGCTCACTTTGTAGAAGCCTTCTAATAAAAAAATTTGTTTTGCATTCTCCACACTTCAACCACTTTGTTCTGGATCATTGTTTCCAGTACATCTCTTTTTTCTCCAACAGGCAACCAACTTATTTTCAAGTTTCTTGATATCTGGCCAAGAGTCGGGCCGAATAATTTGATTGGCAATATTCAGAGCCTTCTTACTTGTATCAATATTCTTATGCAAATTCACCCGGTTCTTACCATTTCACATAGTTAATTGATTCGTGCAACTAATATGTTTTAAGGGTGCGTTTGACACGGAGATGGGACAAGACAATGTGTGACTGGACAAGACAGAACATGAAATGTTGTTCTATGTTGTGTTTGGAAGACATAGATAGAACTATAAACTATATTGTTATACGTTTGATATGGCTGAGACATGATGGAACATGAGATTCAAATAACCAGAGTACCCCTCTTATATATATAACAACAAAAACTATAATATTCTAAGGGAGAACTTTAAAAGTAACCAAAAAATTAGTGGGTTTATTGTTTTTACCCAAGATTAGTAATTTTATTGTTTTTACCAATTTTTTCAGTTTTGGGACAAAATTACCGTTATATTAAAATGACTTGAAAAATGAAACAAAATCAAATCAAAATCAATTAGTTAAGAATTAAAATAATAAAACAAATTGAAAACATAAATACCCAAAAACGAGAGTTCAAATTCATTCTGATTGTTGTTCATTGTTAGTGTTAGTGAGAAACCCAAAAAGTCGAGCGTGACCCCCGACCAGTTGCGGTGACCAGACCCTATAACCCAACGAAGACCACCACCATGACGAGACGACGACATCGACACAATGACAACATGCAGATGAGAGAAACCAGAAGCGAGGACGAGACGCGACAGATGAGTGGCGAAGAGAGCCGACTACTTTGACAGAGCAGCGTTGCCGACGACGACCACCATGAAGAGCCACCGACGATGAGTCGATGACGACATGGAGACGGACACGACGACGACGTGCAGTCACCAACGGTTTGCACCTCCTCTTTACATTTGACTTTAGGGTTTCAATTTTTTTTTGTATTTTTGGTTGATAGAATCCGAAATTGTTTTTGATTTATACATTATCAAATTAATTTTGTTTAGTTGTGATAGTTTTCAAAATTTGAATAGAGATTTGAAGGTCCGTAATTTTTTTCAGTTGAATAGATTTCGAAATTTAAGCAGGGATTTTAAGAAATTGATTTTGTTCACCTGTGAATGATTTCGAAGTCTGAACAGAGATTTGAACAAAATGCTTTGAACTTGTGATTTCATATCTGGTGTTTGAGTATTTTTTATATCTGGTGTTAGCTTTGCATGTTAAAATAGTTAGCATGGTTTGTGGGTAGAGTCAATGAGTTGTTGTGAACTGCAGTGTGTTAATGATGTGAAATTGTGCATTTTTTGTGATTTAATTGTGTATGAACTGGTGTGTTTTAAGTGGTTGTGACCGGCTGTGTTTGATTGGGTATGACCGATGTGTGTAGTTGGTTATTACTCATGTGTTTAATTATTGTATGAATTGGTGTGTTTAATTGGGTATGATTGATATGTTTAGTTGGTTGTTACTAGTGTGTTTAATTGTTGTGAATGAGTGTGTTTAATTGGGTATGACTGGTGTGTGTAGTTGGTTATTACTGATGTGTTTAATTCTTGTATGAATTGGTGTGTTTAATTGGGTATGACTGGTGTGCGTAGTTGGTTATTACTGATGTGTTTAATTGGGTATGACTGATGTGTTTAGTTGGTTATTATTAGTGTGTTTAATTGTTGTGAATGAGTGTATTTGATTGGGTATGACTGGTGTGTGTAGTTGGTTATTACTGATGTGTTTAATTGTTATATGAATTGGTGTGTTTAATTGGGTATGATTGATGTGTTTAGTTGGTTATTGCTAGTGTGTTTAATTGTTGTGAATGAGTGTGTTTAATTGGGCATGAGTGCATGACTGGTTTGTTTAATTGGGCATATATGAGTTTACTTAAGTGAAGCCACGTTTTTTATATTTTACAGAAGGAGAACATCGATTATGATCAGTTTCTGAATGTCCAAAGGAATAAATGGACTCAAGAAGCATTAATCAACGTTGGGTGTCGGTTGAAGTACATAAGCAATATAGAGGACATACTACGCAATGAGGGGAAGCATGCTGATTTTATGGCGAGTTGTTTCAAGCAATTCAGTCAGTTCCCAGCAAATTGGTTGTTCTCTGCTCAGATCGTACACAGCTTATTGTTGAGGGAAATTCAGATAGATGGTGCATCCGAGAACGAGTTGTGGTTTTCGGTTGGTAGAAAGAAGGCAAGATTTGGACAGAGAGAATTTTGTTTGGTGACCGGCCTACGGTTTGGGAAAATCTCTGAAATTATTAACACTCCTTATGTGGCCAATGAAAACGGCATCCACAAAAGATATTGGCCTGACGAAGAAGCCGAAGATTTGAAGTTGTCCACTGTTTATGATCGATTTATAGCCGGTAACTTCTTGGAGGCCAATGATTCGTTGAAGATGGCACTGTTTCTGATAGCAAACAATGTATGGTTTGGTCAACCATTTGATAAAAAAGTCACCCCTTGGCTTTTTAATTTGGTTGATGATTTGGAGGCATTCAATGGTTTTGCATGGGGACACTATGTGTTCAAGATGACGCTGCATTACTTGAGGCATGGTTTTAGGTCAAGAAACTCAAAGAAAGGGTATGGCAAGGTCAGGTACCGGTTATACGGCTTCCCGTGGGCTGTTGAGGTTAGTTCCTATAATTATTCTATTATTTATGTCTCTATACCTTTAAAAAGTTTAAATTAATTATATGTAACAAAATTAGGAACATATAAAGTAATATATATTAATCAACAAAAAAGGGAGGTTGCTGCATGCATTAATATATATTAACTATTAAGGTTTCTTTTCAGGTATGGGCGATGGAGGTTGTGTACAAGTTGATCGATGGGTTTGGCATGAGATTACAATACACCTTGCCTAGGATGAGGCGTTGGACGATGCATAAGAGGCCACAAAATTTTGTGCAAACGATTTTAGATCTGGAAGCTAGTATTCGTAGTGAGAAGGTGGGTTAGTCACATACACAATATTTCTTTATTAAATTGGTTACAATATTTTAGACCACTAAATATTATCACATTATTACAGGTTGATGTAAAGGAGGTTTTGGAGGCAACAGATGATGAGGCGCAAGCAGATTATTGGGTTGGAGTTGACTACAATATGACGGAGGGTCCACAATTTATACCTTTGGTGGAAAAGGAAATGGAAATGAAGAAAAAGCATGAGTTGTTGGACGAGGGGGGTGATGGTAACGATGAAGTTGTTAGTGATGGTGATAATGATGATGAGGATGCCACCAGTCAAAGGGCATTGAAGAGGAAGGCACAAAAAAAGAAGAAAAAGACATCGGTGAAGAAGAAGCAAAGAAAAACAGTCCCAGTCACCAGGCTTGATCAAGATAAAGACTATACACCTGGATATACACCTACCCCTAATGTAGACTATACACAGGGATATACATCTACCCCTCATCTAGACTATACACCGGGATATACACCTACCCCTCTCCCACCGCATCCCCATATGTCATCCCGACAAGAGCCTCGATCTAAGGTAAGTGGACTAGAATGATAGTCGTATAATTTAATTTTATCTTTTTATTATTTTTCCTAAGACATGTGCCTGTGTGTTTAAATGTACACTTTAGGGAGATGCTAGAATAACCGAATTGTTGGAGGCAGTGATGACACTTCCAGATGTGTTGGATGCTGTGGTAAAAATGGGAGGTGGCACACCTCCCAGGTGTGCTTAGAAGCCTGGTGCAGGAGATACAGTCTTCCCGAGGTGAAAGCAACCATGAGGTATATTTATGCATAGATGTTATTTATGTATTACTCGTTTGGATATTTGTGAATATGATTGTTGGGTGTCGTAGGCACCGGTGACCGTTGTTAGAGATCCGAGCTTGGATAGGGATGAGGTACATACAATTGTTAGAGATCAGGAGGTGGTGGATCCCGCAACGGAGAAGGTGGTGGGTAGCGCATGATTGGTAAGTGGAGATATTAGGATGGGTTACAACTACGCAGAGGAGGAGGATCGATCGATCCGAGTTAGGCTCCGATCTGCGTATTGCATGTCTCCATTTATTGACCTGACCCGGGCATCTGCAAAGAAACTACAACAAGACAAGGGTAAATATGATCAATTCAAGAAGAAAGCAAAAGCAGCAAGGTATGTCATTGTAAACCTACCATTTTTACACCTTACTTTTGTAATAAACAATATTACAACGCTTTTTTTGTTTACATTGATTTCAGGCGAAACGTCGGAACGGAGTAGTCCATTGACAAGTCTTTTTTTATGGAATTGGAAGATCCTACGAAGTGGTTGTCCATTGACGTAAGTGTACATTTTTTTGATTTCATAGTTTGTGTATGTATTCGCTATGTATTACATTTTTTGTATATATTGTATACATTTTCTAGATTTGTATTCATTCATTGGTTTTTGTGAATCAGCACGTGGACGCATACATGAGCTACTTGGCAAAAAGACGGGAATCGAACCCTGATAACTACAGACATAGCTTAGTTCTACTTTCCACTGAATTTTATGTAAGTATAGAACATGCATGTGTAGTTGGCAAAAATATGAGTGCATTGAACATCAACTTATAACTTTTCATTAACGTTTGTTGCAGACAAAACTGAACTTGGCATGGAAAAAGATACTTGAGACTGACAACGAAGCTGAATCTTCTTTCGATGCACTCACTTTTCAATGTCTGCATGATTGGATTGAATATGGTTTTGGCAACAGACCGAGATGGGGACAGCCTTGGTGGTTGTATACACAAGTGAGTTATATGTGCAATTTTTTTGGGTATTCAAATGTTGTCTTATGTGGTTGTATCAAACACAACCCACACAGTTGTGGTTCAATATTGTTTGTTTAATGAATGTTTATGTTGGTTGTGCTTGAATGCAGTTGTGCGTTCCCTGCTGTGTTGGGGAACCAGATGGTCACTGGATATTATGCAAGGTTGATTTGCTTGACCATCACATTACCATATTTGACCCAACCGGAGCAAAGAAAAAATCAATTCAAGTCTAGCGTTTCAGGCAACTAATGCCCCTGAGGCGACTCCTGCCAAGTATCGTGAACATGTGCGGTTTCTTTTCAAATAGGAGCGAAAAACCACGAGGAGCTATGTTCACTGTTTCGGTGTCTAGCAACCAAATGATCCCTCAGCAGGTTGACAAATGTAGTTGTGGAGTTTTTATTTGTAAGTATGCAGAGACTTAAATCTTTAAGAACGGTAACTGGAAGTGGGGACAGAAGGAAATGATCGACTTTCGAAAAGATATGGCATTCCAGATATATAACAATAGTGTACCATACAAGTCTCCTATATATTTGTAGACGAATTTCCAGGTTCGAATATCCCACTGCATTTTCGGCATCATAGGTTCTTTAGTTTGTTGATTGTAATTGTTTCATTGTTTGTTAGTTTTGTTTACTGTACACAGGTGGCTTATGATTGATTGTTTGTTTGTTTTGTTTAGTGTACACAGGTGGATTATGGAATGTTGGAGTTTTTGTTTACAATTGGGATGTACAACAAAGGGTAAAAATGGTTAATGGACACCAAATGGAGTTCGCAGACACTTTATTTAGTTTGGTTGTTGTATGTAATAAATGTTAATGATGCCTTTTATTTTGTATATGGATGTTATGGAGTCCTACCGAAATACTCTAATGTGTTATGGATATGTTTAGGTATAAATTTCTTACCATCGGTGTGTTTAATTTGTGACAACCGGTGTGTTTTATTTCTATGGCACTGGTGTGTTTAAATTGTGACAACTTGTGTGTTTAATTTGTATGGCACTGGTGTGTTTAATTTGTGACAACCGGTGTGTTTAATTTATGACAACCGGTGTGTTTTATTTCTAGGGCACTGGTGTGTTTAAATTGTGACAACTGGTGTGTTTAATTTGTGACAACCGGTGTGTTTAATTTTTAGGTCACCGGTGTGTTTAATTTGTGACAACTGGGCTATTTTATTTATAGACCACTTATGTGTATAATTTTTTGTGTATATGTTCTGATCAACATTTGAATGTTAATTTCTGTAAAATTTGTGTTTTTAACTTAATTGATTAATCATCAAATTGCTTTTACTTGTTTACAAATTATATGCTCACTAATGCAATTCATTTCATAAAATAAAATTAGATGACCACAAAATAACTTGATAGCAACACAACAATTATCCAATTGGTAGCAGTATACAAGCACCAAATGACAAGTCTTGCACAACAAAACGTAATTGTAATTTCCAATCCAACTACACGTACACAAGCATCCATTTGATAGAAGCAACCATCCATTTGATTTATCTGCGCGGTTTAACGTGACTGTAAACAAAGAATCAGTTTATTCCAATGGACACTAATATATAAGGTTTAGTAAAAATAACCCAAAAGTTGTTTACTGATATGAAAATATTATGGGGACATACCTCATCCAACATCATTGTCTGGATCCGTAGGGTTATCATATGGCCGTGTTGGACATGTCCTTATGTTATGTCCCTCTTGTCCACACGACTTGCACTTACGATGTTGCCGATGTCGTGGATTTGTTGGTGGGTTGGGAACATTGCATTGCTGATCGACCGGTGGGTTTGCACAATTTTGTCGGTTATGGCCAGATTTCTTGCATATGGTACAATACCTACTCCTCCGACCATGCTCGCCTGCAGACGGAACCCTATTCTTTCTCGGTCTACCCGCTTGAGGTCACCAGTCTGGTGGGAGAACAACTTCTGCACGTACTTCCTCTGGAGTATTCCATTCGCTTGGGTGTCCAACCGGAAATATGAGACCAGAATAGCTTTCCAACCAGGTGCTTGTTTTGTAGAAATCCGAACAAAAGTCGCCAATTTTTTTTACTGTGCTTACAACGACAATCATTACAAAATAATTAAACGTAATAGGAACAAACAATGCATATAAGTATTAGTACAATATATACCTTATAGCAGCTAATGCATGACTACAAGGCAATAGGTCATTCTGAAATTATTTACAGTACAACTTTTCTCATAAAGCTTTACTAAGCCATCTTTCTCACCGTCCTTCACATTGAAATTAACATGATCTATTAGGCACACCGTGTACTTATGTGATGTTTCATTTTTTTTGGTTAATTTCTCAGTAGCCCACCGAGAAAGTTGTGTTGTATTTCTGGATGCGGCATCACGACGTTCATGAAACTATTTCTGCATCATGTCTCTAACGTACTCAACCAACGTTGTTATTGGCAACTGACGGGCATACCGTAAACAATTGTTCATGCACTCCACAATATTGGAAGTCATCCCCCCATAACGCCTAACCGGACAATACGCACTAGACCATCTGTGAGGGCCAACTCTCATCAGATATTCATAAGCTCGCATGTTTACACGGCTTAACTCTCACATCTTTTCCAAGAACTCTGTTTGTCTATGTGCCCTAGAAGCTTCATGGAACAATTTGCACACAACATGGCTTTTGAATCTATTCTTCAGGTTCATGTGGTATTTCTGGGTACTTTTTAGCCATAGCTACCTTGATTGCAGGACTGCGATCGGAAATGATGATACAATTCGTAGGACATCCTATTGTCTTTTTCAACTCCTTTAAAAACCAAGTCCATGAATCCTCGCATTCAACATCATCCCAACCATAAGCAAGAGGGAACACTTGATTGTTTGCATCTTGGCACGCTGCAATAAACATGACACCGCCAAACTTACCCTTCAAATGAGTTGCATCAATGCAAATTACAGGACGTATGGCTGTCTGAAACCCGACAAGTGAAGCACTAAAAGCAATAAACAAATATTCAAATTTTTTATCGACGTCAGTCTTTATTGTTGTTATAGTACCATGATTCAAGCGTTTCAATTCGTGACAGTATGCAAACAACAACCGATATGACAGATCATGAGAACCAAAAACGTTTTGTTCAGCAAGTCCTTTTGCCTTCAATGCCTTTGTATACAGCAAACTAAGTCCGTGTTCCACTTGCATATCAGTCATGATTTCTTTGGGTTTCAAAGATCGACCACTAACTGTAAGTTTCGGTGACAGTATTTCACCAATAAGCCATACACTTGCTTGTCGATGACGATTGTGCAACTCATCAATTGTACAACTATGTTCTTCCTCAAACTTTCGGAATGTCCAATAATTCCCACCTTCTATCTTAACCGTACAGAATTGAAATTTACACTCGGGATCCTTGCAACCAACTTCATATCTACCCGTGCATAACCTAGTAACACGGATTTCAAAATTATCCTTTAGTGCGTACTCCTGCAAAGTAAGCTTCAAAGCTTTTTTGCTTTCGAACATCCCACATTTGGATAACTGATTACATGAACTAGATTCCTCTGTTCTAACTAGTTCGAAACTGTAGTTTGAAGCTCTGGGAATAATCCAAGGTTGGGAGACTGGAGTTCCGGATCTATCACCAACATTAATGCCACCATCTTCAAATGTATCTCGATTTAGACCAGTAAAAACCGGTGGAACAGACCCTCTGCGACCACCATCTGTTGAATCCGAACTTATTCCATGATGATATGTTGCCTCATCATTCACACCCTCACGACTTCCACCATCACCAATGTAATCTTTATCAAAATCCTCTAATCCATACTCACTATGGGAATTGTACTCTGGAATCGAACTCTCATCCTCTTTAATTATTGGGTCCTAAAAAAGAACAGGGTTTCCAATCGGGGTTTCAAAAACATTATCAGTTGTTGGTATAGAATCGAAGACGTTGTTGCTTCCACTGCCAGATTGAAACTGTGCCGTCATTTGTTGTACAAAACTTTGAAAAACAGGTTGAACGGTAGGAACACCCACGTGACCGGGTTGTACACTAACTTTCTCAATAACACTAACATACACCTCCGGAACATGTCCACCATCGCACAACAACATTTCCACATCGCTATCATCTTTAATTTTCGGTCGGGCTGGCCTAAGCCTAAGCCTAACCCCGGTATCAACCAAAGTTCTTAACTCAATACTAAACCTTGTTAAGTCAACATTCGCAACACCTTGTACAACCCTGGACAACTCACTGTAAGTCCAATTCCTACAAACTTTCACAAACTCTGTTTCACCACCCTCGTAAAAGTTTCCAACCCATTTGCCACCATAAGTGATTACCAATTTCGTTGGGTCCATTCCTGCATTCCAACAAATCAAAATCTCACATTTAGAATACAATTTATTAAACAAGTCACAAATTATACAAGGTGCAACCTATTATACACAGCATGATAACCCAATTAAACACACAAGGGTAACCCAGTTTAAACACACCAGGGCATAACACATTAAACACACCAGACCATACCACATTAAGCAAACCACGACAAACCAATTAAACACACCATGACACATTAAATTAAACACACGAGGGATAACCAATTAAACACACCAGGGATAATAAATTAAACACCCCAGGGCATAACACATTAAACACACCATGTCAAACCAATTAAACACACTATACAAACAACATTGCAAATACAATGGAACACCACATTCAACAAACCATGAAAAATAAATTAAACACATGAGGGAAAACCAATTAAACACACCTGGACAATAAATTAAACACATCAGAGATAATAAATTAAACACACCAAAGCATAACAATTAAACACACTATACAAACAACATTACAAATACAATGGAACACCACATTAAACACACCAGAGATAATAAATTAAACACACCAAGAGATTTCAATTAAACACACCACGGTTTAACAATATAACACACCAAAGTTAACTATCTCCTTCAACCTTTAATCATTATAATCTGCGTATGAAACAAAAAAATAGGGTTTCTAATACATACCTCTAGAAGAAGGGCCTTCAGAATCTTTATTCATCATAACAACCTCACCCAAAATTCATGAAATACAAAACTCAATCCCTAAATTTTGAACCAAATCTATATGAACCAAATCTATACAAAACCCAATGGCTTTGCAGACAATGGCAGCACTTTCAACAACAATGGAGGAAGCTGAAGAGGGAGAAAACTGAAGAGAGAGGAAACAAAATTTCAGAAATGCATTACTATGGTGTGACAGAGCAACTGCGGAAATTGAAGAGAGAGAGACAAAATTTCAGACTAAAAAAATGGACATTTGTATGTGTGACAGTAGAAGAAAGAAGAGAGAGCTGTGGGCGTGAGATGTAGAAGGCGTCACATGTACAAGAAGAGAGAGCAGCAAAGCGTGAGATGTAGAAAATAAAGAAGAGATAGTAAAAGAGAGAGCAGTGGGCGTGAGAGAGCAGTAAAACGTGTAGAAGAGAGAGAAGATAAAAGAAAATATATAAAAAAAAGTAATTAAACAATTATTGAATAAATGAGGGGTATTTCAGTTTTCACAACCAAATAATGAGTAAAAACAATAAATTTATTAATGTTGGGTAAAAACAACCAAATACCTTAATTTTTGACTACAAAGGGGTGTTTCCTCTATATATATATATATATTATTTGATATTATTATATATTAATATAGAATATTACGTGTATTATATATAATAATATAATATAAAATATTATATATGTAATTATAATATATAACTTATTGGACATGATTACAATTGTTTGAAAATTTAAAGGGTAAATTGGTCTTTTTGAAACTTGTCCCATGACATGGGACAAGTTGTCATAGGGTCTTGGGTGAGACAAGTTTTTGTGATTTTTGTCTCACATTGTCCCATCCTGTCCCATGCTAGGGACTCGCCAAACGTGTGACAAGAACAAACTATCCCACGTTGTCTTGTCCTGTTCCACGTACCAAACGCACTCTAAGAGCACTAAGTTATATAACATTACACAATGGAAATAACAAAATTGCATAGACCCTCACATTTGGTAACATACTTTAGGATAATACACTAACCTCCCTTCAAGTTTGATATAAATATAACTAGAGAGCAAGTATATGTTTATCTACCCAGACTTCCCATACTCTTAAAGTTGAACTAATAAAAAGATCAAATTGCCCTTGATTATTAAAATTTGAAAATGAAAACAATCATTTATATGAAAAAAACCAATTGAATTAAATTAATTAAAGATAATTCTTTCAATGGAATATAAAACAAATAAATAATTAAAACAATAGAGAGTCTTCTACTCTCTACTCACCTTTGTCAGATTGTCTAATGGGGAGACAATTCTATAATTCGTTATATGAGTGAGAGTAGGGACCCCCTATATATAGTATAACTTCCAAGAATCCTAACCCATAAAGGATTCTCAACCCTAATATGATGGCTAGCCCTAAAAGGAATACTAGGCCTACACATATATAATAGCTCATATCATGTCCTACATTTATTTAACATAGCCAAGGTGCACCGAGCCCAACAAATACTGATCACAATCAAACTGGCTTTTCCGGTCAACTCTCACTTACTTATACATTCCAATCAATTTGGTTTTTTCATAAACATAAAATATAATGGTATATATTGCTCACAACTTTATAAGAACCTTACAAGTTATATAACATTACACAATGGAAATAACAAAATTGCATAGACCCTCACATTTGGTATAATACTTTAGGATAATTACACTAACCTCCCCTCAAGTTTGATATAAATATAACTAAAGAGCAAGTATATGTTTATCTACCCAAACTTCTCGTACTCTTAAAGTTGAGCTAATAAAAAGATCAAATTCCCCTTGATTATTAAAATTTGAAAATGAAAACAATCATTTATATAAAAAAACCAATTGAATTAAATTAATTAAAGATAATTCTTTCAATGTAATATAAAAAACTGTTTTTAAGATTTTAAATTATCTTTATTTACAATTTTTTTTATTGTTGTTAAAGTAAATACACAAAATATTTTTATATTTTAAATTATCTCCATTTATAAATTGATTACTCTTGACTTTTTTAATTTAAAATTTATAATAATAAATTGTTTCTAAATTTTAAATTATCTGTACTAGTTTTTTTTTAAATATATATTGTCTTCATTTTTTAATTTTAATAACCAATGACAATCTGATCTTTTTATTAGTTTCATTTTAAAAGTAAGATAAGTCTACATAGATAAATGAATGCTTACTCTCTAAATGTATTTATATCAATCTGCAGAGAAGGTTATTGTATTTACCCCAAATATTGTTTTGTGACTATATAACATTATATAATTCCTTGTATGTTATAAGTTATAACATACATTAACATAATTTTTACAAAGAAAAGAAGCAATCTAATTAATCAAAATAATCTATGAGGATTATATCCATTTACTTTTGTACTCCTCGATAAATATAAATGTTTTTATTTTCTTTAGTTACATCCACTCAAATATTAAGTTGTTTTCTTTTAACTATTATAACACTTATAAAATAATATTTCCATCGAATTAAAAGTCTCTAAAAATATACAACCCCAAAACATGGGATTCATTTGTTTCTCATATCTTAATTACACAACCATCTCTTGTCTTCTTCTTTAAATCTTCTACTCCGTCATCTTTTTTTTTTCTTCCTCTTCTTCATATCAGCTTATCTTTCAATGGAGATCGATGGCCACCATGGACAGATGGTTTTCTTCCATTTTTGGAGAACCAGATCTCCTCCGTGGAGATCGAAGGTCTCCATTAGAGAAGATTTGGATTAAAATTAATTTAATTATAATTTTAAGTAAAAAAAAAATCTCAACCAAATAGACCACAAACAATAATTCACACAATCTCAACAAAATCTAAGAAACCTAAGAATCCAAAACTAAGAAAATAAATAAATGGTTTTTTTTGCCTCATACATCAATGATGTTTCCGGAAAAAGGGCGGCTAAAATCACTCTCTCAACCCATTCCCTCTTCATATGATAATACCTGTACACATTCTTCTTTTCTGACATTAAATTTGAAGCCATATAAATGCACTGTTTATTTAATGTTATTTACATTCAAACTAACTAACATCTCCTTAAATAAAACCCAAAATTAAATGCTTTAAAAAATTCTATAAATATTGTAATATTAAAAAAAAAAATGTATATATTGTATGCAATTAAACAGCATATTTTACTAATTAAATTGTATATTATAATTACAGATTAATTAGTCTTCTCACCGTTACAATTTTATTTTATTATATTAAATATTAATTAAACCGATTATTTTACATGTAGAATAAAATAGTTGTTTTAGAATGGCTTTAAAACATCTCTTTTAGCCTTCTTTTTATGATTTTGAATGTGCTATATATATATATATATATATGTATGTATATTAATTTTGGTTTTATATAATATTAAAGAAAAAGGGCAATTTGGGAATGTAGATGCATTTATATGGTTCTAAATTTGATGTCAAAAAAATAGAAGGTGATACACGTATCATCGTATAAAGAGAGAGTGGGTTGAGGCAGAGTTTCTAGCACTCCCTTCCTTAAATTAATGATTTTTTTAGACAACAACCACTTCACATGAGTAAGTGAAGAGATGACCAAAATATAAAAATACAAAAGATTTAAAAATAAAAAATAGAGGGAATTGCAGGAAATGATCACAATTTTTATTGAGTTATTGTTTTTAGCCAAAACTTTTTTTTTGCTTAAAATTATCATCTTTAACCATAAACTTCCAAATATAACCTCATTTTTGTTTTATGTGTCCCAAATTTTCCAACCCAAATTTTTCACTTATCAGTGCTTTGTTTTTCAATCTCTCAGGCTTTCTCTCTCTCTCTCTCGCTCTCTCTGTTTGTTCGCTCTCTCTCTCTTTGTTTGTTCTCTAATTGTTTTGCTTCTTCTCTCTCAAACCATGATCTCTCTGAAAACATATTTGTTTCTTCTCTCTGAAACCGTGTTCTCTTTTGCTTATTCTCTCTCAAATCGTGTTCTCTTACTCTGAAAAATCGAGCTTCATCTCTCTGAAAACCGAGGTTGTAAATCAGGTCTGAAACTCGTGGGTCTTCCTCTCTTCAGGTAGATCCAGATCAGAAACATAACATTTAGCTCTTTGTTAAAGTAGTTGAAGGTATGTATCCCTTTCCTACTTGTTTTTTACAAGAATGAACAAGTTTAAGTTGACGAAAAATAGAATGGTTTAGATTTTGAGTGAAACCCATGGACTGTCTATTTTTGTTCTCAGGTTACATGATAGGCCATTTAAAATTTAATGTTACATGCCAGTTTAACAACATGTTATATGTCAGTTCAATTTAACGTTACATGACAGTATTTTTTAAAGTTACATGCTAAGTTATTTTTTGTACCCAAATTACATGCTAGGTTATTTATGAAGTTACATGCTAGATTATTTTTGAAGTTACATGGTAGGTTATTTTTGAAGTTACATGCTAAGTTAATTATTAAGTTACATGGTAGGTTATTTATGAAGTTACATGGTAGGTTTTTTTTGAAGTTACTTGTTAGGTTAATTTTTAAGTTACATGCTAGGTTATTTTTTAAGTCACATGCTTGGTTATTTATGAAATTACATGGTCTGTTATTTATGAAGTTACATGCCAAGTGATTTGTGAAGTTACATTCCATCCAAGTCCTATTTTTTTACATGTAAATTCATTTTAAAGTTACATGTCAAATATTTTTAATGTCAATTACTTGACTTGTAGGATTATGGATGAAACGAAATGGATCATCCATCATGGTGGAAGTTGGATGAGTAATTGTTACGAGGGTGGTATGATAAAGTGGGTCAATGTTCCTAGATGTGTAAGTTATGATGGCTTGGTGAAGTTGGTAGACGATGTTGTTAAAGTTGATGTTACTAGGTACAACTTACAATTATGGTCATTGGCGTTTACAATTAGAGGTACTGCTCGACCGAGAATTGAGAATGTCGATGACGTGTCATGTATGATGAATGTAGATAAGTTATTACCTGAGGCTTTTGTCTCTGTTTCTGCGAAGGAAACAACAGATTGTGTGCAAGATGCCAACCTATGTAACCTACCTACTCGCAACTCGTGTATGGTGGGTTTCTTTGGTAACTGGCAGGATATGGGTCCATTCCAATTATAGACCCAAGTGTATGTAATGATGAAACCATTGACGATGAAGAGAACAATCAGTGGTCGGCGATAACAGTGATGATAGCTCGATACACAACGTTGGCAGAGGTAGTCACGACGATGAATATTGGCATGATGGTGTGGGTTGTGGTTGTGGTTCTAGAAGTGTTAGAGGACATGGATGTGCTGGTCCATTGGGTTTTGCTACATTTAACAGTGTTTCCTTTCGAGAGGATGGTTTGGGTGACAATGTTGATCAAACTTCTGAACATGCTTCCCCACGAGCTTGGGTTATTCCTGGAGCAGAAAGGTATTCTTTTGAACCCATTAGCGCGGAGGAAGCTTGTTCAAATGATGGTTGATTATACAAGGGTAGAATATTTCAATGCAAGAAAAGGAACGTTGAATATGTATGCATTGAATGAGGGATTTGAAGTGCGGATTTGAAGTTCTAGCAAGACACATTATTAGGCTAGATGTAAGGATGACGAGTGTGATTTCCATTTATGTGGAATTAAGATGCAAAAAGGAGAATATTGGGTGGTTCGGATGTTCGTAAAGGATCATACGTGAAATATCGATGGTTTCCACGCACGTCTTCGACAAGCAAATTCATGGACTGTCGGTGAACTATTAGCACCAAAGTTGCAAGTACACAGACACTTTCTAAAACCCAAAGATATCATGGTCGAAATGCAAGTGGAACATGGACTACATTTGTTGTATTCAAAGGCTTTGAGAGCAAAGGATCATACAGAGTCATCTGTTTTTGGTCCTCCCGAAGAATCATGCAAGTTGTTGCCAGCTTACTGTCATCGATTGGAAGAAGTAAATCCAGGGACTATTACGACATTGAAACAAATGTTGCAAATCAGTTTGAATATATGTTCATCGCTCATGCCGCATCACTTCATGGATTTCGTACCGTGATTCAACCAGTTATTGCCATTGACGGTACTCATTTGAAGGGTAAATTTTCTGGTATTATGTTTATAGCTATATGTTTGGATTCAAACAACCAGGTTTTTCCTTTGGCATATGGCTTTGGCGACGTTGAAGATGAAATGTCATGGAAATGGTTTTTGAATGAGCTTAAAAATGCTATTGGTAGCCCTGAGGATTGTATGATCATATCCAACCGCTACCTCGGTATCAAGGTTGCAATGGAGAAAGTGTACCCTAACGTACCACATGGATATTGTGTTTCAAATGGCTCAAAACATCAAAAAAGATTACAAAAGGAAAGATGTGAGCCTTCTTTTCAAACAAGCATGGAAGGCATACCGGAAATCTGAATTCAAGGAAACGATGTTGAAGATGATGAAGGTTAATAGGGTAGTATTCGAAGAATTAATGAATGTTGGTCCCGAAAGGTGGTCCCGAAAGGTGGTCTCGTGCTTACTCTTCTGTTAGGCATTATAGGTTGATGACCTCTAACATTGCCGAGTCGATGAATTCATGTTTGGTACATGCTCGTCAAATACCAATAACAACCATGATTGAGTTTATTAGAGACATGCTCCAGAAATGGTTTTATAAGCGTCGGATCAAGGCTGAAAAAACTCGGACATAATTGACTTTATAGGCCACTGAATTCATAAAAGAAAGAAACATTGATTCAGAAAAGTACACGGTTTTTCCAATTGATTCTGTTAACTTCAATGTTAAGGATGAAAATAAATATGGTTTAGTAAACCTTTATGAAAAGACTTGTAGCTGTGCGAAATTTGAAGTTGATAAACTTCCATGTCGACATGCATTAGTTGCAATAAGGTTAATATCATATTTTTCCGTTGTAATTTGTCTTCTTACCTATTTGATTCAATTAATTACTCATAATCTTTTCCTTTGTAGGTATGCGAAGAAACCTTTACCCGATTATTGTGGGGATTGCTACAAAACCACAAGTTGGGTTGAAGCATATGCAAGGACCATTTTCCCTATTGGGCATCCTAGTGATTGGAATATTCCTGAAGATGTGCGATCAAATGTTACATGCCAGTTGAAAATGAAGTTACATGATAGTTCATAAATAATTTCATTTCAGAATACTCCAGTAATGTTACATGCCAATAGAAATTGAAATTACATGCTAGTTGAAAATGAAGTTACATGATAGTTCATAAATAATTTCATTTCAGAATACTCCAGTAATGTTACATGTTAGAAGTTACATGCCAGTTCAAAATGAAGTTACATGCTAGTTTAAAATGAAGTTACATGATAGTGCATAAATAATTTCATTTCAGAATACTCCAGTAATGTTACATGTTAGAAGTTACATGTCAGTTCAAAATTAAGTTACATGCTAGTTGAAAATGAAGTTACATGATAGTTCATAAATAATTTCATTTCAGAATACTATAGTAATGTTACATGCCAGTTCAAAATGAAGTTACATGCTAGTTCAAAATGAAGTTACATGATAGTTCATAAATAATTTCATTTCAGAATACTCCAGTAATGTTACATGTTAGAAGTTACATGCCAGTTCAAAATGATATTACATGCTAGTTCAAAATGAAGTTATATGCCAGTGCAAAAACATGAAGTTACATGCCAGTGCCATGCCAGTTCAAAAACATGAAGTTACATTAACAATTTCATTTCAAAATGGGACTCCAGTACAAATTCATTCGTACAGTTCCAGTAATGTATATCTTCAAGTCAAGAAACCTATGAATCTGCCGGTACACTGTTAGCATAAATTTCTAGTGCCATTTCCTCCCTAAAATCGGGGATGTTTTTGGTTCCCCACCCCCAAAAACATTTACGACGCATCAACATATCTGCATATCTGCATGTGAAAACACCACAACTATCGCTGTCTAGTTGTGCTGGTAGCTTCTTCGGAATTGATTGTTCAACAACAAACATCATCCCATCAGGTGCTATGCCTCTTTTGTCAAAATATCCGGATGCTTGCAAAATTGCTGGAATTAAACGTAAGAGTGGGGTGATCTGCTTCACAAGTTTCTGAATATTGGTTGTCTTGTACAGTGGATCATAAATATAGACATTGCGTTTTTCCAAATCAACATCACATAATATCCAATGTCTTGCTGGATCACCAACAACACATGGCATCAACAACTGAATAAAAGTAACAAATTACGATTAGTAACTTCAACAGTACGATACATGATAGAAAGTTCAAGTTACATGGTAGTACGAAACAATGTTACATGCTAGTACAAAACTAAGCTACATGCTAATTCAAAACCATATCTGGTTTTCAAAGATAAGTAACCTTACTTATATGTTTAACAGTGGACTAAGCAGTTCCCCACCAAGGTTTGTCTCCAGCAGCATACAATATCCAATCCGTCAGACATTTATATTTTAATGCATCAAATTCACAACTCAATGGTGCATCCTCCGACGGTTGGAATTTTTTCCATTCCTCTGATAACTTTGCCTACAAAGTATAAGTTTGTTAGGAACATATGTACGTCTTTACGTCAGCCAAACATTTATAAAAGAAAGAAGGTTTTCTTACAAAGAAGTCTGAACATAGCACCGCAACATCTGATTTGTAATCTTCTGGTTTCAGTTATCGTTGCTTACATAGTAGACTCATATAAGCGTCAATATGCTAGTTCAAAATGAAGTAAAATTAAATTGAGATTTTTTCAATATGCTACATCAATATTTATATAACTTAGCAATTGTAACCAACCTCATTGGATAACCAACAGGTTGTAGATTCCAACTAGATAAAGAATTCCTTAGTTGCGAAGTAGTCGGATCCGACGTTCAACCTGTGAAGAAAAGCATGAATATTTCACTTACAAGTTAGTAATAACAATATATTTTACAAAAATTAGGAACAACGAACATGTTACAAAATCTTATGATGTCACTGTGTTGCTTTTCTTAAAACGTGCATACTTTGCTTTCAATTTTTTTTCTCTCTCGCAGCCGTATGGAATGGGTCAATGTATGGTGAAGTCATATAGCGAGATTTAATCTTCAACCGCTGCTCCCGCTCATTCTGCACAGTCAGGTACTCTAGTGTAGTTGCATCCCCTACTGTTATGTCAACTACCAACAGGGAAAGGGTCTGCACCTTTAATCCCTCTTGGTCCAAAATATTTTGGACAAAATGCTCAAGGCCCTCACCATCGGTTTCATTATCTCCAACAACCCCCTTTTCTCGGGCATGATCCGACCCAAAAACCACCATTACAAAGGATGCATCACCCTCCCGAGCATCTCCTTCACCATCCCCCTTACTAGAAGTAACTTCACCCCCACCATGGCTGGCTACCTTTACTCTCAGCATTAGGACTGCCCACGTTTTCCCTTTGCACTTGGTGAGAATTCTCTGCTCTACGTGATTTAAAATGTTGATGAACTAGCGTTGAGTAGTTAGGGTCAAACCGATGTGGCTCAAAATAAGGCGTCCAATCAGGGGTAGTCTATGTTTTTTTTAAAAAAAAAATCAGAAATTGAAGTTGCATGTCAGTAAAACCAAGTTACATGCCAGTACAAAACCAAGTTACATGCCAGTACAAATCCAAGTTACATGCTAGTACAAAACCAAGGAAGGGAATTGAAAACCAAGTTACATGCCAGTAAGTTGAACTTACCTGATGACGTGGCTGAACAAGATCATCCAACCCTTTGTCCACCCGATCAAACCTTTTGTTTAAGCTCCTCTCCATTGCCGAAACCTTCTTTTGTATCCCTTTCTTTATAATGTCTTCAAAAAGCTTTGTCATTGCATTCATTACTTCCCTTATTGTTCTCGAAGAGTCCATCGAGTCATCACCCACCTAAAGTGTACAAAGAAAAAGAGCTTGAGTATCGAATTCTAGTTTACTTCACGAAATGCTTTTATCGCCTAGTAATCAAATTACCTGTGACATGACTCGAGATGTACGCGTCCTTTTTGTCCTTCCTCCCTTTTTTTCTTTCTGAGGAGACATCTTCCTCTTCATCTATTTAAGTCGTGATTGACCTCCATCATTAGCATTATCATCATTAACAACATCAACATCAGCATCATCATCATTACCATCATCATTAGGTCGTTGCTCACCATCATCATAATTGAGTGGAACAAACTGTGGACCCTCAGATAAATTCGTGTCCACACTAACCAAGTAAGGCTGTATCTTCTCATCGTCAGTTGGAGTTAATACCTCTAACACAACATGCTATATAGTTAACAGAAGTGTCATGATTTTTTTAAGTACTAATATAAAGAAAACTTAATTTTAGGTTAGGAAAGAAAAAAACATATCTTTCCCTCCTTCATTTCTTGTTCATACTTTGCAAATTTGGCAAAGAAATTGTGAGGCTTCTTAAAAATCCTCCAGTTCTTCAAACGGGGATGGCTGTGACATAAGTTGTTCCCCACCAATTCAACTAATGAACTGCAGGCTTCCATCGCCCATAACTGACATTTCACAAATTTTTAACAATTTAACTACACAAGTTCCAGTAATGTTATATGTTACAAGTTACATGTCAGTTCAGAATGAAGTTACATGCTAGTTTAAAACAAAGTTACATGCTAGTTCATTTAATCATAAATTTTGGAAGACTAATCTAATGCATAATTCCAGTAAGATTACATGCTACAAGTTACATGCCGTTTCAGAATGAAAGTACATGCTAGTTGAAAACAATGTTACATGCTAGTTCATTAGTTGACAAAATTTGGAAGACTAATCTAAGGCACAATTCCAGTAATGTTACATGCTACAAGTTACATGCCAGTTCAGAATGAAGTTACATGCTAGTTGAAAACAATGTTACATGCTAGTTCATTTAATCACAAAAATTGGAAGGCTAATCTAATGCATAATTCCAATAATATTACATGCTACAAGTTACATGCCAGCTCAGAATGAAGTTACATGTTAGTTCATTTAATCACAAAAAATGGAAGACTAATGTAATGCATAACTCCACTAATGTTACATGCTACAAGTTACATGCCAGTTCAGAATGAAGTTACATGCTAGTTGAAAATAATGTTACATGCTAGTTCATTTAATCACAAAAATTGGAAGATTAATCTAATGCATAATTCCAATAATATTACATGCTACAAGTTACATGCCAGCTCAGAATGAAGTTACATGCTAGTTCATTTAATCACAAAAAATGGAAGATTAATGTAATGCATAACTCCACTAATGTTACATGCTACAAGTTACATGCCAGTTCAGAATGAAGTTACATGCTAGTTTAAAAATGAAGTTACATGCTAGTTTATTTAATCACAAATATTGGAAGACTAACCTAATGCATAATTCCGGTAATGTTACATGTTAGAAGTTACATGCTAGTTTAGGATGAAGTTAAATGCTATTTGAAATTGAAGTTACATGCTAGTTCATTTAATTACAACATTTGGAAGACAAATATAATGCACAATTACAGTAATGTTAAATGTTACAAGTTACACGCCCGTGCAAAATGAAGTTACATGTTAGTTAATAATGAAGTTACATGCTAGTTAATAATGAAGTTACATACGTCAATAAGATTTAAAACCTCACCAATAATTTTCAAGGGAAGCCGTATAAGTTATAGTGTGCGACGACCTTCCTTGATGCATTTGCAGACCGGAAACCTTGGCGTAGGTAGTGTATTGTCATCATATACACATAACTTCCCCATGGAAAATAATCGAAGGATTTTAGATCCTCCACTAATGCAAAAAATCATAACGACACTTTCCTCCTCAAATCTTGTCCAAACAAAACATTATTGACAATTAATACCATGGCCATCTTCAAACCATCATTTGGTTGTTTAAATTAACCACCCATAAACTTTTCCCATACATGTTTCAATTGCTGATTCTCATCCCCCCCGAAATATCTATCGTGGATCCCACCAGAAATGACATGATAAGTTTTCAAAAAAATGTCAGACATCACCCCAAATTTTAAGTCTGTGACCAAACAAAATTCTCTTTTCGTGAATTTTGCTACTTTACCACTTACCAAGAAGTGGAATTCATCCTCACGGGTCACTCCAGGTATACATATCTGCCTCAACATCCAGTTATGCACTACGCCAGCCGAAAAAGTCACCTCTTTCGAGATGGCAAGTAGGTGCCCGAAACATGTCTTCCGTAACGCACCCAATTGTTTTACTTGTTTAAGAACCTTAGCAATCTCCGGTAGCCCATTCAAACGGCTGTACAAATTTGTGGTGGATTTTTTTAACGAAAAATTCCTAGGTTTAATCAGGAAATCCTCAAAATTCATATTCTCCATCTACAAAAGCAAGAAAATAAAAAATTGCATTTTAATTTATTATACAATTATGAATTCCTTGGTTTTTGTTTTTGTATTATTCTAATCATAACAGTAATCTATGTATTCTGAAGTTGAACAATATCTATATATATCAAAGCATTGGAAAAAAGTGACATACAAATTTGACACACAATTTCGGGTCAAACCACACCAAGCATCGCTATTGACCTAAAATTCAAAATTTCTTTATTCAAAATCAATATCAAAATCACCCCAAACACACATATAAAAATTATAGTTTCAAAACTATAAGTATCAATCATCATCAACTCTCCATTAATTCATTTTAATTTATAAGTACCAAAATTTCTCAAACGAACAAATTCCAGACTATTGGAATCGATAAAAACCGAAGATAAAAACACACAAAAATTACCTAAGTCGAGAACCTAGCAAGATGAAGAAGAAGATTGTGATGACGAAGAAGAACAAGATTCACGTTTCGGATTTCAAGAAACTGGTCAGATAAAGAAAAAGCTTGCAACGACGATGCGAGGGAGCCACAACAACGAGGAGCGGCACCGACAGTGACACGCGACGGCGACTGGGACCTACAGCGACGGCGACGGTGACTGGGACTGACAACGACGACAACTACGATCGTCAACGGCGGCGACAGAGAACGGTGATAATAGCGACGGCGACAATACCTTTCTCTCTCTTTCTCTCACTTTCGTTTTTTTACTTCATGTAACCCTAATGTTTTTTACTTGATGTGAGAAAAGTTAAAATTTTGGAATTGTATTTTTCACTGTCCATTTCAAATATAAGGGGTAATAGTGTCCAAAAATGGTCAATATTGATAAAAACAATAAAATATATAGTTATGGCTAAAAATAATAACTCAATAAATTTTTAGGATACTTAGAATTCATCCCCTAAAAAATAAGTCCCTACAAAATAGAAACTAGAAGCATCATTTGGGTCTTGGAAAGTGGGGTGATTGTGGAGACCAAAAAGAAATCGATTGATTTACTTTTTGGTTTACATTTCAAAGGCAGTGAAATGTTTTAGAGACCAAATAAAATAGAGATAGAGAACAAGTGGGTAATTGTAGAAGATGCAAAGGAAGCGAGTTGCAAATTGCAATAGTGGTAAGGTTTCCGTATCCTGCTTTGCCATGGGGAGGCGCCTCCCCTTTTGCCACCAGATCTGGAAGCTCAGCTCCCCTCAGATCTGTTTAAATTTCTACAAACAATTAAAGGGAATTTTTTATTTATTAATTGTTTTAATATTTTCTGTAAAGAGACTAATTGCCATTCACTAGTTAATGACTAATGGTTGTCAACCGATCGCGGGATAGTCATGGTTATTATAATATTTTCACGGGTTTTGAAACAATTATATATATTTTTAATACTATATATATATATGTTGCAATGTAACATAGGATTCCTATACTGTACCAAGCACAAGGTAACATTAAATTCAATCAAATCCTACTAAGGTACTGCTTGGTTGTGTGTTTGAAAACAGTTTTCAGTTTTCAAAAATAAAAATCAACTTCAAAGTTGTTTGGTTAAAGATCCCCTGGAAAGCCTGGAAAGAATGGAACTAGTGTAACTATGTAAAGTCAATGCCATTGATGTAAAACACTACTACACCCCTAGGAATCAACTTCTGATTGCAATCGACTCAATAATATTCTACATATCATAAAACAAACAGCATGCAAATATATTATTTTATCAAATGACGATCTTTTAATTGATAACATCAGTGATTCTCATGTCATTCCAAATTTTGAAGGATGTCTAAAGAGCAGTGCTATGCCTTCAGGGTCTTTATCACAGCTGTGTGGTTTAGAGGACCTGTGTTGTGTGCACACGCAATGATTTCGTCTACATAATTTCTGATCACATGACACAAAATCTTTCAGTGCACCAAGTGCACATGCTGATTGATGCATCCTGACTACTGAAACATTAGGTGTCAATATCGGTTTTCACACTCAAAAACTTTTCCCTTCCCTATTGACATTGCCACATGTCAATGTTTCCAAAGTCCGGGTCCAATCCATCACACAATTATATAGCATAGGATTTTTTTTGGCGTGTAACCAATAACAAAATTTTTAAAAGGGTTATATTGTAACTAGGCATATCCTAATATGAATTGAAATGCATTTACAAGTAGTTGACATGCACTTCAAGTTGGCTAAAGCATTTTTTTCCTTTTATTCTTTTCTTTATACATCCCTTGTTGGTTATTAAATCAAATCAACTGGGGTCTGTCATCCCCGTTCCATAAGTATCAGAAAGCAGTCTTTCTGGAGGCATACCCCTACCAAACTTCACAAGTAGACAAGAAGATAGATGCCACAGACTTTCATTAATGGTAGACCATAGCTAAAGATATATCTGAAAGGTCTGACCTCATAAGAACTTCTGCGTTCATTCCAAACCTTGTGCTAAAGCAGTAGCTTCACGTTCTTGACGACAGCGTTCTCGCTGATTCAAATCCACAAAAAGAAAATAACAAGAAAATTGAGATTAACAGCCAAATACGTGGGAAACTATTCAAGAAAGCAAAGTTTATTTCTTTGTATAAGCTAATAAGTTGAAATCTTGAAGATAATACACCCATGACCCATCCATATACAATTTAGTTTGCTTCACAGAGTGACAAATCAAAATACAACAATTTAATGCTAGAATTTGGTTAGTGAAGTAAATATCTCAATATAGAAACTGTAGAGTTCATCAAACTTGCTATGTCATAATGCAAAAGAAAATTCAGATCAACAAAAAGTCATCCTTTTTGTATTCAAATCTTTGTCAATTAAAAGAAAATTAGGTTTTGTTTTGCACAGGCTAAAGCATGTCACATGCATATGAACACACACAATTTCTTTGAAAGTGGCCAGATCACGATCATCCAAGATATGGTTTATCAGACACAATTTGATTGTCAACACAATAAAACTACTAGATTTAATATTTACAATTCAATATGTCATAAACCAAAAAAGAAAAAAAAGTTTTAAAAAAGTTAGCAGATTTAGGTAACAAGGATGACACTATCAATTGATATCTAACTTATGAATCAATCAGAATAATTATGGAAAGAGAAAAAAAAATGACATATAGTTGATATTCAAAGTTCAGTGCATGAACTACTTATCAAGAAAAGGTGAGCATATGCACTTTCTGGTAAGAATTACCATCTGATTCATTATCAAAAGCTCGAGTCTTATCAACCAACTTGGAACATTAAAAGAATAAAGAATTTTTTTTGGATAATGGTAACTTCTAGGTCACAAAGTAATTCAGTAACGGTTTCTAATTTTAAGATCACAAATAGCCAGAACCATTTAATAATATTTTATCTAGCACAATGGTCCATAAGAATGCTGAAGTAAGAAACCTGCAATGTAAAATGAGCAAAAATTTGGCACTTTGCCCATTCAATTTAATGATGTTCTTCCATGACACTGGCAATGACTCAAGGTGAAGTACAAAATTTCAATAGAATTTTGTGAAATTTTTTCATTCCTCTTGAATGAATTTTTTCCTTATCCATATGGACTATCATTAAACTTGTTAACCTGATTATCCTCCACCTGTAAATAAACCAACGTATTATTATTTGAGACTCATAACTGATCATTTGTTTCCAAGTTACTCCTCTCTAAGAACACCATCTCACCTTCCACAATTTCATTTCCCATTCTACCACTACAAATCGTCAATTCCACCAATCGAACATTATGGAAATTATAAGATAACTACTCAAAACTCTAGAAGAAACCTTAACAAATCCATCCCTCTTCCTATTTCGATTTTTACTTGATGATACTCAGTTTACTTCTTGATACAAATCAAAGCACCAAAGACTTCAAATTTATGGTATTGAACACACCATACATGCACCCCCAATCCCAAAGCACTCAAATATTATTTTCTAATTCCATGCAGTTCAAAACACCCACAATAACACCTGGAAAACTACATCCTTCCTCTTTGATTCTTAGTTTTCTCAGTAAACAAAAGTATGGACACTTCAGTTTTGGGAGATTAAGAAGAAGAGCGTTACTTAATTTAAAGTGTGGCAGGATAGATTGGGAATATGTTTTCTTTACCTAATAGCAGAAGAAAATAAGAAAACCATAGGAAAAATGAGAAGCAGTAGCCACTCACCCCTTTATCTAGCCTTGGTCTAATTCTCCTAGTGTTAAGTAAGTTGAGATTTCACTTGTTCTTTTCACAATCTATTAATTCTAATACCTTAGGGTTCAAGTAAAAAAAAAACCCATCAAGTATAAATAGTCTTTTACACCTATATAAAAATTGAAAAAAAAATTACTGCAAATGATTATATTAAACAAACTTAAGGTGGATAAGATAAAACAAACTCAAATTGTAAGCAGACAATGCTCTCCGTCTGTAAAAAATAGTAAAATACCCTTCTTTCCCAGAAAGGATGGAAGCAGACGAAATCGTAGACCGGAGAAATAGTAGAGACCAAAACGACATTGAGGCCGGTGAACACCAAAAGTGCTGTCATGGGTCGAGTTCTATGTGGCATCTTTATTTGATAATCAAGATTTTGAACCCTGCAATCATAAAACACAGACCTTAATTTGGAGATTGATATTTACCCATCAAAAGAAGAAATTTTCAAAACGAAAAAGAAAGAGAAATATTCCGGACCATTTTACAGACCTTTGATAAGTAATGAAGACAGGAGAAGAAAGTTAATCCGAATGTGTCAATTCCGTACCAGAGACCGATTGACACAGCAAACAACTTTATATGAAGTAAGAAAAGTTGGTCAAATTTTTTTATTGACCGAGTTTAACACCTCTAGATTTTGGAATTAAAAATTTATAAAAATAAGAAAAAAAATAGGAGAGAGAACCAAAACTAGTCATCCAAAATATTAAAATTTTATTTTTAACGATATATGAAATTTTAATCTTTAACAACCACATTTTAAAAAAATTACCTCAATACCCATATATAAAACCCCTAAAAACCAAAAACATCGGTGGAGATAAACTGGAACACCGGAGAAATAGAAAAGA
Source organism: Dipteronia dyeriana (assembly GCA_032871835.1). NCBI lineage: Eukaryota > Viridiplantae > Streptophyta > Magnoliopsida > Sapindales > Sapindaceae > Dipteronia > Dipteronia dyeriana. The sequence goes on from CM065298.1 coordinate 31,975,870, forward strand.
GAGAGGAAGACGCATTGTCGGTGAGAGAGGAGAGTGTCATCGCAGTCACCAGAGCAGTCGGAAGAGAAGAGGTCGCCATCGCATCCCAGAGACAACCCCACCAGTCGTTGGAGAAGATTGTTTCTCGGTTTGTAGGTATGGTTTTCTCTTCCCAATTAATGTATTTTATATATATTTCGATTTCTTGTTAAGAACATGTTTATAGAACTTGGCTGTTAGAAATGTATCAATTTTTTCGGTTGATTGAGTTGAGGGCTGACATTTTGTATAAATTGGGATTGAATTTTGGAGTTTGGTTTGAATACAAACTTTAAAACTTAACCAAAATGGTGAATGCTGGATTGGATAGGTTTTGTCTCTGCTGGACTGTATCTATTTGCTTGTGCTTTGTTTTGTTGTCTATTGTTATCCTTTATCTGTTGTCCAGCTTTTAGTAAATTGATGTTTGTTGAATCAAAAAAAAAAATAGTGAATGTTGTCCAGCTTTTAGTACATTGATGTTTGTTGAATAAAAAAAAAAAATAGTGAATGCTTTCAAAAACTTGAAATCTTGGCTTAATATTTGAAATCTTTCCTTAAATCTTTTGCATAAAACTTGAAATCATACTTTAAGTTCATAACATAAAACTTGAAATCATGCTTTAATTCTGTAGCATACACTTGAAACCTTAATTTAAATTTGTAGTATAAAACTTGAAATCATGTTTTATCTTTGGCAAAAAAACTTGAAATCTTTGGAAAACTTTTAATGTTAATGCATATGGCTAACGGTGGAGACAATTTGGTTTATAAGAATCTAAAGCAAAATTGGTTTGATGTTCGAGTGAAACCAGAATGATAAGGACGAGAACATGAGACGTAGTAAGAGAATTAGGAAGCTAGTAGTAGGGGTTCGAACCCTCTACACTGTCCCTAAGAAGGTGAAGGACGTAGTTTACTTGAGAAGGAATTCTCGAAGATGTTAAATTATCAAAGTTTACATAGTTTGTTGAATTGTATTTTGTGTTGCTGAATTGTGAGTTTGCAGGGTGTGTCAACTGATATTATTGCTAAATTGTATTTTGCTAAATTATTAAAATGCTAGAATTAATTACCTGATGTCAGACATTTAGAATTGAATTTATTAAAACTTGAAATCATGTTTTAAATCTCTAGTATCAAATTTGAAATCATACTTTAAATCTCTGACACAGAACTTCAAATGTTTTGCTAAAACTTAAAATCAAGCTTTAAATTTGTGGCATATAACTTTAAATCTTTTAGGGTCCGTCCTGCAAACATTTTTCGGTTATTGTTTTTTAAAAATAAAAATGAAAATGAAAACAATATTTTTTGTTTCAGTTTCGAATTCTGAAAACGCGTCTGATAGCATATACTGAAAGCTGTATTTTGAAAATAAAAACGGAAAAAATGGAAATGGTGAGAAATGTCACCTTTTTTTTGATGAGTTGCGATGATGTCACCATATTAATAACTTATGTTTCAAAGGCATCTATTATGGTGAACTACCAAAATTGCCCTTAAAAGTTGTATTTGTGTATTTATCTTCGGTTTCAGAAAGAGAAGTTTATTTCTCTCTCCAAAAAAGTAGTGTGGAAATAGATCTAAAGGGCTTGTCAGAAATATTTTTTAAATCTGCAGGTAACTGATTTTTGTGATCTCCCTAATGTTTTGTCATGCTTTTACGAGTGATTTAAGATGTATACAACAAATGTATGCAACAAATGTATGAACATTTAACCTCTAGAATATGCACTAGGTTTATTTTCTTACTTTTCGAGAATATAGGTCGAGCTTGTAGGTTTGTTATAAAAGCTCGGTCCAAGCTTTTTTTAGAGTGGTCCGAGCTTTTATAACAGCTGCGAGCTTTTATAACAGCTGCGAGCTTTTAAAAACTCGATCCGAGCTTTTATAAAAGCTCCGAGATTTTATACAAACGATCTGAGCTGTTATAAAATCTCGTAGCTGTTATATAAAAGCTCGTAACTGTTATATAAAAGCTCGCAGCTCATATAAAAGCTCGGACCGAGCTTTTATATAACAGTTGCGAGTTTTTATAGAAGGTCGGAGCTTATATATAAACGCTCGAACCGAGCTTTTATATAACATCTGCGAGCTTTTATAAAAGGTCGGAGCTTATATAAAAACGCTCGGAACGAGCTTTTATATAACGGCTCCTACCTTTTATAAAAACTCGCAACTGTTATATAAAAGCTCTGTCCGAGCTCTTTTACTATGCTTATCCGAGATGTTATTGTATTGGATCGAGATTTTATTTTGTTTTTATGAGATTTTAGTGTATTGACTCGAGCTTGTACTTTGATTATCCGAGTTTTTTTGTTCTAAAGGAATTTTTTTAATTCCGACATTTGTTATTATTTATGAGCTTTTTTATAACATTCATTTGGTTTTTTAATTGTTATTTGAAATTGAATTTATATATTGTTAATGTTAATAATTGTTTGTGATGTTGATTTTGACAGGAGAATGAATCGGGTGAGAATAGTCATCTCTTACAACGGTCAATGGGAGCAGTTACCTGATGGAAGTCAGAGGTTTTTAAGTGCTGATAATCAAGGTGTAAAGTCATCATTTATTGATTGGCTTATTTCGTGAACAAACCATATATTGGGGTTTTATGTAAGGGTAACTTAGGCTCTCAAGACCTCAAGAGAAGAAGCACCAAAAGCAAAATTCGTGTGCTTACTTGCTTTGAAGAGATAGTTGCACACACTCACAAATTCATGCATAACTCTTATTTATATATGTTATGTGTTTATAATTGTGTGCATTCATGATTGAATAACTCTTCTTGATTTATTTGCATCTTGTGATTAAAGTACCATGTTATGTTAGACATTAGTATAGGATGCAAGTTCATCACTCTAATACTTGTTGAAAATGTGTGTTTGAGTGTGGAGAAAGTATGATGTGTGCTAGTGCGCTACTCGACTAGCGCAGCCTCACCAGTGTAACATTTCAGTGGATCGTCGTTTGTCATGCGCCACTGAGTTGCGCCACTTCACCCGTGCAATATTGAGAAAGTAGGTTGTGCATTGGTGGTGCGCTACTCGACTAGCGTAGCCTCACCAGCGTAACATATCAGTGGATCATCACTTGTCATGCGCCATTGAGCTGCGCTACTCCACCAGCGCCTATTGAAAATTTAGGGTATGCGCTGGTGGTGCGCTACTCGACTAGCGCCACTCACCATCGCACATAGCGGGAGCTGGAATGTTTTTTTCAAAACAACCTCACTTTGGTTGAAACTCATATATATATATATAACTCTTTGTATTCAGGTCATGCAATAGTTCAGAATATCATATCTTTTCCTTAGAACATATTTCAAAAGGAAAAATCTTGCAAGAACTCATCTTTAAACACTCAAAGCATTTCCTTGTGCATAAAAAAATCATCTTGCATCATCTATGGTCATTTAGAGTGCATCAATGGATAATTTTGCATCATCACATCTTGTTTGGTAAGTTTCTCACTATCTTCTTACAAGTCAAGTGTTTTTCTTGCTAAGCCATCTCTCTTATCATTTGTATGCTCTTATAATATATTATAAATACAAAATAGAGATTGTTGTGATGACATGATTGAGTGTTGTATTGTGATAGCTTCATAGGATTGTTTGATCTATGTTTAGCTAAGCTTTGTGAACATGTCATTTAGCTTTTGATATCTAGGATTGCATTAATTGTCATTTCATCATCATAGATAAGCATATAAGGTTCCCTAGCCTTGTTTGTTCTTTGAATATCATTATATATTCACATAGCCCATTTTATCTCTTCATTGAGATGTAAGACTTGTGTTGCTTCCGGGATTAGGTAACTTAAATCACAAGCAAGATGAACTATGTTCACTTATACCGGGATTAGGTAGTGGTAGTGGATTATAAACCGGGATTAGGTTGTAATTCCTTTGCCATTAGTGGATTCGAGGTTCAAGTGTGGCGCACTTAACAGCTAGTGATTTTTCCCATCTGGAGGGTTTCCACGTATATCTCAAGTGTATTTACTATTTTTGCACTTATTACACTTGTGATATTATTGTAACTAGTTAGGGGTATTTTCGTCAACTTGACCATTAACAAAAATTGGGTAAAATTGTTTAAAAATCTATTCACCCGCTCTCTAGATTGTTCTTAAACACACCATAATATTTGTTTCACAAGGAATGTATGTGTCAAAGAGTATGATTTATCAAGAGTTGGTGTCGATCGTGGAAACCGTTGTGAAGTATGATGTCGACAAATACAGTGATAATCTACTGTGTATATCAATGGTTCCTGGGACTACGTGTCGTACGTTTATAAGAAATGATGTTGATGTTCAGTTTATATTGGGGGAAGATAGGGTGATCCCTCAAGTATGTGTCAGTCTAATTGAGAGGGTAGTAGGAGGTGTCATTGGTGAAGAAATCCCTCCTCGTGATAACACCCAATAATTTGGATCTTCAGGTGGAAGCAACCAGTTGTTCGCATAAAGAAGTTGAAATGACGGTAGGAAAAACTTATGTGGTGTCCCACCAGAAGTAGCCAACCATGGTGAATTAGTCGGTGGCCAATTCAATGATGTGTTTGGATGTCAAATTGAGATGAATGATGGGCAGTTCAACCACCATTATAATGACTTCTACAATGACATAAACAATAAGCAGAATAGTGAACCGAATGTTAGGCCGACACAACAGATAGATGATGAGGAAAATTTGCATCTGGTTGATAATGTAGCTAACAATGAGGAAGAGGAAGAGGAAGAGGCCGTCGAATCGAAAAGACGTGCAACACATGTACAAAGATTTAGTTGCAGTGCAGTAGATATAGTCGGGACTTCTGAGGTCCGGCCTAATTTAACTCCATTTGATTCTGATAATGTCAGAACATGGGTTATTCCAAGAGCACAATCATACTCGTTGTTGGGGTTTATGTCCTAAGCATGTAATTTGTAAATGGGTTTATGAATTAAATAAAAGAAAATGTTCAATTCATTCTGTTATGTTATTTATTTTATAAACTTGTGTATATATTAACATCCTGGATTGCCGGATGTAATCTCGAACTGTGTATATGAGTGTCAAAAACAGATGGATACAGTAAGAGACGTGCAATCTAAAGAGTCCATAGATAGCAAATAAAGTTGTGTACTTTATTTGTGGTTAATCTATAGTTGTGGTTAATCTATAGTTGTGGTCCATTCTGTAATGTACAGTGATTCTATCCTGAATCATTCATATGAGATATGGGAATGGAGGCACCTTGTATGATGTGATCATATAGGACTGGGTCATGATCTATATGAATCTCACACAAAGATCCGTTTACCGATGAGATTCATATATATCAACTAATGATGGCTATATATGGGTGATCTTAATCCTGAGTGTCTTATCGACTCCTTCAGGTTAGATCGTGGTCTTTGATATACCATGGGTGAGGTCAGATGTATTTCCTGATCAATATACTCCGTATGTTGGGATTGCGGTTTGGCTTGTGGCTGGGAAGGTTTGTACACAATAGTGGAATCCACTCCTTCTTGTGAGAAGTAGATGGTAGTTCCCTTAAAGGTTGATTCGGGGCTTGGACAATATGAGCGCTCTCTTAATTCCGTGAGGAAGTAGGATTTATTGTCCATTAGAGAATCAATGGTACTTAAAGGATATATGTAATTAGAGGGGTATAACGGACATTATGACCCAGCTCTAATTATGAACTATTGTGGAGGATCACACCATATGTAATAGCTATATCGATGGACACCGAGTTGTATCGGTCTGTGTAAAAACGTTTACAGTTGAGAGAGTGCAGCTTCGGATTTTTAGTGGAATAACACCGGAGTTAATAATCAAGGAATATTAATTAAAGAGTTTAATTAATGATTCCGAGGATTATTAGAGCTCAAAATACTGTTGGTCCCTTGGTAGCCCGATCGATTTAGGTAACAAGGGTCACGGTTAATTAATTGGATTGTCCAGTTAATTGTGTTACGAAAGTGACACGTATTTATTCGGGAACTAATTGAATAATGAGATTATTTAATTAATAGATTATTTAATTAATAGATAATGGTGATTAAATAACTTAAATAATGAGATTATTTAATTATGTTATTAATCACTAAATGGAGGGTGTATGTTGATATTTATTTTTGAATAAAATAAGATAATGTGATTATTTTATTTTATTAAATTAAATAATTTATTTTTGAATTTAAATAGTTTGAATTCAAAATTAAAATCAAATTAAAGATATGAGATATTTTTTATTTGAAAGTTTTTAAAAATCAAATATAGATTTGATCAAATTTTTAAATATTATATATAAGATATATTTAATTTTTTTTAAAAAAGAAGGTTGTTGTGCGTTTCACGCACAGCAACATACATATATACATATAAATTGACAAAAGAAGAAAAGTGTGGGATGTTGTTTGTTTTTGGTCAAACGCAGTAAGTGATGCGTAAACCACAGCAGTGCGTGAGAAGAATATATGCAATTGTTGTGATATATTCAAGTAAGGTGTGTGTGAGATCAATACACCAAAAGAGAGAAAAGTGTGTCAGTGTTGTATACTTATATCAAAAGAAAGAGTTTATTCTTTTTCTCTCTTTTACATCCTCCATTCTAGTTCCTGAGTTCGTGACGCGCCCACACCTAGTTACCCGTCCCGGGATATAGCGAGAAAGATCAGTGGTACAAACCAGGAGCATATTGAATAAGTGAAGGAGCCTCCAAACGTTGGTATGGCTCTTTTAATATTCTTTTTTATTATTGATTATAATTTCCTGTATTTACATATATATTTTATTAGCGTAATAATTTTTATATGTATTTGTTCCGAAAATAATTACAATCAAAAGTTCACTGGTCCTAGATACAGATTACGATCTATATAAAAAAAAAATTAAAAAAACCCGTTTCCATTGCGTGATCGGTGAATTTGGTTCCAACACTCGTTTGGTATTGATGGAAGCAGGAACTCGGTTCAAGAAGAACCTACAAGCATGATATATAAGATGCAATTTTTTCCTACCAAAAAGGATTTGAAGAGACTCGTTGGGCATTTTACAATGCGGCAGAACTTCGAGTGGAAAGTGAAAAGGTCGAATAAGACAATGTTCATTTGGTTTGTTTGATGGACAACTGTACGTGGAAATTAAGAGCAGTTAGGAGAGACGAAGGGACATACTTCCAAGTAAGAAGTTTTGTGAACGAACACACATGTCTTTTGGAGGAGATTCACTGCCGTCACCGACAAGCTAGTGTAGTCATAATTGGAAAGGTGGTTGCACCTAGACTTCAACAACAAGATGGTCGACTAATGCATCCGAAGAACATAATTGCCGACATGAAAACAATGTATGGCATCCAAATCTTGTACAGTAAGGCACATCAAGCCCTGCAATATGCGTTGTCACTGACTTACGGAATGCATGTGGAAACCTTCAAACTACTGCCATCATTTGGCTACGTGTTAGAGCAACAAAATCCAGGGACAATAATTGACTTACAGTGCGATGAAGATGGTAGATTTCTTTATTTTTTCATGTCGTTGGGTGCTTCACTCATAGGATTCCGGAGGTGTATACATCCAGTTATTGCAGTAGATGGTACTCATTTAAAGAGAAGATTCGAGGGTACAATATTTATTACAACTGCACAAGATGGGAACGAACAAGTGTATCCAATTGCTTTTGGGTACGGTAACTCAGAAAACAACCTTTCATGGGAGTAGTTTTTGGATTGCTTGAAGGGTGCCCTAGGCCATATTGATGATCTGGTTTTCATTCCCGGTCGACATGCAAGCATTGAAGCTGGGATTTCTAAAGTTTTTTCCGATGCAACCCATACGATATGTTGCTGGCACTTTTCTAAAAATGTGAAGAAGGGATTTCACAGAAAGGATGTAGCAGCCATAATGGATAAAGCAGCTAAATCGTACACTGAGTTGAAATATAATCGCCACATGGAAAAGCTACGTAATCTGCACCAGAATGCATTCAATTATGTCATTGAAGCTGGTCCACACAAGTGGTCCTGCGTACATTGTCTAGAAAGAAGGTATAGGGTCATGACAACAAATGTTGCTGAATGCATAAACTCATGCCTCAAATTTGCACGGTAACTGCCCATGCTGACACTGACAGAGTTCATTAGGAATATGCTACATAGGTGGTTTCATGATCGCCATCGTACTGCACGGTCCATGCGTCATCAGTTGACCGACATAACACATCTTGTGATCCTCAAACGTGCAGAGAAGTGTGCTTATATGATTGTCAACCCAGTTGACTGGAACATATTCTCCGTCAAACGGTCGAGGAAGCAGTGGACTGTTGACTTAGCCTGGAAGACTTGCACGTGTAACAATTTTCAAATGTACATGTTTCCATGTACACATGCACTTGCAGCAACAAGGTATAGTACTTTTATTTAATATATTTTGTGTACTTGCAAATGAATTTGACACCCCATGTAATTGTTGTTATAGGGAGCGAAACTTGGATTACACATTGTTGACGTCGATTTCTGGATTACGTTAGAAAAGCCAACAAGGATTGGATTTTGGCTATTAATTCAAAGACAAAGAGATTCAGAGAGAGTAACGAAGACAAAAGTTTTAGGTGGTAAAACTCCGATGATCGGAGAAACGTCCACGATGGTTGAAGGATCAACCAAGCCAAAATCCACTATGAAAATATGATGTTTACAAGCTCTCGATCTCTCTTTTTTCTCTCTGTTTTTGCTATGATTGTTGTATGCTATATTGCCTATATCTTTTGGAGCCAGCTTTTGGGTCTATTTATATGCTTATAGAACCCTAATCTGCTTTGTACAAGTAATACAAGATATTTGTATTTAATTGTGATTTGGTTACTTGCTTGAGGTTGATTTGTCTTCTTTCTTGTTTCGGAGTCTTTTACGGAAATCGAGTGGGATTCTAGTAGTGTAGTTCAATTTGGACTTGTTTCCTTATAAGAATGTAGTCTTCATAAAGAAATCAAGTTATTTCCTGATTGGGGGACTCTTCTAACTTAAAGTTCCATTATTTGGGATTCTTTCCTGATGGATATCTTCGTGTATTTAATGACTTAATCCGTGTGAAATAAGCACCAAGTTCCTACTCGAGTTGTATTCCCGAGTAAGAATAATACCTGATGGTCCCGAGTAGCGCCGTTTGAGCCCGAGTGGAAGCGTTGTTTAACCAGTCCCGAGTGTTGTTAATTGATCCCGAGTAGGTTTCATTCTACATGTGTACTCGGGCTTTTCTTCTCTTTAATGTTGCCTCTTAGGATATTTCCTGAGTGCCCATTTGCGCGTCCACCTGGCTATTTTCTCCTTCCTGTCAATGACGTGTATGCTTGGTAAAATTCACATACAACACACATCTTTATGTGCGGACTTCTACAAGAGACAGACATTAATCGATGCGTATTCAGTTCCTATTATGCCTGTTGGCCATCCGTCTTCATGGATAGTCATTACTGACATCACCGATCATATGGCATTAAATCCGTTGTCGAGGAGGCAAGCAGAACGTCTGGGGGGAGGGGGCGACATACCTCACCTTCGGAAAGGACAACCACTCACTCGTGTGGAAGATGTGGAGAATCAGATCATAATGCTAGACGATGTCATAATCCACCTTTGATTAATGATGGTCCGAGCAGAATTGTTTAGCCAGAATACCGGTGCAAGTGTAGCATCTGTCATATAGTTAGACACAACAAACAGAAGTGCCCTGATAATGAACTTACCGTAGTATGACTGACCGCATTTGGAAAGAACCCATATTTATTATTTGTAATTGTACGATGTGAAAATGTTGTGTTATTATTTTTAGATTAAATATGGATGTTAATTTTTAGTTTCCTATTAAAGAACAATATGTAAAATTTGTCAATGCTAGACGATGTCATAAAATATGCAACATTTATCAATGAATGAATATTATTACATAATTTAATACAACTCCACTACTGTAAACATTCATTCCTCGGATTTGTGGTTGGGAGTTACAAAACACCTTTGCCATCTTCTCCCGTATGGTGGGCATATCGTCTTCTGTCCAATCGTACTGAATCATGTCTGCTAGTATGTACTCTATCGGCCTCAACATATGTGCCCCACAGTTACCGCTGCAATGCGAGACATAGACACGCGTTACAAAGATAATAATTTTTATTGGATCGTGTGTACGTACTATTATAGAATAATACCTTTGTTTTTGTTGCGGTAGAGTTGTTTTCGATAGTAGGCTCACCACAAAAGCCCTATTCTCCCTCTTGAACTTCTCTCTACGGGGTGGTCTGTCATCTTGAAACCCAGAATGATGCAACATGGAGGGGAGAAACCACCTGAGTGGCCGTACCTGGAGTTTCCTTATGCTGACGGGGACCTCCTGTCTGAAGGGGTCTAGGATATATATCATCCTGGCAATCAAGTCCACGCTGGCCACAAGCCAATGCTGGCGTCCGATGTTGCAAGGAATAAGAACCTGCACCAGTGATATATATATATATATATATATGATAGCACAACTTATGTTGACCACAATTATGGGAGAAACAAAATATGGAAATCATTTTATAACACTTACCATGTCAACCTCATGCTAGGGCCGGGTTTCTGCCAGGAGAAATCCACGTATGGTCATAAGTTCTTCGGCAGTCCACCTGTAGTGTAAGACCTTCCACCCTAGCGTATTGACTTCACCATCATCACCGTGAGACATTATTTTCTCCCACTGGTAGTCCAATAATGGTTGTGGACAAAAAAATCATCATTGTGAGTTATGATCAATTCATTGATAAATAAGTACACACAAACCAACAAACATTTACAAAGAACTGAGTTCCCATAATGTTTATCCTCTGGTTGTAAACAATGGGGTAAGCTCGTTGACGCTTCCGTAAGATGGCCTGGTACGCGTTCATGTGCTGTAAAAAGATTTGGAAACATTGTTAAAATTCAAGCTTAAAAAAAGTCAAACCCAGATAAATTTAGTTGCCTACCGAGTCAAACAACTCCATGTAGTTCTCTTCAAATCCGTGGAACCAACCCACGTCTACTGGCTCCATGAATTCAACATCGCGCCTGTATAAACCATTTTTCTGAATATCAGACAAATTAAATAGATTAACGTTGGTGTAGAAATAAAGTTACACATCTGATACTTACAAACCCCTTGTTGAACGGTTCTTCTTATATGCTTTGTAGGCTTCCAACTGCCAAGCATCTACCAACACTGTAGGATTGAATGTATGCTCTAATGCTACCGGCATTGTCCTAGGCCTCTTTGGGTAGTTGGGTCAGTGTATGGGCTGACCAGCTGCCACCAGCGCTTACACGCATGGGGGATACAGAGGCCGCGGGGATCCCATAGGATGATTCGGGTGTACCGGTGAGAGGAGGAGGGATCCTGTGGGATGAACCAGGTGTGACGGTGGAAGGAGGAGGGATCCCGTGGGATGATACGGCTTTGATGATGGGAGGATGAGGGATCCCGTAGGATGATCTGGGTGTGTCGGTGGGAGGAGGAGGGGTCTTATAAGATATAACTGCAGAGCCAAGTCCGGAGCCAAGTCCCGTGGAAGAACCCCTTAGACGGTGATTTCGTTCGGACGAAGTCTCCTGCACATCCAGAAGCATGGGAAACTCAGGTGTACTGTTAGCACGAGTCTCCTGGTGTCGGTCAGTGCCTCCGGTGTCTATATCAGTACCATGTGTATCGGGTACGGTACCATATGTCTCTGGTCCGGTACCCTGTATACCTCTTACGACTCTGGTAGGGTCTATCCCGTCGACAGGACTACGTCCACCCATGAAGTCTCTGTATGAATCATCTCGATCATAGGACTGTGGGTCCTAGGGATGCACGTTTGGGAAATAGGGATGGATATAGGTCCCCCCATCCCCATCCCCATCCCCACCCCCACTTCTTAAACCCTTCCTCTATCCCTCCCCATTTCCCCATTTCCCTATTTCCCCATTTCCCCATTTGGGGAAAATAGGGATGGGGATGTTTAGGGGGAGGTCCCCCCATCCCCAATTCCCCATTTTCCCCATTTTTCCCTGTTTTCTCGTATCCCTCGTTCCCCCATTTTTCCATTTCCCTATTTAACTAAAAATTATAAATTAAATTTAAAAAAAAAAACAAACATTTCATTACAAATAAAAAATATCAAGGCATTACAAATTCAACATAAAATGTTTCAAATAATTCAAATATATATTATAATTATATTTATATACTTTTTGGGGAAATGGGTAAATGGGGATCTTCATCCCCATCCCCATTTCAATTTAATTGTGGGGGAAATGGGGATGGGGAGGGGTTCCCCAATCCCCATCCCCATCCCCATCCCCATTTTAATTTGGGGATGAAAATCTTCCCCATCCCCCCCATTTCTCAATTGTTCTCAACAAAAAAAAATCCCTAAATAAGTATGGGGGTGGGGGGATTTGAGGCCCCTGGGATAAATGTGCATCCCTAGTGGGCCCTCTCTTGTTGTCTGTGATGTAGATCCCCACAAAGCTTGGACTAAGTCCATCAGCTGTTGATGCTGCCTGTTTCGTTCTTCATCACTTCTCCGCTGATCATCCCATAAAGCTAGGACTGAACCCTCCAATGCTTGGATTTTAAGCTCCTGTCGGTCCTGAAAACAAGTACACAATGTCAGTCTTGCACACGTACATGCGTTTCAATCAAATAAATACAGAACAACAATTTTAACATACCGCGTGTGCCCCTACAGCGTCTTCTCGTGAGCTATCTGCAGCATTGTGTCCCGTCATCGTAAATCGTAAGCGCCGCTGCCTCTGGGGTCTCCCACGGGGCAACTCTGTGTCTGTATGCATCTCTTTACTGACACGACGTTGCTCTACCTCCGGTATAACGTCTGTATCACTCGGACTCGCCCTCACTGAATCTGGTATACCTTCTTGTCCGCCTTCAATGGATCCGGTATCGCCTTCGCTATACCTGCATAATAGGGTTCACCCCTCTTAGCTTTGGTGGCCACCAATTCCGTCCTTACAAACATCTGAAAACGTTGTTAGAACATTGTGTAATTGAATTTAGTTATTAACATTAACAAGTTAAACAAATACATGATCTGTGAATATATTCAACAACATATCCCCCTTCGGTTGTATCTTTAATGCCCACTTCAGAATTCGGGGAGACATATCGGTAGCCACCCGAGTCCCAAACTGGGTCCCAAGCTCGGGGATCACCTTGAAAGTAAAAATCTACAATTAAATATATATTATTTCCAAATTCCGTATAGACGATTACATATGTAAATGATTTATTCATAAAACGCTTACCAAAAGGGCGTTAGATAAACCATAAATGGTGTACGCATCTACCATATGTTTGTCACGTCCTTTGCTTGCTGGCATCTCTGAAACCGCTCTCGTCGCCCGTCAAGCGCTTGCTTGAATGAAACCCTATGGAACGCATCAAAACCGTCCAGATCATCCACCAGCCGTAACTGCTAAACATGAATTTTCACTCTCTTGTCCAACCCCGTAAGTATCCAGTTCAACATATAGATAAGGCATAGTTTCACACTATCGTATGCCTGCTGAAACTCACTTCGCCTTAGGACATCTCTCAACTCCAAGGATAAAATCTCAACCTTACCACCAAAGTACCAGTGATGTAGCCCATCCGGTAGTACGTCGAATCGCAATTCGGTGATTAGCCCGAATTCTACCTTCGAAAACCTCACATCATGAGTCCCTATCATAAACTACATCTCGTCTGATGGCCCATTATGATGCACCTCCCGCAGAAGTAGCTGGTGGATAATACCACCAGAAAACTTCATTGGCCGCTGCACGATCAATAAATGCCCAAAACAGGACGCCCTTAACCGACATCGGTCTTCCTCAACACATTCTGCAGGGACCAGATTAATGGTGTCGTCTATCTGACCAAGGGCATCCAAATGGTCATGGTGAGTGACTTTGCCCTCGTACCACTCTTCCTCGGGAGTTTTAAACGACTCCCTCAACTGATTCGTCCTCTGAAATTTAACAACAACATAATTATGTACCCTGTGAAATCCTTAGAAATAACAAGCTCTAAACTTAACAAAAGCTCAGACCTTGAAGATAAAAGCTCGGATCGAGCTTGAAGATAAGCTCGAAGTGATATTTTATCTTCAAGCTCCGAACTTTTGTATAAAAGCTCTGAGCTTTTATACAAAAGCTCGAAGCTTTAATATAAAAGCTCGATCCGATAAAAGCTTCGAGCTTTTATATTGTATATAAGCTCCGAGCTTTTATAAAAGCTCGATCGTTACGAGATTTTATAAAAGCTCAGATCGAGGTTTTATAAAAGCTTCGAGCTTTTGTACAAAAGCTCCGAGATTTTATACAAATACTCGAAGCTCGATTTCATCTTCCTCAACAACTTTCAACAAATAATAAATCCTAACCTAACACATTTTCATCCTCATATCCATTTTCATTCTCAGATCCACAAATAAAACATAATCTAACATTTCAATCAATTAATCAACAACCAAAACGATACAAATTCTTGCTCAACAAACCTCGATCGATTGCAATATTCTGTTCAACTATCCATATGACATTGGTTTCCAAGTTCCGGTACCGTCGCCGTGAAAACGAAGTCGTCGATTCACTTTTTGTCTTTTTACTTTTTCTCTCTTTCTTCACAACAACAGTGATGACATGAGTATTTTCGTCTTCAAACTTTAAATGGTGTCTTTTAAACATGATTTATTAATGTGGTGCTATTTACACAACAGCCCCCCAAAAAGGTGCCATTAATTTTTTGAACCCAACGGGAAAAACGCATCTGATAGGTTAACCGAAAATTTTCAAAAATTGAAATATAAATTTTAGCATTTTGTTTAATATTATTACAACTATAAACAAATTGATTAAATAATTAACCAATATAATTTTTGTATTGTAATTTTTAAATTAAACAAAAATAACACATCAAAAATTAATTCAAACAAACATATCAAAAAATGAATTAATCAAAACTAAACTCTTAAATTATAAATAAATAATTATAATATATATATATATATATATATTATACATATTTTGATATATAATAATACATAATATATTACATTATATCCTATATAAATATATCATATTTGATATATCACATATATATATATATATATATATATAATAATATATTTAAATATTATAATATATAATATTTTATATAATAATGTATATATATTATTATATAAACTATAATATAATATTATATATTATATATTATATAATATATAATATATATTATAATACACATAAAATATATTATATTATCATTTGAATGTTTTTAGTTATAATTAGAAATAAATTATTCTGGAATATATATATAAGAGGGACACTTTGGTCATTTAAAAATCTTGTTCCGTCTTGTCCTAACCATATCAAACGTATAACAGTACAATTAATAATTAAAAAAAATATTTTTTTTATAAAAGAAAAAGTGAAAAACAAAAAACAAGTATTTTGTATTTTTCAAATCTTTAACTTTTAACAATGATTTTGTTTTTCGAAAATAAAATGAAAAATGGCTAACGAATGCGTTTTCGAAATCGTTTTTGAAAAATAAAAATGAAAACGGACTGAAAAACAGATGCTGGACGGGGTCTAAAAAACTAGAAATCTTACAATGAAAACTTGAAATCTTAAATCTTGAAAACAATTTGAAATATTCCATTGATAACCAACTGTAAGGACCTTAATTTATTACTGGCTTATTTCATGACAGGATGTTTGTATAATGGGTAGCATAGGTTTTTTAAGTGTGGTTTTCTCGAAGACTAGCTTCTGGTTATCTCACGAACATCAATAGATAGTTCACTTGTGCTTAATTCTCTTTCAAGAGGTTTTAGTTGCACACATTCACATCTCATGCATTTGTTGTTGCACACACACACACACACACACACAGACTTACATGCATTTGAGTTGTTATGCAATTGTTTTTTATCGCTGTTGTGTGCTTTCATTTTTCAATCACGCTGGCACTTCATACTTAGTCTTAGGTGTGGTTTTTGTGTGGTGTAATTCGCTTTCCGATATCTGATCGGAAACCTCCGCTCATGCACGATAGTGTGCTTTTCTTAGCGCTGTAGGGAAAATCGGTTCAAAACGCAGCGGAAACGTAAAATTAGGGTTTGAAATATTTTAAATTTTGTCCATTTAATAGAAAGAACCTTAACCCCAGATTAATTAACGTATATTAAAAGTATGTACCTTTTTCTCGTGA
This sequence comes from Dipteronia dyeriana, assembly GCA_032871835.1. NCBI lineage: Eukaryota > Viridiplantae > Streptophyta > Magnoliopsida > Sapindales > Sapindaceae > Dipteronia > Dipteronia dyeriana. The sequence goes on from CM065298.1 coordinate 31,992,162, forward strand.
CGATTGAACTAGAGTCGAATTTAATCTACAAGACCTTTCAATGTAATCACGAACTTGAATCACCTAGGAGTGTGGGCTCCCTTTCTTTAAATTGTATACCTGAGGATGAAAACAAACAAAATCTCTTTCTTTTATTAGTCACAATAATCCTCCAAGAAGAAAAACAAAGAATGCTAGGTCACTTATTAGTTATCAATCAATTTGATTGAAACTCGCATGAACCTTGATTCGATATTATATACAAAACATTTTTAATGTAAAAGCTACTAACGCACTATCAAAAACAAAGCGTTCTTTCTTCCTTTTCTTCTTTGCCGAATTTCACACACCTATCTTTAGAGTTGGAAGAATTTATCTAGAGTAAGAACCAAATTCTCTACACTTAAAATTCTCTCTTAGCTGCATTTTCTCCTAAGAAAAATTGCCTTGGCCGAATTTTTTCTTTCAAAAATTATCTTAGCCGATTTTTTCTATCAAAAATTCATAGCTTGGCTTAACTCCTCTTCTTGGAATCAATAGCCTTAGCTGAAATTAGCTAGAGATATATCTAGGTTTCTTAAATCCTTTCCTAGAGAGGATTTACTTGGTGGGTATAAACCTATCTCTAGGTAAATTTACTTAGTGACACAAAATCATTTTCTAAAAAAAAATTATTTTCCACATCAAGAATCATAATCTAACTGAAATAGTGTATTTATTCAATAACCAGTTATTTAATATAATTAAATTGTAACTATATTAAAACTTCCTAATTTGACCAATTGTCAATTCGAGTTTTAAAAGAAATCAAATACTTTTTAATTTGACTAAATAAATAAATTCATATTATTTATCTACTTATCAAATATAGTATTTGATACTTATCATATTACCAATAATAATATGACTCTAGGAGACCATCTCCTACTAGGAAAAAGATTTTGACTTTTAATTATATCATTAATTAATTTTCATTTAATTTAATAATAATAATAATATATATAAGACAAAAAAATAGTCCCTTACCGCCCAAGTTTATATATATGAGTCAAATATTATTTGTCCTATTTTATTAAATCCATTGGACTTAAATAAAAAGTCCACATGTGAACTAGACTCATTCTTACTAAAAGAAACAAGTTCACATGTCTTAATACAATTCTAGATGGACCCATAAATTGGTCTGGTAGAATATATCAAGTGATCCACGCAAGTTCGTGTGGATTGAGGATCTTAGCGGGTAGACATGACCTAATCACAATCAACAAATGATTCACTTAAGTCTGATCTATTAATTTTAGTTCATTCCACCAAAGAACTAAAATTGAACTCTTAAATAAGATAGAATAAGTTAATATTGTTCATTCATACCCTAGACAATCTTAATGGAGAAAGTGTATCCTCTTGAAGAATACCAGTAATCGCTAAGAGCTCATAGACCGCCTATAACTCTCCAAGTTACCATATTTACTCATATGACCACATTTTGAACTTGGATATTTTGATTTATCCAAAAGCCATATTTCAATAGACAGTATTGAAAATTTAACGTTAAGATTTAATATCAAATACCTCAAAATATCCATATGATGATATTCTACTTTTATGTAATAAATGGATCCACGGTGTCCATATCTATAAATGAAGTACTCTATCCAAACATGTCGGTGGTTCGGTTCGAACCGGTGAACCAAACCGAAATCGGAACCGAACCTAAAAAAACTGTAACCGAATCGTCATTTAAGGTTCCGAATCGGAATCAAAACGGAACCATGCGTTGTAGCGGTTCCGGTTCCGGTTTCGGTTCCGATTCCGGATCCGGATCTTGCTTTGATGGAACCGTCCGGTTAGAACTAAATGGTTCCATCAAAACAATTTAAAAAAAAAACATATAAGAATATCAGAGCTTATCTGATATATGATATCTCTCTCACAAGTCTCACACCTCTCTTCTCAGTTCTCACCAGCTCTCTCACTCACTCACTCACAGACCCACCGGCCACTTGACCGCCACTCAATGGCTCAACCATCGTCACTGATCCACCACTCTACCATCGTCTCGGCAGATTGATCATCATCTTCTTCTTCTCTCTTCTTTTTTTTTCTTCTTCTTCTTCTTTCTTCTTTCTTCTTCTTCTTTCTTCTTTCTTCTTCTTTCTTCTTTCATCTTTCTTTTTCTTCTTGGATCGAACAAGAGAGATAAGATGGCGGTCCATGGTCGTCGGTCGGTGGGATGTGTGGGATTGAGTGGTCGAGGGTTTGGAGTTTGTGGTAGTGTGTGTGTTTGAGTTTTGACAGGTAACTGGGTGTAATGATGTGTGTGTGTGTGTGTGATTTTGAGTTTGTATTGGAGTTGTATATGTGTTTGAACTGATGAATGTGATTAAGGATTTTTGGATTTTGGGTATTTGAGCCTGTGAATCAGGTGTAGGGTTTGATTAATTGGGATTTTGGTTTTTTTTTTATATATAAAAATGGTTCCAAACCGGTGGAACCGGATCTGAACCGTGGAACCAAAACCAGAACCGAAACCAAAACCGAAACCTCTCTTGGAAGGTTTCGGTTTTGATTTCGGTTCTGAGGGTTTCGGTTTCAGTTCCAGATCTAGTTCCCTCATAACCAGAACCATCGGTTCTGAACCAGAACCATCGGTTCGTAACCGGAACCGGCGTCATGTCTACCTCTATCGATTAACAAATGAATACCACCAAAATATCGAGGATAGACTATACTATATAATCGTACTCATTGATAGCTCAAATGATAACACTTGCAACCATAAGTCCATCATTTATCTCAGGATTAAGATAGACTCTCCGATTATCTTCAAGTGAAAACTTTTATCCATTGACGATTCTTAAATAAAGTATTTCATTGTGATCCTATTCAATGCACCCAGTGCACTAGGTTTTTTTGCCTAACGACACCACACTTTGATGATTTTAGACTTATCATAACACATTTGATCCCACTCAAATGCTAGCAAAAGAATCTACAACTTTGACAAGATAAATGCACCTAACATTTATCTTAAGTTGTGAATATTATTCAAGACTAACTAAAGAATTGTGTCTACCTTATACATATCCAGATGTATGAACAATTCTTCATTTCTCATAGTCTTTTGACCTTATGATTATTTACTTTTGACAATTATAATAATTAAACTATAAATGCTATAAGATTTGTTAAACTAGAAATCACTTTTATTAATATGAACAGATTGTCAAATACATTATTACACTCTTGCTATCGAGCATAATCCTAACAAGCGCGATGAGAGACATCTTCCTATTCTCCATTGCGCGGGTGGTCCCTTATCCGCGCAGTACCCGTGTACTGAAGCCTGGATTCCCTCGAGTCTCTTTTAAACGGGTTGTGCACCGTTCCCTACCCATGCAGTGCATATGCACTGAGGTGGGTGTCCCCGAGTCTGCCTCTACATGGGTTGTGCAAGGGTCTTTACCCGTGCATTGAGATTGGATGTTCTCGGGTCTAATTATGCGTGGGTGAGTGCACAGGTCTCCCATCTGCGCACTGCGCTGTTTGTGGGGCAAAATCGTCTTTTCTCATGGTGTCATTTTTCACCCTATATATGCATCTTCTTCTTCTCCATTTAAACCTAGAACTCAAAATTTTCAGATCCTAGTGAGAGAAAGAGTTCCCTTAGAGAGATAAAGCTTCAAGTTTTATTCTTTCCTAAAACCCATCTTCATCTTTCATCTCTAGCATCATTCAAGCATGAGTCTTCATTAATATCTTTACTTGGTATGTAAAACTAACATCCTTCTTCATTTATTGTTCTAGTTTATCAAGACATGTTATGTATTGCTTAGGTTAGCAAATCTTCATATTTAGTGTATATTAATTGAAGTTATGACATGTTTGGGGTTTGTTTGTTGATTGCTAGCTTTTAGGACTATTTTGCCCTCTAGCTAAATCTTATTGCTTTGCATTTAGATATTGATATATAGGATTTGCACTTATTGACATCCCTAAATCTCCAGATAAGCATTTAGTATAGCTTAGCATTAATTGCATGTTAGAATATTTCCATATATTCATATATGTAGCTTAATCTCTTCATTGATTGTTAAGCTTTGTAACTAAGTGGATTAATACACAAACTTGTTGGTCTAGGATTATTATTAAAGGCCCGTTGGATAGAGTGAAAGGGTTAGTGGCCAAGAATGGTGTGATTTGAGGTCAACCTAGGTTGTAAACTTTCATTCAAGTAGTGGATTTTGAGGATCGTATGTGGCTAGAGGAATAGCCCGTGAGTTTTGTCCAATTGGATGGTTTCTCATGTAAAACAAAACTGGTTTTTTGATTGTTTTGAGCATGTTTAACATTAATTGAATGCTTGGTAAAATGGGGTAAATTTTTAATATTGACTAATCAAGAAAAGATTAACACATTCACATCCCCTAGGTTGTTAGACACACGCTTTAAAGTAATTTCACCAACGATCCAACAATTCAGGTGTCAGACATTTTAAAAACTTGAAAAATGACTTGTTGGAATAATTAAACAAGCTTCTCGTAAAACCAAAGTAGTCAATACTAAAACATAAACTTACAAATGTATCGACAAAGTTCTTTACAAATGTATTGCATCATGCAAAGTTCTATCAAAATTGGTGAATTGGTATACCAAGTTCTCTAGCACTAAATAACTTAAATGAATCGACACCAGCTCAACAAATGTATCACCACCAACATATCGTAATCATCCCACTGCTCACCATGGTTGATTACCAGCCTCTAATCCATCTACCTAAAAAAAAAATTTGATTTCCAAAAAAATTATAAGATTTCAAGATTTTCTAAACAATTCACGTTTTCCGGGATATAAAACTTGAAATCATGCTTTAAATCTCTAGTATAAATCTCAACATTACGAGATTTTATAAAAGATTTCAAGTTTTGTCAACATTTCGAGATTTTATAAAAGATTTCAAGTTTTGTCAATATTTCGAGTTTTTATAGAAGATTTCAAGTTTTAACAGAAGATGACAACTTTTTGAACTAGTAAAACTTGAAATCTTCTAGAAAAACGGGAAACGTTATTTCATTTGATTCTTCACAAAAAACATATAAAAATGATGCAATAACGTTAAAATCATGTTAATGTAACTGTTTTGAACTCAATTAAATAACAAATGAAAGATATTTACACACCTTATACCGATTTAGAGAAAAACAGAAGTTTTTCTTCATTCACTTCTTCAAACCTTCAAACCTTCAAATCTTCATATGCGACTCCATGATTCCGTGCTTTGTCCTTTACTTTATCGATTTGCAGGAATAACAATGGTGCGGTTGTGTTAGATTTATAGGAAACAACATAGAAGAAATAAGATGAACGTACAACGAAGAAGATGGCAAAAAAAAATTTGAAATTTTTTTAGGGGTATTTTGATAATTTATGGATATACAATGATTTTTTTTTAAGTGGTTATTAATAATTAAAGTTTCGTGTGTGGTTAAAAAAAATCTCATGTTAAATATGGTCATTTTTAGCAATTTCCACAAAAGGATTCTCCATAGTTTCTTTAGAGATCCATTAAAAAGGGAAAAATTATAAAAATCGATCTGGTTTGACCTATTATGTGTTCTGATCTCCCTAGTTTCAGTATTGATCCGTTTGATCATTCTATTACAGAATCCGTTAAAAAAAGTCTTTCAGACATATTCAGAAGGTAAAAGGACCTTATTTCCCCTAAAAGTGTTTGAAGAGTGTAAAAAGACATTTATGACCCCTTAAAGATGCTGAAGGACATGAAATGACATTTTTCCCCTTAAAGTAACCGTTAAAGTGCAACGGGCAACATATTGCCTTATATAAAGCCAAGCCTCGCACATTCTCATTTCATATACAAACTCAAACTCATTCTCACCTGTCACCTGACAGGTACCTGTCACCTGTCACCTGTCCAAAAAATTTGGATACCCATACAAACACATTCACACAAAACACATTTTCATATTCACACAAACACATATCCAACTACAGTTTCCAACAACACATCTCCAAAAATCATTTCTTCTCCAACATTACTCATTTATAAAATCCATAATAAGCCACATCAATATCAAGCTCAACAATTATGGAGGCTACATCAAGCTCAACAATCAGCAGCAACGAAAGGATAATAAAATTTAAAAAATGAAATTGCAATTATGGGATTAAAGTTGTTGTGAAGATTTCTGAATCGAAAAACAACCCAAATAAATTGTATTTCTTTTGTGAGAGGGGGAATATAAATTCTATATATTTTGGGAACCCGATAACGAAGAATTCAACCAAACTAGATACATAGAAAGCATTTCACAAAGGTTTGAAGGTGGAGATAATTTTCAGCAGCTGAACAAGAAATCAGAGTTTTGAATGAAAGATTGAAGAATCTGGAAATGGTCTGGGAAATGGTGCAGCACCTAGAAAGCTTACATGCAAGGATGCATAATCTAGAAACAAATATTCATGGGAGAATGCATCACTTAGAGTCTAAAGAAGGAGAGTCAAGGCTAATGTGGACAGTTAACATGGTTTTGTTTTGTGTAACCATGACAATCATTGTACTTAGTATGAAAAGCAACGATTTGAATGTAATAATAAGTAAAGTTTAAGCATAAATAAAAGTAGTTATAGTTAAGCATTTAAGCACACTACATAAACTAGAATCACAGCCAATAATCAACAATATTCATGTCTAGTTTGTGTGCTAGCACTTTCAAAAAGCATATTAAGCACTTATAACGGTTTGATAACCATATCTAAAAATTTCTAGCAACAAGAACCATGCAATTACATATAAACAATTGTGAATTTAAAACGTAGTTTAATAAAAGGTTCCAAAATAAAACCAGATGTTGTTGTTATCCACCATTCCAAGTGTTGTTGTCTTAGTTAAGAAATTCAAAATGAGGTTGACCCTAGGTTGTTGGAGGTTGTGTTGTTGGAGGCTGTGAAGATGAACCTTCTCATGTTTATTGTTGCTGAATTGGTTGTTGGGAAGATGATTGTCCTTCAGTTGTCTGTTAACAGAAAATTAAATTGAAGAAGATGATTTATAAGGTTTGGGGAAACATATTCAAATGAATTTAGTAGTACTTAGAGGGAGAAATAATTAGATGGAGAAAGAAGAGATGAAAAGTTATAACAAGTTATGGATGGCATAACTTTTTTTATAGGTTTTTTTGTTATGGCCATGTTCTGAACAAAGCTTGCATAGATCGGTTCCAAACCTTCCTCCTTTAGGTTGCTCATCTAGTTCCCTCTTTCTTTGTGTCTTAGGCCTGCCTGGATGGACAGTACAAGGTGGTTGAATCAAATGATCCGTTCAATCTTCAATCAGTAAACAAACAGGCACTTCTGGCCACCTCTTCTGATCAGGTATAGGATGGATCATATCCCTATAAGTCTGCAAGTAAGCACTCTTGGTTAGATTGTTGTGGTCAAACTCACTCACCTTACCCTTCAAAATAGATTTACCACAATAATGGCTTATGGCAGCCATTGCTTGACTGCAAAGAATCCCACTAATCTACCAGTAACCACACTAACAACTATACTCTCTAAATTTCACACCATATCCCCCTGATAGACCCAAAAGCTCACATTCCTCATTTTCGGCTGCTATAATTGTCAAGTTCCTACTATCTTTACCATTCTTCATGATTTTTGCATTCACCCTTGGTGGCAAAACAAAATTCCACGCTTCACACCCATCTTTTCTTTCCTGGAATTCCCTCATAATCATCCTTTTAATAAACTCTAGCAACTCTAAATAAGATGCAACTCTATAGGAACCTAGCATACTATTAAATACTCCGGTCATGTTGTTAGTTACATGATCACACCTAATGATCTGGTCATAAGCAAACCTAAACCAATGTTCAGTGTCAATCTTCTGTAACCAAGACTGGGCAGCAGGGTTAATAACTCCAATCTCATCCATTGCCTCATTGAAGTCAAACACTTTGAAGCTTTTCATGACCCTCCAAAATAGCTTTTTATAGTGCTCACCCTTGTAGGTAAGTCTAAAATTGGTAAAGATATGTCTTACACAATACCTACCACATGACAATTAAATCTTTTAATGCATATTGAAAATAAGAAAGCATAAGATTAAAAGAAAGTTCAGAAATGACCTTTGTTTGGCAAAGGGAAAATGCAATTCCAATGCTGCAATGACACTTTTTTGCCTATCTGACATGAATGTCAAGTTTTTGCTTATTGGATACTTCAAATGGATCTTCAAGTTGTTTAACAACAATTCTCAACTATGTTGAGTCACCTTTTCACAAATGCAAACAGCTAGTGGTAATAACCCACTGTTTGCATCCAATGCCATTGCAAACAGTAGAACTCCTATAAAAGGGCGTTTCAAGTGGCACCCATCCACTCCAATGAAGGGCCTAAAGCCCTTTCAGAACCCAAGTTTTTGAGCTTCGAAACTTAAAAACATCCTCTGAAAGGTAGGTTGTGGTTGTTAGGCGAAGATATGTACTGTTGACCCGAGGTTGCTTTGGTTTATCATGTAAGCATATCTCCTTAGTAAACCAAAACATTTAGCATGGTCATTTGATATCCCTGCTAAGGCTCTTTTCTTTACCTTATAAATCCTTTGAATGCTAACCGAGACCTTATAGTTATCCCTTAAAAGATCACCTATCACCTTAACACTGACACTTGGATTGCTCTTCATAAGGTTCTCAAACCTATAGGCAATCCACTTTGCTTTAACCTCTTTGTTGTTGTAAACCCTATGACATTCATGTTCATCCACCAATGTTTTAATCATGAATAAAATTCTATCAATCAGGCATGAACCATGTGCCCTCCAAGGGCAGCCATCTCCTAAGCGCGTACAGGTCAGTCTCACATTATCCTTTTTCTCTCTTTTTAAAACTACTCCCCGTTGAATTGCATACTCCCTAAATATCTCTCTCATTTGAATTGCATTGTCAAAAGTCTGACCTACATGAAACTTAATTGCCCCCCTAGGGATGGCAGTGGGTCGGGTTCGGGTGGGTTTTGTAAAATCTAACCACTCACCCATGAAAATTTTCCTCACCCACTCTTGCCCTTAAACCCACCTAGGTAAGCGGGTTCGCTGGTTCGCAGGTTCGCAGGCGGGTTTGAAACCACGGGTTATGGCTACACATATACCCTCACCCACGAACCCGTAAAACAATACTGATTCACGGGTGGATGCTTCACCCGCGAGATACCCATAAACCTGCAACCCACGAACCTACTCCCTCACCATTTTTTTGAAAGGCTTACCTTTCATCAACTTAGATATCTTCACCATCTCTAGTTCATGGTTTGAGTTTGAAAAGTATTCATTATCATACTTTGACTGATATCCCTCAAATAAATCTATACACTCCTTAATAATTTCATCATTCCCATCAGTAACATAATTATCAACTATTGGGACTTGTCCATAATTATCCTGCATACCCTCCCGCTCACCAATCTCACCTTCCTCATCATCCTTATCATCATCTTTCTCACTATCACCATCGTAATTCAACATTTCAGCCTCTAAGTTGTGCTACCTAGTGGTTGATAACCACCCTCATGGGCCAACACTTCAGCCTCTTTAGTGGATACTTCATCTTGTTCAACTCCCGGAGAATTTGGAACAGAACTCATGGTCCTCAAACATCCTAAAATAATCGATAAGCTCCACATCACTGTTAACCTCAATTCTCTCATCACTCTAAGGTAATTTTACCCAAACAATGTAGTCCTAGTTGAGTACTTCATCCTGTCCACTAAGCTCATCAACATTTGCTTGAATCAAGGTTAGGAGGCAAATGTGATCAAAATCACATTCACCTACTTCAATAACCTCATTCCTAAACAACATCTTTATATTGAAAACATCTATTGCACATGTGCACAGATAAAACAAACAAATTCATACTTATTGATAATAGGTGAATAATCATTAAAACACAACATAGTTGTGAGTAATTGGTGAATAATACGATTGCTCTAAACATGCTATTACAACCCAATTAATAGCCATATAATCATTAAAACACAATATGGTTGTCCCAAATGTAAATAATTAAAACAAATGACATAATTCTGCAACTAAGCAACCAATATGGTTGTCCTAGATACAAGAATGCTTAATTTAAAATCAAAAACAATATTAATTTATTTATTTTCTAGATGAAAACATGAATAAAATCAAAAGCAATACAAGATCAAAACTTATCAAACATAATTCTACAACTAAGTAACCAATATGGCCGTCCCAGATACATGTCTACTTAAAAATCAAAAGCAATATTAATTTGTGAGATTGAATTGAAACAGCTAAAATGCCTACTTCGGTCATGTTCATTATTATCATCAGCTTTTATATTTGCTCTTTTATCTATTACATCACAATTGTGTTTATTTATTTACGTAAACACTTATATATATATATATATATATATATAGAGAGAGAGAGAGAGAGACAAAAAGACATGAAATACAAGTATTAGATTTTTAATTGATAAAAATATTATTACTTGATTTTAAAGACCAGAAGACGTGAAAAACAAGAATAAGATTAGACTTAATACGTGTCTAACAAAGTCTATTAAGCCTGTGTTTTTTATTTGTTTGTGACTGAAGTGTATTTTTAATCACAAACACATTTGTGGTGTTGTTAAAAGTTAATTGATCAAGTATTTAAAACACAAGATCAAGAATGCCTGAAACAGATGCAAGACATAAAAAGGTTAATTTTTTTTCTAGATCAAAACACAAATCGACTCAAAAGCAATACCAGATCAAAACTTATCAAATACACATAAACACACAAATAAACCCTAAAAATCTAGAACCCGATTGTTTAAGAACGAAAAAATGTATTTCTTTTTAGTTCATCTAATTTGAGTACCATCACACGTAAACCAACTTCAAGAACACTCAATTACACGGAATTGACCTTAAATAAATAAAAACCCAATTTCTCAAACACAGAAACCTTAGAAAGAGGAATTTTATGAATAATATAGGTGTAAAAAACCTGTATGCAAAATAAATCACTCAAAACACACTTAAAACATGATCGTTTAAGAAACTCACCTTTCAGTGAACAAGCTTCAAAAACTCCCTCACAAGATTTGTTTGTGTGCAACTGTAACCAAACTTGAACCTCTACAAGTCTAACAACCGAATAAAATGCAAAACAATAGACAAGATCGAGTTAAAAACAAAGAATATGAAGTGAAAGAGAGAAGGTTTTTGGCGCCAACGGGTGAAGGAGAAATGGTTTTCTATTGAATGAGAGCGAGAAAAGGGTTTTCTAATCTTGGGACCACCCTTGTTCATGGTTTTATTGAATGGTTTCTAACGTGTCACAATCTTAGGTATGCAATACACATTTCAGTCATCTCATCCATTTATTTTATTTTTGATTTTTGATTTATTCGATTCTTAATTAAAAAAATTAGCATCTTGCCCTCTTAACAAATTGTTCTAGAAAACAACATGATAAGTTTACCATTTTACCCTCTTTTCATTGACGCAATTTTAAAAACTCTAACGAAATTAGACAGTATAAACCTAACCAACTATTAACTTAAACTATATGGTCATACATAGTCAAACTAGAGATACCAAAACACATAATAGATCAAATTAGAGGAACGATTTTTAACCTTAAAAAAAGACGGCAGGTAATTTTTCAGTTCCTCTCCATTTTTTTAAAAACATTTAATAATTAATGATATTAGAATTGATTGCCATTATTTTTTTAAGAAAGAGACGATTGCTTGTCCACGATTGCTAATTAATGATAGAAGTTATTTCCGGTGGTTGTCATAGGGCAAACATTGGACCACTGTAATTTGCTGATATATAAAAGCAATTCTAAACCAGCATTATAAGAAAATCCATTGAAGAAATGTTCAACTAGAGTTAGAAAAAGAGAGTTAGAGTGAGATTGAGATCGTAAGTTGAGAGAAAACAGAGAACAGAGAATAAGAGATAAGGTTAATTTGTAAAAAAAAATAGAAAACAATTATGTTGGAACCGCTGGTTTGAACCGGAACCAAATCCACCGGCTCCAGCCCGATTTGAACTGGGCAGTTCCTTAAAAAATAAAACAAGAACCAAAACCACCCTGCTAACGGTTCCGGTTTTTTCGATTCAAACCGAACCGGTATCAAGTCTAGTCTCGGGTTCCAGTCAACTCGACTGTACTACAGGTGATATTTAATCTCAACCATAAAAAATGTTTAACATTAAAAATGAAACAGTTTGTCCTGAACCAAACATCATTATGATAAAATAAACATTTAAAGGTCAATAATTTGTGAATGGAAAGATACTTACAGTATATACCAAAGAAAAACACTATCTCAGGCTAAATGAGAAGACTATTTCAACCTGATTTAATCTGAAATCTGATAAACTTAGAGAGCTGTGACCTATGTTACATATACCACTTCTATCTATTCTAACAAACATCATCAAACACTATCTGATTATTGCCATTATTGTTGTACAACACAACAAAACAAGCATACAACACCTAAGTCAAGATACTGATGTTACAACTATATATTGGAATTGGACCTATAAATACGGCTCTAATGTGGCCACTCCACTAGTATGCACCAGGGGGACTTCAAGAACAGCAGAGCTCAACCTGATCCTAGTACTAACTCCAAAAGCTTGTAGGTATGATTTAATCGCCTAAGGAGTCGCATAATCTTCACAGGATCTTAAAGTGGGGATTTACCATGTCTCTCACTCCCGAGGCCGGGCCAGCCAGAGAGAGCTGAGTGCCCGAAGCCTAGAGAAATAGTCATTTATTGCAAGCAGGGCACGGGCTGATTGTCGGGTTGTTAATATTCGATGCATTTGTTGTAGAGTTTGCTGCCGCAGATTATCAGCCTGTTAATTGCAGATGAAAACAATATTTAGAATTTCACTCAGAGAAACAAATTTGAATATGCTGGAGAAAAGAAATTAGGATAACAAAGTATATCTTTTACCTTCTGCAAGACAAAATCAGTCTGATGAAAATCAGAGAATTGGTAACTTGAAAAATTAAATAGCATCAATTTCCATGCATTTAACTATTATATATATGGGTTAGGTGACAGCCCCAATTTCTTACACAATTTTTCAGTCTTTTAATTAAAGTGTATTGGAAGGCTAGGATTAATTATTGAATACATAGTGAACCACACAATCCCACCACCAAAAACTAAAAAAAAAAAAATCTTTCTATTAAAAAATAAAAAAACTTCACGATCTCTCCCTCCTCTCCCCCTCTTTTCTCTCGTCTCCTCTTCCATCTCTCTCTTCAATTGGGGAAGGTGACAACCCCAATTTCTTACACAATTTTTCAATCTTTTGATTAAAGTGTATTGGAATGCTAGAATTAATTATTGAATACATAGTGAACCACACAATCCCACCACCAAAAACTTAAAAAAAAAATTGTTTTTCTATTTCTTTAAAAAAAAAAAAAAACTTCACAATCTCTCAGTCCTCTCCCCCTCTTTTCCCTTGTCTCTTCTCTTCCATCTCTCTCTTCAATTTTTTTTTTAAGAACTCTCTCTAATAGTGTTAAAAGAATTAAAGTTGTTTTATCTTACAAAACTCGGGAACAGTATTAAGGGTATTCAAAGAGAAAATCAACACTATTCTAATAAAAATATAAGATTTTATGTAAAAAATTTGGAGTCAATTTTTTTTTTTTTTTTTTTTTTTTTTTTTTTTTGTTCTGCATAAATTTAAGCTTTATCCAAATAGTCAAATTAAAAGATTTATCAATCTATGGATATAACATAATCTTTCAACGAGAATCAATTTTAGATACAAACACTAATAAAATAAGAAACCTTATATTATTTGTTTTGCTGGGTTCATAACTTCATAAAGGAGAAAAAATATGAGAGAGAGAGATTTGGGGATGTGAAGAGACGGGACAAGAGCATCAGAGAAACCGTAAAGTCATAGAAGGGTGAATAGGAGAGAAATTTTGAAGTTGTTAATGCTGAGATTGTGTGGTTTACCGTGTATTCAATAATCTTAGCTTTCCAATACACTTTAATCAAAAGGCTGAAATTTGCATACAAAATTGGGACTGCGATCCTGCCCCTATATATATATATATATATATATATATATATATATATATATATATATATATATATAATTTTTGTCTTGTTTAGACATGGTCACTACATTCACGTGACTTAAATCAGCTCACAGGCTACATATACCAAGAATCAGAATCCGTCTAAAATACCTTATCCAAGTGTCTTTTATATGGAAACCAACACAAAAGTTTGCATAGCACATACAAAAGCAATGGACTGCCACACATATGGATCATTAGATTTTGGAAAATAAATCATCCCAAAATCAGTAGTATAATCGCAACACAGCAAGTTAAAACTCAACCATTCTAAAGCATCAAATTTTCAATCCCGATTATTACTTTAATCCTTCTGCACCTATAAGACTATAACATGTCATTTCGAAAAGTAGCATGCTGGATCAGAATTTGATGGTTACCTGTCTAAGGAACCCTTCGAGAGTTCCAAGCTTTCCCATTGCCATGGCCATTTGGCCCATATAGTTTGCAACATTCCCAGATGTTCCTGATGGGCTGGGTGAGCCATTGGCCAATGTTTCAGCAAGAGATTGCTGCAATGCATCCATACCTTGTGACAGGGCATCTTCAGCCTGCTGAGATGATTGCTGCAAATTATATATGGCCACCAACTGCTGCTCGGTTAGAGGCTCCAACTGATTCACAAGAAGCTGCAACAACAAGATTCAGCTCAGCAACTGAAAACATTAACATGATTGGGGAAAAATGTGTAAAAAATGTCTAAAAAATTTATACTATATGACAACTAAGATTAAACAGAATGGACGGTATGAATGCTTTCATAACATGTTTTCACAAAATTAAGATAATTATTATTTAATAAGAAACCACTTTATATTTTTCAAGGTTATTTTGATAAAACAGGAAATACCATTAAAAGCAACATATATTCGCTAGTTTAGCCCTTCTTCTCTTCAATTCATCTTGGAAATATTTTGACACGACGGAATAGAGGACATGTTTTAATTAAACTTAAAGGTTAACGGTGATAATGCAAAAGATGAAAGAAAACTCAAGATCAATCAATAAAAGAACATCACACCTAACCTATAAAGATAGCATTATAGCATTATGTCAGAAAAAATAACTTTTTGAGGAATTTTTTTTGTCAACATTTGCAATAAACCAAAAAAGTGTACAAATTATTAATCAACCGTCAATTATCAGTTCGCTGCGGACTGCACAAATGGCATTTAAAAATAAGAAAAGACAAGATCAGAAGTCCTACCAAACAATCACTTGCTAAACAGGTATGATGGTGTAAGCTTCCTTCAAAAGTTAAAGAATATGTTTATAGTAATACCATCAATATTAGTGAAAATTGTCAAAAATAATCATATTTTTTATATAAATTTGGTTTTAACCACATACACAGTTTTAAATAATAATAATCACATTGTAAAATTTCTTTTCAGTCCATAACCATAAATTACTAAACCACCCCTGTAATATTTTTCTATTTTTGGCAAAAAAAACCACGAAATGTTGAAAAAATTCATGAAATGTTCACAATGTTTAAATGAAAAATTACTGAAACAGCCCCTATAAAACTATGTTTTTAACTTTTTGTCTAAGAAATTTACCGAAACAGCCCTCCATGAGGCATAATACGGTAATTTGCCCTCCATCCTCATTAGGTTTTTTTTTTTTTCATTCTCTCCTCAGAACACAGTGCCGCCGGGAAGGGAAAGTCCGGTAGCGCTGTTGCACACCATGGTGCCGCCTGGGCATGCTGCCCAGGCACGGGTTGATTGGGCTCGCAGCACCCATGCAACATGCTGCCAAGGCAGCACAGTCCCTGGTTGAAGGTGGTGATGTGTGTGTGTGAGAAGAGATGAGAGAGAAGAGGAGAGAGTTTGAGAAGAGTTTTTATATAAGGTTATTTGGGTTATGTAATTTCTCAAAAATATATTAACTTCTAAACTTTCTTATGTGGTTAAAAACGAAAGTCAAATGTTTTGGGAGGCTACTTTTTTATTTTCCCCCTAAATTTTACGCAAACCTGGTGGCAAGGTAAAATGAATTTTTCACATTATGTCACCATTGAACAACCCACCCTTAGTGCCATTCAAAAGCAAGCAACCCGAACAGACAATATTCTCGGTCATCCTAACCCATGGAATTTAAATATAAATTATTCAAAATTAGGGCCTCATCTTTCCAGCACCAAAATATATGCCAACGGGAACATTGAATCAGATCAGTAATTTATTTCATTATATAAGTATGTGTATTTATGTTGAAAGGTACCCATTTAAATAAAGTAAAAGCCTAACTCCAGAGAAAAAGCTAAGATGAAAGTATTCTAAGGCCCAGTTTGACATTGTTGTGCTATGGGAAAAATTGTTTTTGATTCTGCTGTGGGGGAATTGCTTTTGAATTTGTTATGAAAAGAATCAGTTGAGTATTTAGTAAACTGGTTTTTAAAAGTGCCGTGAAAACCAAAAGCAATTTCAATGAGTTTGGTAAAAAAGTATTATGACTGTACAAAATTACTAGAAATGACAAAAATGAATATTTAAGATGATTTGAAAATAAATAATTTATTTTATTTTTGTGACCATAAACATGTTATAAAATAAATAATTTATTTTATTTTGTGTGACCATAAACTTGTTATAAAATAAATAAATAAATTTTGTTAAAAAATATATAATTTTGCTTGATATTTTTTTTATCTATCGTCACATATATTGTGAATATATCAAGAACACTGTCATAATTTGATTTAAGGATTCATAAGATTACACAATTGAAATAGACAATACCTAAATAGAAAATTATATGTTATAGTAAATTGTAAATAAAATAATAAATGCTAAGTGTGTATTTTGTTATGTGGTAAATTTCATAAAAGACAATGGATAAAATAGTAAGTTTGGAAAAAAAGTCATTAATAAGAGTATTGAGTGTGTTTTCATTTCTGCTTCTTAGGAAACTGATTTCTAAAAGCATCAATTTGTAGCTTCCCAATTTCTATTGTCGGGGAAGCCAAAAGAGACTAAAAGCACTTTCCAGAAATTTTACCAAACACCCCAGGCCAACTTCAGAAGCACTTTTAGCTCCAAAAGCAACCTGGGAAGCAATCCCAAACTGGGCCTAAGATTGACAGATTCATTTGTGGTACTCCCCTGAAAATCAGTCAGATGAGAACAGAGATAGTATGGGAGGCTGGGAGGCTGGGCTCACTCACCTTGAGGAGCTCAGATGAACGGAAGCCACCAATCCACATGAAACACCTTTCAGCCGGTGTCTTCCACATTCCTGACAAGATGTGGAAGATATCAGCTTTGGCAGCAACGCCTTTCAGCCTGTATATGTCATCAAATTGTGCTGTAACATTGTCAACAATAGTGCGGAGTTCAGTGTCACCCGCATGTGAATTGACAGCAGCCCTCAGCTCATTAACATGCCTATTGTGTTCTTCTAACCACCTGGCATATTCTACATCAAATGCCAAGGCACCTGTAGATTAAACAAATACCAACAAAACAATCGTCTTAGAATTTAACGATTGATTTCTGCAGCGTCACCTTGGCATCAATACCAAGTCAATCAAGAGAAGAAACAAACATTAAAAAGAATCTACTTTCATCCACCATGTAAGCAATGTCATTAAATGTAAAGACACGGTATATTCCACAGTAGATATCAACAGAAGCAGACTGATAAGACCAAGTGTCACTTTTTAATCAAAACCTAACGCGTCAATCTCTAGTAAACTTACAATACAAGACTAACCCAACTTTTCACTGACTTTTACCATGCTTAACTATTTTCCTCTTGATTTAATTCATCACCTTTTTAAGCATTATTTTCTTTAACCCCATCAACTTCCTAAAAACATGAAGTTGACACTTCCATTTGGCAAATGATGAGAAAGAACTGAAAACCACCACCCAACCCAAGTGTCATACAACTACTAATTACAAGCTTACAGCGTCATAGCATAAACATGATTCTAACATTAACTCAATTAGATAGTATAGAAATTAAAGGGAAATGCTATAACTGATCAAGTCACCACGAAAGCCTATGAGATCACTCCTAACTTTACTTAGACATGAAAAAAACAAAATAATATATGACACAGAAAAGTACCAAGTAGCAGTGTAAACATGTGAATTTTGCAAAACAGATCACATGAAAGATCGCTACTGAATTTTAATCCCAAACAGCTAAGATTTCACCTAACGTAATTAATGATCAATAACATCAACATCAACTCTGAATATTTCTTCATGGATATCTCACAACATACTGACAAACCAACTCAAGTCGCTAGACATAAGCACTCGATCACTTTCCAAACTCTTTAACTAAAGAAACTAGAAATGCAGTGAAGATAAATGAAGTGGAACTCTAACCAAACACACTAGAAACGATAGTAGATGAATATATACCATTTCCACTCATTGAATGGGATTGATCTCCTGAGCTCGAAATGAATATACCCTAAAGTAAAGACAATTACCCAAAATTAGACATAATATAAATACTGTTAAAGAAAAAAAAATGAAAAATGTTAAATTATAAAACACGCATATCAATGAGATAACATTAATGAAACCTGCTGGCGGGCTCGCTGGAGCTCTTGTTCAAGTTGAGTCAGCTTCAGCCGACTGCTTTCCAGCTGTTGTACATATGCCTGGAGTAAAAGGTAAGAAAAAGGGAAAAAGAGAGGAAGACAGTTAAAATTTAGCAATGCATTTAGAATACCACCACTCTCTTTGTATAGTGAAACAAACTAATAACAGAACATAAAAAAGGTCTGATTCAGTTCAACAACTTACACAATAAAAAAAATTAGAAATAGAGGGATAAAATCTAATCAAAAGAGCTACCTTTTTCCTTAACCGGCTTTTTCTGGCAGCCTCGCGATTTTGAGCAAGCCTGCGTAACGTCTGCAATACAAAATAATGAAAGAAATGATTCAATTGAAAATATAATCATGCTGATATGAAGTTATCTAAATAAAATTGGATTAAACCACATAACCTTTTGATCCCCAGTTTTTTCTTTAGATTTGTCACTGGAATCAG
Organism: Dipteronia dyeriana; assembly: GCA_032871835.1. Classification (NCBI taxonomy): domain Eukaryota; kingdom Viridiplantae; phylum Streptophyta; class Magnoliopsida; order Sapindales; family Sapindaceae; genus Dipteronia; species Dipteronia dyeriana. Next base: position 32,011,335 of record CM065298.1, read on the forward strand.
AGCCCACAACCGCCAATGATTGACCTCTTTCAAACTGCACATGGAAACCACAAATTACTAAATTAGAATCCACCCCTTTTTTATCATGATCAGAAGCAACATTTCGAAATAATAGAATCCATCAGGAATCAGTAGTCACTTTTCGAAAAGGAAAATAATTTTATATTCATAATATATATTCTTGGTTTCAATTATCTCTAAAAACATGAGCTATACAAAGCAGCATATGCTAAATGATAAAAGCAAGAGACATCACCCTTTGATTTTTATCCTCCGTATCATCAGTTGAGGTATCAGTTCTAGGACTGGCCTCTGCCATATTTGACTCTCCCCAGTTCTCACGGTGACCACTAGATACAGAAACCAGATTATGATGTGGTTCTTTTTGTAGTGGCAATGACTGGGATCCCACAATAGAAGTAGACAAATTTATATTCGAGGATGCAAGTGTCTGAAGTCCACAGCAACAACAAAAGAGAAGGGGTTAGAGAGAGAATTTAGAAAATTAAACTTCACTAATATTTGGTTAATACAGTTATGAGGGGATCCTTTTGCTTCACCTTATTTAAGACGCCAAATTGGAAATCAGTGCCTACCGCCTGGCCACTTGACTTCATCTGATAAAATTCACGATCTAGAAGACAGTTAAACCATGCACAAAAATATGGGTCAATATCTGATGCCAATCAACCAGAGGAAATGTTGCACCTACAAATATCATTTCTTTCAAAACTAACAAGTTGTTCATGGCAAGAAATAAGAACACGTAGAGTATAAAAAGAATGAATTAGGAAAAAAGATACAAGATGTAAGCAAGTCTCATAACAAATTCAATTCATAAACTCTGTTACGATTTTAAAATAAGTCCAATGGACTTCTTTTTTCTTCATTACATAAACTGAGAGAGTGTTGCGAGGTGGTTTTTGTTGGGTTTTTTTTTCACTGAGCTTTTGTTTTTAGGGTTGTAGCTCTCATTGTGATTTCTGTATAGCTTGCTGGTAACTCCACAGGAGACTACTTTTAGTAGACTGTCTGTTCACTTCGTAATTTTTTTCGTTTTTTTTATAATTAAATCTGCTACTGTTCCCTATCATAAGCTACGTGATGATTTCCTACCCTCCTTGCAACTTCTTGCTTTTCAGAGTGTTTTTCAAATTGAACTATTAATAGCATTTCTCCCTATATCCTTTTGCAATAAGAAACTCTATAGATGTGGGAACAGAGAAATTAAGCAACAACAAGGTCTAGCAGCAAATCATTACGCAACCTCCCTTTAATCATAAAGTAAGAGAAATGGGGAAAGAGGGATCAAACATTGAATTTCAGATATAAATGAATACGAATAACTAATGTCAATCACAAATAAAAAAAAAATTAATAATGCAATTTATGTTCCCAAATACTTTACCAATAATACATAAATGAAATTGGTAAGTGAACAAGCAACAACAAGAAAATGGTAGCATAAGCATAACAAACAAAATCTACATCCATTACATACTTCTGGAAAGGTCAACAGCATCCTCTATGTGAAATCCAAGAGACTGCTCTAGTGTTCCAAAGTCTGAAATTTGAGAAGACTGAATAGCGTTTCCTTCAGTTCCACTGAACCCAATTCATCATATCCGTAAGTATCAGACAAATGCAACAAAAGCTAAACATATTTAAATCCCATTTCCATATTAGAAGATCTTTTAAGAAAATTAATAATGAATAAAAGCCATCTGCAGAAATTTGCATGCATTAAAAACTGCATGTAGTTATTTAATATATGATGGGGTTATCTGCTCTGAATCTGGATATTCTAACAAAATTACAATAACAGAACAATTTGTATCAGTATTGCACCATTACAACATTCAAACTGATTATGACCATTCTTCAAACAGAATGGCCAAACTATATTTTCTATTACAATTTGATTATGTTTTATCCACAATTTGTGGAAACTACAGAGTCATAAGTTAATACTTTTTTTTTCAATGAGGAACAGAGGAGTACTTTTTTTTTGTTTTTGAAATAGAACAGAGAAGAGTTATTGAATATATGAAGAGTAAAAAGAGCAAATGAGGGAATAGCAGGAAGGCATAATCATCAGTGCATTGGCAGATACAATCACTTAACTTAGATGACCAAATCATAAAACAACCTAAGATGGACAATATCTAAAGCAACCACAAGGCTTAAATTTATGTGGGCATATAGGAGAGACATGCTTTGAAATAATTTATATGGGGATACATGTGACACATGCTTCTAAACAAGAACACTATAGGTGCAGTCTGTTCTTTCATACTTATTCTCATAACAGCTTCGTAATACAATAACAATCAAGGCACAACTCGATTCTCCACAGTTACCTTTCCATCCTCTTCTTAAAAATCCCATAAAAATCAAACATTTTGGCACATTTTTGGCAATTTCAATATTTAGAAATTTGACACAAACAATAGAAACAAGTGATCTCAAAAGGCATATCAGCATGGTTCTAGCAATCGAGCATTGACACCATGGAAATCCAAATAAATATACTAGGCTCTCTTGACAAGGCCAGAGGTCGCTAGGTGTAGACAATGAAATTATGGCACGTTCAGGGGAACTTAATTTCTGATTAGCGATTATATTGTTTACTAAAACAAATTGGAAATTATATTATGAGGGTCCCCACACACAAATCAGGAAAGGGAACTTCATTCCCCCCTCTCACCTAAGGAATCAAGTTCCCTATCCTGAATCTCTTTCCGATGGAACTCGATTCCCTTTCATTTTTATTCCCAATTAGTAAAGTGCCCTAAATGTAAAAATTTCACTACTACTTGTCTACTTCCTCTTCTAAAATCTTCACAGGACTAAAAGAGAATTAAGAATTTGATTTCCAAGCACATAGAAATAATTGTGACTACAAAACTAGAGGCTATCACTCCATTCATGACCAAATACTACACATGATGAACATTTCACTACCACTACCTTACTAAAGGTGACAAAAATAGAAAAGCAACCTAAAAAGGTTATTCACAAGTTAAAAAGGAAACAGAAGACAGTTACAAGAAAATATATTCAAAAGAGAACCACAATAAAATCGGCACAAAGGCTAAAGCTTTAGCAAATTGACTTAGAAGATAGGATTTACATCTGATTAGAAGTTGGAAGCGGAGAACCGTAGCTCGGCATCCCGGTCACGCCTTTACTATCATTTTCAGCTCCAACATTTACCGTTCTACTACCCATGAATCCACCATCATCATCACCATCAAAAAATTATGTCTTTATACCACAAAACCCCAAGGAGACCCTCAAAAACTCCTTCACAAAACTAACAGAAAAACCAAACACCTAGAAACTATATACAAATTTTAAACTAACCCAAAATTTCCATATGATTACCTAACCTAAGTTTCGTACAGTTACAGAGAAATTGCAGAGTTTAGAAGTCAGATACAAAAAAAAAAAAAAAAAAAAAAGAGTAAAAGAAACCCAAATCAAAGACACAAACTAAATAGCAGAAACAAACCTTTTTATGGTACTAAGAAATCACCAGAACACCATCAGTGGCCGTACGCCCACACAGACGAAAAGTAACAAAAGTACCCAAAAACCCTTTGAACCCAAATCGCAACTTCTTTGTATCACCTAAAGTTTTTAAAGTAATCTAAATTTGAAAAAAAAAAAGGACTAATTTAGTACAAAGTAAAACGAAAGAAACAGAGCTTAGAACTCTGATTTAGAGCACTACCCAGAAGTTGAAATCGAGAGGAGAATTAAACCTAACGAGTAGATGTTGAATACAGAATCGTTTTTGACTTTTTGATCGTATATATAAATATAATACAATTAATATTAGGAGTTGGTGTGTGTCTGCGCGGAGTATATATACAACACAAAGTATATAAAATAAAAGTAAGAGAAAATAGAAAAATGTTGTGTCTCCACATAAAAAAGAGCGAAAATGAAGAGAGAGCCCACCTTGAATTTTGAGCTCGTTAAGTAATTTATCTTTCAGAGAAAGTTGAAGGAAGCTGACGTTCAGACCATTCCAACCTCTCCTCCTTTACGTCCTTTTCCTCTCTCTCACTTCTTTTTTTTTTTTTTTTACTTTCATTTACCGTCTCAAAGAGATCAATTTACATAAAAACACAACAAAGTCAATGGAAAAAATCAGTTGATGAAGTTTGACCATTGACTCTCTCTCTTCTCAATCTCTTTCACCCCTTTATATTACGTATGACCTAGATTAAATAAATATGTATAAACACTATTATATATATTTATCTGTATACATTTAGAAGAAAAGTTTTCTATATATTTTTATCAATTTTAATTAATTTTGATCTCAATGTTTTTCAGAATGAAATCTATCTATATAAAAAAAAAATTCAATAACTATTTTTTTTCTTGATTTTTGTTGAAAATGAAGTATTAGAAAATAAGAATAAAATTATTATAAAAACATTTATTTTTTCGAATAATTTATTTTGAGTTAAAATAAGGTGTTTTTTAAGCACAGTCTTCTCTCACTATATCAGTTTTTCTATTGTCAGTTCGAACTGATATAAAATATATTAGTTTCTTATATGTGGACCTTTAGATTTAAAAAATACTCTGACAAGTGAAGACAACCAAATCAAAGTATTTAAGTTAAATAGCCTAAATATAAGGAACTGGTATATCTTATATCTGCTCGAATTAACAATAAAAATTTTATATATATATGTGTGTGTGTGTGTGTGTGTGTGTTTGTGTGTGTGTGTGCGAGCGCGCGCTAAAGTTAATATTTAAATTTTGAAGGGTTGATAAACACAATAAAGTCTCTCGGCATCTGGTATGAGGCATTTGACGAAGTTTAACTTTATTTTCGTATAGCTTTTAGGCTTTTAGCTAATGTTTTCCAAATCAACACGGATTTATATGATTATCAGACTCAACAGCACAGGGCCAAAGCCCTGAATCATGAGCAAACTGAAGCCCCCGAAAAACTACAAGAGCTTCTGCCATCAAAGGGTGTAGCAAACTGATAAAACCTGTGCACATGAGGCCATAACCGCCCCATTGCTATCACGAACAATAGATCCAATATCTAATGCTAACTTTTTAAATTATCCCATCTAGAGCAGCGTTAGTGTTCACTTTGAAGAAACCAATATCCTGTGGTCGCCAGGAAGAAATAATAAGCTCAGACGCACTAGAGTCACCCCCTACCTTGGTATTCACCCTTCTAAGCTCCTCAAAATAGCCTTCTGCCCATAACACAATATCTGCAACAGACACATCAGTATGATTGTGGGTTCAAGCATTTTGGTGAAACCAAATTCGCCATAACACCAAACACAAGAGATCCATTTCATCAGGCATAATTTGATTTTTACAGGATAACATAAAGTCCACAAAAGGCAAGTTATCAAAGCTAACCAAACCCTTTAGACTCAAAAATCTCATCCTCACCATCTTCAAAGAAAGGCAACTCCAAAGAGCATGGATTGTTGATTGCAAGCGATTGTTACAAAAAGGGCACTAACTTTACACCCTCATCCTCCGTTTTGCCAAGTTAGACATTACTGGAAGCCACACCTTGCATGTTTTCCACACATGTAATTTTACCTTGGACGACACTCTCAAAAGCCAAAGAAATTTCCACCAAGACTCAACGGAGCTCAAACCAAGCCCAGAAGCAAAATGCCTAGCAAATAGGGAATAGCCAAGGTGGTACGCACTTTTAACCTTAAATGCACCAAATTTACCTAAATGCCAAATGAGAGAATCCTGACGGCTATAAGAAAAATATGGAATACTAAGAATGGCATCCACATCCCTAGGCGAAAAAGAATCTTGAATTAAGGTCTTATTCTAAGATCTTAAAAGAAGCTTCAGATTTCTCACCAATGCTTATTCTCCCAAAACCAGAGGAGAAATCACTTTAAAAGTTGACGGTTGCGGAATCCAACGATCACGGTAAATTCAAATCAAATCTCCAAAACCTACCCGCCATCTTGTACCAGCTTTCAATAACTCCCTCTCCCAAATAAAACTTCTCCAAAAAAAGTAGCTCAAAGAACCACAATTAACATCCACACACGTAGCTCTGGAAAATAGTAGTGCTTTAAAATCGAGACAACCCTTAACTCTTGAGGGCCAAATAAGGAAAAAATAAAGGGATAACGGGTCCCCTTGTCGTAAGCCTCTTGAGGGTTTGATAGAGCCACAAACTTTCTCATTGTTCAAAAAGGAAAATGAAACAGACTTGACACATCACATAACTCAATCCACCCATGCATCTGAAAAGCCAAGTCGACTCATCATACCTAGGAGAAAACTCCACTCCACATGATCATAGGCCTTTGATATGTCAAGCTTGAGGGCAAAAGCACTTGTCTTGCTCTTTTTCCTTTGCTTGAGGGCATGCATGCACTCGAATACTACAATAGCATTGTCAGAGATTAAACGACTTTGGACGAAGAAGTTTTGCAGCTCAAAAATTAAATCATCCAGAACAGCTTAGAGACGACTAGCAAGGGACTTTGCTACCACCTTGTAAATGACATTGCACAAGCTGATGAGACAGAAGTAGTAATACATTATGTTCTTTTGATTTTTGGAATTAGGACGATGGGAGTCTCATTCACCTCTTCCAAACCGAGGCCATTGTTTAGAACCCTAAGGCAAGCTTTAATAACCATATCACCCACAATCAGCCAAAAATTTTGATAAAAGATCGTCGTCAACCCATCTAAACCAGAAGCCTTAGTAGGGGACATATCAAACACTAATTTTCTAATCTCGTCCGAGGCAAAATTATCGTCCAAAGAAACACCCTTCCAAGCTAGCAAACAGGGTTGGACACACTCAAAGACCTTCTCCGTGACATTTAGAGATGGATGACTAGAGCAAAAAATACTTGAGAAATATTGAACCACTATGTGAAAAATATCTCCTTTATTCTCCCTCTGTATATCGTTGTCAATGTAAAAACCTTTAATTGTGTTCCTGGCACGCCTTGAAGAAGCTTACAAATGAAAGTACCTAGAATTCTTGTTAACGGGAAATTTGCTGGGGATGAGAAATTCCTACTAACACCCTTGAGACCACTACCACGAAAGTGGTGGCCGGGGTCGGTACCGTTGATACCTGACCTGTTGAGAGGTAAACAAGAGGCTGGATCATAGTAACAGTAAATGAGAGCTTTTATTATCGATACTTGCTTTAAAATACAAATCACTCTCTTATATGCTCGCAGTCTCTCTAAGATCTAGGGTGGTGGCAGCTCTGTGCCTATCGAATAGTGGAAACAAATGTGGTCGTGTTCTGAATACAGAATTTCGGTCTTCCCCATTTTCTTTTCTTTTTCTCTTCTCTCTGCTTCTATGTATGTTTTTCTGTGTATATCTATGTATCCTGCTTGGCCCTATTTATATATGGTCCAAGTTGGTTTGAATTTGCTGATATCCCGCATTGATCCTTTGAATCTGTTTCCTTCTTATCGAGCGGGATCCTTCATTTAAAAGTGGTTGACCCAGAGTAAATAACGGAAACAATTAACGTGAATGAGTTTGTTTCCTAAGAGGAAACAAACTCTTGGCTTGCACGTATACGGGATTAATGATAGTTATCTCCTAGATATGATCTTGTATGTTATCGCGGCATGGTTCTTTATGGAGGTCACCCAGCTAGCTGCATGTTGCCCCGTAAAGCGAGGTAGATCTCTGCTCCGACTCTGTTCTTAAAAGCTTGAGATGGATTTTCCCTGACCCTTAGGGGCTCGAGGTGTTCCTGTAGACATTCATGGGAGGTAGCCGGGGTAGTGTAGATTTAGGTGTGATTCTTCATTTATGTCCAACAAGGACAGCGGGCTTCTAGAGAGGTTGGTGGGCTTCTCTCGAATGTCTCTTGAGCTTGGAGACTTCTCCTGGCATTCACGGGGCGGTTTATGAGCTTGACCTCAAAGCCAGGGTTCATCGATAGGTGGCCTACTGAAGCCCGAGCTCCAGTATTCGTGTGGAGGCTCGTCATGGTCACGCCTAGCTTGTTTTCTGTTAGTTATGAAACCGAACCTGCCTTCCCTGCACCTGCGGGGTGGCTTTATGATCTATCCGGGCTTCATGAACGTCAATTATGGGTTTTGACTCGTGGCGGAAAAGTGGAAAATTTCTCTTTGACCCCTGACCAAATTTTACTATTAACAATTCTTATCTCCCCCATTTAACCGATTCTCTCGAGACCGTTAGCGTCAATACAATTCCTCTTGTTCCAGCAACCCGTTTAAGTCATTCTCAGTGGCTCTAATTTTTTCTAAAAACCCGTTTGGATCGAGTTAGAAGCTCGAAGAAGATCAGCCTGTTTTTTAAAATGTCCGCTTTAAAGCATCTTCGATTCCATGTGTTCCACACACTAAGCTAGTCCGTACACATTTGAATTTTTGACACGAGAATATGCATGTTCTTCCCCAAGTTTGACCCTTCCCACACCTTTTGTAAAAGAGCCTCGCAACCATCTCTATTTGTCTAACATTCCTCGAAGTGAAAGCGACGCTTCAATCTCACACTCTATTGGTGGTAATAATTTAGGACATGAGAAGTATCAAGTAAAATGAGACGGTTGTCAGATTTCGCAAACTCTAATTGGCTCACCCTAGCTTCACCAAATACATTTTTCCACTGGTAATCATAGACATACCGCTCCAACCACTCTTGGATCATCTCGACACCATTTGACCAAGTAAACATTAGTCTCAAAAAACCTAAGTCTTGAAGCCTATAACTGTCTATAGCAGATCGAAAGTTGTTGATCAGAGCACGCGGTCATTGAAGACCCCCCCCCCCCCCCCCCCCCCCTCTGTTGCTCAGTATCGTCAAGAATCTCGTTAAAATGTTTAGGACAAAGCCAAGGCAAAGGAGACATACCTTGCAGCCGCTCAAGAAGCGTCCAAGTATGATAGCATTGAGTCAACTCCAGATGACCATGAACACTAGCCAGCCTCCACGGGTTCTTTCTCTGAGCAATCACCTTGACTTCTATATGAAACTTTGAGTAGGAAAACATATTAATATCAATCTCATCTGCCCAAACCATGCATAAACCACCCTTCTTACCATCACTATTTATAACTAACTTACCAAAGAAACCTAACTTAACATGAACTCTTTTCCATACGAACATGATCTGCCTTCATTTCCATGAGAAAACCAAATCCGGTTGGTAGACTTGCTTGACATGAAGCAGAACCTAGAACGCCTGGGAACTCCCCAAACCCCAAGTGTTCCAAACTAGACAAGTAGAGACCAACTCGCTAATATCATCATTTTGAACATCTACAGTTCTCCGTTTATGTCCACTTGCTGCTTCTTATATGGACCCATAACATCAATCTCGGCCACTCTTTTACCCGGTTTTGGTCTCGTATTCAAGCCACTATCAATTCTTACTTCATCTCTGGCCTAACGATTCCACTTACCTACTTTCAGCCCACATTGATTAAACACTATAGAGTCATTCACAACACATATATTCTACCCACCAATGATATCTGATACCTATCTCTTGTTTAGTAAACTAACATCCACATCCATCTCAAAATATATTGGGCATGACCCACCTCTATCACTAGCCCCAACGTTTTCCACACACTAGCCACTCTCTTGTTGTCTTCTAACCTTAGGCCTACTAGAGGTGGCAAAATGGGTCGGGCCGTGACGGGCGGCCTGACTCCGTCTGCTTGGTTACGGGCCCAGGCTGGCTCAGCTCGCCTGCTTAACAGGCCAAGCCTAAGCCGTTAAGCTAGCGGGCCAGGCCAGGCCAGACCTAGGGGTTGCGGCCTGTAGGTCGGCCTGGCTTGGCCCGTCAAGCCTGTGGGCCCAATTTTTTTTTGAAAAAAATGTATTCTTACAAGCCTTAACAGGCCGCCTCGCTAGCCGGCTGACGGGTCGGCCTATTAAGGCCCGTCAGAATTCAAATTTTTAAAATTTTGAATTTTAAATTTTGAAATTTGAATTTAGGGGTGGCTTTTGTAAGTATCCAGTAGCCGTTGGTGACCGTTGGAGGGTTTAAAAAAATGCACTCTTTTTCCCTTATCAAGTTTTTATCCCATTGGGTTTTTCTTTGTAAGGTTTTTAATGAAGCAATCATAATTTGTAATTTATACTTTTTACCACAAATTTAATAATAAATTACAAAAATATTATCATCAAAAACTAATTAACTGTTGTTCACTTGTTTGAAATGAAAAAATGTATTTCATATTAAAATTATTATATTAATAATTACATAAAAATCTTACAATGTATAAAAAATAATATTATATCAATAAAATGTTTAAATATTAAAAATAAATAAAAATAATTACAAAGTCCGTTGAGCCCTTAACGGCCCGGAGCCTTTAACGGGATGGCCCGTTATAGGCCTGTTGAGCCCTTAACAGGCCGGCCTGTTGAGCCCTTAACAGGCCGGCATGTTCAGCCCTTAATGGGTCGGCCTAGGCCCGACTCGGCTCATCTCAACGAAGGTCACGAGCCGGGCCGGGCCAGGCCATACCCTCCATCCCCACAAATAGAGCGACCAAGCCTGGCCTGTTAAGCAAGCAGGCCTAACGGGCTCAGGCCTAATGAGTCGGGCCGACCCGTTTTGCCACCTTTAAGGTCTACCACCCAAATCTGTTGAATTAACCAAGGAAACTAAATCAGTAACAGATTCCTTACCATGCACAATATCCATATTCATTGTTTGATTAGTGAAATCCTGAAATTTTGTCTCTTTTGTTGGAGATGATGAAGTTAACTCCTTATGTATCAAGATAGCTTCAAGATTCGTGTAAGCGTGACAAATCCCTTTCTCTTTGTCGGCTATGGTTCCTATATTCTCAGTTTGGTACCCTAAATCTCTGGCCGTTTCCAATTTCTGCTCCCCCAGATCCTAACACCATCTTCTCTGAGTCTCTCTCTCCTTCTTGAATCCGCCATATCGGTTCAGACACATCTCTAATTACCGACAGAACTCCTTTTGAAGCTTCCACTGTATCCCTGTCATCTCTCTAGCAATTTCACTCTTTTCATTGACGAAATTGCCTAGACTTAATCATGGCTATCAGCTTTAAGCCAATTACCAAACAATTGATAAAAGTCTCCAAGGTTGTCCCTTACTTTCGATTCTATACAATCCCTTACCACATGGCCTAAGTGACCACACCGAAAGTAGTGTTCCGGTAGTCTCTTATATCTTAATAACATTACTGATACCTTTCTGTCCCGTATCACATCCACACGAAAAAATCGACGTAACGATTTGTCAACATCAACCACCACTCGCACCCGAATGTGCTTCCCCACGTAATCCTATGATTTATCTGTGTCGATTTCTTTCACTTCACCAATCATATTCCCTAAGAATCTACCGATCACAACCGTCATACATATTAGAGGAACGTTATGCATTTGGACCCAAAGCCACTTTATTAAACTTCATTCCCTATAGATCACCTTTACCTATAGGCTTTTCAAGAACCAATAACCTCTTATCAAAACTCCATGGTCCTCATGCAAGACTTGCAACAGGTCACTAGCATTTTTGAACGTGACGGAGAACAGGTTCCCAAAATTACCTCAGTATTCAAATCCTTAACAGTCCGCCAAATGTGAGGAAATAAACTGGTAAACGCATCCCGAATTACAAGTTTATTCGACAGAAGTTTCCCCACCAACCGGACCCCCATCCTTTTTCCCTTCATGTTTAAGATCCATCTGTAAGGCCAACAATGGACCATCCTTATCTTTCAAAGTCAAAGCCTTATAGAGCCTAGCCACCTTGTCTGCACTCATTGTTCGAAACAACTACACTCCAAATCGAGTGAAAAAGTGATCCCAAGGAATCAAAAAGGCTGCTCTAACCTAGCGTTTAGATATACAGAGAGAAGATCAGAGAAACCCTAGAGAAAGAATATAATAATCCCTTTTGAAGTATTACTTATCTAAAGTATTAAAGTTTCTTAAAAAAATATTACTTAGAAAAACTAGTTAAAATGCAATCTTTATTATTTGAAAACTAATTGTTAATAGCAAAATTTGGCTAAGGACCAAAGAAGAATTTTCCACTTCCCAACCTTCTCGCAAGGGTCCAAATTCATGCTTGTATGACGGGGTATCAAGGTCCCCGAGGTCGAGCTACTACGCGATTCTACAGGAGCAAGGCGAGGCCGCCCATACCATATGAGCATCTCGTACATTTCCAGGCTTACCGAATAAAGCCTGATGAAACCACGTCAAGCTCCTTATACCAGGATAAAGCCCGAAGCTAGGTCGACGTGAAAGAACCTGGGTCCCCCGACATCAAGGTATCTCGTGACACTCTCCTAGAGCTTGCTACTATCTCTACTTTCACTAGGAGACCTTCAAGGTGCCGAACTTGTCTTACAAAGACCCTCATGCCTCGTCGAGGTATAATCTCGACCTGTCTGAGCATTAAAGGAAGAAGCCCGTAAAACCTCATCGTCACCAAAAGCGCCAAGATCCACTATAGATCCTGGTATGGCTGAATCAAGTAGCAAGAGCAGTACTCGAGCGTACCTCTCCACCCTTCCAGAAGCGAACCAAGGTCGCATGTTTATGGCAAACACCTTACCAGAGCCTGCTAGCCAAGCCCGCTACCCCGCTAGGAAGCCTGCATAATTAGGTCAAGCTCCATGATAAAGCTCGACGTAGCTAAAACGAGCTCTCAACTACAATGTTGGAAACCAATTGGATATTTCGCCTCTAAAATGGTTAGCACAAGCTCCATGGGAAAACCAGCATCTAGCTCTGTGACAATTGAGATGTCCCCGGAGGACCTCGCCAGTGTACTGGATCCTAGGGTACCTCGCCCTCAAGGAATATCAAATGTCACCTCGGGTAACCTTCATGAAGTACCTCTTCAAGTGACATATAGAACTAGAGCTCTCCTCTCGGCAACATAGGAAGAGAGGATTGACTTCCATGACATTTAAAGTACCATTAATGAGGTCAATCACATTAATGGAGGCAGTCAACCCAGTTAATGACATGATCAACACCATTAATAAGAGAATATTCAACTCTTTAATGGTCATCATTAGTGAAAGAGTCCAAAGAGGAAACAAATACCTTTCCTCCAAGATATCCTCCACAACCGATTATTGGGGATCAACTATAATAGAAAACCCCGCCTATCAAGGAAGGAAGAGTCCGAAGAGGAAACAATCATATCTTTTCTGAGATAATAGCTATAAGCCGATCAACTACATTAAAGGAAGGATCATATTCGATAAGGAAAAAAAGACTAATTGAAGAGTCCCGGACTTGCACGCCAATGTGGTCATCATGTATAAATATGCCTGTAAAAGGCATATTGGCGGCGGGCTCCGATCAATAACAGAAAACACATGCTTCGTTAAGGTTCTCTCTACATCATCATTGTATGGGTACTCCATGCATGTAAGGTAAATTACCTTTCTTGGAGTTTTGCATCGAAAATCTTGCAAGAATCTTGTCGATATATGATGCCTGAGATAGTGCTATAAGTTTATTCTTACTATCCCTTATAAGTTGGATCCCTAGAACATAACTTGCCTCTCCCAAATCTTTCATTTGGAATTTGCTAGCCAGCCAGCCCTTTACATTAGACAACACTCCTACATCATTCCCAATGAGTAGAATATCATCTACGTATAGGACCAATAAAACTACTTTTTTATCAATGATGCGCTTGTAGACACAAGGCTCATCGACGTTTTGCTCGAAGCCATAGGTTTTGATCACATCATAAAACCTAATGTTCCGGGATCTAGATGCTTACTTAAGTTCATAAATGGACCTTTGCAGCTTGCAAACCTTTTGTTCTTGATCTGGAGACACGAATCCCTCTGGTTGCATCATATAGATGCTTTCATCAAGATTGTCATTCAAGAATGCAGTCTTGACGTCCATTTGCCAAATTTTAAAATCGAAATAGGCAGCAATGGATAAGAGAATCCTAATAGACTTAAACATGGCTACTGGCGAGAAGGTCTCTTCATAATCGACCCCTTCTTTCTGGGTATAACCTTTGGCCACTAGTCTTGCCTTGAAGGTCTCTACCTTCCCGTCTACTCCACTCTTTCTCTTGTAGATCCACTTACACCCAATGGGTTTTATCCCATCCGGTAAGTCTACAAGATCCTAGACTGAGTTAGAGTACATGGACTCCATCTCGAGATTCATGGCTTTAAGCCATTCCTCTTTATCAGGATCTTCCATTGCATTCTTAAATGTCAATGGATCATCCACACTATCCGCAGAGACAACACATTTTCCCTCACCTATAGCTAAATAGCGTTCAGGTTGTCTCACAACCCTCTCACTACGTCTAGGTGGTAGTGTATCCTGATCAGGAACCATCTGACTTTCAGATGTTTGTGGATCAACAACTCTTGTTGATGAAGCACTAGTCTCACCAGGCTCCAACTCATTTAATACAATCTTGGAACAAGGTTTATGGTCACTAATGTAATTGTCCTCAAGAAACGTTGCATTTGTCGATACAAATACTTTGTTATCTTCGGGACTATAGAAGTGTCCACCTCTGGTCTCCTTGGAGTATCCTACAAACAGGCAGACAACAGACTTGGAGTCTAGCTTTCCAGTTCTGTTCTTCAGCATGTGTGCTGGACACCCCCATATGCGGAAATGTCGTAAACTAGATTTACGACCATTCTACAACTATAAGGGAGTCTTAAGAACAGATTTGGATGGCACTACATTCAAAATTTATACCGCTGTTTGTAACGCATATCCCTAGAAGGAATTTGGTAATGATGAGAAACTAATCATAGATCTCACCATTTCCATTAGGGTTCTATTTCTCCTCTCCTCTACACCATTTTGCTCAGGTGTACCGGGGGCTGTGAGTTGGGAAACTATCCCATGCTCGACCATGAAGTCTTCAAACTCTTGGTCAAGGTACTCACCTCCACGATCCGATCGTAGTGACTTGATAGTCCTACCTAATTGATTCTCAACTTCAGCTCGGAATTCTTTGAACTTTTCAAATATTTTCGACTTTCGTTGCATCAGGTAGAAGTATCCGTATCTTGAGTAGTCATCTTAATGGTGACATAATACTCATAACCACCCCTAACTTTAACATTCATCGGTCTATAGACGTCTGTATGTATAAGCTCTAGCGATTCTTTAGCTTTAAGCTCTTTTCTAGTAAAAGGTCTCTTAGTCATCTTACGTTCCAGACAAGATTCATACACAGGTAAGGTGCCAATCTTTAACTCACTTAAAGGTTCGCTTTTTATAATCTGTCTATCCGATCAAGGTTGATATGACCAAGCCTTAGATGCCAGAGATACGTGTCATTATCTGGAGAAATCTTATGTCGTTTAGTTTTTGGTTTTTTAACCTTAAACATTTCGGTGTTGAGCAGTGTAGTATGTATTAACTGTCTTAACACATACAAATTGTTTTCATTAATTCTTGAACAAATATTCATACCATTCTTTCCTATAATAACATACTTATTATTAAAAGAAACAGAATATTTTTGTTCTAACAACTTAGAAACGGAAATCAAATTCTGTGTAAATCCAGGAATATAAAAAACATTGTTAATAATAAAAAACTATTATTATTACAGAATTGCAATCTTATTGCTCCCACTGCTTTGGCCGATACGACATCCCCCAACCCCACACGCATTGAGAAGGCTCCCTCCTCTAACTGTGTCCAAGAATCAATCCACTGCAAAGCAGAACAAACATGATTAGTGACCCCCGAATCAACTATCCAGGGTGAAGAATCATCTTCCACTAAACAAGATTCAAGAACAAGTAAATCATATTTACCTTTCTTCTTTTTCTTCTTGGCTACCTCCTCCAGATACTGAGGACAGTTCCTCTTCCAGTGCCCGACCTTGTTACAATGGAAACATTTTCCTTTGTCTTGGTCAATGGAGCTGCCCTTCTTTTTGCTTTGGGATTTCTTGGGTTTGGGATTTCCTTTTGCCTTCCCAGCGGACCTTTTCCTCTTCTTATTATTAGAAGAAGATGGTTCGACAACATTTGCCTCACCGGTCTTGCCTTTGTTGTCCTTAATCAATGACTCAAAGGTAGCGAGCTCATTGAGCAACTGTGTAAGACTGAACTTTAACTTGTTCATCTCGTAGTTGCTTTTAAACTGATCGAAACTCTTCGGAAGAGTCGTCAGTATGATGCTCACCTGACTGATTTCGTTAATGGCCCCGTCATTGACTTCTACTGTGTTGAAGTAGGACATCATGCTCAGGACATGTTCCCGAACTGACCTTTCTTTCTTCATGCAAGCGAGCATAGCGGAACGAACAACTTCATATCGCTTTTGCTCGGAGGGATGCCCGAACATAGCTTGCAATGACTCCATGATTTGAATGTTGAAGTCCTTGCTTCATGCTTTGTGACAAGCACGTCTGTCATAGATGCCAACAGATATGTTCAGGCCTTCTCATCAGACGAGACACATCGCTGGTATGCCTCACGAACAGTTCGTGTGGCATTGGCAGTAGGCACTAGACGACATTCCTCCGTAAGCACAAATTTGAGATCTTTGGTGACCAAAATTGCATTAATATTAAGTTTCCACTTTGTGTAGTTATCACCAGTTAATTTGTCGTTTGCGAGAATTTGAAGTAATGCAGAAGACAATGCTGAAATAAATAAAACATTCATTCAGTCATTTATTTAAAACAAGTGTGGGTGCTTTGGTAAAAATTTAAACATGATGCATGAACATGTTTAACGAACTAGAACTACCCTAAAAATAGTTACTATACCACGACAATCCAACATACCACAAAAAAGTGTCACATTAGGGTCGGTCAAATCTTTACATGTTGGACCGAGACATTCTCAATCAAATGATATTCTAGAATAACTCTTATTCCATATCACTCAACCATTGTTTATTCAGTCAGGTTTTTAATTAACAAACTTAATCAAAACCTTCGTGAGTGTAACCCACCATTTCAGATCTCATGAGCTTAACTCGAGAATTGCCGCCTTAGGGTCGGTCAATCCCGAAATACCCTCAGAAATCCTATCATTTAGGAAGTCAACCTTGGTATTGACCTTTGTGGAAACCCTCCTTAGGGAGGACGAAAGCAAAGCCGTCACGAGGCCCCACTCGGATCTCACGGTGTTGAACTAATGATGGAGACCGCGAGATATATATGTCATATATCTCTCTCACACTCACTATTTTTAAACTAGGGTTTTCTATTATCCGTTAATGCACCTAAACTCTACAGGATCAAACGGCTAACTTTAATCAAGTTATCTAGTGCATTGACTAATTCATTATTAGAAACAATTTCTAATTAACTAATAAATTATTAATGATTTTTAACAATTAAAAGTCTAATCTATTAGTGAATAATCTAAGTCTTTGTAAACTATTTACTAAGCTCAGATTATTATGAAAGTGTTTACCAAGTTTTAACTATTAAAACTCTAACACAACTTTTGGTTCATTTATAATTAGGCAATTAATCAAATTAATTCTAATTACTATAAATGACCCAATTAATCTAACTTATTAAACTCTTTAATAACTAGATTAATATTAATAAGAATTACCAAGTTTTTTAACAATTAAAAAACTAATCCCATTTTCATAGCCAATTTATGTATTTATCCATTTTAATCACATTAAAAAAATACATAAAATATAGGCTATGATGCATGTATGACATATCAAATATATTTGTGTAGGCACTTCTAATCTAAATGACATACGTATGCATGACAATGCTTTTTATCATCACATAATATAAACATACATGAATTGACCGAGTATTGTGGATTATTTAACCTAAAAAAAATTAAAATCTAAAATTACAAAAATACCCCCAAGGCATTCCTTGGTCTTCTTGTAATTTTCAGGTCTTCCAGTCTCTTCAGGTCACCTCGATTCATCTCATGAATTTTTCTTCGCGATTTTTCCAGGTCTTCAACATAGGTTACATTTTTTTTTACAATCCAATAATAGTTAAAAAAATATAATAAAAAAAATTATTCAACCCATAAACCCTAAATCCACAGTACCATATAATTAAAGATCAATCATGTTTTTGTAAATTAATATATATACATACAAAAACATCATAGAGTCAATTTAAATCGTGTCTATACAATTATACATACAGGAGCATCGAAAACAATTTCCTGTTCCGAAAATAAAATTGGCTCTGACACCAATTGTTGGAACCAATTCCTATCTCATGGGTGTGGGCACGGTCCCAACTCCTTGGGGTGACACCCACAGATACCTATCAGAGCACTCCTCTAAGAAGCCCCCAGGCGGAGAGCCACGCTTCGTCACACGATCACGCGTGAGAGTTCCCGGGGATCGGCCAGTCGCCACTGCCTTTGCTTTGATACCAATTGTTGGAACCTCGTTCACCGGTCGCGCGGCGGAAACGGGTTTTAAAATTTTTATACATATCGTAATCTGTATCTGGGACCAGTGAACTTATGATCGTATTTATTTTCGGAACAAATACATAAACTAATTATTACACTAATAATATATATATATATATATATATATATATATATAAATACAGGAAATTGTAATCAATAATAAAAAAGAAGATTAAAAGATAGAACCATATCAACATTTGGATGCTCCTTCATTTTCCGATTTGCTCCTGATCTATACCACTGATCTTCCTCGCTATCTCCCGAGACTGGTAACTGCGTGTGAGCGCGCCACAGACTCGGGATCTTAGAATAGAAGATGAAAGAAAATTAAGAAACTGATCGAAATGACTAATATTAATGTCTTTCTTTTTAGTTGATTAATATTAATATTTTCTTTTAAACATATTAATATTAATGTCTTTTGAACGTGGATAATAAAGACTAATCATATTATATTGATAGAGACACTCCATATTATATAATCATATTATCATATTATTACATACCGACGATCCATATTATTATATTATATATTATAATTAATAAGGATTATTCATATTATATATTATAATTAATAGGAACTCTTCATATTTTATAACTAATTAACAACAATAAATATGGAATATTATGTGAAATATATTATTATTATTATTATTATTATTATTATTATTATTATTATTATTATTATTATGTAATTAATAACAATAGGATATATGAAAGGTGAATATATAAATACAGCTACATAAGATAAAATTATAAATATAGTAAATAAAACAATACTCTAATGTAACTTGTATAATACTATAATAAAAAGCTAAAGCTCTTATATTATTGTGAAAAGAATAAAATGTCATTTGTATTACATGATATATACCCATTTATATAAAATAAAATAAAATAAAAATCGAATACTTAAATCAAATCACATGTTAACTTACACTTAGACCCATTCTTTAAAATCATAAATAAGCACTAAAAACGAACATAGCAGACTCGAAATCAACCTATTTGCCAACTAATTGCCAATATCAATAGAAACCTCACTTGCATAGTCCAACAAAATATACAAAAATGGACATAATTACAAAGGATCCATAATACTATTTTTTTTCCTCTTTCTCATTTTCTCACCAATTAACCAAAACGAAAAATCAACGAAAATAAAAATAAAATTTGAAAAGCAAAAAATACCAGTAGCTGAATGTAGATAACACGACACAAAATCTTAGATGGAAGATGAAACAATGGAATCCTCCGATTCAGTTTCTAATGAAAGGGATTCTATTGTAATAATCATGTACATACATTTTGATTGATGTGCTTCATCGAAACCACGGTCACTAAATGATCACCATCCAAAATATTTTTAAATATCATCTCTAAAATCAACATAAGCACATGAATATCAAAAACCCAAGAATTAAGTTCTATCCTACAAAAAAAGAAAAAAAAATCATAGATACCTTAAGAAATTGAATTATTTGAACCAACTTAGAGCAATCTGAGGAGCTCTGGCTTGGAATTTTGAAGGATTTAAACTACATTATTACCGTCCAAAATATCTTTAAATATCATCTCTAAAATCAACATAAACACATGAATATTGAAAACACAAGAAATAAGCAATATCCTACAAAAAAGAAAAGGAAAAAAAATTCATACATACCTTAAAAGATTGAATTATGTGAGCCAACTTAGAGCGGTTCGAGAAACTCTGGTTTAGAATTTTGAAAGATTTAAACTAGAGTGGTGTTATTGGCACAGGTGCTATTGGCACACCCTCTACTGAACGATTTATGCCCTATTTTTTAAAGTTTTGATTTAATTATATAAAATTATATAGTTTTAGAGTGGTGCTATAGACACCCCCACTGAACTATTTATGCTTCAACTTTTAAAATTTTAATTTAATTATATAAAATTAAATGGCTTTAGTAAATTTTTTAATTTATTTTTTGGATTACCCTTTTACATATTTTCAAACGTAATACACTACATATTTTTTCCAAATTTTTTTTTACACTTTTCTAATATTTATATATAGTTTTCTCAAATCCATATTTGTTTTTTCTTATTATTATCATGGTGAAGTCATCCTTATTAGACGAGGTTTTTTTTTTCTGTAATCGATTGAATTGTTTGTGGTAGATTGTGAGTGCGATATTGACCGTTTCATGATTTTTTTTTGCGATTGAATTAGGATTTCGATATGGTTTTGTTTCGTTAGAGATTAGGTTTTCTTGGTTGCGATTCTTGGTGTGGATACAGATCATTAAATGCATAAAAACTCTGAAAGAAAATAAACCGAGAGAAAAAAATAATCTGAAATTTGAAAAGAAAAACAAAACAAACATGTGGAACAATAAAGTGAAAAAATACTAAACATGGGAAATATGAGATTGAGATCTGAAAAAAAAAATAGTAAGCATTCAATGATTTAAAATAATCTATATTATTAGGGTTTTGAAATAAGAAAAGTGATACTTGTTATATATATATATATATATATATATATTATTGAATGTACACGTCATTGACAGGTAGGACAATCCCTTAAAAAGATTGCCATACGGGCATCCGAGCAGGCATCTAGAAGACACCATCCAAACATTATAAAGGAATAAGAACCCGAGTAAGCCCGAACACGGGTACTCGACGCGTTCAGTTATACTCGGGACAACATAGAAAGCCCGAATAAAGAAGTTCAGCACACGATTCACATACGTGAGTAAGCCCAAGAATCATACTCCAATGCGCATCTGTATCAAAAGAGGAAAGAGTTTAGAAAGTTTCTAGAAGGATAAAACACCAAATAAGAAGCAAGTCCAAATCAGACAACAACTCTATTATTCTAGAAGACTGCATATCGATTAGGGAATAAATCCTAAGCGGACTGCATAATTAGAGTCTCACGAAGATTCAAACTCAACCCACAAGATCTCCGAAACAAGAAAGAAGATAATGACGACTTCAATAAGCAACCAGTCATAATTAAATACAAATTCTTTTCCTTACTTGTACAATAAGGATTAAGATTCTATGCATGTATAAATAGACCCATAATCTTACTGTAAAAAAAATGAATCATTAAAAAGGGAGGCAAGAGAGATAGAGTGGTGTAATTCTTCGTTCAATTAGTGAATTTGGTTTGGTTGGTCATCCAGCCACCCATGGATGTTTCTCCGGTTATCGAAGTTTTACCACATAAACTCGTATCACTTACATATCAATTGTATTCTCTTTCTCTTTCTCTTTTGACAGGTCATAACCAAATCCAACGTTGTTGACTTTCTCATCCATCGAGAAATCAACGTCAACAATTAATGCTAGAAGAAGGGGGTGAACCTCTGATCTGTTTAAATGATGGTCGGTAATGGAAGCAAAGACAGTTCCAGGGACATCCGAAAATCTCCAGATAATGTTCATATAGGCGGGACAACTCAAGATCCCAGCACAACCGCCGGAATTAATATATACCCCTGGCTGGCATCCAATAAGTCCTTTCTACCAACGAGGACAAATCGTATCACTTCTATGATGCGTTACAACAACTGTTGATGGATGCGGGGAGAGAAGGGGTAGGTTTGTTGGCTGTAGGAGGAGCGCATCCGCCAAATCCTCCGCCAAATCCTCCACCACCTCCTAGGCTCCGATTGGTTGTAGTTGGGCCGGAACCAGATATACCAATAGCCATCAGGAACTCAGATCCAGTCAACCAGACTAGAGGTACGACGCGCAACCAGGACAAGGATCATGAAACTCCATCACAAGAACGACCACACCAAAGATGAAGCCACTGTCAAACAGGCCATGATAGGCACTGCAAATATGACCGGTAGAGAAATCGGTTATCATCATTAGAAGACAGTGACCGTCATCGTCGTAAATGCCACTATGGGACCATACGCTTACAAGGATTGGCTCGTGAGACTCGAAGGCAGAATGAAAAGGAGCTAGAGACAGGCATGACAGTTGCTTGACAGCTCAACCATCGGGGAGAGTCGATGGGTGATAGAGATGTCATGATTCAGAGCCTGACCCGAGAAGTCTAGAATAACATGCGTCAAATGGACCTGTTGATCAGGCGGTATGGATGTAATGAATTGTCTGACGACGATTCAGACAGCCTCTTTACTAAATATATTCTACGAATGCCATTCCCTGAAAGATTCAGGATGTCACACGTGGAACAGTTCAAGAAAGATACAGATCCTAAAGAGCATGTCAGACGATATAAGAGCACTATGGCCCAATATGCCAAAAGTGATTCGTTGTTGTGCCTTAACTTCCTACAAACTCTTGGGGATACAGGTTTAAGATGGTTCAGGAGATTGCTTCCGACAAGTATTGGGAGTTTCAACGAGTTGAGCAGAAGCTTCTCAAGATAATTTCTAGGGAATGTACATAGGAAAAAAATTGGTGGCTTACCTTTCTCAACTGAAACAAGGGAAAGACGAGTCGCTAAAGAAGTATCTATGAAGATTCGGCCAGGCGGTCTAAAAAAACCAGCAGTGCAAATGACGAAGCAATAATCGCTGCATTCATAAATAACTTGCAGAATAGGCGGTTATCTTTTGACCTAATAAAGGCTCGTTTAACTAAATATGCAAATATGATGGATATGGCAGGTGGATACGCTTTGGCGGAAGAAGAAGAGTTGTCAAAATGAAGTAGCTACATGTATGGGGGTAGACCCAAACAAAAAGATACCGAGTCAAAGACACAAAGCCATAAAGGGACACAGAAAGGAAATATTAAAGAGATAAGCAAATATAGGGGAAGTGGACGTAGTACTGACCAAACCAAGGAAAAATTTCAAGGAAAGTAGATGAACTACACTTCGCTTCGAAAAAGATAGGAAGAGATCCTAGCAATACTAGAAGAAAAGAATCTGGTGAAGAAGCCACGCCGGTAGTAGCAGTTTGCTCGATGAGACACAACAAAGTATTACAGATTCCACAAAGAAACCGGTCACGAGACCTTAAAATGTTACCACCTTAGAGACTTTATAGAAACCCTCATCCGAGAAGGACATCTACAAGATATAATCCTGAAAAAGGATGAGAAGTCAGGAATTCAGAAAGAAACCAAGATGGGAGATCATAATTCTGGTCGGAATAAAAGGGTCAGTCTCGAGGCAAATGAAATGATACACACAATCTTCAGAGGACTATCAACTGGGAGAAATAACCGAGAGCGGACTCAGGAAATCAGAGAAATAGTGGAAGCAAGATAGAATTTCGATGTTAACTCTATCGAGCCTGATCCGAAGAGAATAAAGGAAGGATGAGACCCGATAATAATCACTGAAGCTGACTCACATGGGCTCGACGTCCGACCGAACGACGCTCTCAACATTAGTGCCTGAATTGGCCATAAAGAAGTCAGTAGAATTTTAGTGGGCAATGGTTGATCGGTAGACATCCTCAATATGGCTGTTTATGACCAACTCAGATTGGATCGAAAAGACTTGCAACCTATCCATACCCCACTCAGAGGATTCGGGGGAGTCGAGGTTAGGTCTCTCAGAACAGTGAAGCTGTGCGTGAAGATTAGAGTAGCTCATTGCCAAAAAATAGTGTTACTCGATTTTGTGGTGGTAAATCTGGATAAATGGCCTTATAATGCGTTACTAGGTCGACCTTTCTTGAACAAAGCAAAGGCAATAACAGCTACCTACGCCCTGATGATCAAGTTCTTGACTGAATACGGGGTAGGAATAATCAAAGGGTCACAAGAGATAGCCAGAAGAGCTAATCTCTCAATTTACAATAACAGAGACAATAGTGAACACCAAGTATGCACTTTAACTCAACCAGACCAGATCAAGCAAGAAGAATCACTGTTGTTTGAGTTCGATCCAAGTGATGAACTAGAAATATCAAAGAATGAACTAACAGAGGAGGTCGTTTTAAAGGGAGATGAGTCGAATATGAAGGTCAAAATTAGAGCCAACTTAGAAGAAAATGTCAAGCTGATCTTATCGATTTGCTCAGAGAATACAAAGATGTGTTCGTATGGATTCATGAAGACATGATGGGGATATTCACACGAATAATATCATATCACTTAGTGGTGGATCCCAATGCGAAACCTGTAATACAAAAGAGAAGATCATTCAACCTCGAAAAAAGTTGGGCGATCAAGCAGGAGGTGGAAAAGTTACTCGTTGCAGGGTCGATCAGAGAAATCAAATATCCTCAGTGGGTAGCAAATGTGCTTTTGGTCCAAAAGAAGAATGGTCAATGGAGAATGTGCGTGGACTTCACGGATCTGAACAAAGTCTGCCTAAAAGACAGTTTTCTACTCGCAAGAATAAACCAACTGGTCGATGCTACATTAGAACATGAATTACTCAGTTTCATGGATGCTTATTCGAGATACAATCAGATCCGGATGAATAAAGCTGATGAAGAAAAAATAGCATTCACGACCGATCATGGCTTGTACTGTTATACAGTGATGCCCTTTGTCTAAGAAATGTTGAGGCAACATATCAAAGATTGGTCAATAAGATATTCGCTCGTCAAATAGGAAGAAACTTGGAAGTTTACATAGATGACATGTTAACCAAAAGTATCTCGGCAGACGAACATGCTTCAGACTTGCGCGAAACATTCGATGTCTTGAGAATGTATCAGATGAAGTTAAATCCGAATACGCGCCTATTTTGGGTTCCTTCAGAAAGGTTCCTTGGGTTCCTTCAGAAAGGTTCCTTGGGTTCCTTCAAAAAGGTTCCTCGGGTTCCAGGTTCACCAAAGGGGGATCGAAGTGAATCCCGAGAAGATCCAAGCCCTTCAAAAATGACCTCACCAAGGTCGTTAAAAGAGATACAAAGTTTGACGGGATGCTTAACTTTCCTAGGCAAATTCATTTCGAATGTCACATATAGAATTGCACCTTTTTTCGAAGTGATCAAAAAGGGAAAATGACTTGAATGGAATGAAGAGTGTGAATATGCATTCCTAAAGATCAAAGAATACCTAGGACATGCTCCTATCCTCTTAAAAACTAAAATGGGAGAAGTACTTCACCTGTACATGTACCTGTCCATTACAGAGTTAGTAGTAAGCTCGGTTCTAGTTAGGACAGAAGACAGGATGCAGAGGCCGGTGTAATATACCAGTAAGGCTCTTTTTCCAGCTGAAACAAGGTATTCACATGTAGAGAAAATATCTTTAGCATTTGTTTCGGCAGTAAGGAAGCTGAGACCATACTTTCAGGCACATACAATCCAGGTTTTCACTGACTACCCGCTAAAACAGATTCTACAGAAGCTTGAGATTTCAGGGAAATTAACTAAATGTGCGATCGAATTGAGCGAATTTGATATTCAGTACATGCCCATAACATCACTCAAAGGGATTTTGTAGCAGAATTCACAGAACCAAATATGGAGGTATAAAGAATGTTGGGCAGGAATTTCACATGGAGATTATATGTCAATGGTTCCTCAAACACTCATGGCAGCGGGACGGGGATCGTTATATGCACCCTTGAAAAAGATGATGTTGAATGTGTCATGAGATTCGATTTCAAAGCAACAAATAATCAAGCCAAATATGAGACATTGCTGATTGGGCTTAGAGTTTGCATAGCTCTCGAAGCAGATGAGGTTGAGATATTCAACGACTCATAGATAGTCGTCAACCAAGTCTTAGACGAGTATTAGGCCAAAGATGAAAGTATGATGGTTATTTGGGCATAGCAAAACAACTCCTTCAAAAATTCAAGGAATATAGTATTGTCCAGATCCCTAGAGAAGAAAACGAAAAGGCAGATGTTTTGTCCAAACTAGCATCAGCAACAACCACAATCAGGCCAAAGAATATCCTGGTCGCACATCTTCTCAGACCAAGTATAGTTGAACCAAAAGATCTTGAAGTCTCAGAAATCCGAACATCGTTAGACGGTTGGATGACTTAGCTAAAAAAGTACTTGGAGGAAGATATAGTCCCAGAAGACCCCTTGGAGGCAAAATGCATCAAGTACATCTCGGTAAGATACACACTGATTGGAGGAGAACTGTAGAGAAGAAGATTTTCCCGAATATTCCAAGGATGTGTACCATAGGAAGATGCACATCGGATACTATAGGAAATCCATGGCGGAGTATATGGGAACCATACATGAGGCAAAAGCTTGGCACACAAGGTATTCAGGTAAGGTTTTTACTGGCCTTCTCTACTCACTAATGCACAACGATATTCAAAAAGTTGCAATGCTTGTCAAAGGATCGCCAATGACATTCGGCAACCCCCAGAATGCCTTAGAAGCCTCACATCTCTATAGCCGTTCACCATGTGGAGCCTAGATTTAGTTGGTCTGATGCCAACAGAACCCGGGGGTAGATCCAAGCTTGCAATTATGGTTGTTGATTATTTTACTAAGTGGGTGGAACCTGAAGCATTAGTTCACATCACAGAAGCAAACAAAACAAAATTTGTGAAGAAAAACACTCTTCAGGTTTGGAGTCCCGAACACTATTATCACTGACAATGGCACCAAATTTGATAATCAAAAGTTCAGACAGCTATGCAACGAGTACTAGATTGTAAATCATTATGCCACACCTGCCCACCCTCATACAAAAGGACAAGCTGAAGCAGTGAACAAAATCATCAAATACACACTTAAAGCAAAACTAGATGCCAAAAAGAGCCGTTGGGTTGAAAAACTTCCTAAAGTATTATGGGCTTATCGAACGACAACAAGGACTTCTATAAGAGAAACATCGTTTTCTTTGGCATTCGAAACTGAGGCTATCATCCCGGTAGAAACATTGTACATGTCGCCTAGAGTCAGGCTGTATGATGAAGATCAGAATCTAGATATGCTGTTACAAAGCTTAGATGAGTTAAAAGAAAAAAAGGGAGAAATGCTGAGTACGAAATGCGGCATATCAACATAGAGTTGCTCAACACTTTAATTCTCATGTTCGGATGAGGAAGTTCCAGTTAGGAGACTTGGTACTCAGAAAAGTATCCCTGAACACGAAGAACAAAGGTGCGGGCTCGTTGGCTGACAAATGGGAAGGCCTATATAAAATTGAAGGAATAGCTGGCTACGGAGCATATTGAATTGCACGACCAGATGGAGGGGTTTTACCCCGACCATGCAATGCCCAATATTTAAATATCTTCTACCCCTGAAATTTGTTTTTATTTTTATTTTTTAGTCAAGATATTTTTATTTATTCTTAACAATCCTTTGAGATTTCCATATTGTTAATTTTGCAGTTATGAATAAAAGCCCGACACGGGATTCTAGAAATCTGAGCATATGATAATAAGAACATATGATGACATGAAACTACATGAGATCAAATGCTCGGGACCATTAATTTGGCAAAAATCTTGAATGGGCAGAGAATCTCAAATGAGCATGTCAGCCGAGCAAGGTCAGCCAAGACCTTAGCCAAAAGGCAAACCCGATGTATCAGATTCTGGAAAACGGCTCGGGGCACCATCGGGAAAATCCTGGTGAGTTGCGCAACTGTGTTAAGCAATTCAGAGCTTAACGATTCGGCAACCCTTGCGTAAAAAAAACTAAGAGACGACCTCAATGACTTGCGCAATGACTCGAACGTATGATCGTGGTGAGCCTCGATGTAATGTTTAGGTAGCAACCGAGTATGAAACACGATTACAAATCTACTTACCTGTTTTGAGATGACTCGATTAATAATATTAGCCAGTTTAATAAGATACTTGACACTTAAAATTATGTTAGCCAGTTTAATGTGAGACTTGGCATT